>PVIW01000195.1:58614-695256 GCA_004026585.1 Noctilio leporinus | reverse complement strand
ATTCTGTTCCATTGATCTATATGTCTATTCTTATGCCAGTACCATGCTGTTTTGATGACAGTAGCCTTGTAGTATTGTTTGAAGTCCGGTATTGTGATTCCTCCTACCTTGTTCTTCTTTCTCAAGATTGTGGTGGCTATTCGTGGGCATTTTTGGCTCCATATAAATTTTTGAAGTATTTTTTCTATTTCTGTGAAGCAGTGACTGAACTTTCAAAAGTGAAATTAGAGGTAGAAAAATATAATGCTTTCTGGAGACTCCCAGGTCTAATTTTGTTTTACCACAGCACTAGCGAACTGCAAGGCAACTGCATTTACTCTTTACATAAAAGTTTGTGTGACAAACCCTGGCCAGGTAACTTGGTTGGAACCTTATCCCCTACTCCAAAAGGTTGTGTGTTGGGATCCTTGTCAGGGTACAAACCTAGGTTTCCCATTGGACACCTGGTGCGTGTGTGTGTGTGTGGGGGGGGTTGGAGTGGGGTGTCGCTTAGGTGGTAGGGTGCTTAGAGAGGCAACCAAACAATGTCTCTCTCTTTCTCATTCATAGTCTCCTATTATCCTCCTTCCCTCTCCCTCTCGCTCTCTCTTAAATTTGGATCAAAATTAAAAATAAGAGTATATTAGGCATAAAATCATAGTTATGCAATCTCAGATTTGTTCTTGGATTCTTAAAATTAGTCTTCTGTGATAGTTGGTTTGTTTTTGATGCTATCTAAAGGGTTTAAATCCTTAGTTTAAAAAATGAAACACAGGTATAAATACAATAAAGGATAGCAGTAATTTAATATATGTAAATATATATCATTTTCCTCTTACGTCCATGAACAGCGAATGAGAAAATACTATCATATTGGTAAATTGTAAGACAGGATTCTGGCACTAATCCATTAAATAGACTAGAAAATATCTCTAAATATTTAGAATCTCCATGAATAAATAGTATAGAATACTACATGAATACTGTCTCTAAATTTCTGGGGTAGAATTTTTTAATGAAAAATTTCATGAAAAAAAAAGTTTCCATTCTCTAAGACATATCTTCAAGGCCAGTTCAAGAGAAATTTTATAGGAGTAAAACAAGATGGTTAAAGCTTTCCAATAAGTTGAAGATAATTTCTTTTATATTTCTATTCTAAAATAAAGAACCATGATTGTTAAAAGATTAAAGCAAGTATAGAGCTTTTACTAACCATAGAACAATGTCAGCTTACCTTACACAGAGCCATACATCTCTCTTTAAATAATCCATTTTCTAATGGCCTTGGGATTTCAGACAAATTTAAATAAATCAGTTTTGATTTTTGAGACAGAATTAGAGAACCTCTGATTTATGGGCCACTCAAACTTGTACCTGTAATAGTGTAATGACAAAGTAAGAGACAATTTTAGATAAATGTCAGCTAAGATTACAGTTAAAGCTCTTGCTCAATTGGGTCTTGTCTGTACGATATGCTCTTTGTGGCTTCATGTTATCAACGTATCAAGCAGCACTTGTATTCTACCGAACCTTTCAACATTTATTAGTTTCACAAAGGAAAAAACATAAAAAATTGAAAACGTTCTGTGCACTGAATTAAAGCCCACACTAAAGTTCAAAAGACAAAAGCAAACTGCTACTTTATTTTGTACTCTCTCACCCCTGTTTAAAACAATGAAATAACAACAACAAACAACATATTTTCTTTGTTAGAGAACTGGAAACCAGTAAGTCTAAGATAAAATTTTATCGACATTCTCTTCATATTGAAATACTCTGAAGTTGACAGGCTAGTCTTTTTATCAGTATTTTTTTCCTATTCAGTACATGTTATTTTTTAATTGGAGATTAATAAAAAAAAGATAGAGTAATTAATTGCTACTTAACTTGTAATAGCAAACAAGAAATCTATCTAAACTCTCCATCTGTGGTAGAATAATGAAAGGCACATTATTGTTTCTGGAAACAAAATCAGGCTGGATCTGAATTAAATGAAAAGAGTGATGTTCAAATTTTTGCACTAAAACTTATTTTTTTTCTAAAAATTCTATTATTCAAAATATATTTTAAACATGGTTAAATTCATATTAATGATAAAATATGCATTTGCTGTAGAAATTTTAGAAAATAAAGAAATTACAAGGAAGTAAAGCAGTATCATCTCTAACCTCACATTCTAGTTCCCAATACCCTCAGCATATTGAAATTTCTTTTTTTGTATTTACCTCCAGCATTCTGCTATGTATATGTACATATTTCTTTATAAAATTGAAATTATGATTAAATAAATGATATATCCTGATTTTGGTCTTTTTGTATTATTTAAAATATATTTCCTTATGTTATTTAATATTCATATAATGGTCTATGATATACCTGTGGCATTATTTATTTCAACTCTATTTTGATAAACATAATTCTCTTGCATTTGTAAATCACAGAATAGTGGGATAAATAGAAATACTAGTTGAGGAAGATATGCATTTTGTTGAAGAGCCATACACCTAGAGAAATAATAGAAGAGATAAAGATGAAATATAAAAATAAGAAACACAAGTCAATAGTGACTACAAATTTTTTTTAATCCTAAATTTAAGATATTAGTGCACCAATGTTATGTTATTTTACTGAATTGAGTTTAAATTAAAATTTTAATTTTTTTATGTCCCAAATGAAATGATTTACTGTGTAAGCCATAGATGCATAGTTGCAGTATTTTAATTAATAGTATATTTTAATTTAAATTTAATCTTACATTTGGGTATGCAATTTATATTCTATTAAAGTTGTAACAGGCAAAATAACAGTATTTACACATTGTACTATCTGATTAAACATAAAAAAGTATCTTTCCCAATTTGTAGCTCTCATTAAAGAGTGAAAATTTTAGTAAAAAAATTTAAAATCCTTTTATTAAATAAAGTTCTCCCAATTAAGATTACCTTTTCAGTCAAGTAACATAAGGAGGCATAGTATTTTATCTAAAGCATGCAAATTCACTTATAAAATTGATTTGCAAGATAGCTGCATGTGATGGAAAAGAAATTAATCTGGCACTGAATGACAGAAGGAGAAGGAAACCTGTTTGCAAATTTTATTGAAAATTTCCTTCAATGTTAATCTTACTATTTAGGGTTTGGGTTGGTAAATACATTAATCACAAGCGTACATTAGTATTTATAAAAATTTAAAAGCTTTGTATGAATATACCAGATGAAAAAAAAATTCCATAATTTTCATTATCCCTTGGCATACTTTTCTTTAAGCTTTTTTTAAAACCAATATTATTATATCCTGTGCACTTCACATTACCCAGTTATTTAACATACACTTTGATTATTTAAAGGGAACCACAAGTATAAGAGCTCCTTTTAAAATTTAAATATGTAGGCGATGCTTCTAGGGTTGGCTTCTGGGTGACCTCTGTGCAAGGCTGGTCACAGTCCCTAAAGATTCTGGGCCTGAGGCACAGGATGCCCCTGTGTGGTGGGACCCAGCTTTCCGAAACTGGGCAAAAAAAAAAAAAAAAAAAAGCAGCAACCTTTGGAAGCAGGGCAGCATCAGAACCCTGCAGATGGACCCCAAACACCTTCTCGCAAGGAACCCCGCCTGGGTCTGCCCAAGGCCCTGCCTGGGCCCCAGAGCAGTATCTACTTTTCAAACCATTCTGCTCAACTGGAATTGGACTTTTTTGACCAGCCTGCAGTCCCCCTAACCTGGGCATCTCTGGGACAGGTCTTGGCTTGACAACTTGATGATGGCGCAGAGCTCTGTGGCCACACTGGGGAGACTAAAGCATGCTGGGGGCCAGAGGTTTTTTTCAGTTTTGGGAAAAGCCAGAAGCTACAAGCCTCCAAACCTGGCCTACATGGGGGCTGAGATGCCTAAGTGATTTGATGTTTCACAAAAAAAACTCTGCACAGAATGTGATGCATGAGCAGGTGTGTTGTCATGATGAAGCTGCCAGTCACCAGTTACCCATAGCCGCAGCCTTCTCAATCATCTGGATCAGTTCTGTGGAGGAATATTCAAGCCTAATGCAAAATTTCATGGGGATTTGTTGCTCTACTAGCTGAGTCATTTTGAATGTGATGGACACACAGTACACAAACTCATTCAACAGCATCTACTGCCCTTACTGACTAGTACAGTAAAGTCATCATTGTTTGTTTATGCACATTCCAGTCCTTTCTGTTTGGCTGCCAGGTTGTATCAATGTTGTGCAAACCTTTCTCATTATATTAACAATGTCTGGACTTTTTCCAGGTGGACTTTGTTGATCTAGTCACAGAATAGAAAATACAGAAATAAAGTCATGCATATATGGGCAATAAGTTTATGACAAAGCAGCCAAGAATATGCAATAGGAAACAGTCTCTTCAATAAATGGCATTAGGAAAATTTAACAGCCACATGCAAAGAGTGAAACTGGACTACTCTCTTACAACAGACAGAAAAATTAAATAAAATGGATTGAAGACTTGAATGCAAAAACTGTGGCCATGAGACTCCTAGGAGAAAGCATAGGTGGTAAGCTCCTTGACATCAATCTTGAGAATGATTTTTCTTTTTATATTTGATACCAAGAGCAAAGGCTATGAAAAGCAAAAGTAAAGAAGCAAAACTACATCAAACAAAAAAGCTTCTGTACAACAAAGGAGAGAAAATATGTATAAATCATATATCTGATGGGAAGCTAATATCCAAAAATTTAAAAAAACTCAGAATTCACTGATAAAAAATCCATCCAATTAAAAATAAACAGAAGATATGAATAAAAGACATACAGATGGCCAACAGGTCCATACTAAAATGGCTCAGTGTCACTGATTATCAGAGAAACATAGATTAAAACCACAATGAGCTATCACTTCACATGTTAGAATGGCCATCATCAAAAAAAGATAAGAAATAACAGGTGCTGACAAGGATGTGGAGAAAAGGAAACTTCATGCACGGTTGGGATGTGAATGTAGACACTATGAAAAACAGTATGCAGGTTCCTCAAAAATATTAAAAATAGGACTATCATATGATCCAGCAATTCCACTTCTTGGTATTTATTTCAAGAAAATGAAAACACAACTTGAAAAATTACATGCACCCGTGTTCACAGCAACATTTTTTTACAATAGCCAAATGAATGAAAACAACATAAATGTCCCTTGATGGAGATGAATGAAAAGATAAAGAAAATGTGGGGTGTGTTATACAATTAACTATTTTTCAGCCATAAATAAGAATGAGATCTTGCTATTTGTGACAACATGAATGGACTTTGAGGGCATTATGCTAAGTAAGATAAGTCCGACGTCAAAAGACAGATATCTTATGATCTCACATATGAAATCTGAACAAACAAACAAACAATCCCAAACTCATAGATACAGAGAACAGATTAGTAGTTACCTAAGGCAGGATGTGTGGGACAGGCGAAATGGGTGAAGGAGGTCAAAAGGTACCTATTCCCAGTTATAAATAAGTCATGGGGATGTAATATACAGCATGAGGAGTATAGCTAATAACACTACATTGTATATTTGAAAGTTGCCAAGAAAATAAATCACAAAGATATTTTTTGTAACTATATAAGGTGACAGATTTTAACTAGATTTATGGTGATCAGTTTGCAATATACACAAACATTGAGTCATTATTTTGTACACTTGGAACTAACCATATTACATATCAATTGTACCTCAATTTTAAAAAAAAGAAAAAAAAATGTGGTTTTGCAAACAGTGCCTACTGGGTATCATGGACTTCACTAGGCTTAATGAGAGAATTCAGGGAATACATCTCACTTCTTTTTAAATACCTCAAAACCTTAGGTGTACAGCTGATTTACCAAATAAAAAACAAAAAAGTCTCAGAGGAGTTAAATACTTGCCCCAAATGAGACAATTAAGATGTAAATTCCAGAGTATGACCAAATCTGAATTCAGATCTATGGCTCTCATTATGGAGTTCAGTGTTCAAAGCCCCTTGAGTCAAAATGGACAAAGGGAAACATGCATGTGAGAGAGAAGTACAGCCTCAGAGTGGAAGATTTTAAGCATGATAAACTATTTTTCTTATTGTGCTCATTTTTCTACTAGAAGAGCATTTCTAGTTACTTACAACTGAAAATAAAATCCAACTTCTTCAAATGCATTAAAAAAAATTTTTTTTATTCATTATTTTCAGAGAGAAGGGCAGGGAGGGAGGAAGAAAGGGAGAAAAAAACATCAATGTATGGTTGGTTGCCTTTCACCTGCCTCTGACTACAGAGCTGGCTGGAGACCTGGCTTGCAACCTGGTTATGTGCCCTGGCTGGGAATCAAACCAGTGACCCTTGGATTTGTAGCTGGTGCCTATCCACTGAGCCACACCAGCCAGGCTTTCAAATGCATTTTTAATGAACTTATTCACCAAAATAAATAGTAATATATACTCTGCATGACTGTCAGTTTGATCTATCTTCAGTTTTAAGCATAAATTTATGTATCTGAGTCATTTATACATAAATTAATTTTGTCCTCATAACTATTCCAAACATATTTTCCTTGACCAATGAACAGTGAGTGGTGTGGGGTTTTATAAAATCTTTCGCACGTACACAATATGGTAAATATTTTTAAATTAATATCAGAGAGTTGTGAGACTGTATAAAAACTGTGAGTTTGAAACTGAGGACTTCTCAATACACAGCTGCATATGCAAAGAATGGACATCTATGGATCACCTGGAAACACAATGTGGTGTAATCTGTAGATAACCTTACATACAAAACCTAAGCTAGTTCCTCTGGCCACACCATCATGGTCAATCTAACTAGCATTCACTAGCATGGGGAAACTAACTAGCATCCACTATGTCTTCTGGGACAATTAACTTAATATATGTTGTTTTGAGCAGTTAGAAATGATCCTTTGGGATCGTATAATAAAGTCTTCCCATATGACAAAATAAGAGTGAAGTGTTATATGTACATTCCAGGGGGTAAAAAAAAGTAGTGTTTTATTCAAAGGCATACCTTAAGTCACTTGAATGAAGAATTTTTTTTGTATCTTTAGTGCTCATTTGTTGCAGACTATTTAAAGTTAACTGAAAATGTATTTTATTGAGTCAACTTTTAAAGTACAATGAATAATTTATACTTGAAAACATTCATCCTATATGGGAAAACAAATTAGCCCAACAGCTCCCTGGCCTGCACTTTATCTGCTTGGTGGAGAGCCTGTTTGCCTCCGTTTTTGTGGGGGGTTGCAGAAGATGATCCTCCTTAATCCCCAGCCATCACCCAATAGCCTCCAGAATCAGCCTTAATTTCAACACGAAGGAGAATTAATGCAAAGGTTCCTTCCAACTCCAAAGCTTTGAGCTATTTAATCACGGTTTAGCTCTGCCCAGGGCAGTCATCACAACAGACCTGTGACTCATTCATTTCTGGATGAGCCGTCTGAGTCTGGTGTGAACCTGGGTGGGATGAGAGCTTAATTATATTCTTTTCCACAGCACAAACAACCTGTATGTTGGGAGTCCTTTGTACTGCCTAAGATCATTGTTGATCTATTGACCAGAAGAACGAAAACTTCCAGTATAAATTGCTGAATCATGTAATACCTACTGTCTCCTTTTCCCTCTTTCTCTTTAGATTCTTTATTGGTGAAGGAAAGACATCTGAAATACCTCTAACATCTATATTTTCATTTATGAACAGAAGATTATTTTTTCTATTGTTGGGTTTTCCTTGTGTCTTAGATTGCTTTAATTTCTGCTTTGAATATAAACTGGCTATACTTCCTGATTTCATATCAATATCACTGTTGAACCAGAGAACAACTAGTTTAAATCATGTAATTGTCAGTTAAATCTGTGCCTTTAAGTTTAATAATGATGATATCTAGCCACTCCAAAAATTGCAGGTAAGAGGCACATGCTAATTTCCCAACAAAGTACAGAAAATAATCTGATGTTCTCTACTTAGTTTGTAATTTAAACTTTACTTTTGATTTGTAATGACAGCAGCATTTCATATGTACCTGGCACTGTCATAAGCTACTTATATTACTTAAATCCTCACAAAAATTCCTGTAAGATAAATTGTCATCTTCGTTTATTAAATTTAAAAACCAAGACTCTGTGAATTTATATGGTTTGTTCAGGCACAAAAAGCAAGTAAGTGATAAACAGTACGTAGTATGAAATTCAGGTCAGCCTAAATCCATAATCCAGGATATTAACCAACAATATATGCTGCTTACTTCACAGAAATTCCTACTGAACAAAATCTGTGAAAATGTTTAGATAGATTGTCTTTGAAATAGCAAACATCTCTGAAACCTCTCTGAAAACCAAAATATACATTTTTGTGAGTTTAGATTAACAATCTTTAAGAGCCAGATGTTTAACCAAGTCAACTTTTGTCAGAATCTATGATAATTTTGTGATGGTCAATGCAGTTCAAATAATGAAGTATAGCACAGTTCTTCAGTTGTACTTGGAAAATTCTTTGTCAAATGTGTAACTACAATTTTATAACATAAATATAGTCCTAAAATCCATTAATTCACACATTGTCAAATGGAAATCCTGGTGAATGTTTTATTCATGAGATTTCTCAACATAAGTTTTCAAGATATTAAGCAGTCTAATTATTTTCAAGTGTAGATACATGCAGTAACAGCAACAGGAGTATAATTTTAGAATTAGGCTATTTTCACATTTGGTCTACAGCAAAGACTTTAAAACACACTTGAAATGTGGAACTTGTAAAAACAGCAAAAACAAAATACAGTGATGGCTACACCTATGCTTTTAATGAAGAATTCCCAGAAGCATTTGGACATATCTATATAGTTGAACACTTTCTCCCATGCATAATTATCTTTTAATTCCATCAATTTAACACTGATTGTTTTTTTTTTTTTTTTCTTCTTAACAACATATCCTGGAAGAACGAAGTGTATATTCAACTTAACATTTTTATTTATATTTTTATGACCTCTTTTCTGTATAGTTTTTGCATATACACCAAAGTGCAAGAAGGTACATGCAGTGGCAGCTTTGACTCATGGTGTGGGCCACAGACAACCCTTGCTGAGCTGCTGCTCTAGCATTGTCTTCAGGTCCCAAAAGAAATGGACCCTTTTAAAGGCTTTCACATTTTCTCATCTTACTTCCTGTACAGGCTCAGCTGAAACAATGACTAAGAAAAATGGGCCATTCTGTGAAGAATATAGCTAGAGTCAGAAATTAGTGCTGTTGCATGCATCCCTGTGTGGGAGGGCACATAGTCCTTCATATAAGCAATGACCTATCTGTGTCTAAAAAATACTAAGGGCAGCCTTTCCACTCAGCCTTAAATAGCCTATCTTAGGAGTTGTGTGTTTACAGTTAATTGCAACCAGGTACAAAACTGTGGGTGGGTTGAACTCACATGAAAAGCCACAAGAAACTTAAATATCTACGTATATCATTGGCGGGGGAAGGCATGCTGATATAGTGATATAATAAATATTTCAACACTTGACCCAAACCAACAGGAAAGTATATGTGAAATTGGGGTATTCATTAATCTCAAACAAATCATGCTTTAACCTATATCTTTCCCCACCTTTGGAGAAAGAAAAACTGAAAGTATAACATTTAGTTGTGATTATCAGTGGTTTCATTTTAGTTATTTAACAATGTAATCATGACCTGTGCAATACAATTATTAAAACTGTTACTTTGAGAAAGCAGATGATGATTTTCTCTAAAACGGTTGCTTATTCTTATCATCACTCCTTTCTTACTCTAATGCTTGAAATTCTGATAAAAAAAAAAAAAAAAAAAAAAAAAGGTGTATTTTTAAGTGTTCTTGTCCTTGGAAGAATAACAGTAGGCTCTGAGTGAATCACTGAAAGCAGAGAAACTGCATTCACATTTTGCATTAAAATGACAGATAAAAGGAGACAGACAGTGAAGCGTCTAGGAGCAAAGCAGCCAGGTGCTTAGTAAGGATTATGTTTGCTAATTTAAAAAAGAAGGGGGAAAAAGCCAAACGCGGCATCAGAGTAAAAACAGAAACAGAAGCACTGTAGAATTCAAGCTGTGTCATTTATCCCGTCACTGCCTTGCCTGTGCCACCTTCCTCTCCTCCTCTACTTTATTCTTCCATTTCCTCAGTTTCCGCCCACACGGATTGTTGCTGCCACCTATTCTCTTCCGAGGGAGATGGGCGGTAGGCTGGCAGCTTCTGCTCCCTGAAGAGCTGGTGCGGTCACGGTTCTGGAAATCAGCTCACTGTGAGGGCTGGGGACTTGCGGAGCGCTGAGATTACACACTGTTCTAACATGTTTGCAGTTCCACATTTTAAGCTCCATGTGATTACAAATGTTTAATAGGCTAGTAAGATCACCCACAGGAACATGTTTGTAGAAACTATTATTTCAGAACGATTTCTAAATGCTTTTTTATTTTTTCCTTTCCGAAAATCGGGGCAGGATGGAGAAGCTGTTCACTGGTAATAGGGTAATGGTAGAGAGATGTTTACTTCTAAGTCCTCTAGAGCTAGCTTTTAAGCAATTAAAAATGTATCCATGGTAGGATAAGGATGCACACTGATAGAACAAAGGATGTGATTTCTTTTCTTTTCCAACACTCTTTTCCACTGCTCCCTCTCTAGGGACCTTTGAATGATTTACTATAGGATTGTGAACCTGAAGCCTGAATCATTTTATTAACCAATGGCACCCCAATACATCAAATAAAAATGTAAAAACAAAGGCATTCTTATGTTGTAAGGTATCTTACACTGACAACTTAAAAGTTATGACAATAAAATAACAAGGACCATTCCTAAACAAATAATAAACAATATTACAATAAAATAACAAGGACCATTCCTAACAAATAATACAAGGAGTGTGACCCCCTAAGAACTCTCTCCTAGAGACCCAGGCTGACTGCAGCAATGCTGTCAGGGCTGGGTAGATTTTCAGAATTCTTCTGGAATTGGGGTCAGAGCGCACAGCTGACAAACCACTCCAGAAAATGAATCGTATTACCTTGTGGTCACAACTTGGCTATTCAGGATGAGTTTTGAAACTGATGTTTCAGAATCAGTTTGAATTTGATGGGATAGTGTTTGTCACTGATGGAACTTACCCATTTCTGTTTTTTTTTTTTTAAACCACAACAGAATCTCTCAATTCAAGTATTCATGAACTGCTTATTGAAATTCAACAAGCAGTTCATGAATTGTTCAGCATCTAGCAAGACTGATTAAATGATATCTAGACCATTTCCATAGAAATGGGCTTATTATTATTACTAAATTCCAATATTTTTCACATGACAGGTCAAAAGAAAATTATGTTTCAAAAACTCATGAGGAAGTATGGTTCATGACTTTTGAGAAGTTTCAGAAAATGAGACTGTCACCCTGGGGTGAAGACTGACATGGTGAACTGTATATACTGCATAAGAAATAGACTGCAGAAAACTGAAAAGCCTATGATTAAAAATAAAATAATGGCTTTGTGGTTTTGACTATAATAACTGGTAAAGGAAAATAAAATTTGATTTCCCAGTTGTATGTGAATAACTCAATCAGAACCGCTATAAGTAAGGTCTATAATTTAAAAAAATCCAAACACTATTTGTTTAGTTTCTTTCCTTAAAATTCTTTTCAACTTATGCAGCTTAAAAACTTTAATTGTGTTTATTAAGTAATCATTGAAGGCAACTGAACATAATTTTTAGAAACAAAGTTTACTGAAATACCAATATAATGGAGGCTCTCATAAAATTAGCAGTGACTTGCTCTAAAAAACATACTAAAATATGGTGTCACTAGCTACTATCAAATGAATATCACTTCAGTTAAGCAAAAATAATTTGACAAAAATTTTAAAGGGTAAATAGTAAGTCATAAATGGGTTAGATTCCAAATGTTTATATATTAAAGTTATAAAAATTTAACTCAAAGAATATCTCATATGTACGATGAAAGTAAATTATTTATTTTGTATATGATCTTTCTTTTTTCATAAGCATTCTGTTGATATTTAATGGGCAGGTATGTGTGGCAAAGGGGGTCACATCTAGCTGAATATCAAAAACATTCAAATCACTTGAGTCTTAGGAAACAAAAATCCCAGTCCTGCACAGAGCTCAAAACCTGAATTATAACAGTATAGCAAGTTCATCTTCTATACCTAATGTTTGCATCGAGAGACAAAAATCTGGTGTTAATCTTGAATTCACCTCTTAAAATTTTGTATTATATTTAGCATCACATATACTTATCCTCCACACAATGGGAGTAGTAATATGGTTGTAAATATTTTATGCATGCATTTTGGCACTTAACAAGGTTTCTTTCATGCTTTACCTTAGGTAAACAAAACAGAACCTAACGTTTTATTGGGAACCTGTGTAATGTCCTACTGGGTTAACCACCTACACAATACTTCATATTTTATCTGACAAAACTCTCTGTGCTCCCTAGTCTAGCAGAACTGTATTTCAACCTGTTGTTGCCATTTTTATGAAAATTAAATGACATAATTAAAGTTAAAATGCATAGTTTTTCTAGAACATATAATAATTTGATGTTTAACAAATATAAACTTGTTTTGTAATAGTCAAGTAAAACAAATGTATTATTTTGTTTGTCTAAAACCAATAAAATCTGATTCTAAGAACCAATTCTAAGCAGTCTACAGACTCAATGCAATCCCTTTCTAAATTCCAGTGGTACTGTTCACAGAAACAAACAGAAACAACAACAACAACAACAAATCCTAAAATTTGTATAGAACTACAAAAGGCCTAGAATAACCAAAGTAATCTTGAAACAACAACAACAACAAAGCTGAAGGCATCATGCTCCTCATTTCAAGCTGTATTACAAAGCTATAGTAATCAAAACCATGTGGTATTGGCATAAAAACAGACTCATAGATCAATGCAACCAGAAGTGAAGCCCTGAATATACAGTCAGTTAATTTATGACAAAGAAGTCAAGGATGTATAATGGAAAACAAAGTCTCTTTAGAAAAATAACGTTGGGAAAAGTAGCCAGGCACATTTTCAAAAAATGAAACTGGGCCACTATCTTACACCATACAAAAAAATCAAAATAGATCAAAGACTTGAATGTAAGATCTGAAAACATAGAACTCCTGGAAGAAAATATAGATGGCAAGCTCCTTGACATGAGCCTTGATGATGATTTTTTGTATTTGACACCAAAAGAAAAGGCAATAAAAAACAAAAATAAAGCAGTGAAACTACATCAAACTAAACAGCCCATCAAAAATATATTAAAAACTATAACTCAATAGTGAGAAAAACCAAACAATTGATTTTAAGAAGGGGCAGGGGATATGAGTGCACATTATTTCAAAAGACAAAAAGAAACTTCTCCAAAAAGGATATATAAATGGCCAATAGACATATGAAAAGATGCTCAATATCACTAATCATCAGAGAAATGCAAATTAAAATCACAATGAGATATGATCTCACACGTGTCGGATTGGTTGCCATCAATTAATCAACAAACAAGTGTTGGTGAGGATGTAGAGAAAGGGGAACCCTTTTGCACTCTTGGTGGGAATGCAGATTGGTGCAGTCACTGCGGAAAACAGTATGAGATACCTCAAAAAATTAAAAATGAAACTGCCTTTTGACCCAGCAATCTTACTTTTGGGAATATAACTGAAGGAGCCCAAAACAATAATTCAAAAAAACATAAGTATACCTATGTTCATTGTAGTGTGATTTACAAGCACCAAAATATGGAAGCAGCCCAAGTGTCCATCAATAGATGAATGTATAAAATAACTACGGAACATTTACACAATGGAATAATACTTGCCTGAAAAAAGAAAACATTTTTACCTTTTCTTTGAAATGGTATGGATGGACTTGGAGAATATTATACTAAGTGAAATAAGCCAGTCAGAGAAAGACCAACACCATATTATTTAACTCACACATGGAATCCAATGAACAAACTGAATGAACAAGCAAAACAGAGACTTACGGAGCAGGATGATAGCTACTGGAGGGTGGTAGGTTAGGTGGTGGAAGAATTGAGCAAAAAGGAAAAAGGACTCATGGACACAGATAACAGTGTGATGATTGCTGGGGGTTGGTGGGTATATAGAGAATAGATGGTAATGAAAAATATATAATAAGCATTAAATTAAAAAAAGAAAGCCCTGGCTGGTAACACAGTGGCTAAGGTGCTGGCCTGCAAACCCAAAGGTCGCTGGTTCGATTCCCCAGGCAGGGTACATAACGAGGCTGCAAGCCAGGTCTGTGGTTGGATGCAGGTGAAAAAGACAACCATACATTGATGTCTCTCTCCCTCTGCCTCTTTCCTTCCCCCTCTCTCTAAAACTAATAAATAAAATCTTTTAAAAAAACCACCTAGAGCTCAGTAATGAGAAAAACCAAACAATCGAGTAAAAAAATGGCAGAGAATCTGAGTAGACATTTTTTCAAAAGACAAATAGCCCTGCCTGGGTGGCTCTGTAGGTTGCAGCATCATTCTGTGTACCAAAAAGTTGTGGGTTCAAACCCTGGTTAGGGAACATTCCTAGGTTGTGGGCTTGACTCCTGATCTAGGAGCCTCCTTAAAATGTTTCTCTTATATCAATGTCAGTACCTCTCTCTCTCTCTCCCCTTCTTCTCCTCTCCCTGTCTCCTTTTTCTCTGTAAAATCAGTGAACATATCCCCCAGTGAGGATTTTTAAAAAGAAGAGATAAAGATGGCCAACAACTACCTAATAATATGCTCAACAGCACAAATCATCAGGGAAATAAAAATCAAAATCACAATGAAATATCATCTCATGCCTGTTAGTATGTCCAACATAGTCAGGAAACAAGTGTTGGCAAGGATGTGAGGAAAAGGGGACCCCGTGCATTGCTGGTGGGAATTAGTTGGTGTGTCTGCCATGAAAAACAGTATGGAGGTTCCTCTAAAAATTAAAAATAGAACTACCATACATTCCAACAATCCCACTTCTGTATATTTATTCAAAGAAAAAGAAATACTAACTTGAAAAGATATTTGCACCCTCATGGTCATTGTAGCATTATTTATCATAGCCAAGACATGAAAGAAGCCTAAGTGTCCACTGGTGGGTAAGTGGATTAAGAAAATATGAGACACATAGACACACACACACACACACACACACATACATTCTCTCTCTCTGAAATATTCAGCCATAAATTTTGATAAAATCTTGACTTTTACAGCAATATGGATAGACCTTGAGGATGTTATGCTAATTAAAATAAGTCAGAAAAACAAATACTGCATAAGCTCATTTACATATGGAATTTAAAATAAAACTAAGCATTTCCCCTGAGCACATAGATGCAGAGAACAGATCAGTGGCTGCTAGAGGCAGTGAGTGGGGTAGGAGTGGAGGAATAAAATGTGGTGAAGGGGTCAAAAGCTACAAACCTCCATTAAAATAAGTCATAAGAATGTAATATACAGCATGGTCACTATGGTGAAAAATACTAAATTTATTTGAAATTTGCTAAGAGAGTCAGTCATAAAAGTTCTTATCAGAAGAAAAAAATGTAACTCTCCAGTGAAGGATGTTAAGTAGACTTAGGGTAATCATTTCACAGTATGTACAAATATTAAATCATTACATCGGACACCTGAAACTTACATATGTCATGACATTGCAATAAAAGAGTGACCAGAAGAAATTTTGCAAAAGATTTTCACATTTCTGAAATACAAAGGATGTTAAGTCAATTTATGGCAATCATTTCACAATATATACAAATATGAAATCATTCCATTGGATACCTGAGACTCATATATGTCTTTACACATCAATAAAAATGATTGGCCAGAGGACTTTTGCAAAAGATCTTCACATTTCTGAAATACAAAGACAGGAGCCCAGCTCCTTGTAGCCTTGCTGATCTTGCCCCTTCTGCTTTGGTTGCAGGGGTCTATGTGTGATTCACTTCCTGTCATCTTCTGCTTGTTTGTCTTATTTTTCCTCCTATGGATATCAATCTAGGTACTTCCACATGTATATAGGCTCGATACAGAATGAAACTCCATACAGTGTGATTTTTTTTTGATCTCATAAGTGTGTAGAAGCAAAAAAAAAAAAATGCCGCCATCTTAAACAGTTCCCAATGGAGTTACTGGTCATTTTTGAAAAGTACAACCAATTCAATTAATGTCTCCTTTGGTAGCATAAATTCATGCCCTATTTTTCAGTTCTAGAATTTCACTTCATCTTTATAGGGTCCTAAAATCTCAATAAAACTTTTTCAAATGTTTCCATTTTCTTTTATGTCCTGTTGGCTAATTCCAAAATCAATGTCATTCATTGGTCTGTTTCATTATCTAACTTTTCTCTTTAAATTGACCGGAGGTATCTTTTATAATGCATAATAAAAAATTATGGAGAATCTGGAGGTTCTCCAAATAGTATTTAATCTTTCTATTGCTAGACATGTAGAGAGTAGATTGTCATGATGGTTCAATCAGAGCTCTGTTTAAGGCCAGATATCAGGATTATTAGGGCTTTGTCTACTTTTGAGGTATCCATAATCTTTGGCTGTAGCCCTCAGCTACCCTTGGTGTATTCACTGGTGAGTTCTGGACCTCAATCCTGGTCTCAGCATGTGAAGAATACTGAAAAAGTTTCTTTGATTTTTTTCAGAGTTAGTACCTAGTTTATTAATCTTATAACCCATGTACACTTAAAATGTGGCAAATATCTTGAATGAAACTGACATAATACTGATATCAGTTCTCTGTACCACCTATCTTACTGGAATTTTGGCATCTTATGCTTTTATATTTTGTCTTTCTAGCCCCATAGTTGCCAAAAGCTATTTTTCTATTAGTAGGGGCCTTTTCCTTGGTTCATATTATGTTATCAGTCTCCTTCTCTGTGTTTAGAGTTCTGAGGGGAAAAAAAGTAGTTTTAAAATGTTAGCTTACTATACATTAAAAAGATCATAACACCATGATCAGTGGGATTCATCCAAGGGATCCAAGGATGGTATAATATCTACAGATCAATAACTGTAATACATCACATAAACAAATTGAAAAATAAAAATCACATGATCGATACTGAGAAAGCATTTGATAAAGTACAGGACTCATTCATAATAAAAACACTTAGCAAAGTAGGAATTATGCAGCAGAAAGAAAGAAGGAATTCCTACCTTTTGCAAAAGCATGAATGGAGCTGGAGAGTACTATGCTAAGTGAAATAAGCTGGGTGGTGAAAGACAAATATCATATAATCTCACCTATAAGTGGAAACTAATGAACAAAACAAAGAGAACAGAACCAGAAACATAGAAACAAGAAATGCACTGACAGTGACCTGAGTGGAGGGGGAGTGGGATAATGGGGAAATGAAGGGGAAGTCTTGTCAAGGAACAAGTATAAAGGACCTATGGACATTGACAGCAAAGTGGGGATTGACTGTGGGAGCAGGAGTGGGAGGGCAGGGCATGGGAGAGCAATGGGGGGGAAATGGGACAACTGTAATTGAAAAACAATAAGATTTTTTAAAAATGTTGGCTTACTTAACCTTACAACTGCTTTTTCTCAGGGATATGCCCAAGTAATTCTTCAATGCCTATAATTTTTTTTAAAAAAGGCTTCTCTTTTTATTTTCTGGTGGGATATTTATCTGTTACAAGCTACCCCATTTTTAAATCAAATTTTAAACCTTTTATATAGCACTTTTCCTGGTTTAAATTTTGCCATTTTCTAGGGTATGAGCCTTAATGGAAGCAAGGAGTTTTATCTTTGTTGATCATCCCAAGCCTATCATCAGGAATTATTACATAGTAGGAACTCAAAATTTTGTGTTGAACAAATGAATATTCAGAGCCCATATAAAATTTATATGTACCAGATAAAAGTCATTTACCTCTTTCTTTCTATTGCCAGAGGTAAGTAAGGATTGGAAAATAAAGCTCTCTGTTTTGAGAATCAGAAAAACTACCTTAAATTTCTCTCCTCTGATTATCAGATTTCATTACTCATAAATGTCTTTATTGTCTCACTTGCTTGTTCCAAAAATGAAACAGCACAGTGTTTATGAAATGCTTTTGAACCTCAAAGCACAGTCCACCATCAATCGTATTACATTTCCCAATATCACTGCATACCAAACTCACTAACAGCTGTGCTACAATCTATTTTCATTGAAAACTCCAACTTAATTAGAAGAATATAAAGGAAAAGTAATGAATAAAATATCTCTTTCTGGTTTCTACCAACAATATCTATATTCCCATTTATATTTCAACTCAATTTTGCTCAGGCATAGGAACATAGGGAGAGTTATTTTGTAATAACTACTGGTGCAATGGTAAGGGAAAAAGCTGACTCAGCCATTCTGAATGGTCCATTGGATTTTATAAAATAACAAAGGCTCTATTAAAATTAGTGACACTTGAAAGATTTCTGATTTTAATCACAGTAGACTCAGTGTTTAGAAGTTCAAAACTTAGGTAATTGGCAATCTGTGAGGAAAAAATTGTTGTCCTTCACAGACCAACACCCAGGAAAGAGTAAAGGATAAGAGTTTATATTCCCACTGATAAAGGTAGTTCTTGAAGCAAGTGGACATATCTGGAGAACTAACGAGAGAAAAAGTCATTTCTATTTCCATTGAATGTGACTGAAAATTATATTTAGAGTATATGATCTAGTCATTCACAATTTGTAGTTCAAGAAGCAAATCATTCAGTTTTGATAAACAATACATTAATATGAAACTAAATCTTTAACTGACAGTTTGCCTTAGAAACTTCTCTCATAAAAAGTACCCAGCTTATTTCAATAAAGGGATACATTCCTTTTTAATTCAACAAACTTTTATTTAGAATTTATTATACCAAAGTAAAACTAGCAATTAAAACAAAAGTACATATTTATCACATCTTGAGAATTGTTTCTAAAAGCAATGTTCAAGTATATATATATGTAGTCCTCATTTTAAATGTCCTTTGAGCTACCTAATTTTTGCCTAGAAAAATGCTTTTTTAGAATTTAAACAAAAACTCTTCCTTTAGTATTTAAAGTCAAATTTTCAACCCATATAGTGTTAAATGTCAGTTAAAAAGTCTTTTACATTGCTGGCATTTTTATTGCCTTGTTATGCACTTAACTACTGACCTTATGCATTTGACAAAATGCCCTTGAATATATACTTTCCAGTATTCATAATTACCTTCAACTAATCACCTAACAGTATTTACTAGTAAGTTATTGAAATTCCATAAAAACTGATAGCTGGAAAATACAACCTTCATTGCAGAATGCTTAAAAAATAATTCTATATAGTTAAATCAGTTTTATAAGGATATTTACTTTTATCAAAACTCTAATTTTTTAAGAACTTCTTTTTACCTAATAATTATTTAGCATAGGATGAGAATAATCTTTTGATTAGCTTTCTTTCTGGGCAATAAAGTTAAAAATTATGACTAAATAATTGAAAGCATCAGACCAAGGGCCACTTGAAACTTTTCAGGCTTGATAAATATGGTCACAAAAGAAAATTGTGAATAACAACAGTAATTGAAATTTATTTCCTTTTATATATTTGTTCAGATGATCATAAAAGTCATTGAATATTGTGAAGCATATATGAGAACAATTGAAATGGAAGCGATACTTTTCATAGAAGAAAAGTGAACATAGGGCATAAGAAAATGTTGATAGTGAACTACTTCAATTTATGAGGGATAGTGTATGTAGTTGATTTGAATTGAAGCACTAGGGATTCTAGTGAGGTATAAAGATATTTCCTGATAATGAGGGTTATTAAATATTGGAATGGATTCCTAAGAGATATGTAGGAATCCCCACTTTTTTTTAACATTTTTATTTTTAGAGTAGATAACATCTTTTTTTTTTTTTTTTTTTTTTTTAGCATTTTATTTATTATTTCCAGAGAGAGGGGAAGGGAAAGAGGCAGAGAGGGAGAGAAGAGTCAATGTATGGTTGCCTTTCACCTGCCTCCAGCCATAGACCTGGCTGGAAACCTGGCTTGCAACCTGGTTATGTGCCCTGGCTGGTGAATCAAACCAGCCACTTTTGGGTTCACAGGCCAGCACCTTATCCACTGTGCTACCAGCCAGGGGGCATCCCCACTTTTTAAAGTCAATACTAATAGTAGTATATCTGAGAAAATCCCCAAACTAAGAATAGATAGGTTACTCTGAAGAACAATTGGTTTCACATTTAAACACAAATCTGAAAGTATACTCACCATCATTTGGTTTAAGAGAAGGGGATTTGCCAGTCTATTATTGTATTAAGTCAGTAGAGCCACAAATCAGACATATTGATTAGAAGTTTTGGAAACCTGAAATCAGTTATAAATACTTGAAGATGCTTTTCTATTAGAACTAGTAAGAAACAAAGTGCCTGGGTGTAAAATAAATATAGCTCTCCTGTATAACAACTGGTGGAAAAAATACATTTATTCAGAAAAGTTTAATAACCATGATGAAATTATTTAAAATTTATTTTAAAATATTAAACTATGTAAGAGAAATCTTCAAAAATGGAGTACAATGAGACTCTGCATAAGAATAAAAAATGTTAATCTCCAATGGATTCCCTAACAATTATTGTTTTAAGCAATTTTAAGTAAAATCACAAATGAGAAAAGATTTCTATTTTTGCATTGTGACTTGGAATATTAACTAAGTGAAATAGATAAACAAGGTTGGCTTAATTATTTAAAAAATGGAAACAGCAATATTTAGCTTGTCAGAATTTAGAAATACACTATAATCATAAAATAATTAAATTTTTATCATTTAATTAGCATGTACAATTTTGTCATGCTAATGTAAAGCTTCTCCCTTTTTTCTTTAACATGCCTATGAAGGGCTAAAAATAAAATTACCATATAAAAAATGTAACTCATGGTCAATCTACTGTTAAAGAGTGTGAAGAATTTCCAATGATGACAAAGTTGATAAAATTCCAATTACAAACAAATTGGTACTGTGACCTTAAAAGGGTGCGAACATTTTTACCTTAAACATATATAGGTGCTTATTTTCTCTAGTGACCTTGTGCTTGGTCCAGAAGTGTCAGATTTGTAACAAAAATAATTTTTGAATAGTAACTATATTATATGATTTTCCTCACCAAGCCCTATATCCTATAGGTATCTGTTTTATTATTAGAATTTATATTAGATATTAAAATATTTATTTCCATGTTCATTATATGCATTAGGTAGGTTGATCATCTCTTCACAGGCTTCAGGACTGTTTTCACTTCTTCCTCTTGAATGGCCTGTTCTTTGAACAATTAGTCTTCTCTGTGCATTATATTTCTCAAATGTTTCTCAGTCAATTTTATTATAACATTTTTATAGTATTTCATAAATGCAATTTTAATCTATTTAAATTCAGTAATGTACTGAATTATAGTTAAGAGGGACTTATATTTAAAAAGTTATAGTTAAGTTTTTCACTTTCTCTGCTATAAAACAATTCAGTCATGCTTTAAGTACTACACACATTTATTGTGCAGTAGAGTGTAAGATATGAATCCAATTTTATTGCTTTCAAATGATGTCACACAATCTTCAGCAAAAGTTATCTCTTTACATATGTGAGATGTCTCATTCCCTCAAAGGCTGCATTTTCCTAGGCATTTGTATCTACTTGTGGGCTTCAGAACCTGCTCCCTAGCAGTTCTGCACCAACGATAAAGAGTTGTAACTGTAAAACTTTAAAAATATTTAAAAGCATGTCCTAGGTTTATATCCCCTATAGTCATTTTATTTAGTGGGGCTTCCTGTTAATTCTTATTTTTTCTATGTGGATTTTATAATGAGCCTATTGATATTTGTATAAAAATCATGCAAATTTACAACTTGAGAAACTTGCATTTTTGTGATACTGAGTTTTCATATTGAAGAGCAATATGTGTTTTTATTTTTCATTTTCTTACATGTGTCTTTCATTTGTTTGTGTGTCCTTTTGGGATTTTAAACTTATCCTCCTATAGTTTTTGCACAACTTAAACAAGTTTTGCCTAGGTGTTTTTCTTGTTCTTTTACTGTCATTGTTGCCCATTGCATTGATTTCTGTGTGTTTATTTCTGTACCTAGTCTTTTGCTGTTGATAGTTTTTCTACTATTTTGTGTTTTTCAGATTTAAAATCACTTTACCTATAAAACCTTTCCATTTTTATTCTTATTTCTCTAAGTACATTCTTGCATATGACTTCGTTGTCTAAGAGATCAATATTATATTAAATGATAGTAATGAGAAACTTGTCTCAGACCTTGAATAAATGTCTTACTATCTTCACAATGTATTAGCTCTTCAATATGGTAAAGTTTTCTACAAATTACCACAAAATGAAATGTACTTCATAATAAACATTTTTTCTTCTGAGACTGGATTGACCATGGCTTTGTTGGACTCCTCTGGTCTCAGCTTGGCTGAGCTCCAGGCAGCTGAGTGAGTGTAGGTCTGTTCATGTGTCTTCTCATGTCAGAGCCCAGGTTAAAGAAACCACTATTATTTGGAAACATACTTTTTTCATCATGTAGGTTAGGGGCTCAAGAAGGAAGAGTGTAAACATGTAATGTCTTTTTTGAAGCATCTGCTTAGAAATGAAAACTGCATTGTGGGGCATATATATAGAAACATAACTTTAAAAATATTAACATATGAATACAATTAATTATATTAATATTTCCTATAGAACAATTCATACATTGATTAAATGAATTATATTTTCTCAAGATTTACTATTTTATTAATGTACTATATTTTATTTATTGATATTTTAAGATTTGAGCACCAGCTTTTTAAAAAAATTTTTTTAAGATTTTATTTTATTTAGATATTTTATTATTTTTCAGAGAGAGGAAGGAAGAGAAGCATCAATGTATGGTTGCCTTTCACCTGCTTCCAGCAATGGACCAGGCTGGAGACCTGGTTTGCAACCTGGTTATGTGCCCTGGCTGGGAATCAAACCAGCGACCTTTGGGTTTGTAGGCTGGCGCCCTATCCACTGTGCCACTAGCCAGGGCTTCAGCACCTCTTTTTGAAAACAATTTTTTTTATTGTTGTTGTAATACAATTGTTGCATTTTTCCCCAGTTGCTCTCCCCTGCCCCACCCTCCCCATCCCCACTCCCACAAGTCAATGCCCACCTCAATTGTCCATGGCCATGGGTCTTTCACATTGGCTCTTCCACTAAACCCTTCCCCTTCTTGACACCCCCCCAGTCACTGTCATTCTGCTGTTTTTTTTTTTTTTTTTTTCATGTCTCTGGTTTCATTCTGAGCACCAGCTTTTATAAATAAGATTAGTTTTTTCTTTTCAACTTGTGCAATCAATATCAGGTTTAGATTTAATGATATTTCTTTCCCTATTCTCTATCATGTGTGAGTAATATTTATATGAATAGATATTTTAAAGTTCTAGTAGATACCCTGTGACATGATTTGCCAGTCTTATTTTGTTGTTTAATTGTTAATGATATATGTTTGTTTTGCAAAGGAGCTCTTCGGCTACTATCTCAATGTTTTCTATGATGTTCTGTCTCAAATTTTGTCCTTACAGGTGTCCTTTTGATAATTATAGCTTTTAATAAAGTTACATTTCATCCATGTTTCTAAATTTACCTACAAATAAGTATACAAAGTTATTTGACATGATTTTCACTAATGTGTCACTAATCATTTTCTTTTCCCCTATTATTTATATTTTAATGTTTCTTTCCCCAAATTATTTATATTTTTATATTTGTACACACAGCATGTACTTAGATAAGACTTTAAAATTTTCTTGTTATATAGTTAACAAATATTTTAATATTATAACCTGAGTCAGGTACTCTGTCAAACATTGGGGGAAGTTCATGATTAAAAGAGAAGTATATCCTGTCTTCATGTCACTTTATGGAGAAAAAAATGCAATAAAAATCATAACCTAATAAAAATAACTTGCACACTAAAATAAAATTTTTTTCTTTCTACAGAGTATCATTTATGGCTTTGGGAATTTATGTGATTTGTTAAGTTTTTCCACATGGACTGGATAACCTCTGATCCTGAATTTTTATTCTTTCTAAGGGAAAATGTGATTTTTGAGCCACATCCTTCATCCTACAATTTATGTTAAATTTTTTCCATAATTTATAAAACTACTTGAAATTATTGTGCTGAAAAAAATAAACAAAAAATTATATGGCTTGCCCTTTCCAAGAAGAGAATCCTCGACAAAAATAAAACCTTATACACTCTTGTGTTGACTAATGTTAACATCATATGTAAAACAATTTCAATGTGTAAACTAAAAATTGGCATAGGAATAAAAGAATATTCTTTTAAGTGTCTATTCATTATAATAGTGAGCCTGTAACAAATATTAGTTAATGTACATGATTAATAAACAAACTATTAGTTACTGTAAGTAATATAATCTGACATTAGAACACTTACTATACACATATATTTTAAATTATAAGTGAAGCTCTGGCTGGTGGCACAGTAGATAAGGCATCAGCCTGTGAACCCAAAGGTCACTGGTTTGATTCCCCAGCCAGGGCACATAATCAGGTTGCAGACCAGGTGTCCACTCAGGTCTGTAGCTGGAGGCAGGTAAAAGGCAACTATACATTGATGCTTCTTTCCCTCTCTGCCTCTCTTCCTTCTCCTCTCTCTAAAAATAATAAATAAAATCTTAAAAAAAAAATAGGTGACCTGTTGGAAACCACTTTTTAAAATATCAAAGACCTGCAAAGACAATAAAAAAACACCAAAGTATTTTACCAAATCATGTTTGACCTCATTGGAAGAAAACTCAAATTTACTTAAATATTGAGATATGCTTTGTGGTCAATTACAACTGAAAAGGAAAGAGAGATACGATCTATTAATAGAAAACTTATCATTTGATGGTACATTTTTGGAAAATACTTCAATACTTCAATAATATGCATCAAAAGATTTCATTGTTCATAATTTTGAGGCAATAATTCTACTTATATAAATTGATCTTAGATATTACATTCAGCAACATGAATATAGATCTTTTCATAAGGGTGCAACATATTCATATAACATTGCTTAAAATAAGGGCTTGGATGTCTGGCTAAGGTTGTTATTAGAATATAGATGGATATAACTCCCTTCCAGATTTTCATATAAATAGCCAAAAAGAAGAAACAGTGGAAGAAAGATCTGTATGAATGCTGAAAACCAGAAAGAGAGTCATCAGCATTTAGAAGCTATGATGAATCTATATTAATTAGCATGCATGCATAATGAGCCTCTTACACAAGAGTGAAATTCAAGTAGGAAAGGTAACTGACAACATCACTAAGACAGATTCCAGACAGGGCACCCTTGTTCTTGGAACCAGCTCATATGCGACTCGAGGGGTTCAAACTTGAATATAATACAGCTCTCAGAAAGAGAAACAGAATGGATAAATTAGAAGCAGTGATCAAATAAATGCAAACAGAAAGCATTTTGACTTGAAAAAAAATTCTTGAACTTCTAAAACAATTTTAAGGAAAAGAGACCTAATTCCAGACAAAGTCTGGTAATAAAAAAGATGAAGGAAAACAAAGCAAAACTGTACAAATACCCTTAGCACCAAAATTAGATTTTTGGCAGACATCTGTGCAACATTGAGTATAAGAAAAAAAGATTTAAAGGTAAAACAACTTAACAAACAGAAAATATTTATTTGTCATTCTAAACAAAATGAATATAAAGTCATTAACAGACTTGGAGGCCGATGTGCTTTCTTTAAAATATTAATCAAAGGGATACTCTAATCAAAGATGACTAATAGATACATGACTCAAAGAAAGGAAGAAGAGAGATTGTGATTTGTAAACGACTTGAAATATAGAATCATTCAGATTAAAAATTAATTCCTGTGGCTAAAAAGAATTAAAATATTAAACATTATTTTTAATACGAAGGTAAGTAATTTACAAATAGGAATATGATATCCTCCTCAGATAATATCAACAAAAATAGACTAAATACATGCAGAAATCAAACCTGTCACTAAAATAAAATGGATCCAGATTTTAAAATATATGCATGTATATTAAAGTTCTGGTAGTCAGTTTACCAAACAAAATAAACTTGTAGGAGTGTAATTATTAAAAGACATTTTTTACAGAACCTAGAATTCACCGATTTTTTATCACTCTCAGATATTAACTAAAAGCTTTCTTTTCTCATTTATCACATCCAAGTCCAAATTTATAACTTCAATCTAAAACACAAGTTGACTTTCTCTTCCCTCTCAAAGCGCCCTTCCTTCTTCCACAGCAGGACTAAGAAATTACCAACCAGCGTGTTCTGCCCTCCATGGCAAGGGCTGCTGTAGTCCAGCAACCAGAACCATTTTTGTTTCAGCTATTCAAATATCACTTTGTTGTTTCCGCCTGTGAGGTGCTTTGAGGGATGTCCTGTCACTGCAATCTCTGGCCTGCATCTCCTTGATGTTGGCAGTGATTCCCCTGGTGACCAGATTGGCGCTCCCTGTTTCCTGCCTTTAGGAGGCCCTGCCACACAGACCCAGTCACCTGAGCTGTCTTCCTCATCAGGCTGTCATGGAGCTCCCTTCCTCAGATGGGTCCCACAGGACACCCCCCCACAGAGTCCTCATCTGCCCAACTCTGAACGGCGCTGTTTCCAGCACCTCTCTCTCACCTCTGCCACGCCAGGCCTCTCCAGCCAGCCTCTGGCCTTCAGGGACTTTTCAGATGTAGCACAGGCACCTGTCGTCACGCCTTTCCAATCCCAGGATACTCGCCAATCTTTCTGAACATGGTCCTTGTAAGCTTTTTACCCTGTCTGGGAGGGAGTGGTGAGTCACACTTATGAGAAGGGACAAAGAAACCAGTGCTCGCTTCATAAAACCCCGTGTTTTTCATACAACTTGCCCTAAGAAATCCTTAGCTTTTGTTCAGATAATGTTGTGAAAGGGGATGGGTTAACTACGGCAGAACCAGTTTTGGTTACCTTTGCATATCCTGCATAAAACTTCTATTACCTAGAATGACAGGTTACTTGCCACCAGTTGTTCCTGGATTCAAGGGGAGACCACAATGGGAGCAGTCTCCTTTCAACAGTGCGGTGCGTTACGTCCTCACTCTACAAAAGCGAAAGCCTGGCTGCTGCGTCCCCTCTAATCCCATTCCCATCTGACCCCTGCACTATATCTTTCAATTCCTCCACTTTATGATTGTGAAACATTCTTCTTTTAAATCCTTCCCTGACTGGATCTTCATCCAGAAATTCGCGAATACCACCTACTGAGAGAAACCTTCCCCTCTTACTTATCTGGAATATCTCACACCCCCTTTATTTCACTCAATTGCTTTATTGCCTTAGTATTTACTAATATCTAAAATGGCATCTGTCTCTGGCACTTGAAGGAAAACTCCAGAGAGTGGGAATCTTGGATATGTTTCACAAGGCTCTAGCCCCAGGAATTATAAAACTGCCTGCTCCAGGCTCTGTACTAATAAATAGTGACAACAGAATAAACAGATTTAAAAAAAAGAACAAATAACAACACCTAGGGGCATAAAATAATGCATATTCTCTATAAATGAGATAAACAACAAAGAAATGGGGGAAAGAAGTAAAAAATCAAATTATAAGTAAAATTTTGCCTCATAGTACACCTCACAGAAGCAGAAGTGCAAAAATTAAAACTTGACAACTTATATTTAATAGGTATACTAATAAAAGGACAAGCCAAAAGTGAGTGTATATCCTTCATTATCTTTCAGTGTCAAATAGTAGACCCTTGAATATTGTATCTTGATACTAGACAATAAGGGCAGGGACTTTTGAGTAGGTGGGTAGCTGGATGGGTTTTTGAGTGTGTGTGGTTTTATTTACTTTTAGAGAGAACATCAGGGAGGGAGAAAAAGAGGAAAAGAAACATCAATCAGTTGCCTCTTACATATGCACCTGGACTGGGTACAGAATATGCAATGGAGGCATTTGCCCTGACTGGGAGGAATTAAACCTGTGACCTTTTGCTTTCAGGAACCATGATCAACCAACTCAGCCACATCAGTCAGGACTATTTTGTTTGTTTGTTTGTTTGTTTGGTTTAACTAACTAATATATTCACAGTATCCATAAAAATTCAAGGTATATGATAGTAAATATTGGTTGAAGGAATGAATGACTCAATCTAACATAAAAGTCATTATAAATTCAACAAAAATTGAAGGAAAAGTGACTGTAGTTGAAGTGTTTAAAATAAACATTCAAACTTTAGGCAGACTAATCAGGCAAAATATATGTCAATGAAAGTTTAAAATAATGTAATTATTAACAATGGTGATATTTCTTTGCAAATTCTTAAATTCTTGTATACCTCTCTTTTTTAATATATTTACCTGGAACAACCACAACCTTGGCATTTTCATGTGCTTTTCTGAATGAATGTTGTATGAATGTTGTACAATGAGTAAATTAATATAATGAACTGATTCATATTTTACTTAGTTTACTTTTCAAGGAAATACCATATATTTTTGCAAATTTTTACAAACCTGATTATACACTAGTATATATAGAATACTTCAGTAAGTGTCAAAATTCAGATTTATACAGGTATAATCTCCAGTTACAGTGCACCATACTGGATGTTAATGAAAAAAGTTGAAAACAGAAAAATTCATTCACTATTAAATTAAGAAAAGAAATAGTCTCAAGTTACTATTGTTTCAAACAGAAAAGCACAGCAAGAACTTTGAAAAAAAATTGTGAATAAAAATACAAATTATACAGTGAATGCTGCAGTTAGGAGCTAATTGATATATTTAAATTAATATATTACTTAATAAAGATAAAAATAGGTAAATAATTCTTTCCTTCATAAATCTATAAAAGGAAGCACAAGTGGAGAGAAATGAAGACCTTTACAAACTTTATTTACTTTTATGTTTAGTATATTTTGCAACTTCTATTCATCATTTTGTCATTACAAAAGCAATCCATATATTAAGAAATAGATGAATAAAGAGATCATTTTTCATGTCTCTATGCTAGTGTTTCCAAGCTATGGTGCCACAAAGTATGGTATATTTATAGGCCAGTTTTTGTGTGGTTGTAGACGTGTGAATGATCAAGTAGGTCTGGGGAAATATCAAGTTATACAAAAATGGGAAGATATTGAGTCTAGAATTTTTAAGAAAAGAAGATAGATTAACACCTATTGCTGAATTTTAATTTGCCTGTTATAATATGCCAGTTTCCTTTATTAAAGAAGGCATTTATTTCTTAGCCTATTAGCTCATTCCTGAATCCTGTATCTTTAAAAACTCATTTTAAGGGTTACAATTTATGCTGATATTATCTTTTAAAGTGTATTGAATTGGTGATATTCTAGAAAGATATAAGTAATCAAAATTGAATTAAGAAACAAAACAAAATTAACCAGTATTAATAAAAAGTGTGTTAAAGAATTACAAAATAGGCAATGTGGACAGATGACTTAACAAATAACTTTAATGATTAAAATAAAAGTCCATACAATATTCCAGGAAATAGAAAACATAGGATGCTTTCCAGTTAACTTTAGGAATCTTGTTAACCAGTGATATAAAAATCTACTAAGAAACCAAAATCTATTTCATCTCTTTAGAGATATTTAATACTAAATAAATATCCAGGAGTACAATAAAAAAAAAAAAAGGTCACTGATAAGGGTTACTTATTAGGCACTCATATATTGCTTATGTCTTATGATGTGATCCTATAAATCATCAATGATTCAGAGAAAAAAATGGTTCAACAATCATATTTATTTAATTCAACCAGGAACAATTTCAACTGTAATGTCAGATTATACTTGCTCTCTCTCACCTGTGTATCTAGTATAGTCACTTTATCATGACTGCTTTGTATTGGGTAGGCCAAAAAGTTCATTTTTTTTTTCTATAAAATAAATATATTTTTTATTTTCATCAATCAACTTTATTGATTTGGATATTTTGAGTTTGTTAGCTATCTCCCACATGATATATCGCTGATTGTTCTCAATGTCTCGATTTGTTATCAACCTTTACTTGTCCACCTGACCATGGAGCATTGTCCAGTGAGAAATCTCGGGCACAGAACTTCCCAAACCACTTTTGACACATTCAGTCAGTCACAGCACCAATCTGTTTTTGCGTTTCAGTTGGGTTTTTCTCTTTATTGAAATAATAAACCATAACATGCCAAAAATGTTGTATATTTTCTTCCACCTTCAATATTAAGATGGCTACACAAAAATTTACCAATTCTGATAAGATTTTTTAACACATGCTAATATGACAGCTGTCACAATACAATCTAACAATATTGTTTTGAGTGAAGTTAGACAATCAAGCACTACTACAGCCATCTTACAAAAAAAGTCAAACTTTTTGGCTAACCCAATCATTTTCTTTGCTAAACATTATACTTAGGTTCTAGAATTATGAGCCTGAGATCATTTAAGCACATTTAGGTAGAAAGTTGTATATAATAAGGTTGATTCAAACTTTTCTTCAGTTACTAAAAAATTCCATTTCTGCCCCGGCCAGGGTGGCCCAGTTGGTTGGGTGTTATCCCATGGTCCAGGTCATGGGTTCAATTCCTGGTTAAGGCACATGTCTAAGTTGCAGTCCTCAGTTGGGGTGTGTACAAAAGGCAACCAATTGATGATTCTCTCACACATTGTTGTTTCCTCTCCTGCTCTTTCTCCCTCCCTCCCCCTCTCTCTAAAATTAATAAGCATGTCCTTGGGTGAGGATAAAGAAAAGTTTCCATTTCCTTTTTCACTTGATTTCTTTATAATGTCTCAGTTTGTCATTTAATTTTCCCCCATAATCTACACTAATTTATAGTCACATATGATAGTAAAACAAATAAGGATATGCATAGATAAGTAAAATAATTAAAATCAATATTCATTACTATTTCTCAATGTAAGATTAGCCACTTAGGGATCATGATCAAGAAATACATGTATGAGAAGTTTCAATACTTAAGTTTTTCATTTATTATTTATTTTTTCATTTAAAAAATTATTTATTATTTTTCAGAGAGAGGGGAAGGAAGAGAAGCAGAGAGGGAGAGAAGCATCAATGTATGGTTGCCTTTCACCTGTCTCCAGCTACAGATCTGACTAGAGACTTGGCTTGCAACCTGGTTATGTTTCCCTGGCTGGGAATCAAACCAGCAACCTTTGGGTTTGCAGGCCCCTTATTAAAACTTTTTAAAAAGTTTAGAATTAGTAAAAATAAAATTTTCTTTGATTTCCCACCTCAGTTTTGTGAAATGGATTTTATTCACTTTTAAGTATATCAAAGACATTTGAGGAATTATAAGATTCACTATAAAGTTCATGTTATGCAAATATGCTCTCATATCTAGGAAGGCTAAAATTGTAAAGTTCCTGTTGAGATTAGCATAGTCCCAACATTTTAGAGTGTAAAGAAAGTGAGGAAGCGAGAAGACTGAGCTATAATAAATATCAAAAAGGTCAATTATAAGCCTTGAGACAGAATTTTTCTGGAAGAGAACTGTTCCTAAATCTTCCATTTGGCCAACTGGCACACCACCAGTAAGTGGGTATTTGCCATTGCAAGAAAGATATTTTATCCAACATAGGAAGTTATTTTTTAAGATTTGGGTGTCTTGCTTCCTCCCAAACTATTCGTCCTTCCAGTCAATCAATCAACCAGTCATATATCTTCAGGATATATAACTGTAGAAAAAAAGAATGAATATTGCTAAATATGCAAAACATCTGACAAGTATTAACAGGTAATATTAAGACAAAATACTTAATCTTCTTAAAATCAAATATACATGTCAACATATTTGTTAGAATGAATGGGCAACATAAAGGAAAGCAAACTGTAAGTGAACATCAAGAAATGTAATTATGTTACTTGCAACTGTATCCTTGTTTTTAACATAATGATGCTATCAGAGAACATGTGCTGCCTTCTGTAAGAATCCATCAGAGAAGACTCTTGTTGGGACCAAAATATTAATTAACTAATTAACTAACAACATTTTCCTAAAATTCTGTATTTTCTTCCAGCATGAAAAATACTATGGTCAATGTTCTTCTTTCCCTTGTGTACTAGAAATCTCAGTCAAATTTGTGGATCCTCTCACATGGTCTTGGATTGTCAATGTTTTTACCTTTTATTTTTCCTTATTCTTGATAGAGTATTCTATATTATTCTATGCCAGTTTTCACATTTCCATAACTTTTATGTAAAAGAGGTTTTTGAAAGGAAGTATAGCACCTAAATAAATGAATACATGGAGCAACAGAGCCTTCCTGTCTCTCACCCTCTCTAATCTTCTCTTTTCCTCTATCAGTTTGGTATTTAGACCTTTCAGTAGACTCCACACTGTAATGCCCCCTCAGTAGATTTCCTATCAGTTCCCTTAACATTACTTCCACTGTTATCATCCATTTTTTTAACTTACCACTCCAATGTTTAATATCTTTTTATGATTTTATTGCTATCAAATATAATTACTACCTTTCAAGGAGTTTCTAAGTTACTTTCTAAATTGAATTTTAACCAGCAATATGACACCTACAAAAATATGAAAATTACACAACAAAGCTTAAAGTGTGTATGTATCACAAACAAAATTAGTGTAAGGGTGTATTTTTATAAATATTATCATTTTGCAATACAATGTGATCAGTAAATGATAAAAGACTCCTAATCAAGATTTCTCTTATTTATTATGTGTAACCAGTCCTAGGCTTGACCTTCCTCTGCAAACAGCTGTTAAACTCAATGGACTCTTTATGGAAACTATTTACAGATATCAGACATGAGCAGTACTTCACTGATTCTCAAGAGAAGGAAGACAGGTAGGTGAACTGCACATTTACTCTTGCCTTCTGCCTGTGGTTTCTTTCTGGACTATGTTACAAAAAGATGGAGCCCCAACAGAGCACTCAAGTCTTGCTAAGCTGAGGAGGCAGAGTCCAAAGATCTGCTGAGGGGACTGGAGTTGACTGGGCAGGGCAACACGCAAGACAAAGCTGTACAGAGACACACAGACTCTCTATAGAGGTTCCCCAGGTATCCCTGGCTAACAGCTGTAGAATGTTATGTATAGACATATAAAAACAACTTGCATGCAAACACGTGTTCTGTCCAGTTAAAATTAATTATCTCAGAGTAACTGATCAGTTGGACTAAAATCTGATACCTTCCAAGGAAGACAGCATTCAGAATCCCCAGAGCATCACCCATCCAAAATGTCCAGAGTACAATTTGAAAATATTATAAAGAACCAAGAAGAAAGATAAAAGTGGTTAACAGAAATGGATTTTCAGGGTGACTTAGATATGGGAAATACCAGGCTAAGTCTCTAATATAACTATTATAAACATTCAAGAACTTAAATATTAAAAGATAGATATAATCAGTAAATAGGAAATCTCAGCTGAGAATATAAATAAGAATCAAATGAAAAGCCTAGCACTGATAATTATATCAGTACAAAATTAGCTTAACAGCAGATTAGAGACTTATAAAGGGTCTTACATAAATTAATAAAAATAATTCCACCAGAAGGTCCAAAAAGTAAATAAAAACAGGAATTCAGCTTCTGCGGCTTTTAAGAAAATGTTAGGCAGTATATCATTACACACTTGGAGTTTAAAAAAGAGAACAGAGAGATATTGGAGCAGAAAAAAAAAGGTATTTTGTGGGGAGGCAGGGCATGGGAAGTGACTGCTCAATGGGTCTAGTTAGGGTTTCCTTTAGGAATGATGACAATATTCTGGAACTACAGTGGCAACAGTTGCGCTGTGAATGTACTAACTGCCACTTCTGGTAAATTTTGTTACATGTTTTATACCATCATTTAGATAAAATGACTGCCGATATCAAAATGGCATGGATGTAGAATAAGGGAACACTCATATATTGCAAGTAAAAGGGTAAAATTGTATATAAAAATAATTTTTAATATTCAAAACTTGGAAATAACTCAAAAATCTTATCAAATAGATAAAAATATTTATATTCATGAAACACTTTTCAAAAGTAAAATATCTGAGCTAATATATGCAACATATAGGCATCTCAAAAATTATTTGGGTAAAAGAAACCAGATGTGACAGTACACATGCTATATATGTATCATTTATATCAAATTTAAGAATAGGCAATATTATGTCTGGTGGTAAAATTCAGAATATAGAGAGACATTTACTGGGAAGGTAGTAACAGTGAACCTAGCAAGATGATGGAAATATTGTATATCCTGACTGGAGTGTATGTTAGGTGGTTCTATATATGTTAGTCAAAATGCATAGGATTGTACATTGAAGATTTCCCTTTTGCACATATGTAAGTTTTATTACATTTGAAACAATTGAGTGGGTAGCATATGAGTAGGTGTGAATCACTGTGGAGATTTTGAAAACATTTTCACAAATTCTTTGATGCTTTTATATCAGCAGATGGAGTATAATCCCTTTTACCTTGGTTATAAACTGAGTTTAGTCACTTGCTTCGAATAAATTGAATGCAGTGGAAATAACATTACAACCCTTCTGAGGCTAACCCATAAAGTTTGAGACACCTTCTACCAGGTTCTCTCGTTTAGGGTGCTCTTTGTTATAAACGAGCTACCAAAATGTGAGAAAGCCCAAGGCATGTGGAGAGGCCACATGTATGAAATCCTGTCTTAATCAACAATTATCAAGCCCTGGCTGGTGGCTCAGTGGATAGGTGTTGGCCTGCAAACACAAGGGTTGCTGATTAGATTCCCAGTCAGGGCACATAACCAGGTTGCAAGCCAGGTCTCCAGTCAGGTTCATAGTTGGAGGCAGGTGAAAGGTAACCATACATGATGTTTCTCTCCCTTTCTTCCTCCTTCCCTGCCATTCTCTTTAAAGATAATGAATTAAATCCTTAAATAAAAAGCTTTAGAAAAAAACAGTTAATCAGCATACATGTCAAAAAATAAAAACAAGAACAACCTGTGGCAAACTATAAATACAGTAGATGAAAACTTCCTCATTTATATTCCTTACACAATGAATGTGTATAAACCCATCATACTTATTGGTAAGAGCCTGAACATTGTCCCTCTAACACTGAAACAATGCAAAGATATTCTATATCACCCCTGGATTGCTAGAATTACTAGGTAATATAGATGGTTAAGACATCACTTACACATCGGAGTTCTATGCAGCAGAAAGAAAGAGAGAACTCCTACCATTTGTGACAGCATGGATGGAACTGGAGAGTATCATGCTTAGTGAGATAAGCCAGACAGCAAAAATTAACTACCACATGTTCTTACTTAATACAGGAGACTAATGAACAAACAAACAAGCAAACAAAACAGAACCAGAGACATGAATACAGGGAACACACTTTCAGTGTGTAGAAGAGAAGGGGTGGGGGAGAAGGAGGCAAGGAAGAAGAACAGTTTAGTCAAGGAGCTAGCATCAATGACCCTTGGACATGGATAACATGTGGGATTGACTGTGGGGCATGGATAAGGAGGGTGGGGAAGAGGAGAGCAGATAGGGAAAAATGAGATGAATGTATAACAACAATAAAAAAATAAATTTTAAAAAATAATAGAAAAAGAAGACATCATTTATTCACAACTTTATCTGTAGATTCAATGCAATCCCACTTAAATTCCCAGAAAGCAATATCTTAGATTGTAGCAAACTTATCCTAAAGTTTATATGGAAAGGAAAAAGACCTAGATCATCAGATGTGATACTAAAGAAGAACAAATTTGAAGGATTGATACTACTCAGTTTCAAGACCTATTATAAAGCTATGGTAATCAAGATGGTATGGACAATGGGCCAGATAGAGGATACTGATATAGACACACACGAATATAATCAACCAATCTTTGATAGAGGTGCAAGTACAATTCAATGAAATTACAATGGTCTTATTAAACAAATAAAACTGGAGCAAATGAAAGTCCATGCATACACAGAAAAAAATTTACCTAAACACAGACTTTATACCTCACACAAATTTAAAGTGGATCACAGGCCCAAATGTGAAATTATAAGTAATGAAATTCCTGATAGAAACATAAAACAAAATCTACATAATCTTGGGTTGGCAATAGATTTTTAAATATACCATCAATAGCATGAGCCACGAAATAGAAATGTAAAAGTTGTATTTCATTAACATGAAAATAAACAAACAAAACAACTTCTCTGCAAATGACTCTTTTAACAGAATGAAAAGACAGGCCATAGATTGGAAGCAAATATTTGAAAAACATGTTATCTGGCAAAGGACTCATATCCAAAATATACAAAGAACAATGAAAACTCAACAATAAGCACACAGATGACTCAATTTTAAAAAATGAACAGAAGTCTGAACAGATACCTCATCAAAGAAGATATTAAAAAGACAGTGTAAACATGTATTTTTTAAAAAAGGCTTAGCATCATTTGCCATTAGGAAACTACAAATTAAAACAGCAGTGAGATAATGCTACACATCTATTAGAATGGCCAAAATCTAAAACTATTGACAACACCAATATTTGCAAAGATGTAAAACAACAAAAAGTATCATTTATTGGGGCTACAAAATGACATAATGAATTTTAGAAGATGGTTTGATAGTTTCTCATAAAGGCAAACATAGTCATAGCATACAACCTTGCATTCATACTGCTATGTTTTACCCAACTGGTTTGAAGATCTATGCCTATACAAAAACCTGAAGATTAATGTTTATAGTAAATTTATTCATTATTTCCAAAACTGGAAGCAGCCAGGATGTTTTACAACAGGTGAGTGGATAAACAAATTATGGTACCTCCACACAGTATTATTTAGTAATAAAAATAAAGTAGCTATCAAACTGTATAAAGACATAGATGAACCTTTCATGCATATTGCTAATTAAACAAACCAGCCTGAGAAAGCTATACTGTATGATATTAATTCTATAATATTACAAAAATGCAAAAGTAGAGACAGAGAGTAAACACATCTTTGGTTGTTAGGAGTTCAAAGGGCAGAGGTTAGAATAGATGAAGCACAGGAACATTTTTAGGGTGTACAAGCACTGGGTGCAAACACAGAACTTTAAATATTTGTCGGTACTCATAGACCTTTACAGCACAAACAGTGAACCTCAACACACACAAATGTTTGTGCAATTATTCAGGGGTTCGGGTTAATAACAGAATAAAATGTTAAATGTGACCAAAGAGTCTAACTGTATTACAACTATATAAAACCACCTCACTGGATGGGGTGGGAAAACAAGTTGCTGACCTTGATAACTTGAGAAATGAGTGGAATGTAAAAGTGATAAAAGCAGTAACAACTGTACACAAGTTCTGTATGATAGTTGACGAAGTTATTTCTCATGTCATATGGGTCAACATTTCTGAGCTCACTTTATATGTTTTATTAGAATTAAACAATTAAGGAAATGGAAGGGGCTGGTACATATAAGGTTTCTCAGTGTTGAAGTAGGAAGCAAAGGTAGGAAGCTAGAATCATCAAACCATGTAATAACTGATAGACTTAGTGACATCAGTATCAACTCAGCTTAGTATAGACATAAGCTGTTAAACATAAAAATATTTGTAAATACATGTACATGCATAGGTTAGTATACACATATATCTCCATTCTCTGTCATTTAGGAGGTCCTAGAAGCACCCAGATTTTGAACTTCAGTAAAAGAAACAAAAGCTCCATGGAGAAATGGCTGATTCTTGAAATGGAGCAGCAAACATATTGGATGGGCAAAAGTAGGTTTACAGTTGTAAGTATGCAAGTTTATTTCTGTATTGATATTTATTAATTATTGTATCATTTTGTAGATGAACTGCTTTTGTCCATCTGTGTATAAAACAAGCCTGGAGCATCTTGTATTGCCAGAAAGTAAAAAAGTGCTGGAAACAATTAAATAAACAATTAAATAAATAAATGCACACAATTATGAGGATATATCAAAGGGATGCAGGAGTCACTTGGAAAAGCTTCCAATATCCAAGCTGGAAAAACTTGAGAAACAAAGTAAACTAAGTAGAATAGGGTTATAATCCAAAGTATAAAATAAATATCTGTAAGTCCATAGTGAGAAACAACAATGCATAATGGGAAAAAATAAAGAAAAACTCCCAAATAACCTATGTAGATACTATGCCCTATAAAGTGATAGTATCTTAAGTGTGGACTGCACATAGTAATTCTTTTCCAGAGAGTATGTTACAGAAAGGAAAAAAAAGTAGTAACTTAATCCTGTGATCAAGGTTAATATGGTAAGCCACATATTATCATATTACCTACAAAATGATACAATAATGACCTCAGTAAATGTCCATGTCCTAGTCCCTGGAACATGTGGATATATTATGTTACATGGCAAAGGGGAATTACGGTTGTGGATGAAATTAGGTTTGCTAACCAGCTGACCATAACAGAGGCAGGTTATCCTGCATTATTCTGATGGGCCTAGTGTAATTACAAGAGTCCTTAATAAGAAAGAGTGAAACAGAAGTCAAAAGGAGATGTGACTATGGAGGAAAGGCACAGAGAAATGGGACTTGACTGACTTTGAAGTTGGAGAAAAGGAGCCAGGAGTCAAAGAACGTGGGCAGCCCCTAGAAGCTAGAAAGGCAAGAAAACAGCTCCTACTCTGTGGCCCAGGAAAGGAACCCAGATCTTCCGATACCTTAATGTAGCCTAGAGAGACCCATGTTGGATTTGTAATCTGTAGAAATGGAAAATAATAATTGTTTTGTTGTTTAAATTTCTAAGTTTGGGGAAAGTTGTCACATCCATAATATTCTAGAAAACGAATACAAGTAACCTCAATAGTGAGAAGTCATATTGATAATATGTACCTGATATTTTGTGATAAGAATGACATTTTTTCTCTGTGGTCTTTCTCCACCCCCAACCACATTATCCCAATCTAATTATGAGAAAGACATCAAACAACTCCCAGATGAGGCACATTTTACAAAATACCTGACCAAAAATCCTTAAAACTGACAAGGTAGGTCATCAACAGTAAAGAAAGTTTGAGAAATTTGGAGCCAGGAAGAGTTTAGGAGACATGATCATATATACAGTGTAATGTTATCCAGGATAAAATCCTAGAACAAAAGAAAAAAAAAAAGGGCATTCAGGAAAAATGAGAACCTGTAAATAACATGCACTTTGGTTAATTTATATCAATATTGGTTCATTATTGTGAGAAATGTAACATTAATATGAGATGTTAATAAGAGTAGAAACTGAATATGGAATATATGAAGACTTTCTACTACTTCTGTAAAAATTTTGTACATATGAAACTGTTATGAAGCCAAAAAATGAATAATAATAATAAAAAAGCCTTTGAGAGAACACTAGTTCCAGTCACTGTCTGACCTCAATCACTTAAGGGACTCTAAGGGGAGAAACCTGAGCGAGAACTATGAGAGAGAATATTTTTTAAAGGTGTTGTTTTCAATGCCACTATATTTAGGCTGGTTTGTTCTGCAGCAATAGATAAAGGAAACAGTCTTGGAAACTCAGAATTCTCCTTTGTATTTCTTCCCTCTCCCTCACCAAATTGCTTTCCTAGGCAAACGTGGCCAGTCTGAACCAAGATGGCTCTACACATGGCTTGGATCCTCTGTGCAATCTTAATAGAAGAATCCCAATTCTATCATGAAGTGAGAGTTCTAAAAACTAATTAAAACTAATGTTACTGTCTTTGAGTGAGAAATTAGAACTCTTTACCAAATGTTCTGTTTTAAAATTTAAATAGAAGCCATGATTTCTTTATGCATATTAATAGTAAAAGCAACACACATTTAGGGAGTGCTTATCTTGTGCCATGTTCAAATCTCAATACACTTTATCTCATTCAATCCTACACCTTCTTGATGGATGTATTACACTGACCATCTCTTAGATGGTGAAACCCAGTCTTAGGAAGATTAAGAATGTTGTTAAAGTTGCACAACTAGTAAGCATTGCAGTCAGATATTCAACTAATTGCACAACTAGTAAGCATTGCAGTCAGATATTCAACTAAGTGATTAAACTATACAATCCATGTCTCTAATACACTGTACTTCCTTCCAACAAGCAAGCCACTTGAACCACTGGAACTTCAGAAACACTGAAAAAACTTAAACCAGAATTCATCAATGCATCCAACTATAGCCATATACTTAATTGTTCGGTGTCAAATGCCTCCTTTCCTGATGCCTATCTTCTCTTGCGACCTTCTCTCCATTCTTTTCTGTACAGCCTATCTCTTATTTCTTCTCTGTTCCCTTTCCTTCTAAGTCTTCCTTCTAAAATGGTCCTTTCATGGTGAACAAACTTTCCTATGTAATTGTTTCACAGTTTACTTATTTTAGTATCTTCTCTTATCTATTAATATATATCCATCATAACCTTGTTATCTGTTTGATATTATTTACCAACCTGGTTAAATCTATAGCCACTGATGGCTATAGCAGGCTGACCCAGAGTGTGTCCCTCTACCCCCAGCCTCAGCCCAATCCTGAGTGACTTGGATGTCTATGTGGATAAATACCTAGCCTTCTGGCTTTCCCTTGCAACTTTTCTTTACTGAAGCCATCCACACCCATGGTTAAGTATTGAAAATTGCTAATTTTCCTTAAGAGTTCTGTCTTCACATTGTAAACTCTACTATTTCACACTCTAGATCTTTTTGTGTGTGTGTGACTTCAGCTACACTCTTGCAACACCATCACTGACCTTGCTTATTTTATAGATGCCTGGAAAAATAAATCAAACAACACTCTAATTCTGAACAATTCTAACATTCTGTCATATCAATTTCCTTTGGGGTTCTCAGTACAGTTGAGAAAGTGACTTGAGTTGTCTTTTGCTACGGTAAAATTACTTGGAAATCTTTGCACATGAAACATTTTGGTTCCCTTTCCCATTCCTTAATACCTACTATACATATACACAAATTACAGGCTCTCTAGGTCCCTCTAAAGGGCTTCTCAAATGTTTACAGGTGTCACCAACAATTTTGCTACAATCTGCCACCCCTACCATACAAACAAAGGAAGTGATCAATGAATATATCTGGAATGACTAATTCTGGCTACACATTTTTTATCCATAGGTATTATTTCTCTACAGTTTTCTAGTATGTTGCATGAATAACAACAGTTAGTCATCATGAGGATCCATCAAGATACATATTATCACCATTTCAGATGAGGAAAAAGGCTTAGAGACAGTATCTAAGGTCACATAGATAATGAGTATTAGTCAGAAATTGAATCCATTCTAACATTGAACTAATGCTTCTTCTCTTAGCTGTCTCAAATACATAATCCAGTTAATTTTCCTACTGGTCATTCCCACGTGAACTAGGGTGGCCACACTTCTCTGCAATGTAGAGTGATAGAATTTGCAAGCCTGAGGGAAATCATTTTGACATTTTTAGATTTCAGCAAGTTTCAGAATCCATACTTTGTGCCCTCAAAAAAGTTATCCTCTGTATTTAAGAGTTGCACAACTGAATTGGAAGAGCAGAAGCTGGTGGTTTGCAAGAGCCCCAGGGAGGTACCTAGCTACAAAAAATTTGACAGGAAACTGACTTTTGAAGCTGAGCAGTAGTTAACTGTGGAACACTTGCCTTCCAGTTCCTCGTCCCGCATCTCGTCTGCAATGCCCTGAAGGTTCACCTAGGATTACATAAACCTCATCAGTTTGAAGTGATAGGCCCATGGCATGTCTGGGGTCCTTGAGCAATCCAGCTGTCACAGGTTAATGCATATTTTCCTTAAAATAAACTTCCTTATTTGATTTTGTGGACTATTTCTGAGGAGAGAGATGGCAATTTCACAGTATGATTGAGAGGGCAGGGTCCTTGTCATAAACACTGGATTACATATATAATCAATATACATATATAATCAATGTTTATATTCCCAGACACTTATTTTTTTCTTTACCAACATCCAAAAATCTTGAGTTTTGGACTTGATTTAGTTAGATTTGTTTCTTTCATGTTATGCAAGTTTAAAGAAAAAGAGAAATTACCAATGGTTCCAGAAAATCAGTCTGGTTTTAGAGGCATGTTTCACTGTTTTCTTTGTTTTTCTATTCGCATGATTTTTGATATCTTTTCTTTTTACATAGTTGCCAAATGTATTTCTTCAACATATACATTCCTTTTTTTTTTTTTTTACATAAACTTAACTATTTTCAGAGCATTTGCACAGTTATTATCTCATTTCCCTCACAGCAAACTTATATACTTTGATTTGCACTTGGCATTCTCATGTAAGACAATAGTAATGCTTACTTTTCATTAGCTTTGCTCTATTGTAATGAGTCTTTTAAATACCTTAGTTGCTATCTGTTTATCTGTGTAAATTCCCGTCTTCTACATGGCATGTGTCCTTGAACAGAAAAGTTAACAGTTTAGAAATATTTAAGCACATGGCAAGGAGGCATTCCTGTTCTTGCTATATAAATTTAATTGGTTTTCCATATGGGTGCAGGAAGGTTTTTATTATTTGCTAACCCTGATTCTCAGACTTGGGTACACCAGAAGTACCTGGGGAGGTTGTTAAAAGTGTAGATGCTTCTTCCCCTCTTGAGACGCACAGAGCTGGAGACTGGAACATTTTTATGTTAAGCTACCTTAATAGGTGATTCTATGGAGCATGAAATCTGAGATCCAGTGCACTGTCAGATTTTGTCGAATTATCTCTCTTCTCAACAACTTTGAGTTATTATGCATTACTTTCATTATACTTCTTGGCAAATGAGGGAGAACATTAAATACTGTGTGAGCTCTTAGAAAACTTGTGCCCAAGAACAAAACTTTTAATGTGAGCCTGTCTAGATCCTCAGGGTGGTTAGTCATCCAACAGTAACACACAGAAGGCAAGTGACTGACAAATAGGGAAAGTTTTTATTAAAATTATTACTCAATTGCCTAAATTGATGACAACATGTAATTTTCTTCTTTGCAGCCCTCGCTATAATTTGCTTCATTTGGTTAACGAAGAGGAAAGTTCTATTTTCCTGTGATTGCTGTAGCAACAGCAAAAGAAGGTGCTTTCATGTATTATTTCATGTGCCATTTTATAATGCCAACTAAAAGGCATGTTTTAACAAGAAGAAACTACACAGTTAATTTCAATTGTGATCATCCTCCATCCTTGTGACCACTTGACTAATCAGGATCATATTAGGCAGTGTATACAAAATAACTCCTCCTATACCTGTCAACCTGTTAAAGAGATTATCTTGCTCTTTAAGTATTCCAGTCCTTAAAATAGATTATTTCTAGAGCTCAGCCTTAGAACTCAGAATTCACAGTCCCAACTTCTTTATGAATAAGGAGGAAAAAAACTACTCAGATAATTCTCACTGTATTTATTTTTCCTCAAGCCCTTGGTATTTTTCCTTGGCATTTCTGTGATGCCAAGAATTTGCTTCTTGGCAAATTCTTCTCTGAATTTCTTCAAGGGTGAAAGGCAATGCATGTCTGATGAAGAAAATCTTGATTTCTGAGAACTTGTTATTCTCAAGGAGAAGGATAGGTCTCTTACTTTTAAATCTTACTGCATCATTTTCCATCTTCAAACCCATGTGCTATCCTCACAATAAAAAAAAAAAAAAATTAAGAGTTCCCTAACATGGCTCTCCTTTTCATCTCCTACATTCCTGCCTTCCCCCTGAAGTGAGAGTGCAGAGATCCCTGCATATTCCACTTTGTTTCTTTTCTCATGGCAGTATTTCTGCAATATTCTTCCTGCAGTATTTGTCCTTACTGCATATTGTCCTCCTGCTTCTGCAGCCTAACTGTTCAAACTTTGTCTCACGGGTCAGAAAAGACAAGCAACAGAAATGCTCTTTGGCCTTTAGGTGAGGCAATTTTCACTATGGTTCCACAATGCTTTGTGTACATCCTCTCAGAGTGTGCTTAAGTGTTTTATTGTCTTCCTCTTCCACTGTACTCACTTATTTAAAAAACAGAAATATGTCCACGGTCTTGGAAATTTCTAGAGATACAAATAGCAGAAACTGTATCTTCTTTTCTCGTTTGCTACTTATTTCGTGTTCCTTGGATTTCTGATTAAGGTCTCAATTCTCATTGTTGTGCTGATGAAATAATTTTATGTCCTCAATGGTCTGTCATCAGATTGTTCCCTGGTATTTAAGAGAACAACAAAAACCAACTAAACAAATAAAAATCCCCACTGTTTGAGGGGTTGTTTACTATACCTCACTGTTGGTATTTTTTCAATCTAGGTGGATTTATAAATTGTCTCCGAAGGTGTAAAGACAAAGATTTGTGGCTACTAAAGGTCAGTTACAAGTGTACACCTCTTCCTTGGATGAATAGGAAGACTGTGTTATACTTTAGTCAGTGTTTTCCAAAATGTGGTCCTAAGACCATCTGTAACACAATAACCTGGCGATTTATTCAGGATATGCATTCTTTGGTCCCCATCTTGACTATGAAAACTAAACATCAGGGAGTAGAGCCTGGGGATGTAAATTTTATAAGGTCTCCAGGTGATTTATGCATATACACTACATTTTGAGAACTATTGTTTTTAGTATTCATCAACTTTTGCTATCAGCTATAGTAAGTGAAGAAATACCAAAATCAATCTTTCTCCAAGGAAGGGATTATTCACTCAAGTATAATTCTGAATAAATAAACGATAACGTGACCCAAATTATCAGGGGCTGCATGAATCACCAGTACAACACTTATTTTCTAAATACTTTGATGTTTTAAAGATTCATCCCATGGAGCTGTTTATTTCTTTAACCAGGGCAGAGGTGCGAAAGCTTTCTTCACAGTTCTTCTAATTATACAATCACACTATCAACCATGTAGAGTGAATCAATCCTGCAATGTTGTTTCAGTATGCTGCTTTTGGAAGAAATACACTAGGAAGCCAAACTGTATTTTCAATCTTAAAACAAAACTGAGACTAGAATGAAATGAAACAGAGCATCTCAACCTCAAATATAGAAAGAATCCTATTTTCTTCCTCTCCTGAGAACCTCAGAGAGAGAAAGAACTAGAAGAACTTATAAGGGACCACTCAATATCACTCTTTAATATTCAAGTTTACTTTCTTTACATCTTAATCAAAAGTTACCACACAATGCTTTCATTATTCCATTCAAATCTATTAAAAAATAGGTCACTAGAATTTCACATTTTTCACTCCATTCTTGAAATAGGAGTGTAAGTAAAAATTGGGCTGAAATGTTCTCTTAGTACTACTTCATCTTTCATTTTTCCATCCCCAACCTACTTTTCTCTGTAATCAATCAAAGGCTGTGTAGGAATAATAAAAGAGCCAGTCAAGGTCAAAATGGAAATTCTTCAAAAGGATGCAGTATAAATAGAACTTTGCTGATAAACAACATTTATGAATGGCTATAGTTCCCGTATCTCATGGAAGGTCAGAAGATGTGGGTTACGTGGAAATACTTCCTCTGATGAGACTATCATATCTATCAAACTAGATATGATTTTGTTTGTAATTTAGCCACAACTTGTCTTTGAAGGGCAAGAAACATTCCCATTTTCATTGGCTAGAATTTAAAGGGAGAATTTTCTATTAACAAAAGATTCTCTGGCACTGAGAAGACAAACACATATGTAGTGAATATGATGTTCCTATGATAATTTACGCTGTTGTTTTCACTGTATTTATTACTAGTGAAATCTGGGGTGTATGTGAAAAAGAAATTTCCCTGGTACAGTAAGCAAAATGGTATATGAATGTGGGATAAACCATTTTTCAAAAACTGTAGGGAGATAGTAGTCAGGCAAAGATGGTATCTATGTTGTAACTTGCATTTATTAAGTGCTGACTATGTGTTAAAGTCAATGCCAATATTTTAGATCAGTATTTTATTTAAGAGCTAGTCCATTATGGTAAAGTATTATCATGAAAATTTACATATGATGAATCTAAGGGTCATGAAAAAAATTAGAATTTAGATCAACTTAACTCTGCAGCCTTTCACCTGCCTCCAGCTACAGACCTGGCTTGCAACCTGGTTATGTGCCCAGAAAGGGTAATCGAACCAGCGACCTTTGGGTTCACAGGCCCGTGCCTTATCCACTGTGCCACCAGCCAGGGCAGATCAACTTAACTTTAAAGCACATTCTCTTTCCTTATACTATATCTTTTTAAAAATGTATATTTTATTGTTATTCTGTTCTAGTTGTCCTAACCCCTTCCCCCTTGCCCTCCTCTGCCCAGCCCACTCCCTTGTTCCCACAGTCATTTCTCGTCCATGGGTCATTCATACATGTTTCTTGATTAGTCTCTTCCCCTCCTTTCCACCCTTATCCCCCATCCACCTCCCCCCAAGTCACTATCAGTCTATTGCTTGTTTTCATGCTTCTAGTTCTATTTGGCTCATTAGTTCATTTTGTTCATTAGGTTGCTCTTATAGGTGAGATCATATGGTATTTGTCTTTCACTACCATGCTGTTGCAAAAGGTAGGAGTTTCTTCTTTCTGTGTTGTAGTATTCTACTGTGCAACTGTACCACACTTTTTGGGTTTGTTTCTTTTTTTGATCCACTCATCTACTAATGGGCACTTAGGCTGTTTCCAACACTTGGCTATTGTAAATAGTGCTGCTATGAACATAGGGGTGCATAAGTTCTTTTAAACTGGTGTTTCAGGATTCTTCAAGTATAATCATTGCAGCAGAATCACTGGATCAAAAGGCAGTTCCATTTTTAATTTTTTGAGAAAATTCCATACTGTTTTCCACAGTGGCTGTTCCCATCTGCATCTCCATACAGTGCACTAGGGTTCCCTTTCCTTCTTATCCTCACCAGTACTTGTCCTACACGCATTTCTAAGTCTAGGATAGTCTTTTGTTTTCTTCTCTGCCTTTCCCTCATAGTAAAAATAAACAAGGGAAAAACAAAGGCAGTAATATAAAGGAATATTCATGAATAAGTTTATTATCAGCATAGATTAAAATGGAACACTAATAAAACTGAGGTCCCACATGGTCCAGAGATTATGTAAAATTACATTTAAAAATAACATTTCATCAGAAAAAAAATTAAAACTTTGCTCAGGCTTTTAAAATACTCAAAAAATCATAATGACAAATCTTTAACAAGTCTTCATTTGATACTCTCTTTACTCATATCTGTCACCTAGCCCATTCAGTTAACTCCAGGAAAACATTTTTTCTCTCCTCTCCTTCTAACACCCCAATCTATCCTCATACTCCCCAACTTCCCCACTGCAAGGTCTCTCTCTGCCTTCCTCTGCCCTCCCCTCCCCTTATCCTCCACCCATACTATTCTCCATAGCGACTCTTTTCCTTCTACACATATCCCTATAAAATGCTGATTCCTTAAACAAAAATTACCCTTTGTTTCTCTTTCCTTTGAGAATATAAGATATTATTTAGGCACTTGCAGACTACCTGGCACAAAGTAGAGGGGAAATTTTTAGCCATCAAACAGGTATTTCTGGGTATGGGTCTTGCATTTGGCAATGTGTTGTGCATAAAATTTTCCATCTTTGTGCCCTAGTTTCTTTATTCATAAAATAAAGAAAAAAAAATATATATATCTTAGAGCTATGATAAAAAATATGAAAATTTAGTGCAAAATACCTAATATTTAGGTATTTCTCCTCCTTTACATCACCCCTCCATAGTTCTAATAGAGCTTCAATGTCTGTAAAGAATATCATAGTAGGAAATCTCATAAAACATCAACTATTTTAAATTCAGTTCACTCAATATTCTTTTCTATGCACATCTGCAGCAATAAAAAATGGCATTTAAATGAAAGGCTAAAAAAAGCAGGGCAGAATGTGGTTCAAAAAAGTATACTATGATAAGCTTGCAATGAGGCCATTTTAGACTGTGTAAAGAAGGAACGAAAATAACCAGATTGGAATTTTTCCTAAATTATTTTACTTCTAAGCCTTTTAGTTCAATGCTGACTTTACACTTGGCTCAATAGTCACAGCAATGAGAATTCCTCTGAAGAACATCAAAAGTGTTAGTCTATTTTGAGGTAAATATGTTAAGTTTGAGGGTATTATGTCTAAAGTTTCTTGATAGCTTCTTACTCATAAAAAGAAATCCTTGAAAATGTTTGAAATAAATCATTTCCATGAATGAAATAAAATATGCATATTTTTATATGAAATAAAGTTAATGCAAATAAATAAAGATAATTACAAAGAGGCAGCATTTTCAGGTCCAGCTGTTTTTTTTTTTTTTTAAGATTTTATTTAATTATTTCTAGAAAGAGGGGAAGGGAGAGAGGCAGAGAGGGAGAAAGACATCAACGTATGGTTGCCTTTCGCCTGCCTCCAGCCACAGACCTGACTGGAGACCTGGTTTGCAACCTGGTTATGTGTCCTGGCTGGGGAATCGAGCCTGCGATATTTGGGTTTGCAGGCCAGCGCCTTACCACTGTGCTACCAGCCAGGGCTCCAGCTGTTTTTAAAAAGTCAGCATAGTCTATTGGTTAATTGCACTGAGGCAGAAGTCAAACTTCATGGGTTGGTATACAGTTCTATACTTTATTGGGCAAGGTATTAACTATACTACAGGTTCTTCAGTTGTAAAAGTGAGATGATACGAGGTGGCCAAATGCTGGGAATACTATCAAGGAATTTATATAGTATCTAGAATGTGCTAAATGAAAAGGCTTTGGGAGGCAGCAACGTAGAGAAGCAGAAACAGGGGCCCAGACTCACGCGGACACAGCCCGCACTCCACTCTGCCCGGCTCAGGAACCTCCTTCGTGACTGCACAAGTCTGTCTTCAGCTCTCTGGGCCTTGATTTTCTCATGTAAATTAGCTCTAATTTTTAAAATTTCATGAGCTATTGTATTTTTAACACTGTGGGGGATAAGATGATTGAATCAAAATCTGACATGTTTTCAACATCTGTTCTTAGAATCCACACATAAAGAACTAAAATAAATCTGGGAAGACATGGAGCTATAATAACATTATAGTCAGAAGAACATATTAAGGAATACATTATCTTTTGACAGAAGCTGAAATCTATCGGATATTGGAGAGAAAAAATAATTCTCATCCGCTTACCATTCTCATACCATTAATCATCAAAAAGAAGGAAAATGAGAATTGCACAAAAATGCCGTTGGGAATATACAAGAATATTTTTCCTATCATGGTCCTCATTGTTTATCCTAGCCTGAGGTACCTTTGTTGATTTTATTTATTTGTTTGTTGATTTTATTTATTTATTTAGTATTTTAAAAGTATTTGGTCTTTTGTTCTGTTTTTTTAAAGATTTTTATTTATTATTTTTAGAGGGAGGGGAAGGGGAAGGGAGAGAGGCAGAGGGAGAGAGACATCCATGTATGGTTGTCTTTCACCTGCCTCCAGCTATGGACCTGGCTGGAGACCAAAATTGCAATTTGGTTACGTGCCCTGGCTGGGGAATCGAACCAGTGACCTTTGGGTTCACAGGCCAATGCCTTATCCACTGTGCCACCAGCCAGGGTTTTGTTTGTTGATTTTGAAGAGAGGAAGGGAGAGAAAGAAGAAGGGAGAAGAAGAAATGGGGGAGAGAGAGAGGGAAAAAGAGATATTGATGTGAGAAACATGGATCAGTTGCCTCCTGTACACAACCCGACTGGGGGTTGAACCTGCAATTTAGGTATATACCCGGACTGGGGATCAAAACTGCAACCTTTTGGTGTTTGAGTGGATGCTCCAACCAACTGAGCCACTTGGCCAGGGCTATCATGGTTTTCTTTAGAAAGAAAGAACTTCGTAGCAAAGTATAAGGACTAATTAGATTTTAGTTTCTTTTTGTTAAGTGCAAATGTCTTAATCTGGTTAAAATTATGTTGGAAGATGAGATTAAGAAACTGATTATAGTCATCTGACCATATTTTCCAGGAAGGCTACTTAGGAAGAATGTAAAGAAAAACACATTTAGCATAGATTTTTTAAAGACCAACTCTGTTTTTGCATACATGTTTACAAATTTTATTTCCATTTTGCCTCCAAATTAACAATTAAATGATCCAGGAGAAACCATTCAGTTAAAGTACAGAATGTAATCTGTGCTCTTATACTTCCTTGGTTTATTATAGAATTATCTGTGAAGATGATGAAATATTGCCCACTATTAAATGATTTATGGTTATAAGGCCACTTATCATTAGACATACTTGTGGCTCAGTGTAGAGATTTGAGTCCTAGAATAAAGTTGCATTAGCAGTGAATCTTTGGAACAATCCAGTGTAATCCCAATTAGATAACCTTCCTCACCTCCACCATCCTTCTACCCTCACCTTTCTAGTATTTCCATCTTAGTAAATGAAAACATTTACTAAATAAATGAAAATCTCAATTATTACTGACACTGCTTTTCCTTGCACCATCCCTCCCATATCCAATTTATGCCTCTCTTTTATATTTCAGCTCATAAATATTTCTTGAATACTTCCATTATTATCAATTTCCTGCACTACCACCTAACCAAAACCTGTATCTGGTATAAACAAAACCTTTGTAGTCAGTTTTACTCACAGAATTATTTGTTTATATTTTTTTCTGTACAACAATATAAACAATATATCAGGTCAGGGATATTTTCTACTTGTTTTTATATGAGCACCAAGCACAGACTTTGATAGATAACACAGACTCAAACATTAGATGTTAAATAACTCAACAAACATTGGAGGATAGCTTTGGACTTTGACCTTTGCAAGACATAAAACATTCCAGATATTAGATAGGTATGTGGTAAAAATAATAAAAATTAAAAAATAAAATAAAGGATTAAAAATGTCACAAACTTTTCTAAATTTTTTCTCTAGGATTTATGAATTCCTAAATGACAAATGACTCCAGTCTGACTCAAGTTTCACTAGAAGGGGCATGTAGTATATTTGCACAATTGGAGGATCCATTGCTATTTTTGTTCTTCTCTACTACCTTTAAAATCCTGCACCTTTTGGCTCTTCTGTATGAGTGGCAATATGCTTCATGAACATGAGAATAACACAGACCTATTTGGGAATCACTGTAATATACTTTAAATAATATTAAATTTAATAAAGTGTTTAAAAGCATCTTTGAAGATTTCTTTGGAAGTCTTTTTATGTCACAGTCTAGTAATTAATAACTTGCTCCTCAGCATAGTCCTATCTTTTTCACATAATTTATAAATTATGGTACTTTAAGTTTTTAGTGAATGATATTTATACATAGCAGTTGCTTACTTTAAAATTTTAGAATCAGGCATTCACTTGAATTCAACAAAGCCACAGTGTTGTAATTGACCTAAAGGAAGATATTAAGCAGCACATCATATGATCAGGTTTGTGTTTGAGACGGTCATTCTGACAATTGTGTGGAAGGGAAAATTGAAGACAGGGACACCAGCTACAAGACTATTTGAAAAGTGGAGGCTAAAGAAAATGAGTCTTGGGCCACAGCAATTGTGCCCAGGGTGCAAAATGCAGGATGGATCCCAGAGATGTTCAAGAAAAAAGACAAGGCAAAAAGAGAGAGTAGGGAACCAATCAAGAAAGATATGGTTATGAGGTAGAGTAACATGACAAGGTTTATTGAATGGTCCTTGGATGGAGTCCATGAGGCTCAAAGTCCTTCACTGTGGGAAACCATCCAGATCCTATCTCAGGGGGCCACAATCCAGAAGAGGAGAACAAGCCAACTCTCAGGGATGAGGGAAGTCAGATAGGGGGTTTATGTGCCTAGGTAAAGTTGCCCAGCAACACGGTGGGAAAGTCTTTAAATCAGAGAACTCTGAAGGATTATAGCAGCTTTTGTTATAGTAATTTATTTAATCCCTAAAACAGACCTATGGAATAGGTACTCTTATGATTTCAATTTACATATGAAAAAGCTATGTGACAGAGCAGTTAACTGCTTGTAATTTGTGGAAATAGGTTGTAAACCCTGGCAGCCTCCTCTCTTAAATTCAAAGTTTACCATGTATAGACACAGGGCAGGTAGGGTAATCAATCCTGGAGCTGACTATAACCAGGATCAAGATGGGGTACTTGAGGTAATGAACACTATTAGCTAAGTGCTTCATTCAGCTTTTCACAATGTCTGTATGCTCAGTGCTATGTTATCCATGGAGAACTGAGACCTATACTTGGATACAAAGTCAATATTCAGGAATCAAGGCATTTTGTACCAAACAATGAAATATTAGAAATAGAAACTAGAAAAAATTCCCATTTACTAGAAAAATAAAGCATGGTTCCAGCGCTGGGAAAAACAGAGAGCCAGCAGCTGTGGTGGTGGCATGGGACTAAGGACACAGCAAAAAGTGTAGTCATACATTTACACCTGGGAGGCAATCCCAGGGCCAGGCCAAGTAGCCCACAGTTCCAGCGCCAGGGAGAAATGGAGCCACATTGCTTGACTGTGAAAACCAGTAGGGTTTAGGGTGAAAAAAGAAACTGCTGGTCTCAATGGGCAAGGGGTGTTGTTTCCTCTAAGACCTCTTTCCCGCAAACAGTGCCACAATGTGGTGAAATGGGTCATCCCTCACTGAAAACTCCTAAGGCTTTGCTTCTTACAATGTAACAGGTATGACAAAACTACGTAAAACACAGAGGCAAACACAAAGGCTTGTCAAGCTGAGGATACAGAGAAGTGTGGCCCAAAAGAGAAATCAGATCAAGGTGCCAGGAGGAGAACTGAGCAATGAAGAGATACCCACCTAACAGACAGGGAGACAGCCAACCTAACAGATGTAGAATTCAAAATGGTGGTGATTAAGATGCTCATAGACTTGACAGGTATGCTTAAACACAAAAAGATGTAGAAAGGAAGGAGTGAAGGCTAGGGTGTGTGAAACAAAGAAAATCCACACCAAACCAAGGGTGAAAGGAAGGAAACTGGGGTTCATATCAATGACTTGGAACATAAGGAAGAAATAAAGAATCAACCATTAGAGAAAGAGGAAACAAGAATTGAAAAAATAAGAAGAGGCATAAGAACCTCTGGGACAACTTTAAATGTGCCAATATCCAAATAATAGGGGTGCCAGAAAGAGAAGACGATGAGCAAGAAATTGAAAACTTGGGTGAAAAAAAATAATGAAGGAAAACTTTCCTAATTAGAAAAAGGAAACAGTCATAGAAGTTGAGGAAACACAGACAGTCCCAAACAAGTTACACTCAAAGAGGACCACACCAAGACATATCATTATTAAAACACCAAAGGTTAAAGAGAAAGACAGAATCTTAAAAGCATCAAGAGAAGAGTTACTTATAAAGGGGTTCCTATAAGACTATCAGCTGACTTCTCAAAAGAAACTTTGCAGGCAAGAAGGCCCTGGCAAAAAGTATTCAAAGTGCTGAAAACCAAGGACCTACAACCAAGATTACTCTATCTAGCAAAGCTATCATTCAGAATGGAAGGGCAGATAAAATGCTTCCCAGACAAGGTCAAGCTAAAGGAGTTCATCATCACCAATCTATTGTTATAGCAAATGTTAAAGGGACTTACTTAAGAAAAAGATAAAAATTATGAACTTTAAGAAAAGGATAAAAATTATAAACATTAAAAAGATAACTATTAACAACAGAATTAAAAAAAAACAAAAACAAAAAACAACACAGAAACAGAAAAGAACTAAGCAGATAACCAGAGAGGGAAAAGAATCATAGATATGGGGAACATTTGGTCAGCTGGGAGAAGAGAGGAGAAAAGAGGGGAAAGGCACAGTGATTAAGAGGCATAGCTGGTGGGTGCAGAATATACAGGGAGATGTTAACAATAATACAGGGGTAGCACAGTGGATAAGGTGCTGGCCTGCGAGCCCAAAGGTTGCTGGTTCTATTCCCAGAGTTGGGCAACAACCAGGTTGTAAGCCACGTCTCCAGCCAGGTCCGTGGCTGGAGGTAGGTGAAAGGCAACCATGCACTGATGTCTCTCTTTCCTTCTCTGCCTCTCTCCCTCCCTCTCTCTGAAAATAATAAATAAATTCTTATAAATAACTAAAAGGATGCTCAACATCACTACCTATCAAATTAATACCACAATTAGATACCACCTCAACCCTGTCAGAATGACCATCATTAACAAATCAACAAACAACAAGTGCTGGCGAGGATGTGGAGAAAAGGGAACCCTGGGGCACTGTTGGTGGGAATGCACACTGGTGCAGCCACTATGGAAAATAGTATGGAATCTCCTCAAAAATCTAAAAATGGAACTGACTTTGATCCAGTAATTCCATTGCTGGGATTATACCCTAAGAATCCTGAAACACCCATTCAAAAGAACTGATACACCCCTATGTTCATAGCAGCACTATTTACAATAGCCAAGTGCTGGAAGCAGCCTAAGTGCCCATCAGTGGATGAATGGATCAAACACTGTGGTACATTTACACAATGGAATACCATGCAGGAGAGAAAAAGAAGCAATTCCTGCTGTTCTGGACAGCATGGATGGAACTAGAAAATATTATGCTTAGTGAAGTAAGCCAGGCAGCAAAAGACAAATACAGTATGATTTTACCTATAACAGGAACTTAACGAACAAATAAAACAAACAAGCAAAATAGAACCAGAGGCATGGAAACAATGAACAGACACAGTGACCAACAGGAAGGAAGCGAAGGGAAGGGGAAAGGAACTCGTATGAATGATCCATGGACATGGACAACAGGGCAGGGATTGACTGTGGGAGAGGGGCATGGAGCAGGGTGGGGCAGGGCAGAGCAATGGGGAAAAAATTGGGACAACTGTAATAGAACAACAATTAAGAAAAAGAAATTATAAAAAAGAAAAAAAGTTTGGTTCTCACCACATACTCTACATACTCTATTCTATGGGGTAATTCTGAGTGTTAAAAAAAAAAAAAAATACTAAGATGCTATAGTCAAAACATTCAAATACCTACCCTGTCTGGCTAATATTAAAAATTCCTTTTTTTTATTACATGCATTCTTTACTCGTTATTCATTAAACCAGATAACCTGCTGGATGTTGGGTACACTAACAGCAGGAAAACTTAGTCCTTTGACTCTTTTTCACATGTAACCAGTAATGACTAAAAACAATTTTTACTTTTTTTCTTTCTTTAACTAATTAATTGAGAGTCAGAAGTTTTGGAAAACTTAGTCCTTTGACTCTTTTTCACATGTAACCGGTAATGACTAAAAACAATTTTTACTTTTTTTCTTTCTTTAACTAATTAATTGAGAGTCAGAAGTTTTGGAAATTCAATTTTCCCAGGATCACAGCACCTTTAACTAGTAAGGCTAAAGCTTGAATTAAGGTTACATGTTTCTAAAAGTTCATATTCACTCAGTCACTGTATATTTTGGGTTTACTGTTTCAGGTCATGAATGCAGCAGTGAATAATATCAAGATGAAAGACAGGGCTCTACCTCTTGCACTATGTGCTGAATACTAGTCTAGGTCCCAACAAAACATTGGAAACTGTAACACAGAATTAATATAGGGAAAGGGCTAAACACAGAGGGCTGAAAAAGTGGGAGTTTTAAAAGAATCAGGAAGCAACTGCTGGGTTCAAGTGTGATTGCTAGACATTGCTCATGGAACAACAACAAACAAAACTCAGGATGCTGAGTCCTACATCACCCCTTCAGCCTTTCAGTCTCATTCTAGTGCCTTCAACAGTCAGAATCTAACAGGGTATCAGGCGGCAAAAGAGAAATGTGGTTTGAAGAGTCCCAGTTCTGAGCATCTCCAAGGGAGGGTTCAGAGAGGTGGGTTGGGAGCTGAGAGATAATAGATAAATGATAGACATATGCTATCACCCTATATTTAAGAGAATTAAAATCTACAAAGATTTGGAGCTAGGAACGGTGGTCAAACTGCTATTTTTAAAATGAGGCAACTGATGCCCAAGGGGATTAAATGCCTTGCATAAAGTTATAGCACTTGGAAGTATAAAAACCAAGACAGGAATCTAAAATTTCTTTCATTTTCTTTTTTTTTTTTAAATTTTATTGTTGTTGTATTACATCCATCCCCTTTTTGCTCCCCTCTGTCCCCCTCCCCACCCACCCATTCCCCCCAAAGTCAATCCCATCTGTTGTCCATGTCCATGGTTCCTTTATACTAGGTTCTTGTCTAAGCTGCTCCCCTTACTTGCCTCTGCCTCCCCCCTCCCCCCAACCCCTTTTCCCCTGACCACTGAAGGCCTATTTCTTGTATTCATATACTTGGTTCTGTTGTGCTTGTTGTTAGTTTTGCTCATGATTGTCCCATAATGGGTGAGATCATATGATATTTGTCCTTCACTGACTGGCTTATTTCACTAAGCATAATACTCTCCAGTTCCATCCATGTTGTTGCAAAGGGTACAAGTTCAGGAATCTAAAATTTCTTATTCTGCATTTCACTAAAATTTCTGGTATCCAATCCTGTCTCTAAGAACAGTGACCAAATATTAGACAATGTTCTCAAAAACTAAAAAAAAAAGTTGATCTCTAAAAGATGCCAGAAATGAAAATTTTACATAATGAACTATTTTTATATCCATCATAGACCAAAATAAAACAAATTACTGCCTAATGACTTTACTTAATATGAAGATAAATTTTGAGAATTTAGGGAACAGATGATAGCATGTTTCTTAGTCTGTGTCTCTCAAACTCCCCTCTTTTGGCCTGAAGTTGAGTACCACTCAGTTTGAGATTAAGCCCCTGTCAGGACTGATTAATGAAACTAGAGTAATTGTAAATTATTTGAGGCTATTTGATCATTTAGCTCTATCCATCAATTCTCAGATAAGAGATTACAGAGAGAGAGACTGCCTGGTGCAAAGAACATTAAAGCAACAGAGCCTGTTTCTTCAGTCCTTAATCTCAAAGGGCTGTGTGCTAATTGCATTGCCATGGACACACAATTGCTAGTCAAGCCAAGGTGGACTGTTGGATGAAATACAGTAGTTAACTCTGCACAGTGCAGCCAAGAACTCTGCTGAGCAGCAGCCAAGCCGTCAGGAGTTTCTGTGCCTTGTAGTCTGTTCAGGTCCCCTAAATTTGTACCATCTTGAAGGTATGTAAAAGGGTTTTACAAAGATATAGAAGCCTTCCATGGGTTGTTGTCCTAGATAAACTATTGAATAGATGCCTACCCTTCAAACCATTTTTAACCCACTTTATGTAAATACACTTTATGTAAATCTGACCGAGTATGAAAATACTCCACGATGATTGGTCTTTGGTCAGAGCTTTTCAAGGATTTACTGATCAACATTGCACATGCTTTTTTGTTCAGGCATTTTTCTCAGTGATGCCTGGTGTCAAAGCCTTTTGTTTCATTTACTCTGTAAGAGCAGGCTTTTCCTTTCATGTGTTTAAAATGAGAATGGCATTTAATTTTAGCATTTTACTGCCTTGGTATAATGCTGAACTTTGACAGCTAAGATAATGTTTCATTCTCAAAAGGCAAAATATTCCAGAAATTTAAGTGACTGCACCAGCAAAATTTATTGGGAAAATTATACAGTTGCCAATTGATAAACTTTTTTCTCTTTCTTTCTTTTCTTTTCTTTTTCTTTTCTTTTCTTTTTTTTTTTTTTTGAGTTGTTCTGAAGCAACAATTAAGAGTCTCAATTTGGGAAGCTGCTCTGTTTCTGAAGGTGGACTGTTTCCATGAATAATCACCATTCGCAAATGACATACTAAATATTCGCATCAAGCTAGAGAAGAACTCATATAACTTTACCCCCATAACAAGAATAAATGTAAGATGCTGGTTATTTGTAGAGGACATGCAGCATTAATGGATCAGCTCAAATGTTGTATTTAGGTTTGATTTAATTGATTTAGTTTCTATATTTTTTGTTTTGGAAATCAAAATCAAGTTAAATGGAATATTCATTCATATGACAAACTGCATCTATCATTGTATTGTCTATGAGATTTTTAAAGAAAATTAAGCCTCAGAATCAGAAAAAAGATAATTTTCACCTTGTCATTCTAATCTTTTCCCTTCATGTATTCTCTTGCTTCTAATTAGATCTTATATTTATTGCAAAGAGATGAATTATTTTCAGCATCATCAGAAATCCCTCAGTTTTCAAGATTATTCCAAAGATAAAACAAAGCACTAGCTAGAACAGAGCACCATTAAGTTCTCAGAAAAGAGGGTGCAAAGGAGAATTGTGGAAATGGGTAAGGAGAGTATGGAAAATAAAGCAAAGCAACATTGATAAACAACTACAGTCTTGGCTGGTGGCACAGTGGCTAAGGAGCCGGCCTGCAAACCCAAAGGTTGCTGGTTCAATTCCCAGTCAGGGCACATAACCAGGTTGCAAGCCAGGTCTCCAGACAGGTCCATAGCTGAAGGCAAGTAAAAAGCAACCATACACTGATATCTCTCTCCTTCTCTGCCTCTCTCCCTTCCCCTCTCTCTAAAAATAATAAATAAAATATTTGAAGGAGAAAAGGAAAAGAAAAAAGGAGAAAAAGAAAAGAGAAAGAGAACAATAATAATAATAATAAACAACTATACATAGATGTTAGAGATAGTTACATGCCAGGCAAGGACCACATGAATTGATACAACTTTATACATGAATTGTTCAATATTAAATATATTTAACCTATTAGTAACATTAACTGAAAAGTTTTTATAATTTGTGGATATTGATTTTTAAACCAATCAAAACAGAAATGTTACCTATGTTTGTTTACCTATGTGGTTAGCTTTTTTACTTTGAAACTAAAATATTCTGTTACTCTTTCAAGGTTTTAGATCAGTTTAATGAAAGAATATATTGAAATTACAAAATCTACTTTAAATCACTCTCAAGTCAAAATTTATAAAAATGCAACAAGATTTTTTCTTGTGAACGCAAGACAACATAGGAAAACATGATTTGTTGCTAAAGCTGATGAATGTAACTGGTGTCCTTAACCACTCAATTGAGTCTAAAAACATATTACTGAAAGTACAAAGTATGGTTATATTAATAAATACCTTCTATAGAACTAAGTATATAGTTACAACAGAAGAGTTAATTTAGAGGCAAAAAAATGGAGCTTCAGGCTTTAAAATAATAATTCTTAAAATGCAGCCTAAGGTAGTGAAAATATACTGAAGCAGAGTCACCATAGATCTTTCTATTCAAATCTTATAGTGGGTATATATTCACTGAACAATTTTACCAAGGGTTTAATAATCTGAGTGTGGATTTTGGAATTTTCTTACATCTATGTAATTTATTAGTTCAGTAATCTCAGAAAGGTTATTTAGCCTTTCTGATAACTGTTTCCTTATTAATAAAATGGGAATAATGGTAGCTACTGTTAAGGAATACTATAGGGAATTAAGACATTATAATTTTTATATGACATTAAGTAATTTTGATTATGTCTTACCTATGTGGAATGCAAACAGCAAATTCACCAGTACCTCCTTCTTCTTTCAAGAAGTAAAGAAGGAGGGCAATTGTGAAGACTGAATTGTAATTAAGTTATTGCAATACTACATTATTAGTACATTTCATTTTTTAAAAGGTGATTTGATAATGAACACTGTTTTTTGCAGAAAGACTTTTTATTTAGTAGATAGCTTTTACTTGAGGGGATTGCTTTATGCTATTTTTTTTTTCTTTAACCAAGTAAGACTCATATATTTGAATATCTGGAATTCTGGCATGTTTGAATGTTTGAAAACTGTCACATGGGCTGAATAGCAGTCTTATTTTGAGCCACAAAATATGGGAATGAAAATGTATTTATAAAATAACTTACATAATAAAGAGGAACAATACATTGTTTTGTGAACTCAGGTGTTGCTGCTTTTGAAAGCTTTGAAAAAGAATAAGCAGGAAACATACAAAATATTGCATAGGTAAGCTTGCTATGAAAAAAATTTTAAAAGGCTCTTCAAGATCAAAAAACTGCAGTATGTTATGAGAGATAGACTGCACCTTAAACCCTTTTGTTACATAGCAATTAGTTTGCAGTGTCTTTGGTATTACAGGAACTACAAGCAGGCTAGTGTGAGATCAATTATTTATGACCAACATACAATCTAAATAAAGAAAAAATCATTGCTGTTACTATTATGATAAACTTCATTACCCACTATAGACTGAATGTCATGTTCTTTTTATTTTTTTTTTTACAATAATAGTTTTCCTGGTGATAGGTGTAAAATTAATATTCCAGTTGAAACAAGGAGGCATAACAATAACTTAAAATGTCATGTGGTCTGGTGTCCTGAGTTAAAGAGACAGATAAACAGTGTAAAGGCTTAGTGGTCAGCAAAGGAGATCATTGAGTGAATTTAAAGACAGTTGGAATTAAGAAATTTAGTGTTTTCAAAGTCAAGAAGTAAAAGACAAGTAAAACTATTATTTTTGTTAGCTTAAATATTTTAATAATACAGTATATCATATTATAAAAACACATCCTGCAGAAAATAATCCACATTTAAAATACCTGCACCCCTCCTCCTTGCTGCCATGCCCTTCCATAGAGAAAGCTACTTTTCTCATCTACTGTGTCTTTTATTCAGACAGTATGTGTGTGTGTGTGTGTGTGCGCGCGCGCGTGCGCGCGCACGCGCATGCACGTATGTGCACAGATTCTCCCAGCAAATTATGATGGAACCTTAAAAGGAACATGAATAATATCAACATGTTGGAGAGGAAAAAAAAAACCTGGGTGCAAATAATGATATCATTCCTTTATTTATACTAAAGCTAAATTGAGTTATTAAGTGACTGATTTGCAGCAAATGCCAAAAGAAAAAATGCACAATATGCATGAAATTGACAAATATTCTATTCTTATATCAAAGTTCATTTTTAGAGTATTTATTGAGAGCAAACAATAAGCTAGTATTTTTTACACAAATTAGCATAAATCTCAAAAGCCTCTAGAATCTATGTAGCATTAGTATTAAATTATTGAGGAGAAAACAGACTTGGAACATGCATGATGACTTTTTCAGGTATATAATAAGTAAAAGAACCATATTTTGAGTTTCAATTTGCCTAATTCCTAAGCACATACTGTTTTCACTAGAATATATCACTTCCCTTCTGATTTTAAAAGAAATGATTAGGAAAAACATTAAAAATGAACAAATTAGGTCAAGAGTAAAACATGTAAGAAATTTGCATTAGGTAATCTTTAGCTGAAAAGTATCAAGTACATAGAGTGCTAACATTAAATTCACATCTTCACTTTCATCTTAAATATAGCAATGTAGTTTCTATCATTGGCAAATTTGTTCTTATTTTTCCCTTTTGCCAGACATCTACAGAACAGTTTTATAAAATTTTACCTTAATGAACTAAAAAATAAATCACATAGACCAGACACCTTGAAATAATTGAACAATAAAACCAGTGCTATGAAGGTGAGGAGACATTACTAAAATTAGAAGAAATGCAAAACATATTGATACACAGGCAATCATGGTTTTGTGCACATGGTGAGAATTTTTAAGTTGGGCCTCTGTAAGATTCTCTCTCCTTCTCAAACTATCTAGGGGAGGAAATCTCACCCTCCCACCTCTACATCCTTCCCCTATTTTATGTGGATTGTTCTAGCTTAAGTAGATTACAGATTTAGAGGGAAAGATCTGCTGCTCCATATTTAATTTTTGAGGTAACTTCATACTGCTTCCCACAATGGTTGCACCAGTCTGCATTCCCACCAACTGTGCACTGGAGTTCCCCTTTCTCCATATCCTTGTCAGCACTTGTTGTTTGTTGAATTAATGATAGACATTCTGATGGGTGTGAAGTGATATCTCATGTGGTTTTAATTTGCGTTTCTCTGGTGATTGGTGATGTTGAGCATCTTTTCATGTCTATTGGCCATCTGTATGTTCTCTTTGGATAAGTGTTTATTCAAGTCCTTTGCTTATTTAAATTTTTTTTTTTTTTTGCCATTGAATTTTAAAAGTTCTTCATAAATTTGGGATATTTACCCTTTATCAGATATATTGACAAATATGTTCTCCCACTCAGTAGGCTGTCTTTTCATTGTGTTGATGGTTTCCTTTGCTGTGCAAAATCTTTTTAGTTTGATGTAGTCCCATCTGTTTATTATTTCTTTTGTTTCCTTTGCCTGGGGAGATATATCAAAAAAACATTGCTAAGAGGAATGTTCGAAATTTTATTGCCTATGTTTTCTTCTAACATTTAAGTCTTTAAGTCTAACATTTAAGTCTTTAATCCAGTTTTAGTTTATTCATAAGAAGGTAATCTAGTTTTGTTTTTGTGTGATCTGTCTAGTTTTCTCAATAACATTTATTGAATAAACTATCCTTAACCTCTGGTATGTTTTTGCCTCCTCCATCTAATAGTAATTGACCATAAGGGTATAGATTTATTTCAGAGTTCTCTTATCTCTTCCATTGATCCACATGTCTATTTTTATGCCAGTTTTATGCTGCTTTGATTATTGGCCTTACAGTATACTTTTATATTGGTAGCATAATTCCTCCAACTTCATTCTTTCTTAAGATCGCTGTTGCTATTCAGGGTCTTCTGTGGTTCCCTATAATTTTGTAATATTTTTTCTAATTCTGTGAAATACATCATTGGTAGCTTGATAGGAATTGCACTGAATCTATAGATTGCTTTAGGTAGTATGGACATTTTAATGACATTAATTTTTCCTATTCATGAACATGTTATATACTTCCCCTTATTTGTATCTTCTTCAATTTCTTTCTCCAGTATCTTATAATTTTACAAGTACAGGTCTTCTACATTCTTTTTTTTTTTTTTTTTTTAAGATTTTATTTATTAGTTTTAGAGAGAGGGGAAGGGAGAGAGGCAGAGAGGGAGAGAAACATGAACGTATAGCTGCCTTTCACCTGCCTCCAGCTATGGATTTGCCTGGACACCTGGCTTGCAACCTGGTTATGTTGCCCTGACTGGGAATCAAACCAGCAACCTTTGGATTCACAGGTTGGTGCCTTATCCACTGTGCCACCAGCCAGGGCTTATATTTTTTAATTTATCTCTAGGTATTTTGTTCTTTTTGAAGCAACTGTGAATGGGATTATTTTCTTAATTTCCCTTTCTAATAGTTCATTATTGGCATATAAAAGTGCAACCGATTTTTGGATATTACTTCTGGGAATATGAGGAAACCTGAAACATTAATTTGAAAGACCATGTGTGCCCTTATTCATTGTAGCATTATTTACAATAGCCAAGATATGAAAGCAATCCAAGTATTCATCCATAGATGAGTGGATAAAATTGCTATGGTACAGTTATACAATGGAATACTACTCAGCCATAGAAAAGAAGAAAATTTTACCCTTTGCAACAGCATGGATGGGCATGGAAAACATGCTAAGTGAAATAAACCAGTCAGAGAAAGACAAGTACCATATAATTCCATTCATATGTGGAATCTAATGAACAAACTGAAGTAACAGGCAAAATAGGACAGACTCATACATAAAGAGCAGATGACAGCTCTAGGAGTGGAGGGCAGAAGGATCAAGCCAAAGGATAAATAACTCATGGACATGGATGGACAACAGGGAGGTGACTGGTGGTGGGAGGGGGTTGTTGGAGGTAGAAGAGAGTATGGGGGATAAATGGTAATGGAAAAAATATATAATGAAAAGGAACTATTAAATATTCAACATGCCAAAAGGCAGAATATGCTTCAGAATTGAGTGGTTACACATTACGTGATGTTCCAAAATCCCATCAGCGTAATGTAATTTCCAGTAGATAGATCCATTTGTAGTTTAATTTTTAAACAATACTTTTTATTACAAATATATTCACAAATGAAGAAAAAAGGGATCTGCTGCAATGATTTTGTAAATATAAGTATTCCTAGAGAGAAAAAGAACAGAAAGGTATAGTGTCCTGTGAAATGTCCGGTAAAACTTTTTTGGGGGGCAGGGCAAACTGGCACTGACATTTGAAAACAATATAAACATGGGGAAAGCCAATCTTACTTTTTGGGTAATTAAGAACATAGTGAAAAACACCATTACCTGGACTTACATCAATTGAATCTATAAGGGTTCTCTCATTAAAATTAGATTTTGAGTAACTTCAGATCAAGATACAAATCTCCTCAAATTGACATTAAATGTTTTACTAGAGAAATGATGTAGATGCAGAAGAAAACCTGGCTGCTAAAAGTACTTGATCAATAGGGACACAATTTATCTTAGCCACACATAAGTAACAATTTCATTAATGCCTATAAAGGAGGGATTGGAAATTACAAGAGATTTACATTGTATAGCATATGCAATTCTGTGTATAATTGTCATTAAAGTAACCATCTATTAAACTATACACTTCAATATATAGTTTTTTTGTTTATCAGAAATTTTTCCCTTGGAGGGAAGATATGTATTCAGTTTAGGCAACAAGTATTCATTCCATCAGTGCAAGGAGAAGTAAGCAAGTGTGGAAAGCCATCTCAGCAGTGGTATGGTCACTGGGTCCCCCTGAAGTTTCCATGGCTTGAATGTTTACTAGTCTCAGGAAAATAGAAATAAAATGTCTTAACTGTGATTCAAACTAAATAACAATCCAAATGACCAATCATGTTCATTCTCCTCAGAGTCAAGAATCCCCTGTTGAAATCTTTGTGTGTATCTCATTTGAAAATCCCAAGAGCATATACATATGAGTCATTTAAAGTCCATCCAATAAAGCCTGTACTTACTGGGCTGTGGCTTTAAACCAGCGTCCCATATGTTGTTCCCCCTAACACCCACCTACCCATTAGGGGGCTTGGCTTGGATACCACTCCCTAATGACAACCTGACATCTTAGGACTAAAATTCCTGATGATGCTTACTAACTGATTCCAGTTTTCATGGGCAAGCCTCAGGCAGGAGAACACTGAATATCAGAACATAAAACTTAGGGAAACAATCACATCTATTCCTAGTTTAGAAGCAAGAGATCCTGTGGCTAACTGCCTTATCCTTAGTACACTGTTAAATCATACTTTGTGAGTGCCCCAAAATATCAACTATTGGCTGTTGTTTTCACCTTTTCTCTATTTTAGCTTTTATTCGCACCTTTTTATTTGTATGTACAGCCATCCCTCCTTATTCATGGTTTGGCTTTCCACAGTTTCAGTTCTGTATAGGCAAGAGCTGTCCAAAAATGTTAAGTGAAAAATTGCAGAAATAAACAACTGGTAAGTTTTAAATTGCTTGCCATTCTCAAGTAGGGTGATGACGTATCACGCTGTCTCACTCCCTCCCATCTTGGGAAGTGACTTATCCCTTTGCCTAGCACTTCTATGCTGACACATTCTATTTTGTTATCAGTTCCTACTATGAATCTCTTACCATTCCTACTTCATAAATTAAACTTTATCATGGCCTATACATGTATAGGACAAAATATAATATATACAGGATTTATACTGTCCACCATTTCAGGCATTCCCTGGGCTCTTGGAAAAGACACTCTGCAAGTAACCAGGGGTGGTTACTGTATGTTAAAATATGCTTGGATGTACCATCATTCTTTTTTAGTTACATGTTTTCTTAGTATATAGCTGTTGCTCGACTTTATCATAAAATTAAATAAATATTCTCCTGAAGATCTACTTTTAAGATACCTCATTTGGCTTAAAAAATTTTAGCCAACACTTTAAGAAGTGTAGTTCTTCAACAGAGGGGTAAATGATTCTAGATTACTGAATGGATCCTTTTCCACACATGGTTTTAACTACAGGTAACCACTTTAAATCTTAGAGTCTCGGTATTCCAGCACAAAAATGTGCATTAATAACAGTTTCAATAAGAAATGAACTGGATTTCTTAAAAGAGAAACTTCGTAATAGAATTACTAAGTGAAAGAGATTGTCACTTTACGTACTACTTAGTCCAACAGATTTTCCCTTGATGGAGGAATAAAAAGGTTTTTACATAAAATGTTTAAATTATGGTAAATCAGTTTAATTTCATAGGCCTCTATAAACTGACCCTTTTAAAAATGTTAATGCCAGTCATGTGATCAATACCCATTAGAGCAGCTCACTATCTAAAGATACATGAGTGAGAAGTATTACTGGAAGACAACTGCCCATGGTTTCTTCATGGTTTTACATGTCTTGAGATGGGAGGCATTGCTCTGATCCCTTCTTTGGGCTATCTTTTCCAGAGTAACAAGCAACCTTAAAAGATAACAGTAGCCCTGGATTGAGCACCAGCCTGTGAACCCAAAGGTTGCCGGTTCGATTCCCAGTCAGGGCATGTACCCAGGTTGCAAACCAGGCCTCCAACCAGGTCTACAGCTGGAGACAGATGAAAGGCAACCATACTCTCCCTCTCTGCCTCCCTCCCTTCCCCTCTAAAAATAATAAATAAAATCTTTTTAAAAAGAGTGTGCATGCCATGATATTAAAAAAAAAAAAAAAAATTGTGCTCTTAGGTAACCAAAGTGAAAATTGTGCTCTGTCCACTACTATTGTTAAGAAAAGAAATTGTCTTGTGTTTATAAAATGATGGTAGGCTAACTTGTTACTATGAAGGAGAGTAAAATCTCAAATTCTTCATAATTGTTGATAAATACCCTCTTTTCATTAAAAGTTTCCATGTAAATATTCTTGAGCCCTAGTTATCCTAGAGCTTTCTTATGTTGCATTATATACATATATAGTATCATGATTGGTTTAAGAGCATGAAAACAATAAAATTATTAATTTATAAGTATATAAATAATTTAGAAACATAATAGAAATTTTTAAGTTTATACAATATTGTCTAGTCATTAGTATACTGTAAAATGGGGCTTTAAAAGATTAGTTTTAAGGATCAGAGATAGTTATAACATTTGTTTAACACACTTTTTGTGGGGAAATAATTATCTCCACTAACCACTTATTGACAAGCTTTTTCTCCAAGTTTTTAATGTCAGTGATACTTATCACATAGTATTTAAAAAAATATTTTATTTTTAGAGGGGGGGGAGGGAGAAAGAGAGAGGGAGTAAAACCTCAAAGTTGAGAGGAACATCTATGGGTTGCATCTCCCACACACCCAACTGGAGACCTGGCTGGCGACCCAGACATGCGCCCTGACTGGGAATCCAACTGGTGACCTTTCAGTTTGGGAGAGGATGCCTAACCAACTGAGCCACACCCATCAGGTTTATCACATTGTATTTTAATTACTAATTTATCCATCTCTCATTAGATTGGGGTTCCTTGAGGGTAGAGACTTTCATACTTACTTTACCTTGAAGTAAGTACCAAATTATTTGCTAAATGGGTAATGAAATAACTTTCTATTCAAATGGTATGTGTTTATCTATAATTATTGAGCAATCTAACTTAAAATTGTCAACTCTAAACAAACTTATGCCAAGGCTTTGACTTCATTTGTGCTAAATCATCTTGGAAATTTGTAGCTTGGGACATTTTATTAAAAAAAAAAAAAAACTGGCATTTGTATGCATAACTAGTAAGAACTTAAAATTCATTAGACATTTACTTCATTTTTTAGCTTGACCTTCTAGTAAACTTTTAGCTTCATTGCTTCCGGCTGCTACATAAGGAGATCCTCTCTTGTCTAGGTGACTTAGAAGCGCAATTCATCAATGAGGATCTCTTATTTTTCCTTTATCAGCAGTAGAAACCTAGTATTAATGCCACTCCCCATTTTTGTCATTTTGGGTTCAAACCCACCTCTATAATAACCAACACTGAAGACATATTTGGGTAGACTTTGAAAAACTTGTTTGACTTGAGGTTCCATATGCTTCATAGCTTGCAAAACATAATGGCCATGACTCCGGCTGGGCTCCCAGGCCCCACTGAGAGTGTGGTTCATCCCAGCCCAGAGGCCTGGACACCAACTCCTCGCCTCTCTCGGAAAGCAACACAGCCACCATTTTCAGCGGTGAAACGTCCGGACACAGGAGCCCTAGACGTTTTTGTTTTATAAAGGGGTTTGTAAAATGATTTCAAGCCCTGGCTGATGGGCTCAAAGGATTGAGTGCTGGTTTGGTTCCCTGTCAGGACCAGGTCCCCAGGGTCCCGTTGGGGGCGTGTGAGAGGCAACCAGTCTATGTATCTCTCACACAGTGATATTTCTCTCCTCTTCTCCCTCTCTCTAAAAAAAACAAACAAGCAAAAAGAACGATTTAACAATATGATGTACATTACACACCTTACTTGGGAAGACAGAAAAACAGAATAACACAATAAGCTTAATTTCTGAAACTTCCCCTGGAAACTTCTAAAACTCATAAGTGCTTTAAGAAAAACTTAACTACATCATAATCTTAGCTACAGAGTATCACAAATAATTCACACTTTTACTGTAGCCTGCTGCTTGGAAAAAAAAAAGTTACTCTTCAGTTCCTTGATAATTAGTTCCTGTTGTCAAAGCTTCCATTACAATTTGATTAAAAAAAAAAAAAATCCTTGAATGTCAAGAACCATGTGGTCTAATACGGATGACATTTTAAAAGCAAAGGAGGTAGGGTCCATAAAAGGATGCATGTTTTGTGCTGTATTTATTAATAAAATGCCTTTTTTATCTCCACATAATTTTTTGTTCTTCTATATGAATGACAGCTTCTACTTACAAAAAACAATATAACTCCTGATTTCCCTTACCAGAAAAGTATGTAACTTAAATACTAACAAATTTACAGTACTACCTTTGTTCTAAAAATAGATAATTCAAAGAAAAATTACAGTATGTATAAGAAATTCTATTTATTGTTTGGAGTCAGATGCAGAGAGCTTTCTAAATTATCAATTATTTTCTAAATGTATTTGTTAACTGAATCCTTATGAATATATCAGTGCATATTGATTAATTATTGTACTACATAATTCTGACCTGCCATTTGAATAAAAGCAAAGGCTTACTAATGGTTGGAAAGTGTGTGGCCATGGGGAGTGATAAACCACAGGAGGAGCTCCTATGTAAAACAGCCTGGGAAAAACTGCTATTTGTGAATTTTTTAAATATTGCAGAATTTAACAACTTAATTCTCAAAGATATTCACTGACTCTCTTTTAGATTGCATTTTGATCTGTGATACTTCATTTTGCTCCCTCTGCTTAGAAAGTTATTATGTAAAATCACCAGTTGTGCAAAGTAAATATAAACTATTCAGACATAAAACACAATTTTTCAAGGCTTTGGGTACTCAGGTAGAGTATCTACCTGAAAAATTTGAGAACACTTATTCACAAAGATATATGCATTCCTGTGTTCATCAGCATTATTCACGGGGGCCAAGACATGGAAACAACTGAATTATCCTCTGCTAGAGGACTAGATAAAGAATAGATAGTACATATAGACTATGGAATACTACTCAGCCATAAGAAAAGATGGAATAGTGTCAACTGGGACAACAATGGATGGACCTTAAGAATATCATGCTAAAGGAGTAAGTTAGTGAACAAAAGATAACCATATGATTTCATCCATATGTGGTATATAAAACTGAAATACATAGACATAGACAATAGTAGGTGGTTTCCACAGGAAAGAGAGATGAGGGGGTCAGTAAATGTTAAAGAAGACCAAGTATATGATGACTGCAGTTGGTGGGCACACAATGCAATATACAGATCATGCATCACAGAAATGTGCGCTTGAAACCTGTATTATTTTATTAACCAATGTCACCCAATAAATTTTTAAAATAGATTCAGTACTTTAAAGATGCCCATCCTCCCCAAATTAATCTGAATCCTAATCAAAACTGAAGAAGTACTTTTTGGATTCAAATATATAAAATTATATATAATTTAAAAAATTACATAGAAATTCAGAGAACATAGAACAGTAAGCAAGTTTGAAATAATTGAAGTACTAACCCTACCTAACTTTTTTATAAAATTGCAATAAACAAGGCAATGTGATATTTGTGTAAAGACAGGTAAATAGATCCAAGAAACAAAATGGAAAGTCAGAAATAGTCCCTCATATATACAGACCACTGGTTGTCAACAAAGGTACAACAGTAATTCAGTGGAGATAAGACTGTTGTTTCAATAAATTACATTGGAACAGCTGATTATTCACATACAAAAAAATGAACTTCAATCCAGACCTTGAAGCTAGTAAAAAATTAACTCAAGATGGAACATAGACCTAAATGTTAAAACCTAAAACTATAAAATTTCTAGGAAAAAACAAGCAAATTTTGTGGCTTTGGACTATACAAACACATTTTTCCCCCTGAAAATTCAATTAAAGTCATTGTCAGGACTATGATATTTCCTCTCAACATGGAGTAAACAATTAAATGAAGTTGAAATTTTATTACCTTAAATATATCTAAAAACTAATGGTCCTGAAATCAATTTAGATGTTCTATTTCTGCTTACCAAAAGTAATTTTGTTTGTCTAGCCCCCAATACCTGGTAATGAATTACACAAAAATAAAAATAGAACTTTTATTTGCTTTATTGTTTACAAGGACTTACAACTGTTATCTTATAGGCCTCATAACAATCCCCTTGGGAAAATGCTATTATTTTCAAAATATGAAGAAGTTGCTGGACAGTTATAGAATGATTTGACTACGATTGTTAGCAAAGACAAAAGCTGTGATTCAAAACAAGTTTCACTGACTCCATTGACTCCAGAGGTAATATTCCATCACTAAGCCACATTATATTTTAATTTCAACATCCTACTCTTCATATGCAAAAATCTAATAAAATACTATTGGTACCTGTACTTTTCCCATAGAAAACTGATATTTTCTTAAAGGGTAGGTAGGCAACTTACTAAATGGTTGGTTTGAATTGACTTCTGCCTGCTTAAAGAAAATGAAATATAAACTTGCACCTCCAAACAAACTCTAATGCTGAATAGTTTAGGCTATTTTCTGTTATCTTAAAAATAATTCACCCAAGAATTATATTTACTGATTTTAGAGAGAGAGGAAGGGAGAAAGGAAAGAAGGGAGGGGAGAGAGAAAGAGAGAGAAACATTGATCCTCCTGTACATGCCCCAGTTGGGGACTGAACCCATAGCCTTTTGGTGTACAGAATGATGCTCCAATCAGAACTGACCACCCTTAATGTCTTATTGACATTAAGATATAATTAATTTAAAAGGAGCAAATATAATTTCCTTCTAATTTAACTGTATGTATGTTTCCTTTAAAGCTTACATTTTTAGACACTAAAATGTTTATCCTTCCATAAGAAAAAATTATATTCTATTCCAGTTCTTTTCAATATATAGGAACATTTTATTAAAAATTTATAGCTTCTTTATTGAATAGAACATCGAAAAAGTAAAATATTAAAATCTAATCAATTACTACTTATCTTGTGCCTAGTACAATAGGCCCATAGGTGATTCTGAGGGGATGTCAAGCTGCCATTACCTAAGAGAAGATCCCTTCCATGAAATAGTTACAATAAAGATGAAGTAGGAAGGATATATATATATATATATATATATATATCCTATCTTAATTTGTCATATATATGTATATTATATATTACAGAAATATAAGGCATCATCCTGAGAACCCAAAGGGTGCTGGTTCAGTTCCCCAGCCAGGACACATAACCAGGTTGCAAGGCAGGTCTCCAGCCAGGTCTGTAGCTGGAGGCAGGTGAAAGGCAACCATACATTGCTGTCTCTCTTCCTCTCTGCCTCTCTCCCTTCCTCTCTCTCTGGAAATAAATACAAATCTTTTTTAAAAATTATTAAAAAAAAATAAATATAGTAAATAAGTTCCAAATTAATTGAGGGATTAGAGACTTACTACATGAGAGCATGGTTTATGAATTCTTTGTGAGGAGTGGGATTTGATCCAAGTTATAAAACAATTTTTATTAGGGATGCCAAATGGAAGTGAAGCCTATGATACTGATTTTCAATATTAATAAATTAATATACCCATTTTAACTAGATAATCTGTTGGTAATAAACTGCATATCAACCCAAATAAAGAAGGTCAAAAGATTGCAGAAGTGAAGGGGAAAATAATGACTGCAACTTGCCAACTAGTAAATACAACCACCACATTCTACTTGCTGTTGTAGTTGCTCAAACAAAAGCAATCCTTTAGAACCCATGTTGGAAAGCAGACAACAGGGCATTTTAGGCAAAAGGAAGTCAGCAAGGCATTTCATCAATTCTTTGTTTACAGCTCTCTAGGCTCTCATCTCCTTCTGCCTGACTTATTGCAATAGCTCTCTCAATGGCCTTCTAGCTGGTGAGCTCTCCTGGCTTCCAATCCATTCTATTCACAGCAACTGTGTTCACCTCCCCCAAGCAACCATTTGTTCATGCCAATATTTTGATCAAATGACTTAAGGAAGCAATTTTAGGGACTATTACTATAGTTTGGGCAATATTACAAGTTGTTCTTCAAATATGTTTTTGCAGTCAAATATATATGGGAAATGTTGTAAAAAGCTACCTATGTTTATGTGAACCTTCTTAATACTTTAATGTGCTAATACCTAAAATGAATCTTCAAAGTCGGGGTGAGAGATGATATAGTATTGAGTTTGGAACATCCAGTTGGGACAAGCTAACATAAAATAAAGACAGATAGTGATGAATATTTCAAAAGGTATATGTATCAAATCATCAAGTTATACACCTTAACTACACAGAATTTTTAATCATTAACTATATGTCAATGAAGCTAAAAAATGCATAAGAATTTATTAAAAAGGAAAGTTGTGAGGTATGAGTTTATACATATATTAGTAATAATTGATAACTTAAAACTTAAAACTAATGCAATTAAAGTTTGATAAAACTTTGCATTTCTTTTATAATAAAAATGCAAAAACAGTGCTGAGAAAATTTTAAATATTAAAAAATGCAGACATATGTCATGATCCCAGAATGACATTATCTTTGTAAGTTGATTCTCTACTTTTCAACATAATCCCTCTAATAATTTCCGAAGGTTATCTTGGATAGAAATAAGCACGTTGATTCTAAAATTCATGTGACAAGGCAAATGCCCTGGAACAAACAATTTTCAAAGAGAATAACAATGTTAGAAGAGTTATATTACCAGTTTTCAAGACTTATTATTAAACTACAGTAATCTAGACAATACAGTAATGGAACATAAAATGGATGAAGAAAACTGAATGTAGTCTAGAAAAAGATCTATCTAGATATTGTCAGTTGATTTTGACAAAGGTGCAAAGGTGATTTTCAATAGATAAAGAATGTTTTCAAAAACATAGCTGGAGCAACTGATTATCTATTATACAAAGTAATAAACCTAGGCCCTTACCTTATGTCATATGCAATTATTTACTTGAAATGGATCATATATTGATCTAAATATAAAGCTTACCATTATAACACTTCTATTGGCAAACACTAGAGAAAAATTTTGTAGTTTTATATTATGAAAAGGTTTCTTAGGGAAAAAACACTAAAATAGACCATTAGAAATAGAGAAATGGGTCTTCATCAAAATTATGAAATTCTCTCAATACCCATTGTTAAGGCAAGATAGAGGCAACTTACAAAGAAACAATATTGGCAAACATAAGACTGATAAAGAATTTGAATCCAGAATATAAAAAGAACTCCTACAACTCACTAAATAGAAATATATTTCAATTTTTAAAATAAACAGAAGATTTGAACAGACACTTCAGTAAGAAAATTTACAAATGGCCAGTAAGCATAAGAAAAAACATTTAAAACAGTGCCATCAGTGAAGTACAAATTCCAACACCATGTGATACCATGAAACACCCTCTTGAATTGCTAAAATTAAAGACTAGCTATGGAAGTAGAGCAACTGGAGCTCTCAAGAGACTGCTGGTGGTAACAGTCTTACAAAATTAAATATACAGAGCCCTGGCTGGTGGCACAGTGGATATGGTGCCAGCCTGTGAACCCAAAGGTTGCTGATTCAATTCAGCCAGGGCACATAACCAGGTTGCAAGCCAGGTCTCTAGCCAGGTCCGTAGCTGGAGGCAAGTGAAAGGCAACCATACATTGTTGTCTCTCTCCCCTCCCCTCTCTCTATAAAATAAGTAAAATCTTTAAAAAAACAAACAACAAAATTAAAAAAAATAAAATTAAATATATAACTACCATATGACAATGCATTTCCACTTCTAGGTATTTAAATTAAAAAGTCTTTCCACACAAAGACTTGCTTGTACACAAATGTTCATGGGAGATTTATCTGTTTGGGATTCTTTCTTAGAAGCTAGAAGCTTTTAACCAAAAGCTAGAAAAAGCCCAATTGACCACAAACAGATAAATCAAGTTGTGGTATAATCACACAATGGAATAGTTTTCAGTAATTTTAAAAAAGGACAAACTACCACTTCATACAAGATTTCACAGCAAATATGTTAGGTGAAAAAAAGCCACATTCTCTTCCCCTATCCAAGGGTGTGTAAAGTATAATTCCATTTATGCAAAATTCTAGGAAATACAAATTAACATATAATGACAAAAGGAAGGTCAGTGGTTGTTTGGGGGTTGGGTGGTGGTAAAGTCGATTTATAGAAGAGAGCTAGGGATCCTTAGGGGTTTGCAGAAATGTTTGCAATTTTAACTGTAGTAATGGTTTCATGGGTATATACATATATTAAAATTTATTATATATCAATATGTGCAGCTTATTGGATATCAATTTTATCTCAATAAGCTATAAAAAAATAAAAATTAAGTGGGCCAGGTTGCAAGCCAGGTCTCCAGCCAGGTCCATAGCTGGAGGTGAAAGGCAACCACACATTGATGTTTTTCTCCCTCTCTGCCTTTCTCCCTTCCCCTCTCTGAAATAATAAGTAAAAATCTTAAAAAAAAAAAAAAAAAAAAGTACATGGGGAAAAAGAATAAAACAAAGACAAACTTTCTGCTTAAAATGTATTGCTCTTTGCAATCTGACCAGTCCCTGAAAATACTCAAATGACATCGGATCACACTTGCTCATCTCTGAGGTCTAAAGGTGTCTGGGCTGGTTAAATCCTCTTTGGAATTGTATTCCAGTTTTACTGCCCTGGATGGAGTTTATGAGATTTGTTTTTATTCTCAAAGTTTATTTATTTCATCAAGAGAGGCCTAGGTGTTAAATTGTCCTAGAAAATGATCTAAATATATACTCATCCAGTTGTTGATTTATTTCAGAAATTATCTTTTCTTTCTTTTAGTATGTCTTTGAAAGTACTTTCTATATATAGTGGGGCAAAAGAAGGCTTACAGTTGTAAGTATGAAAAATACAGGGTTTATTCTCGTATTATTTATTTCATTGGTTTCCATAAGAACAACTGTAAACCTACTTTTGCCCCACCCTATGGATTAGATCCTCATTGTCTGGCCTTCTCTATCAACTGTATTATCATCTACATTGACCAAGACAACCTTAATGTTTTCCTCAGCCTGACAAAACTTTAGACAGGCCTCTCCCCCTCTGACCGCCCTCTCACCTGCCTGTCAAAAATCCAAATGCCTTAACCACTGGTACCTCCCCTCCTTCTCCCTCGAACACTTTAGAAAACTTGTCAACATAAATTTTTCTTTTCTTTTGAGATGTAAAGCTTTCTGCTGTTTTATAAGTCAGGACTATGGGAATGAATCATCCCTTTGTAATCTAACAATCAAGGGAAATTACATCTATTAGCTTCTGAGGGGGTAGGTGTCTTAATTTGCTTTACTCCAAGATATAAAACTCTCTTTTTTGTTGCTGCTGGTCATAAAATGTATTGCTCATTTAAGAATTAAGAGTAAACCCTCGAAAAACATGAAACAAAATCGCCCCTCCCTCACAACCCAAACAAAATCCAACAACATTAGTGTGATGAAATATCAAATATTGAACACAGCAGAAATCACAATGCAACAAACTAAATGCTACTGGATGAACTGTCCTGGCCAGAGCAGCAAGGCAGGAGACACATATACACAAAACTATCTCTTGTCATGAAGATTTGAAAAAGAGTCATACGATCCCTTATATATCAACACTTAACAACTCTCCTGACTCCTTTCTTCATTGGAATTGAGTTCAGACTTTGATTCGATCTTTCTCTCCTATGGTAACTAAGCCTTTTAATAAAGGCCTGCTCATCTAATACAATTTTTGCTTTGACAATATTTTTCATTTCTTTTCTCTTTTTCTCAGTATTTACTCATACTCAAGTCTATCTGGCATGCTTCGGAATAAATTCTAATATGTAATTTTTTTTCAATATGTTTCTGAAATGATCTATTTTATTCATTCTGGTAGCTCTTTTTCCAAATGATAATTTATTTAATATTTTGCATCTTGCCATTGATGACCACCTGAGAGTGTAAAGCAATTCTTTTCTCAAACTCCAAAACCCCTACTTTTCTAGGCTTTGCACAGAACTTGATTGTCTTTCATTTTGATGGAGTGCTTATGCATCAATTTAGTGCTACATTTATTTTTAATTTTGCCTTCAATGTGTAGTCTTATTGAGGTCGATATTTGTCCCTAAATATGATGCAAAGAATTTTCTTTAACTTTTCTGTCTTTGATCATGACATTGCTTCAATTTGTTAAATGGGAAGCCTCAAAGTTATTAACAATTTTATTCCTTGTCCAATTGTTCAGCTCATTCAGCTGTTTGAAGGGGTGGTTACAAAGGGAAACAGGGTGTTAGGCAGCCAATTTCTTGTCAACTTTTTGTGCAGATTTATTGATTTCCTTTTCCTCTTGCCATGTCTAGGCAAATAGATATGAGGTCATGATGAGCTCTATTTCTAGGCTTCCTGAAGCAAATGCCACCTTAAAAACAATTTCATCTCATGTGACTCACTATGGCTCATAGGATTTTGCTATTGAACCTAGACAAAAAATGTCTGTGTTGACCCCAAATGATTTTATACTGTTGTGTCCTGGTTTCTTCTTTGACCTTCCTATTGTAACAACCTGCCCCCTTTCTTGTTAAACAACAGATCATGGTTGTTTTGTGTGTTGATAAGATTCTTTCCTGTTCTATGCAATGACACCAAGTCCACAAATATCACCTACTATTAACCTCTAATCTAGAGAATTTACTAGTACTTCTTAGAATGTTCCCAACTATCTTCTAAACTCTTGGTCATTTTACAATATTAGGTAATATTATTTGAAGTGAGGAGAGCTTCATCTAGGCATAAATTGTGTATTATTGAGCAAATAACTTTTGGAATTTGAAGTGTGACCTTTTGTCACTGTTTAGCTTTGGTATATTTATAATTTATATCCAATTTGGGTTGTTTTTCTTCTTTGAAAGAGTTTGAGAGAGATTAATTCACTGTGCGTTTTACCAACATTCTTGGAAGTCTTCCCAAATTAGCATTAAAATCAGATTCAATTTTTCTCTGTGCAGCAAACAAAACATTTGATCAATTCAGATGAGACATGATTAGCACCCATTTGCCTAATCTCTTTTAATAATGTGACAGGTAATAGCATCCTTATTGGTCTCTCTGCTTCAGCTCTTGTTCCCCTGTTCAGTTTATTTTCAGCAGAGAAGCCAGAATTATTCTGTTAGAACGAAGGACAGATCATGTCATATTTCCACTTCAAATTCCAAGAGCACTTTATTTCATGTATTTTTATCTCCCTTAGCATTATCTATTTTACTTTTTTATTTTGCTTATTATCTGTCTTCCCTCCTGAGACTATAAATCCCATGTGGGCAAGGGTTTTTATCTTTTTGGTTCACTACTGTATCCCCAGTGGCTAGAGCAGTTTGGTTGTTATGGGTGGAATGTTTCAGTCCCTCCAAATTCACATGTTGAAGCTCTTAATCTCAATGTGATGATATTAGGAGTTCGGGCCTTTGGGAAGTAATTAAGTTTAGATGAGGTCACAAGGTTGGAACTCCCATGATAGGATAAGTGCCCTTTGCCACATGAGGTGCAGAGAGAAGGCAGTTATCTGCAAATCAGCAGAACTCTCACCAGACACAACCATGCTGGCTCCTTGACTTTAGACTTCTAACCTCCAGAACTGGGGAAAATAAATGTCTATTCTTTAAGCCATCCAGCCTATGGTATTTTGTTATTGCAGCCCACATCTACTAAGCCAGTGGCCCATTATAGGAGGTTTGTAGTTGAATGAGTACATAAATAAATCAGGGTATGGAAAGGAAAGACCCTGATAATTTTATCTAAGGACCTTTTAAGCAGGAGAACTCAGCTGCTATAGACCACCAAGATAATCCATGTTACCCAACTTGATAGTAAAACCTTGAACAATTAACAGTGTGTTCAATCCAATATGTTCAATTCCACAAAAACACTATAGTGTTTATAAATGCTGGCTGTGGAGCCATAACACATGGGTTGAATCTTTGGCTTAATCACTTACTAGTTCCTTGTACAAGTCACTTAATCTCTTATGAGTTACCTGTAAAATGGGTGTAAAATAGTACCTGCCTCAGAGAATGGTTGTGAGGATTATATAAATTCATATACTTAAACATTTAGAATTATTGTTACATTTTTAGTGCTCAATAAATATTAGATATTGTTAATTGTGAAAATGTTTAGCTTTATTCTTAGATTTACAAATAAATATAGATGTGTCTCTGTCTAATAACTTTCATTTTCAAACCACTTGGTTTTAGATTCTCTTTTCAAATGAATAATATTGTACAGAATGTCAAAATTCATTCTTTACAAGGAATGAGTAATGCATTTCTAACCTTTGAAAATAAATCATTCCTGATTCTCCTACATCTCTCAGAGATTACCACTGCCTAGAGACAAAACGAGGATAACTGAATACTTTTGGGGAGACTTTCTTTAGATAAAGAAGCAATGCCTACTTCTACCCCTAGTAATTAGCAACGACTACAATCGCACAATCATAAAATATTAAAACTATTAGAGGAATAAGAGACCATTGAGGTTATACTTCTCATTTTTCTCTTGATCAAATTGAAGCCCTGGTAGAGAACTTTCATAAAGGGTAGTTAATATATAATACAACTGTTATGATTTAAGAGAAGAAAAATGTAATGGTGCGCTTTCTATTTTTGCTTAGTCCAAAGCTAAAATTGTTTCAGCATTAAGTAGACTATTAAAAATTCAATATATATAACAATACTCTAATGCTAGATAGTCCACAAACATTTGGGAATATGATGTTAAGTGAATATATATCCATTGACTGCATGAGTTTTACATAAAACCCCACATGCTTTCATATAAACATGGTTACATTTAACAACACATGAAGAGAGGTCACCAGTTTCACAAATTAACTTTTTGCATTTAGATTCAGAACATCATCCCACTGAAAGTGGATACTGTTGAGTTGAAATGATAAGAACAGTAGCATATGATTTTTATATGAGTATTTAAAAATCAAAATTATTTTCAAATTTCTGTATCTTCATGCAATTGCAAGCAATATAACATTATGGTTTCTGTTTTAACTAAAGTGAATCATCTAAAGAAATAGTATGTCATTAAGTGAACAGGTTTTTTGGGGGCTCTTTTGCACTGATCACTCATTACTCACCCTGATGGCATACTATCCCCAACTGACAAATTGACTCTTATAAAAGCCACTGTGCCCTCTACCTCTAACAAGATTTTTAATTATCCCAAATTTTATGCTGCCATTTCTCTATTTTACTTTCTCTATTCAGGGTTTTCTCTTTGCTTGCATAACTTGATGGGCATAGCATGGCAGTGCCTTAAGCTAACACACCACTCACATAAAAAAGAAATTCCTGTTACTTTTGAAAATGTTTGGCAAAAAACACTTACATGGGAAAGTTTATTCCCTTTTATTAGGTTGTCTGAATACTAAATAGTCAAGAGCACTCATTGGGTTACTTAAATGACATCACTTAAATATTTCTAATCTTCCATAGAAATTTGGGAATACAAGGCTGACTCCCAGGCCAGAGATTTATTTATCTCCTTTTTAACACATGTCATCATCTGCTATAATGCCTAGTGCTATAATATTCAATGGCACCTCACCTGGAAACTATCACATTTTCAAATATCTATGTGATATTGACAAGGCTAAAGCCAATTGATTTGTATTTTTTAATCTAGTAATATTTTATATCAAGTAGGCATTAAGTATATTTTTCTATGCAGCAATAGCCCTTATGATTGGTCCTTGATTGAATCCTAGTTCCTAACATCAACTTCTTTCTCAAATAGCTAAGTTCATTGGGCCTATTCAGCCATTATCTTTTATTGAAGGATAAATGAATATCAGTCCCTACAGAACAGTGAAGCTTTTACCTGGTTCTCTTCACAGTAGGACTCCTTTACCATGCCTTTCTAATGCAACCAGGGAGTGAAGTGAAAGTCAGAAGGAGAAAATGAAATCTATTGAAATAAAATCATCAAGTAGGCATGGATTTAGCTTCTCTCAGCAGGATGATCTGACACGATTAATCTATCATAATAAAGTGGGCCCTTTGGGAGTCCATGGCAATTTCTGAGTATTGAAGTATATATGTTCTAGAATAGCTGTTATTAATGAAAAGATTTCTTTTTGCGTAAAAGGTATCACATCTGATAAATAAATCTTAGGATAGAAATATTCTTCATTAACTTTTTTTTTTTTAAGATTTTATTATTTTTAGAAAGAGGGGAAGGGACAGAGGCAGAGAGGAAGAGAGACATCAATGTATGGTTGCTTTTCACCTGCCTCCAGCCACAGACCTGACTGGAGACCTGGCTTGCAACCTTGTTATGTTGCCCTGGCTGGGAATCGAACCTGTGATCTTTGGGTTCACAGGCCAGCACCTTATCCACTGTGCTACCAGCCAGGGCTTTCATTAACTTTTTAAAGTAAAAATTTTAAACTTTTTAAAAGAGAAATTTTAAAAAGTGCAGGAGATACTGTATAACCTTCTTTGGGATTTAACAACTTAGCAACTCTTTTAAAGAAAAGAATTAAATTTATTCCTAAGTACTTTATTTTTATTATTGCTATAGTAAATTTCTAGCTTCTATCCCTGATGTTTTATTGTTGGTATACAAAAATGCCTTTGATTTCCAGATATTGACTTTGTATCCAGCTATTTTGCTAAATTTGCCTATTAAGTCAAGTAGCTTTTTGGTGGAGTCTATCAGGACTTTTATGTACACTATCTTGCATTTGCAAATGATGACAGTTTTATTTATTTCTTTCCAATTTGGATGCCTTTGATTCCTTTTCCTTGTCTGATCACTGTGGCTAGAATTTCCAAAATGATGTTGAATAGAAGTGGAGAGAGTGGACAGCTTTGTCTTGTTCCTGATCTTAGGGGGAAAGCTTTTAGTTTGTGCCCATTGAGTATGATGTTGGCTGCAAGCTTTGGTAGAAGAACTGTACTCAGAAAACTACAGAACACTAAAGAAAGAAATTAAGAAGATACAAATAAATGGAAGCATACGCTATGTTCATGGATGGGAAGAATTAACTTCATTTAAATGTGCATACAACCCAAAGCAATCTATAGATTCAATGCAATTCCAATTAAAGTAACAATGACATATTTCACAGACCTAGAAAAAATAATTCAAAAATTTACATGGAGCCAAGAACGACCATGAATAGCCACTGCCATCTTGAGAAAGAAGAACAAAGTAGGAGGAATCACAATACCAAATATCAAACTATACTACAAGGCCACTGTAATCAAAATAGTCTGGTAGTGGCATAAGAATAGATGTATAGATCAATAAAAAGAATAGAGAGCCCAGAAACAAATCCAGGTATCTATGGTCAATTACTATTTGACAAAGGGGGAAGGAACATAAAATGGAGTGAAAATAACCTCTTCAACAAGTGGTATTGGAAGAACTGAACAGGAATGTGCAGGGAAAAACAAAAATCTAGACCACCAACTTACACCATGTACCAGCATAAACCAAAGATGGATAAAGGACTTAAACATAAACTGTGCCACCATAAAATTCCTAGAGAAAAACATAGGCAGTAAAATTTCAGATATCCCACCCAGCAATATTTTCACTAATACTTTCCCAAGGACAAAGGAAATAAAGGAACAAATAAACAAATGTGACTACATCAAACTGAAAAGTTTCTGTTCAGCTAAAGAAAGTATCAGCAAAATGAAAAGGGAACCAACTGTATGAGAAAATATATTTGCCACTGATACCTCAGACAAGAGTTTGATCTCCAAAATACATGAAGAACTTATACAACTCAACATCAGGGAGACAGACAACCCAATTAAAAAATGGTCAAAGAACCTGAACAGACACCTCTTTGAGGACATACAAAGGACCTGTAGGCATATGGAAGAATGCTCAGTATCACTAGCTGTCAGAGAGATGCAAATTAAAACCATAATGAGATATCATCTCACACCTGTCAGAATGGCCATCATTAACCAATCAACAAACAACAAGTGCTGATGAGGATGTGGAGAAAAGGGAACCCTAGCACACTGTTGGTGGGAATGTAGACTGGTACAGCCACTATGGAAAACAGTATGGAGTTTCCTCAAAAAACTAAAAATAGGCCCTGGCTGGTAGCACAGTGGGTAAGGCGCCGGCCTGCGAACCCAAAGGTAGCAGGTTTGATTCCCCAGCCAGGGCACATAACAAGTTTGCAAACCAGGTCTCCAGTCAGATCTGTGGCTGGAGTCAGGTGAAAGGCAACCATACATTGATGTCTCTCTCTCTCTCTGCCTCCCTCCCTTCCCCTCTTTCTATAAATAATGAAATAAAATCTTAAAAACAAAACAAAACAAAAACCTAAAAATAGAACTGCCTTTTGATCCATCAATTCCACTACTAGAACTATACCCAAAGAATCCTGAAAGACCAATTCAGTAGAACCTATGTACCCCTATGTTCATAGCAACGCTATTTACAATAGCCAAGTGCTGGAAACAGCTGGTGTCCATCAGTGGATGATTGGATCAAAAAATTTTGGTACATTTACACAATAGAATACTACACAGCAGAAAGAAAGAAGAAACTTCTATCTTTTGCAACAACATGGATGGAACTGGAAAGAATTATGCTTAGTGAAATAAGCCAGTCAGTGAAAGACAAATACCATATGATCTCACCCAATACAGGATTGCAATAACAAGCAAAACAGAGCCAGAGGCATGGAAACATGAAACAGACTTTCAGTGGGCAGAGAGGAGGGGGTAGGGGGAGAAAGAGGCAAAGAAGGGGAACAGTTTAGTCAAGGAACTAGCATGGATGACCCATGGACATGAACAACATGTGGGATTGACTTGACTGTGGGAGAGGGGATGGGGAAGGTGGGGAAGGGAAGAGCAGAGCAGGGGAAATGGGATAAATACAATAATTAAATAAAATAATTAAATGATTAGCTAGTTATTTTTTGGCCTAAAAATGTTAAATCTCACATTTACTAGTTTGCTTTTTAAAGTAAACTTTTTCTGAAATTTTTCAAAATTAGTATGTCAGAACTTTCCTTAAGGGGAATTTAGGAAAATGGAGAAAGGTATTAAAAACATGTGACTGTTTTTTAAACTGAACATTAGCAGAACCTCAGTATGTTCCAGGTATCTTTCCTAAAAGCCATTATATAGACTTTCACCACCAGGTAAGTTGCAGCGAATTTGAAAATTTTTTCCTCCTATGAAATCAAAACAAAATGAAAATCACACCTCTTTCTTGAGTTAGGAAAAAGTACCTTTAAAAAAAAAAAAACACACACACACACAAACAACAAAAACTTGATAAATGAAATCCCCAGGGAAAGCAGCTTTCATAATTGTGCAGAATAGTAATAGCTTCTACACAATTCCCAGAGAAAAATGTACACACTTGGGGAAAAATATCTAAAATCTTTAATCCATTTTTCCATTTTCAAAAAAAAAAAAAAAAATTAAACCCACAGTAGGAAGAGATTAAATTATAAAATTAAATAATGAGAATAGAAAATTATTAAAAAGAAAATAGAAAATAGAAAAAAATCCAAGCCACTGCAAACTTTTTGGAAAAGAAAAACAAAATGATAAAACTCTTAAATGATAAGGAGCAGCAAAAACAAAAGAAATAAAATGCCAATAGTCAACATCAGAAATAACAAGGAAAAATTAACTACAATCATTCAGTGAGTTATAAGAGAACATTATAAATTATTTTATGCCAATAAATCTGACAAGTCAGAAAATATAAAAAATTCCTTTAAAGACACAAGTTATCAAAATGAATCAAGATCTTGACTAGCTTTATACCAATTAAATAACTTGAATTAGTAATTTAAAACTTTTCTACAAATAAAACATTTGGCCCAAATGACTTCAGCAGTGAATTCTATGAAACACTTAAGAATTTCTATAGATATTTCAGTAGATACAAAAATAGCTTTTGATCAAGTTCCAGGCCCATTTATAACAAAAATTCTCAACAAAACAGAAATGTTATAGAGTAGGCGAAAGCCAAAATTACACACTCTTTTGCAGTTTGGAGAGAGAGAGGACACTGAACTAAGCCATTTTTCCTAAGAGAGGTACTTTGCATACCTATGGCTAGTAGCTAGTATGTTGGTTATGCAAATGCATGGATAACCTTCTTACTCCAAGAAGATGGAGGGGTTTTTGACCATAGAATGATGATGAAAATATTTACAGGACTGCTCAAGATTTCACAGGCCGCCACTGATCACCTGACCACTGCACCACAGGCTGCCATCATGGTTTAAAAGAGGGCAGCAGACATCAATCTCTCTCCTGGAAGACTCACAGATGGACATGAGGTCTCCCCCTCCTGGAAGATACTCGGGCAGACACATGGTCTGTGAAGCAGGAATGAACTTATCAGGTTTGGGAGAGGGGGTGCAAAGGGAAGAAAGGGATACATGCAGCTTTTGCAGATTCAGGGAATTACCTGTGGTATAAGGTCTGGGAGTATGTGTAAGACCCTCCCCTAATTGGGTATAGCAGCTGTTGGGCACTTTGAATTTGTAACTGGAACGCTAAGCTGTGAACCGTTGTGTTTCTGAAAAATGGTACCACGTACTTGTCTGTTTTAAAGCTAGCCTAATTGGGTGGGACTGCATATTTTGGGTGTTTTTAAAGGGAGTGGGATCTAATGGCATAATTGCACCTTTAATATAAATTTGTATACCCTTCAAATAAACAAAATACTATTCCTTTTCACCAAAGTTAGTGATTAAGAGTCATTCCTGGCAGTGGGCAAAATGGGCCCATTAAGGGCCTTTGCCTGCAAAGAGTCCTTTTACAGGAATATGAGAGAAATTCTTCAATCTGATAAAGGCTATGTATGAGAAAATATGTACAGTTAGTTTCATAGTTAATGATCAAATACTTTCTAAGATAGCCAGAAAAGCTTATCAGTTCTTATCTTCTAACAATATTGTAATGGAGTTTGTATCCATGTCATAAAACAAGAAATAAAAATAATAAGGATTTAAAGGAAATGTGAAATATATGTTTTCATAGACAACATAATGTTGTTCATAGTAAATTTTAAAAATCTACCTGCCCCCAAAAGAAGCAAAATGCTAGAATTACTACGCAACTTCTCCAGACTAGTTCACAAGGACAATATACAAAAATCAGTTGTATTTTATAAACTAGGAAGAGTTTGATTATGAAAATTAGAAACCATGATCATTTATAATACCATAAAAAGAGAATATATTTAGTAAAATTATTTAAGATCTCTACACTGAAAAAATAAAACACTGCTGAGAGAAACTAAAGAAAAACTAAATTGAAAAGCATGCCAGTTTAGTAATTAGATGATTCAACCTTATTAAGATGTTAATTCCACACCAAAATAAATCAATTCCAGTCAAAATCCCAGCTAGTCTCCATCCTCCCTCCTTTTTCCCTTCTCCCTTTTTTCTCTAGCAAAAAATAAAACAGCTAATCCTAAAATATATATATATATAAAATTATCAAATGCAAAGGTCATCAAATAACCACAATAGTCTAGGAAGAACAGACATGCTATAATTTTACAAATTACTATTAAGCTATAGAAATTAAAATGGGGTACAAAATAGACATGTTTTCTCACAGCCCCGGTTCAGGTAAGGAGAAAAGCAGAGGATACTTAAGATACCTTGCATAGCTACGGCAAGTTAGCAGCTAGTAATTAGTAGCTGTACTACTGCTCTGGGCAAAAGGCCAACATGACTCTGAAAGCATTCAGTGGTTCATGACATGGGAGGTGGGGGCTTCTATAGGGCTGCATGGTGGAGAGGCAGAGTGGTGGAAACCCCTGTGTCATTGAGTCACACTCACCATGACTAAAAATGGCAGCCAAAATGTAAATAATATGGGGAAATTGGCAAATGTAGTTCATTGTGTGAAGAACCAAGTGGGAGGTATCATAGGAAGCTCCAGGTGAGGATTTAAAATAAGGGTGGGCAGCCATGGCTGGTAGCTCAGTGGATAAGGCACTAGCCTGCAAACCCAAAGGTTGCTGGTTCTATTCCCAACCAGGTCATACATAAATAACCAGGTTGCAAGCCAGGTCTCCAGGTCTGTAGCTGGAGGCAGGTGAAAGGCAACCATACATTGATGTTTCCTTCCTTATGCCTCTCTCTAAAAATAATAAAAATTTTAAAATAAATAAATAAGGATGGGAAGCCCTGAGGAAAGAGCCATGTACGTCCTTTGTAGTTAGGATCCACCATGTGGCCTGGCGTAGTAAGGAAGCTCTGTTAGTACCTGCTCTAGCTGACTTTGAAGGCTGTCTCAGAAACCCAGACTTTATCTGGACTCTTGGGACCAGGACATATAGAGAAATCACTCACTTGGGATGTGTGCCTTCCCGGGATTCCACCATGATCCAGTCTAACACGGCACATGCTTTCCTGGACTGTTACCTGGAGGCTGAGGACAGCATACCCCAAATCCTGGTGAGAGCCACTGAGGGAGGATGGTGACTGAAACCCACAAGTGTACCTTCCAAAGGGGATGGAGATCCATTCGCACAGCCAAAGTAAGATAAAGATATGGGGGACTATTGGGCTTGTTTTGTGGCTTATGGCCTGGTAGGGAGCAAGGGAAGCCCTGGATCTCGTGGAAGAACAGGGCTCTGAGCTGGAGTCCTCTCAGCCCCCCATGTAAATAAAAACCTGTTTCCTCCAACACTAAGTGTTGGGTCATGCACCAAGGCGCCACACGCATGGGCCCCACTTTGCTCAGTCACACAATCAAAAAGGTATTTTAGGGTGCAAGGATCAATAAGTATACCAGTGAAACAAAGGGTTAGAAATAGACAACCCCATGCGGTTAATGGATTTTTTACAAAGTGATAAATCAATTCAATGGGAAAAAGAAATTTTCAACAAATTATCTGGGAAACTGGATAGCCACATGGAAATTGATGAATCCTAACTCATATCTTATACATGCACAAAATATAAAAGTCAATTGGCTAGGCAAAGATTTCTTAGAACAAAAAAGGCAATAAAGAGAACATAAGATAGTAATAAATAAGATTTCATCAAAATTTGAAAACTTCTGCTCTTCATAATATTAAGAAAGACATAAGCCACAGACTCAGAAAAATATATATTTACAATAGAATTATGGAATAGTTGTCTAACTTATAACTCATTAAAGTTATAAACAACTCAAAAGAATGGGCAAAATATTTTAACAGACAGTTCACAGAAAAATTATATAATGTAAACAAGCACCTAAAAAGGTGTTCACCATTACTAATAAACAGGGAATATCAAATTAATACTATAAATTAAAACTCACTAAGATGGCTAAAATTATAACATCGTCAATTCCAAGTGTTACGAAAATGCGAAACAACTGTAACTCTCACAGCAGGTAGAGGTATTAAATCTTATGACTATTTTGGAAAACATTGTGACAATTTCTTATAAACTCAAACATATACTTACTATTTGAGCAAGCCATCCATTCCTGTTACTACCCAAGTGAAGTGAAAGACATGTCCACAGAAAGATTTGTAAAAGAATTTTCACAGCAGCTTTCTTTGTAATAGCCCAAAATGTGGGAGAGGGAGAGGGGAAATGTCCATGGACAAATAAATGTATAAAATTTGGTATGTTTAGATTCACCCAATGAAATAGTAGTCCATGAATCTGATAACAAAAGAAGCCGAACACAAAAATTTGTACATTCCATGATTTCACTGCCATAAAGCATAAGAACGGGCAAACTAATTCATGGTGTTGGAAATAAGCAAGTGGCTGTTTAGATGGGGAATGGCTGCAAGAGAGCATGCAAAACTTGGATGATGGAAATTTTCTGCTTCTTGATTGGGATGATGATTTTGCTAGTGTCTGTATTTGTCAAAACACATACTATACTGTTAAGAAATGTGAATGGACTATATGTAAATTCTACCTCAATAAAAATATTTTAAATGTCTGGTTAATATTTTCTTTTCATCTTCCAACACACTGAATACTCTCACGAAGGACAGGATGTGAATGCAGGGTCAAATCCATGCTCATAGCATCCTCCCCATGCTTTTCTTTGTATTCCCAACAGGATAATTTAATTAGTGCTTGTATTTTCTGGGTATTAACCACAAAGTATAGAAAGCCCATTAATGTATGATTCCTACACCAGAGAATTTTAAAAACACTCCATTTAACCCAGATACCCTCTACTCCACCCACCTCACACCAGCTTGCAGATTCCACCTAATATTATTTAAACAGTGTGTCACTGGATCTCCCAGATGATGGGAAACTAGTTCTACTTTGTCCCTTTGTTTCTGAAAGTAGTTTTGTGTGATAAAGTGTCTCAAATGTTATTTCTTTGTACTGCCTGAATCCCACTGTGGTTCTTGATATCTCCGTCAGAAACCATCCTATAGCCTCAGGGTGAGAAATGCTAATGCTGCAGGTGCATTCCAATGATGAGATAAAGGCAAGGTCAGAGTGTGGAATGCCCAAGCACTAGCCCATATATTTAACATTTTATTCTCAAAAGTGTGAGAGGCCATTATAATGGAGGTGGTGGGGAGGGAGAAGGAGGCCATTGTCAATTGTCATCCTCAAGCAGAAGAAAGACAAATTCAGTTTTGCCTTAAGAGAAATCACTGTAGTCACAATTTGAGGTAAGACTTGAGGATAAAACATTACATATGGGGAGACAACTTTAAGACTCTTCTGCTCAATCAAGAACCCAATCGGTTAAACAAGGGAGAAGCATGGAGAGGTGAGAAATACTAAGAATACACAAACACACACACACACACACACACACACACACACACACACACATACTATACAAAGCAGTTTTCTAAGTTGTTTCTCTTGTGCCTGGTTTGAAAGAGGGGGTGAGTAGCAGTGGTATTTTAAAGAATGTATGACATTTCTTATCTGAGGTTAGTGTTCAGTACTGGACTGAGTTTCAGATGATTGCAGGATATCCCATGGAGGTTTACGTAAGTACGTGCTTACTCCAAAGTACAGGGGTGGAGGGCTGGTGTGGAGATAGGTGTGCTTTGGGGGTAGCCAGCTTATAAATTGGTAGCTGAAGCTACTAAGATCATCTGAAAGGAATATAGAGTATGAATAGCAGTGGGACATGGAAAGAACACTAAATAATGTGGACTTCTCCATGGAGGAGTTAAAAAGAGATGAGCCTCCAATAGCCATCCTAGAAAGCACAGCCAAGAAAGTAGGAGGAAAATCAGATATGACATAAAATCCAAGAGACAAACATGCAGAGAACATCTTCAACTACTGCATACTGGCAGGCTGGCTTTAGCAAGGGGCATTATGAAAGCAGTGACCAACATTAATGGATCACTTTGTAGGAACTATTTGTTTGGAAGCAAAAATAGAGATAGACATAATTTTTACCAAGACTGAACCTATATCCCACCGCAAGCCTCCTCCTTTCTCATTCTTTAATATTCATTTTATTAAGTATGGATAAGTGTTATCCTCTATAACCAACCATGATCCAACAAAATGGGCAATTCTTACCTCCATTTCACAGAGGACTAAGCTACATTCAGAGAAATTTAAGTGGCAGGGCAAGGATTTGAAATGTCTTGTAAATACAAGTCTTTTTCTACTATATCCTGATATAGCATCTCTCCTGCCAATACCACAAGCAGATGAAATCACAAATAACTGAACCCATCAATCACAAAAACTTCAACATATATTCTTACTTCATATTAATAATAAGCCTTGGGAAATGACACCAAAATTTATGTCAAGTATCTCTCTTTTTAAAGAAAACTGAGAAAATGTATAAATAAGTAACAGCTAAAAATGACTGAATACTTGCTGTGGTCAAAATTTAACTTTAAGTACTTCACATGCTATAAATCCCTTAATCCTCTGCTGATGCTATAAGATAGCCATGATCACTATCATTTCAGCTTAGAGGTGAAGAAACTACTAAAACCAGAAATGAAATACTGCGTCCAAGTATTGGGTTGGCCAAAAAAATCTGTTACATTTTTCCCTAAAATGAAAGACAGATTTTTCATTTTCACCAATACCTTTTGGATTTGGATATTTTAAATATGTCAGCCATCTCCTGCTATTGGCTTCTGGCTGGCAGAGGCCAGGAGTGCTGCTAACATCTTCCTATGTGTAAGGCAGCCCACAACAAAGAATATTTGGTCAAAATGTCAATAGCACCAAGAACCTTTGCAAACCAATTTTGACATGTTCTATCAGTCACAGCATCTTCCAATACAAATCTATTTTTTGTTTCAGTTGTGTTTCTGAACTAATAAAGCATAATATGCCAAAAATGTTACGTGCCTTCTTCCATCATCGATATTAAAATGGCCCCACAAAAAGTCACCAATTTTGATAATTTTTTTTAAATGCATGCTGATATGACAGCTATCACAACACAATCTAACAAAATTGTTTTGAATGAAGTTACAGACAACTAAGTGCTACTAGAGCCACCTTATGGAAAAAAACTAAATGAACTTTTTGGCCAACCTAATATGCAGTGAACCTAGGGTTTCAGGTCAGGCCATCTAGATCCAGTGACTGCACACTGAAGGGTAAAATCATGCTGCAGAATTAAAATTCAGTGAGACCTAAGAGAACCAGCTACCCTCATTTGCCTTAAAATAGTATGGGGGGTACACTGTAATAACTATGTATTGTGACAGGCTTCTTGTAAGGTACATAAATATTGAATCACTATGTTGTACACCTGAAATGAATATAGTATGTCACAGTAATTTAAGAATTAAAAAAAAAAGTATGCTGATTGAAGTGTCGCACTGTCTGCCGTTCATCATGGAGACTTGCTCCTTCAGGATAAGCTTTGCCTGTTCCAGACACCATCCAGCAGTATCTGTTCACTTCACCTTTATGGGAATTAGATTAAAGAGAGGCAGCTGGTGATGGAGTGGGTGCTGTGTAGAACAAACACACGCAGGAGAGGGATAAAATGAAGAGATAAATAAGATGAGATGTTTGCCTAGGGTGTTTCTGACCTAAGTAGAATTTCTCATAAACAGATTAGAAGGGAGTGGCAAAGGGCAGCCCTACAATTCAAGCCTCTGTTCTAGCTCTTCATCTACCCAATAGAGCAAAACTGCTTTCCCCTTTTAGGGCTTGTTCTGCTGTTTAGGTTTCCTGACTAGGAGAAGTGGGGGGGTGGACTTATTTATTAACCTTAATTCAATATTCTGCTTTGGAGACGATTTTGGCAAACTGTGACTAATTATCTTTGGTCTCTAGGAAGCAGAAGAGCAGAGTCCATAGCTCTACAAATTTCAGCTGCAAATAGAAGGAAGCTCATAAAGTTTGGCTGGTTGTTAATAGTTAAGAAGGAAAATCATCTAATTTGCCAAATAAGAAAACATGATCTGTCCCTTTAATGTGTATCTGCTAAAATAAAGTATGAACAAACCCTATTAGCACCAGTGTTCTGAAATGACTCAGCTCTATCCTTTATGCCTGTTTTCTTCACATCTTTTAGTCATTTTGGTTTTCTCTGGCACTCCTAATTGGAAAGAGGGAAAAAAATCAAATTCTGAAGTTTCAACCACGACTTTTGAACATTTTGCAGATGTAGGAAAAGGGTTTTTCTTTTTGCTTTCTAAGGTTGAAAGTGCAAAGTTGTTTTAAAATAAGTAAGACTGCAATATAGTTTCAAAAATATTTGCTGTATATGATAGCCACCAAAATACAGATTCCAAAGTACATAAATAATTCCAAAATATTTTTCAGGTTTGTGAAGTGACAAATTATATCCTTGATTTGAAACTCTTATATTTTCTAGTAAAATCATTGTGCATTTTTCAAGGAGCGAAGATGAAGTCAAATAATGCATTCTATTTGTAGTCATCAAGGAGTAAAAAATGACTGTTGTACAGTAACCAGAAAAGAAAGTCCTTCATCAGAAGTACTATCTGCACTAAATGTACACTCCTACACTTAATCAGCTGTTTACACTTAATCTTTAAAGCTACAGTCTCTTTGACCTGTGCTTTCTTCAGTTTCTACAGTTGACCACGTCTACCTGAGAAACACAAGAGACAAGCAGAAGATGGCCCTTCTAGCTGGTGGCGAAATCTCTGAAGCCATTATACCCAAAGATGCCTTGTACATATGCTAACATTTTCCTACCTTCTCTGTGGAGTCAAACTCACATTTTCATGCTCCAAGTTGTTATTACAACTTTTTTCTTTTTTTTCAAAGAATTTATTATTTTCAGAGAAAGGGGAAAGGAGGGAGGCAGAGAGGGAGAGAAACATCAATGTAAGGTTGCCTTTTACCTGCCTCCAGCTATGGACCTGGCTGGAGACCTGGCTTGCAACCTGGTTATGTGCCCTGGCTAGGAATCGAACCAGCAACCTTTGGGTTCTCAGGCCAGCACCTATCCACTGAGCCACCAGCCAGGGCCAGAATTCTTGATACCTTTGTCATTCTAAAAATAAGTTAAAAATTAATGATTGAAAAACAACAAGAAGTGCCTCTAACTTTAAAATCAGTGATGCCAATTCTACAAATTGGAAGTCTACACAGAAACCACATCTTCCTATTTAAAATCCTTTGGTGATTCCCTATTGCCTACAGAATAAGGTCCAAATTCCTTCACATTGCATTAAATGCCTTTTATCATCTACTTGCAAACCACTCTTCCAGCACCATTACTTCTGTTGCCTTACATCAGTCCTCTACTACAATTAAAGAATATATCTGGACAGAGGGGAGAAAAAAAGGGATGGATGTAATACAACAATAAAATTAAAAGAAAAAAAAAAAAAAGAATATATCTGACTTTTCCTTGAGTATATCATGGGCTTTCATTGTCCTGTCTCTGTTCCTGCCTTCTGTTAGATAAAAACCTGCCAGTAATAGGAAATAGCATCACCTGATGATTAAAAGAACACAGGCTTTGCCAGCAGCCAGATAAGTTTTAAATCTTGGTCAAATCACATATTAGCTGTGTGATTTCAGACAAGTTATTAATCATCTGTGTCTCAGTTTAATTATCTATAAAATTAGGGATATAATTAGGCTTCTTTCATAGGATTGTCAGTTCCTATGAAGACCTCAGAAGGATACTTTCCCCTCTGTGATGCTTCTTCTGAGTTAATCATTTGTTTTTCCATTATTGTATTCATACCTCTTATTTTTTGAAGCATATATTTTATCTATCTACCATATATGTATATACACAGATACATGTGTATACATATATACAGATACACATGTAAATACATATACGCGTGTGTGTGTGTATATATATATGCCTTTGTATCTATAGTGCCTAAAACAAATTTGCAATGATTCATATAATTTTATGCCAAATATATAGCTGCAGTAATGTCATTTTTAAGAAGAAAAAATTATTGTTATGATTGTGATATTTAAAATAGCAGGATGTGCTGCCAAACAAATACCAGTTGGCTAAGTAGCAAAGTTATCTGGGATTATCTCATAATAATGGGACCATGAGTGAGTTTTATTTTGTTTTCTTTTGTATTTTTAGTAGTTTGCAAATTACTTCCAATACTGTTAATATAAAAATGGATTATCTTAAAATTTTACTTTTTATATTATTATTTTTATATTACTATTGGAATTTATTCTTCTTAAAAATGCTTAAATGAGACCTACCCTCTTAAATTCCATGTATACATTATTGTTAACTCTAGTGCAATGTTGAACAGAAGATCTCAAGTGGTTATTCATTTTACTGAACTAAAAATTTACCCCCACTGACTAGTAATTTCCCATTTTCCCTTACCTCTAACAACTACCATTCCACACTTTGGTTCTATGAATTTGAATATTTTAGATACCTTATATAAGTGGAATCATACAGTATTTGTCTTTCTGTGACTGGCTTACTTCACTCAGCAGAATGTCCTCAAAGTTCATCCATGTCATTACATGTTGCAACATTTCATTATTTATATAGGCTAGACAGTATTCCATTGTATGTGTATACTACATTTTTTAATCCATTCTTTTGACAATGGACATTTAGGTTGTTTCAACATCTTGGCTATTGTGAACAGCACTGCAGTGAACATGCAGGTACCAATACTTACAAAATAAAAAAAAATACTTATAAACCCTATATCTTATAAGGGTACAATCTCAAAATACAAAGAAAATGGTGTAAATATTTTAAAAGTTTTAAATTTCTGAGTCACTGGCACCTAAAATAAAGAAGACTCAAGTGAAAATGTAATGAGATAGTGAGAAGAATAAAGGCTTTCATCTACTTGCAACCGCCAGGCAGTCATGACTTCTATGCCTATTTCATTTCACAATCTATGTCTATACTCATCCTTGAAGTAGCATGACATACTGCTCACAAACCATAACTAAAGTAAAATTCAGGCTCATGATCAGAACAAAAAAAGAGTATTTTCTGGTGGTTAAGTGGAGAAGTTAGAAGAGATGGGGGAGGGGGAGTTGTGAAAAACTTATGCTGGAATTGAATAACCTGTTTATGGTGCAGTATTTGGGAAAATGGTATAATAGAGTGACCTGCACTTGTTTCTACCCACCAGTCAGGTCTAGGTTTTTTTTAATGGCTGCTTTTCTTTGCTTTCCATTCCTAATTTTTTATTATTTCTGTTTTTACTTTTTAAAATTTTTCTTCTGCAATATTCTTATTCTGTCCATTGATTATTCTCTATTCCTCTGCTCTCCTCAAATCTCTGAATTCCCCTCCTCACTCTTACTCTTGCTGATGCCACAGAATGGGAACTACACTTCAACATGTGGTTATTAAACCTTCCTTTAACTATAGTTATAATTTTTCTACTTTCTAGTTAAAATGGGAAAAGTAAGACTAACTCCTCTACCTTTATTTGGAATCCCATTGGTTTGTCCTCTCAAAAATGTTCTTTCACTCACCTCTTTTGTATATTTTTAACCTGATTTCTCTATTAGCTCCTTCCAATTATATCACATTTCATCCATATTTAAAAATAAGAAGACAAAAAAAAATCCTTTATTTTTCACCATGGTCTTTTTCACTCACTGCTCTATCTTCTACAAAGGGTCAAACTTAGCAATAATCCAAAATAATTCATTTACGCTTAGCATTTCAGCATCTGCACTTCTTACTAGGTGCTAATTCAGTTTTTCTTCCCATTCCACTGGAACTGTTCTTATTGAGTACACCAGTGAGCTCCCTGTTACGAAATCAAATGGATTCTCCAAGGACTTAACATTTTCATGATCCAGTTGCATTCAATACAGCAGATCACTCTCTTTTACTAGAAATACTACCCTCTGCTCTTGGCTCTCAAGTTAACACCTCTCCAGAATTTTTTTTCTCTCCCAGGATCTCTGTCATTTATTTATTGAACTTATTATTGGTTCTTCCCTCTGAACTAAACCACGATATGTTAGAAAATATCAGGATCCTTTTCTAGACTCTCTCCTCATTCTGTATTCTTCCATCTAGGAAATGCCATGCGCTTCCATGACTTCACTTATAATCTGAATACTGTTTTTCTAGAGCTCTCACATTTCTTCTGATTTTAAGATCCTTATAGCCAGCCATCTGTTTGACATTTGGATAGCTCACAGTTATCACAGATTTAATATGTACAAAAGCATCTACTCACTCTGTAAATGACACCATCTTCTAACCAATTCAAGCTAAAATCCAGCAGATTCCTCTTTCCCCTCTAATCATGTACACTTAATCACCTAGTATTGCTGACCCTACCTTATAAATGTATCTCAAGTGCATTCACATCATTCTTTATTTCCTGCTAATTATATTTTCTAAGTTACAAACATTTCTATTGTGTTAATATAATAGCTAACTGGCTGCCCTGAATTTTTCTGAACCTATTCCTTCTTGGGTATCTCCAAGACCCCATGACTTTTACGAAATAAGAAGCTCTACAATGTGGTAAATACCATGCCAAGCATATAGATACTACATGTATTCAATTATGAACATGGGCACTGCTATAGTTTCCTTTTCATCCGTATTAGGGATAGTGGAGAGTAGTGGGTGGGGAATGAAGAAAACAGAAATTGTTTAACAACAATTTGACATCTAGTTAAATGACTCTCATGTTTTGGACCAGAATAACTAATGGCTTGTAGGCAGCTCTATCTAAATGTCAAAATCAAACTCATTTTCTCCCCAGAAATACTAGCACCAGAATATGTATTGTTTTACTGAATCATTATAACAACTCTGTGGGGAAAAAAAAAAGGCACAATGATCCTACCTTTAAATATGAGGAATGTGTGTAAAGCAGAAGACTGATGTAAAGACTGGAAAACGAAGCAATGTTTAGTTTGACATGAGTCACCATGGTCTCCATTCAGAGCAAGGGCCTATGACTTTTGTGTAGTGGCATGGGTGGTGAGAGGCATAGTTCACAGGTGGAATTAGAGATGGCCTTAGGTAACAGGCCATTTGTGTTGACAATTACGTAGAGGCTGGGTGCTCATAATTCAGGTGGTTTAAAATGTAATTTAGTAAAATTTCAAAGCTGATGAGAACATGGAGATTAGTTGTCCTCTTGGAAAGGACAAGACATCAAAACTGAACAGGTAGATGATTTACTCGCCTGAGATCACACAGTAAGCCTCCGTGGAAGCTGGGACCCAGACTTTAACTCCCAGTCCAATGCTCATTCCAACCCCTACCCTTCTTCTGCTTTTCTTTCAGGTTTGTTGGCCTTATAAAAGAGCTCTCCATAAATTTATTTTAGTTGCTAGCTTGTCATGTGAGCTTTTAATGTATTTTAATATTATACAATCCAACTTGATGCAGCTTATTTAAATTTATTTTGAAATGTAAATGTTTATGGATAAAGAGCATGATCATTGAAAGTCATTCCAGGGTGTCGCGGACAGACGAGTGATATTAATCAAGAGTCAGGAGGTTGTTTTGAATGATAAGAATCTGGCTGGGGCCGCTGGTCTAACTAAATCAGGCCCAGGCTTAAGGCAAACAAACAAAAGGCCTGGCCTGGACACTGAGTGCTAAATGGGTTAGAGATTCTGACATAAAATGCAATGTTCTGGCCAGCTCCCCGAGAGAAGCATTAGGGAACACTGAAAGGCTCCTCTGAGTGTCTGGATGACTCCGTGGGCCTGTCTTCTCTGATATACTTCATGTGACAGGAATTTTGCCATCTTTTTGCCAGATGGAATTATCTTCAGGGTCAGTTCCTTAATAATTCTGGTAAACATGCCCAGAGAATGCAGTCCTTGATTGTAGTTACTGCACTGTTAAAATTTATAGAAAATGCAAAAGTCTAAAGAGTTGACCTTTACCCAACCTTTTCTCCTTGGCAATTTCATCCCTATCTTCCATGGAACTAAAGCTAGAATTTAGCCTAATTTGAGGGTCCTTGGCCTTCCTCTTCCCCATGATCTTCTCCTAGAACTGGGAAGGGAGTAGCCTAGAGGCCTAATAACAGTTAAAACTCCACAAAGGACAAAGGAACCAATAAAGCTTGTATTTGAGTCTTAACCTTTTTCATTCCACCAATTGTCTCATATTCCATGAGTCTATGGTTTGTATGTTTTATATGTATGATTTATATTGTCTGAGATTAAGACTATGTGGTTTCCATGTATAGAAGTGATTAGTCATGTTTGACAAGCTTAATGAGGAAATAATGGAAATATGCTATTGAGTACCAGACATTTAAAGCTTAAAGGCCTTGGGATTGATTGTTTTCTCTGTTAGGACAGGCATGAGAAATTAGTTATGTGGTTTTGGCCACAGTAACATTTTTCAGAAGGTCATATAGCTAGACATGATCTTAGACACTGAGGCTTTCATGCATCTAAAGTAATGACTACTTTCCTTTATATATGACTTATGTCTTTGACGATAATGGTTTAGGTAGAAGCCATGTTGGGTAGCCAGCATTTTAATTATGTGTTAATTTATGTTTTTGATAGAGTTTCTCTCTAACTGGGAGAGGAAGTGGGGGATCACAAGGTCACAGAGAGGGGGCAGCTGACCCAGCCTACAGGTTCAAAAAAGACCTCCATAAAGTGGTAGCACTTGAGACATTTGGATTTGTGGAAAAACACAATTAAATAAATGTGCATTTTTAGTGGATAAGTGACTTGGAGCTCTGTTAACAGTAGAAAAAAATTATAGTTCAACTTCTGTTATGCCGAATTACAATATAATTCTATTATTAGAGAGAATTGGTCTTGCTCTTCTGTTGATAACAGGACAGAGCAAAAAAGGGTTTGACTAAAAAAAATATGTGAATTAGGAACATGATCTATAATAATTTATTTAGGAGATCATGGAAATGGAAAATATTGGGGCCAAATAGGTAGGATCCCTTAGCATACTTTGAAATTAGCCTTCCTTATCAAGGCTTTTCCAGGTGGACATGGTAGTTAATAGCTATAAACGAACAAAAGCAGATGTAAATACATAGTGACTCATGGGATAAAGATAATTAAAATAAGCAATGGTGTTACAGTCCTTCAAACAGCACATACTTTGCTATAAAACATAATATTTTACCCTCCCTTTGGGATAAGTTGGCCCAAGATTTGGGTGAGACTGCTAAGCAAAAATTATCAACAACAATTCATCAAATATAAAAGCCTATCAGAAATCTTTGAATGTATTAAGAGGTAGTCTGGAACAACATATATACATTTTCTGAGTATGTTAAATATCTAAAGTGAAATAATCACAAGATGCTGATGACGGTAATGATGGTGTCTTACTATAATAATGTAAAAGCTCAGAACTTTACTTTTTTATATACGAAAAAGTAACAGAACTAGTTTTAAATGAAATACATAGAGTTACACATTTTAATGGGGTTTAAAGAGCTGCTTAGCATATCATAGACATTCACCATTGTGCATTTATTTAGTAGGTCATGAAAAGTGTTTTACACAGAGTGCTGATTGCAGATGATAATTGCATTAATCACTCTTACTTTTACAAATATAATTCTCTGCTGCACTCATTAAAATAGAAGATCAGGTATTTTCTTTTATTATAAATTAATCCATGCAAGAGACTGTTAGGAAAAGAAACAACCCAATTAAAAATAGAAAGACAAATGCAACAACTTCCAATCACATATAATAAACACACTTAATACTCAATGTATATCCTTGCTTTCTAACCATTATATTTGGTTTTAATTTGTCATAGTTATATTTATATAAAATATAGTATGATTTTAATTTATCATAGCAACATAAGCATTTTTTATTACATTACAATATTTTGAATGAATATGAACATCATTTTTACAGTGTGTGAGATTACATTAAGAAGATGCTAAATATTTGTTTCCATGTATTTCATTTGTATAAATAAAGCTAGAAAACATTACGTACTTAGTGCTTTTTCTATACTTAAATTTTCTCACTTGGAAGGACTTCCTAAAAATGAATGATCAAGTGAAAAGAATTACTTCCCAAAATATTTTCATTTAAATTTGTATCAGTAATATGAGACAGCATTTTTCCTAACTATATACAGGAAGGCTACTTTATTTTGTTTCTAACTCTCTCCTTTTCTGCTGTCACTTGACTTTTGCTTGGGTAAGAAACCATATTATTGTTTTAACTTTAAGTCTCCAGGATTTATCTGTTACACTTTTAATATTTATTTATACTGATAAGTTGATATCAGAAGTAGTGTGATATCATTAAAAAATACTAAACTAGTACATGCACTGGCTTTGTAGTTGGGTAGTGGGTTACAAGGTAACTAATATTGGTATTTGGAAAGCTGTTGATCCATGTTATGTAATAAAAACTCATTGTGTTAAATTGTCACAATTTGGAAGGAAGCCTACCCATTGTCTGTAACTCTTAGAAAATAAAATGGAAATAGAATCTTAGGAGTTGCTATAGGCTGAATAGAGCAAACATCAGACAAAAACAATATATCAAGAATTGGCCAGTTTATAAACTTCACAAATTTCAAATGTTGCAAGTTGCTGAGGCAGAGATTTCTACTTCACTTAATGAGAAATTCAGCTGAAAAAGTTTCCATCTTCTATACATGGTTCACATTTTCCCTGGACCTTGACAAGCTGTTGAGGAGGGAAGGTGGAGAACACATTGCATATGTAAGGTAGGTTGCTTGTCTGCTTTTTAAGGGTTAGGCCCAGGAATGTGATCAATCTCTTCTACCAATATTCCATTGGTCAGAACTCAGTCAGGTACCTTCTGCCTTGGTTCCATGTGACTTAAAATAAATCTCTTGTCTGGAGAGTTGCTTCTGAGCAACTACTCTACACCAACAAAGGAAAGTTTTCATTTCAAGTGCAGACAACAAATTCCATGATAGCTATAAGATGAAACCTCTAATATTTTGGGATTTATTTATTTACAAAGTAGTGCTAACTTTAAGCAGTATACAGGGTATACATTGAAATTTTTATCAACGAGTCAGTAAAGGAGGGGAATAATTGCAAAGGCCACTAATCTGTCCTAGCATACTGTTACCAGGATTGAAGGGCACGGGATTGTGTTCCAATGTTGATGGAGACTAGTTTTTGTATCACGAAGGCTACTCAGGTACCTGGTTCCTCATGCTCAGTTCTTCCCCTGTGGCCAGAATATTTTGTTTGCTTCCTGCCTGTGATTGAGATTCTCCCTCTGGCTCTGCTGTCTTTCCTGGACCCTCCTAGTTTGTTCATACTGGGCTTCTTTCATTTCTCTATTTGAGCAGTCCCTTATAGATGGTGCTTATAGGTTTACCCTGAACATCTCTACCCAGATTCTTTTTCAGGATTGCGTGGTCAGGTGTGATGAAGGCAATCAAGTCTAAGATCATAATGTATAAAGGAAACTAGTTGTTTTAAAGTAGAAATTTTCTGTGAACTAAACAATTCTTTTTCAACTTTGTCAAAGAAATGTCCTTCCACTGGAGAAAAACATTAAGCTCCATTAGGTGCTGCTGCTTTGACAAATTTAATAGTAATAGGCCTTCAGACAGGAGACAGATGCTCTTGTGCTTGAAATACGCAGCTGGTATGCCAGAACGAACATCTTCCTCCTTTGCTATCCTTGGTGTCATTAACCTTCAGGACTCCTTTTATTTTTCTGTCTTAAACTAATCTTATTCCCTTAAGAGTCTGGCATGAGCAACAGAACAGGAGCAATATCAATAATTGTGTTAACCAATTTGTATATCATTTAATGGAGGTCTCAAAGTCTACCCAAATTCTTACATATGTGTGGAGGTAATATTGAAGGATCTCATCTTAATATGATACAATTTCCTAATGTACATTTTTCCCCTTGTATTGGTAAATTTTGCTCAATCTTCATGAAGCATATTGCTATGAACTCTAAAGATGCTGTCTACTTGAGCTGTTCTAAAAACACATTGACAAAATGGAACGGAAGCCTCCATTGTTTTAATCTCTCTTCTACAATATTATATTAATATCAAGACTTGAAATATGACTTAAATATGTTCCATTTAAATATAGAAGAGAGGTTGAATATGAATATTAGGAATATAGTACATTGTACATTAGCAAGTGGGATATCAAAAATATGAAATACCTTGGAGTACTCCAACTTTTTATTTTCCCTGCACATCCTTCTATTTCTAATTTTTGCTTCAAGTGCTTTGTCTCAGTATCTTGAGTATTTCTTTCTTCCCCCAATTTCACTTGAATAGGTGGATCCATCTCAGTGATGGTCAATAGCAGAGTATGTTATAAAATGGAAGTCATGTGATCAAAAGACTTGGTCCTTAAGCAGAAACTTAGTACATCCATAGAGAAGTTGTCCTGTGGACTGCTCTCTGTGTCTGTCTCATCTTATCATTTGGCAACAGCTTACAAGGTGTTTTGGTTAAGAACGCATTTCTTTCTGGAAGACTTTCATAATTTTCACAATTTAAAGGCTACATCTCATTGAGAATGGGTCAGGAAGCCTTTTTAAATATAAAAATCAATTGATTGCTCTACTTTTCTAACAATAAAAACAGAATTGCTGGGGATATTTTCATTATTTCCTTTCACTTACTTTTCATTCCTTTTGTTACTTCCTTTAATTTTGTTACTTCCTTTCCTTTTGTTCTTCCCCCACCCCCACCCCGTCTCTGTATTTGTGTTTTGCTACATGTCATGTGCCTGGCACTGCCCAGTGTATCTGCAGACACTATTCTCACTTTCTACTCAGCAAACTAGATCCCCTGAGTCTGCCTTTCCTTTCCTGAAACAAGTGGAAAAATAAGTGCTTTGCATAATTCAAGAATAAAATGATGAATAGTAAATAATGTACAATGTTAATAGCATTTTTATTGTTATTTTTTATTATGGGATATTGGAAATGGTTGCGTTATAGCAACCAGACCAATCTAGTCTGTTTGGGGACCAAACTCACATATAGCTGGAGTATATCACCTGTTCATGGTATATGTTCTATTTTTTTTAGATGCTCAACAGGAACCAGCACCCTAAAATATACTTCTCCCTCCCACTTGCTGGTGCCTGAAGGTAATTCCCTAGAGTGTCATTATTTTTACTTAAGGTTTCTTGGTCTCTATTAACATGCAAAAGGCCTGGGAGCATAGATGTATTTATATCTTAACTGTATACCTGATATTTTCAGTAACTTACTTTTGCCTGGCTTTCATTATTTGGGAATCAAGACCCCAGAGAAACTGGGGAGGTTTAGAGCAGTGTTTAGTACCATAGCACTGTTATACTTCCACAATGTTGTTTGCTTCTAAAGTTTAGGATCTGGTTCCTAATGACTTGTAATTTTTGATGTTTGTAACTAGTCATTGTACCCTCTGGCCACTAAGTAACAGAATTTAATTGAACCCAGGAAAAATTACAGTAGAAAGTTGAACCATTTTACCATTTCTTTAAGCTGGAAATCTGGTTTGGTGGAGATGTATTCTTTTAGCTTTTTTTTTCCCCCCTTGGAAACTCCTTTCACCTTTCATTTTGAATGAGAGCCTTGCTGGGCAGGGTGCTAACATTAAGGTTGGATGCTAAATCGCGGCAGGAATAGTTCTAGTGGAGTATGCCTCTTTGGAAAGTTTCCCCAGTTGGGAAACTGGAAGTTCTGAAGTCACCTGTGGTAAGTCACGTGGCTAGCTTGTTGATGCACTGTCTGAAACTCCCAATAGACTTTCAGAAACATCAAAATATTTTTGATTCACATTGAATCTTTGGTTTCACTATAAGGAATGGAGTCACTTCCTTTTTCCATCAGCAGAACCTAAAACTTTAGTGTGAGACTTAGCTGAATATTTTGCTTAACTATCAGAGTCCACCCCTCTAATTTCCAGAAAGGATCAGATTCCCAAATATCCTTCCCTTAAATAAAGATAGCAAGACAGATTTCTCAACTCAGCTGGTGGTAATCATCCTGGAAACTACTTCCCTCCTGCATCATGTCATGGAGCAGCTTACATAAACCTTTCTACTTCAGCCCAACTCAAGTCAAGAGTAGAGCTTTTCACTGCTGTGTAGCTTGTGAGGCTCCAGGGACTCAACTGTACAATATGTTCAGTTTCTCTGTAACAAAGTTCATTTTAGAGACAGAAAATTCTGAAAGTATAATATTCTTAACAGTCAAAGTCTTAAGGATGTAGGATGTTTTTCTCAGAGTAATTTGGAAGCAGGTCAATATCCTTACCTGTGGAAACAAAATATGTCTGTCCTCATTTGTACCAAGTGTTTATTTTATAATTTGCTTTATGACTAAATATTGGGCTAAATGATTAAACCAATGAACAGGGTAAAGATTAGTAGCATAGCATATAAAACAGTCTAGCAGATTTGTATAATTACAACTCATAAACATAGCTGGGATTTTGCTTTTTGTTTTTTAAGATTTTATTTATTATTTTTAGAGAGAGGGGAAGGGAGAGAGGAAGAAAGGGAGAGAGACATCAATGTATGGTTGCATTTCACCTGTCTCCAGCTACAGAGCTGGCTGGAGACCTGTCTTGCAGCCTGGTTCTGTGCCCTGGCTGGGAAATCGAACCAGCAACCTTTGGGTTCACAGGCCAGTGCATTATCCACTGTGCTACCAGCCAGGGCGGATTTTGTTTTTTTTTTGTTTGTTTGTTTTTTTAAATCACTTTCTCTTATGCATATTTTCCCCCACAAAAGTTTAAATAGCTTTGCCATCCTAAAGTGGGCATAGGTCACTAAATCTGATTTTGTTGGTAAGTTTTAGGATAAACATTTATAAGTGAATTGGTTCTACTGGAAAGGGTCACTTTGGGGAATCAGACGAAATATTTTCCGGCTTTTTCACAATGCCAATTAGTACTTTTGGATGAGTGCTGTAACTTCACAAGGCCTTTGTTTATTCACTTGTTGTTAGGTGTTGAAATATTAACTTACAGTCTTCTTAGAAAGCTAAATGAGAAGAAAGCAGTAAAGCTCCTTTAAATGTATCCAAATGCACAGCTATGTAGTATGTTAGCAAATCATTTCCCTTGATTATTTAATCACAGTGTGACTAGTCCTAAACATGATTATGCCTCTCATACCAGATTTTATCTGCATCTCATCTGTGCACAAAGAAAAAACACACTAGGATCTGTAATCAGAAAAACTGAGTTCTAGTTTCCAATAGATTGATTTCTGTCTATGAGCCTTTATGTTTCTGAGCCTCAATTCCCACCTCAATAAAAGTATTATAATAGTACCTCTCTCATGGGGGTATTGTAAAGATTGAATAGCTTTTGAGTTGGTGTATAAGCATATATCCATTCACTATATTTTATAACTTATGAAGTGTTATGCTAATCGTAATAATCATATTACCACTTAAACTTGTAAAGCACCCACGGCTCAACATATTGTATGATTTTATGGTGAGAGAATAACAGACATAAAACAACAGGAGCCTTTGAAAAAAATTAGCCTCTATCCAACTATATAGTATAGTTTATTTTTGTGGCAATATTTTTAGGCTTCATATTTTAAGCCTCTGGGTTTGAAAAATCAGAGCTAGTTTACACAAATGTTCCAAAGGTACTCTGATCCTGTATGTTTTATTTTTGAAATCCCACTGTAAACTACAAAAACACCCCACTTGAAATTGATTATATTCAAGGGGTTTATTTTTATTTGAAGCTTGCTGCTTAAATATTACCTGATTACTGACTGCAGATTAAACTATTTAACCCTACTATATGTATCTGTCAACGCATATAAGAAAATATTTTCCACCCTGGCTGGCACAGCTCAGCGGATTGAGTGGGTTCGATTCCCAGTTAAAGCACATGCCTGGGTTCCCTGTCAGGTCCCATTTGAAGGTGCATGACAAGCAACCACACCTTGATGTTTCTCTTCATCTCTTTCTCCATTCCTGCCTCCTCTCTTTAAAAATAAGTCAATTAAAAAAATGTACAAAAAATTTTTTCTGAAAATTTTCAGATTATACATTTTCAGAGGCTTACATATGTTTTTTATAAGATTTTAGTTATTATTTTTAGAGAGAGGGGAAGGAAGAGAGGCAGAGAGGGAGAGAAGCATCAATGTTTATTTGCCTTTCACCTGCCACCAGCTATGAACCTGGCTAGAAACCTGGCCTGCAGCCTGGTTATGTGCACTGGCTGGGAATCGAACCAGTGACCTTCGGGTTCACAGGCCAGCCCTTTATCCACTGTGCCACCAGCCAGGGCTACATATATTTTTAACTGTCCACATCCATATAATCTTACATTCCTATAACCTAAGTTTAATACTGGGTTTTTATTCTAAATGTTTTCTTTGAAGCTATATTAAGAAAGTGAGAAAGTAGACAAAAGAGTCCTCTCAACGACAATTATAAACAAGAAGATTTTTTTTCAAGTTATTTGTTCTCCATATTTTTCCTTTGTCTCTATCCCTAGCTAGTGAACAAAGCCCACTATTTCCTTGCCTTGAGGAATTTTGCAGAGCTAAAAATCAGCACTGTTTTAGAAGAAAAAGAATTGTCCTGTCCCTGATAAAAAGTCTATGCTCAGCCTAGGGAGAGGGGGGTATGGGGAGCTACCAGCACAAAGGAAAGAATTTCCTCATCCTTCACTGCTGCTGTGACACTGCCCTGGAACCCCGGGGATGCAGGGGAGGGGGGCAGGCACTGTATTTGCAGTTGGAAAAGCAGAAGGCCAGGCCTTGGCAGGGACATCAGTGCTGAGTGTCAAGGTGTACTTATTGCTGAGAATGGCACTTTTTCACTGAAGCTCTTATGCTTTTATAACTCCTAAAAGAACAGGCAACAAAAAGAAAGGCAAAGGGAAAGAGGGGAAAAAATCCACTACTCCCACCAAATAGAGCAACCTCTTTGACATTAGTTGGCTCATCAATCCATATGTTGCAAAATACATAATTCCTTTTCTAATAATAACTCTGATTATGTGTGGATAAATAAGTATAAAATATATTAGTATATTTAAGTAAGTGCATTTAAATAAAATCTTTCAGAAGATGCTAGAGAAATAATTCAATGTTTTAAAAACTGGTAAACAAGCCCTGGCTGGTAGAACAGTGGATAAGGTGCTGGCCTCCGAACCCAAAGGTTGCTGGTTCAATTCCCAGCCAGGGCACATAACCAGGTTGCAAGCCAGGTCTCCAGCCAGGTCTTTAGCTGGAGGCAGGTGAAAGGCAAACATACATTGATGTTTCTCACCTTCTCTGCCCCTCTCCCTTCCTCTCTCTCTCTCTGAAAATAATAAATCTTAAAACAAAACAAAAAATGAAACTGGTAAACACAAGTAAAGAATCTATCCTGAAAATCTTGTGTGGGGTATGACTCAGACCTGAAGATTTTATGAAGTTACTCTGTAATACTATGATCTAGGCAAGATTGGGAAGCATAGTTCTAGGTATTAACATAAATATCAGTTTGTAGAATATCACAAAACACAGGGGAACACAGCAGATGACATTATAAAGATGAAATTAGCAAATTGGAATATGTGGTACGGTGCTATTGTTTCTGAAGTGTGACCCACAGATCAGCAGTTTTGACATTAGGTGGGAACTTACTAGAAATGCAGATTCTCAGGCCCCAGCCAATACCAACTAACCCACAATTTGCAATTTAAACAAGATTTTCAGGTAACTCATAGGTTCATTACTATTTCAGAAGCACTGCTCTACAGGCAACAGAAAAACTGGTTTCTTCAACAGCAAAAAAAGCAGGGCGGAAATAAAAGAAGAAAGCAGAACAATTAAAGTATACTTAAAATAATTATCAACATATGACATGTGGAAATTATTAGTAAACTGATTTGCACAAACTAGCTGTTCAGACAAAACTTATGCTTCTTCAGCTACAGATAACTCAGAAAATTTGAACTGGGTATTTGATATTAAGGTGTTACTAATTTTTGAGGTGTTATAAGGCCTTATAAAAAGAGTCCTTGTCTTTTAATGATACATGATAAAATATTGATGGATTTCAGTGATTTGCTTCAAAATAGTTCTGAAGGAGAGGGAAAATGTGCACACATACAGATTAAACAAGATTAGACATATGTTCATAATAACTGGTGATGGGTGATGACTCTATCAGGGAGGTTCATGACTCTATTCTCTTTGATGTTGTATACACTTAACAATTTACATTATAATAAAAAGTGTATTAAATGAATTGTTCCAGTTCTGCAACAAAACAGTAGTGACTTAATTCAAGTTAGGTGTGTTTACGTCCGAAATGTGTGCTTGTAACCTTCCCTTGACTTGATCCTATCTCCAGAGCACTCAAGCATTTCCCAGTACTGCTTCCGATTCATTCAGTGTATACAACATGTCAGGCATTGTACTATGTTTTAGTTACATACATATTTACAGGAAGTCACAGTAAAGGGAAAAGAGAAAGATAAACATGATACATATTGTAATAGACACATAAGCAGAGTCCTAGGACAGGAAAGGGGAAATATTCCGGCCATGGACTTCTACGCATCTCACAGAAGGCCTGGCACTTGAGAAGGTTCTGGTTTGGGTGTTTGCAGATAATATGTGCTAGATAGTGGGGTCAGCATGTACAGAGGCAATGAATACATTGTGAAAAGGGCCAGAACACTCTTGGATGGTAATAACCCAATGTGGAAAGAAAAGTGCTGGGCAAGGAAATGCTTGTAAAGGAGTGTGGAGAGGGAAGGGAGAGCCAAGATAGGAAGAGCAACCACAACTGCCTCGTTCAGCACTGTGCCCTGGGAATCTGGCACCATGAGTAGGGCATAAGGAATAAATGAACACTTTCACCCTGTGATTAATTAGAAGCAAGCAGATATCTTGAATGTTGGTGGCATGATGATAATTTTAGGAAAAGAGCTGTGGCTATAGCTGTGACTATAGTGTAGAGAATGGCCTAGACGTCTAGACAGCTGATGAGGGGAACCGAGGGCTGTACTAATAGGTAAGGAAAGTAATGGTGGGTGCCCAAACTAGAGAGGCTGCGATTTGGGTAATTGAAGATCATGTTTTTAAGACATTTCTGAATGGAAATTGGCAGGATATGGTGACTAAATGTGGCTGTGATGGAAGAGGAATGGTAATTGATGATTTCAATGTTTTAACTTGCAAGACTGAGTATATGATGTAATTTACTGTGGCACAGGGAAGGAAAAAAGCTTTTTCTTAGAAAGAATTGATAAATTCTATTTTGAATGGGTTAAATCTAAGATGCTTGAAGTCAGCATTGGAAGAGTAAATCGATGACCATGTAGGAAAAGTCAGAAACTTGGGTGGGGTGGCCTTTGCATATATGCACAGAATAATACAAAAAAAGAGATGACAGCTAACTTTCACCAAATTCTTTAGAGCAAAACACTCAATATATTTCATTTAGATGACAACTGAAGTCATAGGAGTGGATAAAAAATAAAAGTATTGAAGGCGAGAGAAAAATGAGCTAATGCAGGCTTATGAATTTAACATTTTTGGTCTCTTACTACAACTTTTGCAATGTCTACTCTTTTATTTCTTAATGCTTTCAAATCATGAACATAAACATTTTTTTTCCAAGCATATAATCCACTCTAGCCTTACTTGATTCTTAGTTAGGTTTCTTGACCTTTCTATTCAACAAAGGGTCTGACAGCTCCTAAGAATTCTTTTATTCAGAATCCTAAGTGACCCTAAGTGACTAAGTGAATCATTTGTTTTCTCTGTTCCCAAATGCTGAAATGCTCAGTATTAGCACTAGAAAATGTCTCAGCATCATGTGGATTTATGCCTTCATGTTCATTCAGCTATTTCAACAAAGATCAATTAAACCCCTTCCATGTACCAAACACTATTCTTGGAGTAGGAACACAGTGAAAATGAAACAAAGTCTCTACTCTCATGAGGGAGACATACACATTAGAAGGATATTCTGCCCTGGCTGGTGGCACAGTGGACAAGGTGCCAGCCTGAGAACCCAAAGGTAGCTGGTTTGATTCCCAGCTCAGGCAACATAAACAGATTGCAAGCCAGGTCTCCAGCCAGGTGAAAGGCAACCATACATTGATGTCTGTCTCCCTCTCTCCCTTCCCCTCTCTCTAAAAATAATAAACTCTTAACAAATAATAAAATTTAAAAAAAAAAGGATATTCTCTGATAAGGAGTCTCTCTTCCTGGATGCCTCTTACACCCACCTACTAACTTATGCACATCATAAAATGTTCAATGGATGGATCTTTGCCATATTTCTTTTCATATAATTTCCTTGTCAGTTTCAGTAATGTACATGCTTCCACTCTCACCATTATGCCTATAAGTATCAGAGCTGAATTTCTAGATCTACTTTTCCTAATAGCTCAGTTCTGGGCCCTGCATGAGGAAGTTTTTACCAGATAATTGTGAAAGTTACTCATGTACTTAGTAAGAAGAAATGCAAAATGATTCACTCTCTTTTCTAGCACATCTCCCAGTCTTTCTTCTTGTTTAGCTTTTAAAATGATGAGTCACTGAGGATATGAGGTGCAAGTCAACTGCAATATCCCTTCATTTTTTCTCTATTAGAAATTTAGGGCATTTGCTAGTGAAATCAGTAATATACAATAAACAAGGCATAAGTATTTCACACATTCCCATGCTTAACTAGTTCAGCCACTATTAAGTTGGCTGAAAAATCAGGTAGCTATGAGATGTGTAAGTAAAAGATTTCAGAGATAGAAAATAATTTTCAATGGCAAAATTACTAGATTGTTTTTCTCTTAGCCAAAAGCAGTTATCCAAGAACCTTATATTCTCTCCAACATAGTTGACCTTTAAAACTTAATTTCTTGAAAATTAAAATGAAGAATGCCTGCTATGGAAGTTAAAAAAAAATAAAAGCAAACATTTGGGACAGCGTGGGAGGTAAGTGCGACATCAGGACCCTTGTTAGAAGCCTGGTGCATTGGGCTCCAAAGCCCATAAGGATGCTAGTGTAGCTTTCCTCCTCCCACCCTCCATCCAGATGGCTTCTTTATAAGTATGGGGAAATAATTTATCTTCTGCACTTGATCAAAAGCAGTGTTTGTTATAGAACACTACCTCTCCAGGTAAGATATGAAGGAGATAGTTCCTTGACTCTCCTGTGGCATCTCTTTCAAAGTAGAAGCCTGTTGAACACTGACTATGTTGCAGATTTCTGACAGGACCCTTTGTGATGGGAAACTGAGGGCACCAGCACAGAGCAGAGTTCAAGGGGCTCTCTCAGAAATCATGTTGCCACTGTACTTACAAGAACAGGGTTTTTTTGGCTTGTTTTTTGTTTAAAGCTATTTTTACAAAGATTATAATTAATATTTTTAGAGAGGGGAAGGGAGAGAGGCAGAGAGGGAGAGAAACATCAATGTATGGTTGCCTTTCACCTGCCTCTAGCCACGGACCTGGCTGGAGACCTGGCTTGCAACCTGGTTATGTGCTCTGGCTGGGAATTGAACCAGCGACCTTTGGGTTTGCAGGCCAACGCCTTACCTACTGTGCCACCAGCCAGGGCTGAACAGTTTTTGATCTACGAAGAACTATACAACTATGGGAGAAAGATCCAATTAAAATAATGGACAGAGAATATCAATAGACATTTTGCCAAATAAAACGTCCAGCCCTGGCTAGTGGCACAGTGAATAAGGTGCTGGCCTGCAAACCCAAAGGTTGATGGTTCGATTCCCAGCCAGGTCATACATAACCAGGTTGCAAGCCACATCTATAGCCAGGTCCGTTGTAGCTGGAGGCAAGTGAAAGGCAAACATACATTGAAATCTCTCTCCCTCTCTGCCTCTCTCCCTTACCCTCTTTTTAAAAAAGTAATAAAATCTTTAAAAAGGAAAAAAAGAAAACATCCAGATGGCTAACAAGTGTATGAAAAGATGCTCAACAGCACTAACCATCAGATAAATGCAAATCCAAATGACCTGTTAGAATGACTATTATCAAAAAGCCAAGAAATAATAGGTTCCGGTGATGATGTGGGGAAAGAGGAACCCTCATATAATCAGTGTGAATGTAAATTGGTGCAACCAACATCTATGAACAGCATTATGGAGATTGCTCAAGAAATTAAGATAGAACTATCATATGATCCAGTAATTCCATTTCTGAGTACTTATTCAAAAAAAAAAAAAAACACAATAATTTAAAAAGATATATGCAGTATGCTGTACACCTAAAACACAAATAATGAATGTAAATTGTAATTAAATTAAAAATATATTTAAAAAGAAAACATTAGTTGTAAGTGAATTTATATAAAAATAAAAAGATATATACACCTGTTCGTTCTAGCACTGTTTATAATTGCCAAGAAATGAAAGTAACCTAGGTGTCCAGATGGGTGGACAAATGAAATCTTGTATATGTGTACAAAAGGGTGTTGTTTAACCATAAAAATAAAATCTTGCTACTTGTGACACCATGGATGGACCTTGAAGGCATTAAGCTAAGTCAGACAGGAAAAGATAAAATACCACATGATCTCACATGTGAAATTTAAAACACAAACAAACCGTCTGAGCTCATGGATACAGAGAACAGATTGGTGACCGTCAGAGGCACAGGGAATGGGGTGGGTAAAATAGAGGAAGGGGATCAAAGGTACAAACTTCTAGTTATAAAACAAATTATAAAACAAATTAAGTCATGGAAATGTAGTGGTTCATGATACTATATGGCATATTTGAAAGTCGCTAAGAGAATAAATCTTTAAAGTTCTCATCACAAGAAAACACTTTTTTAACTATGTATGCTTATGGATGTTAACTAGCCTGATTACGATGATCATTTCTCAGTGTGTACAAACATTGAATCTTGTTGTATCCCTGAACATGATATAATGTTATATGTCAATTATAGCTCAATTTTAAAAAATAGCTTAAATTGGCTGGTGTGGCTCAGTGGGTTGAGTGCCTGCCTGTGAACTGAGAAGTCACTGGTTCTATTCCCAGTCAGGGAACATGCCTGAGTTACAGGCCAGGACCCAGGTTGGGGCCATACAGGAGGCAACCAATTGATGTTTCTCTCACACATCAATGTTTCTCTCCTTCTCTCTCTTCCTTATCTTTTCTCTAAAAAATAAATAAAACCTTTAAAAAGAATGAAAGAAAAGTTTCTACCTCCAGGCATTGATCTCTTCACTTAATATCAAAAATAGATGAGAGTTCTTATTTTTGTTTCTCTTATTTGTTCTTTTGTTGCTTTCAGTTTTATATCCCATATATGAATGAAATTATATGGTTCTGTTATAGGAGGCTAAAAGCAGAGAGGGACATGTCTCACCAGCTGACCCAGCTGTCCTAGGCCTGGTATGATAATAGTGCCAGGTGTTCCAATATCACAAGAAACACTATGTTCTCATGGGAAGAGAAAAGTCCTTGGAATTGTATGTGTCCTATCAACTGTCTGGGAAAGAAAGCCTTTGAAACTGTGTTTACATCTCAAGGCCCTGAGGGCCCATAGTGCCTAAAGGAAGATGCCCACTAATACCGTTGGCTCTCCACACCCCAGTCCTGGAAAGCTAGCACCACCTTTACCTGCCAATCAATATGTAACTTTTGAAAAACACAACCCAGATGGTGGAGGAGTAAGCAGAGCTACACCACTCTCCTCCCAACACCAAATTGGAATTACAAATTAATTAGGGAGAAATCATCCGGAATAAGCAACAGAACATCAACTGGAGAGAATTCTTATTACCAGGGACAGAACAGAAGATCCAATTCTTCACAACATGACTGGTAGGAAGTACGCAGATGTGAGAGACTGACAGGTCTCCCAGGGGCTGCAGCTAAAGGGGCTGCAGCTGAAGGGGCTGAGAAACATCTCAGCAGCCTGGGCTCCACCTGAGAAGGGTGGGATCTAAACACCCAACTGGGCTCCCCAGCCTACAGCAACACAATGAAGAGTAAAACAGCACCCAGCTGGGAAAAGCAAAAAGCCACCAGGTTTAGCCGGTTTGACCTACCCTGGGCTCCAGCAGAGAAAGGGCACAGTGGGCTAGAGAAGCTTGGGGAAAGTTTGGGGCAGTAGCTTTGGGGGTAAAGTTGAGGGAGCAGCCTAAGAATACCAGTGCTTACCCATCCCCCATATAGCCCACAGAGCAGACCATGCTTCTCCAAAGGGCAGGAGACTGAGGGGAAGCCACAGACCCACCCATAGAAATTAGGTGCCTAAAACTGATCACACACTGATTGGATTAACAATTAAAGGAGGCAAAGACGGTGGATCTCTGGTAGTCTCCAACTGGCTGACTAGGCCTAGACTGGGACCCGAGGTGATGTCACCAAGTAGGGAGCCAGGAAGGAAAAATAGTGCACCTCTACACCACAGAAGGTCACACCACTAAGATAGTAAGTCAAAGCAGAACAATCCAAGAAGCAGAAACAAAGAAAAGTCACCTAAAATGGGGAGACAAAGAAATAAACCCTCAGCAAATGGAAAGGAGGAATCCCCAGGAAGAGTACAAAATGAAACAGAGGCAAGCAACTCCCAGACATGGAATTCAAAATAATGATGACAGAGAAGCTCAACGAGCTCAGCCAGTTCAAAGTAAACTACAAACAACTCTAGGAAAGTTACAAAGAACTTACTAAGAACTACACTAGCATTACAAAGGACATAGAAACCATCAGTAAGAGCCAGGAGAAAAAGAAGATGACAATTTCTGAATTGAAAAACACGGCAGAAGGGATCAAAAGCAGGAGAGAGAAAGCAGAGGATCAGATCAGCAAGCTGGAGGTCAACGTAGAAAAAAATTCCCAGGCAGTGCAACAAAATGAAAACAGACTGAAAAAGAATGAAGAGGTTTTCAGAGAGCTGCAGGACAACATGAAATGTAATAACATCCATATCATAGGGATACCAGAAGCAGAAGAGGAGGAGCAAGGGATAGAAAACCTCTTTGAAAAAGTAATGACAGAAAACTTCCCTAACTGAGGAGAGAAAAAGCTATGCATGTTCAGGAAGCACAGAGGGTCCTAATGAAGATGAACCCAAACAGGCCCACTCCAAGACACATCATCATGAAAATGGCAAATTTCAAAGACAAGGAGAGAATCCTAAAAGCAGTGAGAGAAACAGCTAATAACATATAAGGGAGCTCCCATAAGGTTATCAGCTGATTTCTCAACAGAAGGGAATGGCAAAAAATATTTCAAGCAATGAAAAACAAAGGCCTGCAAATAAGAATACTCTACCCAGCATGGCTGTCATTAAAAATGAAAGGTGAAATAAGGAGCTTTCCAGACAAAAGCAGTCTAAAAGAATACACCTCCACCAAACCAGCATTGTAAGAGATGCTAAAGGGTCTGCTTTAAGAAGATGAAGAAACAGAGAGACAAACAGGAACACAGGTACAAAGGGAAAAATAGGTAATACGTACCTATCAATAATAACCTTAAAGATAAATGGACTAAATGAACCAATCAATATGTAACTTCTTCACCCCCATTCCCGGCCAACTGTATACATTCTCAGAATAAAGGACTTGCTGTCTTGGTGCCCTTGGCCCACAGGTCTCTGGCCATATTAGGGCAAGATTGCCACCCCAGCCTTTGGCCACCCTTGGTTTTACTCTCCCATTAAGAAATTTTGCATGCCTGCTAATAGGCTCGCTGATCAAAAATTCTTTATTGTATTGTCAAGAAGAACTAGGGTTTCTCCAATAATAGTTCTTATCATTTTTTCTGACTTATATCCCTTAGTATGCTCTTAACACATTGTTGACCAGTCATGAAGAAGCTCATGTTTTCAAGCTCAGATGTTGTTGACTGATCATTGAGTTAACTCATGCTTGCCCTTGCATTAGCTTTTATATAAAACTGCTGGTCAGCAATGTGTTAAGATACCTCCATGTTGTTACAGACAAAAATTCAGACAGATAACAGTGTGGTGGTTAGCAGAGGGAAGAAGGCTGAGGAGCAGTAAAGGGTAAATGGGCACAAAAATACGTTGACATTAGAAGACTTGACTGAGTGATGGGCACCCAATGCAACATACAATGTACACTAGAAACCTCTGTAATTTTACAAACAATGCTACTCCAATAAATTTAAATAAACTAAAATTTTTAAATGTAAGAGAAATAAGTAGAGGTTTCATTAAAGTCATTAATGATAGTTATTTTGCATTTAATTATTTAAATGTTTGAGAATTAGTTCTCAAACATTTTTCAAATTTGATCTTGCTACGGAAGTCTTTAGTACATGCTTCTACATTTTCTTTCAAACTATAGGGAATTATCTAATTTACTGAATCACCAGTGACTTGCATGTGTGGAAGCAAAAGAACTATAATTAAACAGAGTATTGTATAGTTTGATAGTTGAAAGACAAAACCCTGAAGGGGCTGGGTTAGGACTGGCATCATTACCATATTTGAATTGTAGTCTTCCAGGTTATTCTCTGCCTTTTGTTTTAGGAAGAAAGGTGTTGATGAAGCATGTCAACCGTGAGAAAGCTTTCTTTAACATCTGTCTGTCAGCTCACGGCACTACTTTGGGGAGATTGGCAGAGTCTTTTGGCATTTAAGCAAGGGTTTAGTGTTTGTAGAAAGTAGCTCCCAGTCAAAGACAATGTTCCGTGCAACTGGGGATGCACATACTCCACAATTCAGGAGAAAACTCTCTTTTTAACTTTGTCTTTTTTGTATATTTATTATTTTAGAAGCTTTGGCACCAATTCTGAGTTGTATAGTCTATATGCATAGAATTGAGTTTTCCATTGTACTTTTTTTTTATTTTTTTAACACTCTAATACAACAGTTTTTCAGTATTTATGAAAAGTATTTCTTTAAAAGGATACAGTGCTCTGTAAAAAATAAGGCAAAAATAGACTAGAGCGCCTATTCCACAAGAAAAGATCTAGGCATTTAATTTTCAGGGTTGGCATGAAAATGTGCTTACAGAAGATATTTCTGCTTGAGCTACCTTAAAAGTAACATATCCAGCTGTTTTAAGTTTTATTTTTAAAAAGCATATTTGAGTTTATGAGAGTCTACCATATTCAAGTATTAAGTAAAATCAGCTATTTCATTGTCTGTGATTAAAATTATCAGCACATTCCCAGGAGCAGCTTTCAATGGGAGATTAATTTATAGAGGATAAAATACTCATCAGTTCATCCGTATCAAAGGCACAGATGGAAGAATGGTGAAAATGATACTTCTTGAATAATCAGAATTTTTTCCGACTAAAATAACTCTGCTGCCATTTAATTTAATTTAGATAGAAATCAAATTTACCAAATAATGTTAGTAAATCATTTGGTAAAATTTGTATGTAAATGTAACCATTTAAAAGAGATGAATTTTTAATTAAATTTATTGGGGTGGCATTGGTTAATAAAATCATATAGAAAGATGGTGAATTTTAGGAACATTGCTGTTAACTTTTACTCATATAAAGACACAAAATTAGTATGCAGTTTTGGCAGTACATCCTGGACAATCACAGGAGAATCCCATTCTCAAGTAGCAAACACACATGATAGGAAATCATCAAATAATCTTTTTAAAATGATGGCCTTTGGTTCCAGTTCAAGATGGTGACATATAAAGATACCGAACTCACCTTCTCCCAAGGAAACAGTCTGCAGCTACTACATAAGGAATCATTTCCTCTGGGAAAAAAGAAAGAAACCCCCAAACTAGTGAAGCAACTGGTTCATATTGGGCAAGTGAGAATAAAACTATATCCAAGCAGCTAGAAAAGGTGTAGACATGGTCATGCCATTAACCATCCCCTCTGTCCCCAGGGCGGTGATCCACCATAGAGAGAAGAGTCACCACCCACAGCTTCTCCTGAGAAGCCATGGGTCCATATCCTACCCACATTCAGCACCCAGCTATAAAGACCTGCTCCTGAGAGATAAGCTCCTAAAGCATCTAGCATGAAAACCAATGGGATCACACCCAAGAGACCTGTGGGGCTATGGGGAACTGAGAAAAGGCTCTAAAATACTTCCCAGGTAGGGTCACTCACCCTGGGCCCAAGCAGCTGTTTGAAAAGGACCCAGGCTTGGTGCATAAAAGGCTCATTTCCTGTGGTAACTAGATTTACTGTGGGGATCATTTCACAACACATACAAATAGGCAATTATTATTGTTATATCACTGAAACTAATAAAATATGTCTCTTGTACCTCAATTTTAAAAATTACTCTTAGGAGTTGGTTTTGAACAACAAGGTATATGGCTCAGCCATTTGCTGAGACAGAAACAACCTGGGAAGAAGCAGGCAGGCGGATATAATTAAGATTTTTTTAAAGATGTCTACTAGGCCTGTAAGTGGTAGTCGGTTAAATGAGTTCAAACTTTAAGATGGTCAGAGGCAGTTGTAAGTTTGAACCTGTCATCTTGTTGATAGCATTTTAGAGTCAGGAAATTGAATGATATTACCCAGCGTGCGAGCAGGGTAAAGTGGGCACGGACAGCGCTTTGAAGGAGTTTTGCTGTAAGAGAAGCTCTCAGGAGAGCAGCTGCCTAACCCCACTCACTGAACGCCTGTGATGTGTGGCCTGGATAGAACGAAACAGGCCTCAGGTGATGAGAAAAGCCATTTTTGAAAATGTAGTGAAAGAGGCTTGTTTTGTTTTTTGGAGAGGAAGTAACATTAATTATTAAGAAGATAGCACTGAAGTAGAAAAACCATAGCACAGGCTCAACTTTGCTTCAAGGGTTAAAATTAAATACAAAATGCAGACCACACTAGAGAATTCTCAGAGCAGACAAAACCATTTAAGCCGTGGTAGCAAAACTAAATCTAGCTCATTTTATGAACATAACCATCACTTTTAATCAATCCCCTACTGTCTGGAGATTGCCATTCTAATAACCAACCACTTCTTAGGTTAAACAGCTTCCTCATTTTCACTTTATAATCCATTTTGTAACTTCATGCCCCTAAGTGTCCTTTCAGCTTTTTCCCTCGACTTCCAGTTCACAAACTGTCCTTATATGCACCATAAACCATAACTAAACACTGTTTATTGATTTGGTGGCTAAAGTGTTGCTATTTCTGGATTTTTGACACAAGACCCAGATAACTTGATACAAGACCCTTCTTCCAACTTCTGGGTAAAGATGGCAGAATACAAATAGGCATTTACATTTGCTGCTTTCTGACTACTTTTGCTCCCCTATGAATTCTTACTGAAACTACAGGATGGATTTTATTTAAGACTGAAGACCAAAAAGAAGAAAAGAACGAAACAGCAGCGCAACTTTGAAAACTGAAACGTAAATAGGAAAGCGCTAACTTACCAGACCTGAAGGTGCTGGATCCCAAAGCAGTCGCAGGGAAAGCCGCGAAACAGCCAAATTCATAGCACGGACTTGGACACCTGACTATCATAATTAAGTATTGGTGGCACCTGCTACCTCTGAGTCAATGGTGGAGGTGGGGCTACAAAGAAGATCATTCGTTTAAAACTCCTCAAGAAGCTGTTAGTGCCTCAATCCCACCCCCTCTTTAATGCAATGTGATGCCTTTCCCTTTCCAATCATGTCAGAGGCAAGGTTTGTTCTCTAAAGATGTGAAACATGTTCTTCAGATGAGGGAAAGTCAGGCACAGTTAAAAGTCGGGCCACCCTACTGACAAGAAGCGAATTAAGTGAGTATTTACATGCCAAGTCCACTTCAAATGCATAAGTACACCTGTCTACATGTAAAAACTAAACATGTGACACTCTTAGATGGAAACTTAGGTGTAAATATTCATAACTTTGAAATTAGACAATTTCTTAAGTATGTTACCAAATCCACAAGCAATCAAAGAAAAAAAAAAAAAAGGATAACCTGTACTTAAGTTAAAAACTTTGAGCTTCCCAGAGACATAGTTAAGAATATGAAAAAACCAAAGGTCACTAGTTCGATTCCCCAGCCAGGGCACATAATCAGGTTGCAAGCCAGGTCTCCAGCCAGGTCCGTAGCTGGTGGCAGGTGAAATGCAACCATACATTGATGCTTCTCTTCCTTTCTTCCTCCCTCCCTGCCCTTCTCTCTGAAAATAATACATTAAAAAATCCTTTTTAGGAACCATGGACATGGACAACAGATGGGATTGACTTTGGGGGGAATGGTTGGGTGGGGAGGGGGACAGAGGGGAGCAAAAAGGGGATGGATATAATACAAGAACAATAAAATTTTTAAAAGAAGAAAACATCTTTTTTAAATGGGGAAAAAAACCAGAAAAAAACTCAGAGTGAAAGGAAATATTAGAAAATCAAGTGTCTGACATGGGTCAAATATGAAGACTACATAAAGAACTCCTACAATGAAATAATTGAATTAAAAACTCAATTTTAAAACTAGCAAGTGATTTGAAATAGACATTTGCTCAAAGATAAGCAAACAGCTGGTAAGCATATGAAAAAGATGTTCAATATCATTAGTCACTGAAGAAATGCCTGTCAAAACCACAAGATGCCCTCTAGGATGGTTATAGTCAAAAAGCGAAGTTTTGGTGAGAAGGTGGAGAAATTCAAATCATCAAACATTGTAATAGAAATGTAAAATGGTTATTCCATTCTTAGGTATATAGTCAACAGAAATAGTACATATGTGCACAGAAAAACTTGTATGTAACTGTTCATAGCAGCATTATTCAAAAGTTTATTTACCAGATTATATAATATGCTGTACTATAATTTACATAGTAATTTTCCAATTGTTGGATATTTAGGCGGTTCCTAGGTTTTTATAATTATAGGCAATGATAAATATTTGACAGAAATCTTTGTTTGAATTTCTGATTATTTCTTTAGATTAGATTTCAAAAAATGGATTGATTACAGATATAAGTAAAGGTTTTTGATAAATATTGCAAAAGCATTTCCCTCAGTTTTTCCAATGCCCATTTTCCCCAATTGTGTAACAAATTTACTTTTTACCTTCAATCTTATAAGCATTATACATTCTCATCTATGTATGTTTACTTTTTTCTTACCTGCCAAGGAATATAAAAGCATAAAATCCTCAAATCCTTGCTTTCAAAATGCTTTCAGTCAAGCGGGGGAGAAAGGTAAAGAGATATGTCAAAACAACGTATTTTTTTGGAAAGACTCTTTCTGTGATGTTTGTTTTTCAGCATCAAAATCTTCTGTTAGCTCTCATTTCCTTTGTGGTGTTTCTGAATGCAATACCGCAATACCAAAGCTCTCCATCTAGATATGTTGGGATTTCTTGAATCAAAGAGTGCTAGGTGACAATATATTTCATTATTTTCCTTTAATTTATGTGATGTATAACTGTGATTATTTTTTTAAGTTAACTTGTATATTTCCTCTTACAAATTAAGGTCTACTTTCCACATTTATAGAGAATTGAGATGTTTCTTTTACACATGTACCTGGTTTATAGTTAAAAAAAAAATCATTCTCTTTCTCAAGACATTTAAATAGATTAGTATGTAACTTTGTATCATAATTTTAAAAAATGATACCCATATATGTTGACATAATCCATGTCTTTGCATATTTTCTACTCATAAATATTTATTTTTAATTAGATTTTTCAGTTTTGCAGTTTACAGAATTTTTGCAATTATACTGAATTTTAGTGTACTAATCAGTATTGTTTAGGACTTTCTTCTTCCTGTTCATAAGGACTTTTTAAAAAATATAGTTTACTTATTTTGCTATTACAGTTGTCCCCATTTCCCCCATTTTGTTGCCCCCCTTCCACCCAGTACTCCATTTCCTCCAGCAATGCTCTCCTTAGTTCATTTTATTTTTTTTAAATATTCACACTCTAGTTTCCTTAGCTGAATACCTTTTTTACTTTATTCTGTCTTTGATTGCTGGAATGTTCCTTGTTCCTTTAGTTTTAAAATTAATGATGACATTTCAAGTTCAGAGATAAGCACAGAGAATAATATGACAACCTACATGTGATTATCATTCAGTTTTATCAATTTTAACTTTTTTGCAGTAATTGCTGTAATTTTAAAGTTAAAAAAAAAAAAAAAAGACTGAATTAATTTGCAAGGGTGGCCTCACAACTCACAAGATACCATAAACTTAAGTGACTTAAACAATTGGCAATTGTCATCTCACAGTTCTGGGGGCCAGTAGTCTGAAATCAAGGTGTCAGTAGAGCCACAGTCCCTCCAAAGGTGCTAGGGAACGAGCTGTTCCCGGCCTCCTAGTGGCTGATATTTCCTTGGCTTGTGGCTGCATAGCTGTGGTGTTCAGAGGTGTTCTCCCTGTGTGTATGTCTCTGCATCCAATTCTTCCCTTTTGCTAAGGACTCCAATTATATGGGATAAAGGAACACCCATTCAGTACAACCTCATTTGAAATTAGCCAGTTATATCTGCAGCGAACCCATTTCCAAATAAAGTCACATTCTGGGGTATTAGTGGGTTAGGCTTTCAACATATATATATATATATATATATATATATATATATATATATATATATATATATATATAAATTTGGGTAGAACAAAGTGCAACCCATAACAATGACAAATATACTTGAAACCTTTTAATCTATCTTCAATGACGTATTCCCCTTCCACCTGCAATCTTTAAAATTAATTTAAAAATCTTTTCCAGTATTATTTTACATATGAATGGATCCATAAACAAGATATATTTGTTTGGCATATACTCAATTTTCATATAGATATTCCATTATACTGATCACCTTGTAACTTGTGTCTTGTTCAATGTTATGTTTCTAAAAATGTATTCATATGGTTATAATGTGTGTTCTGTGTTCATCCTGGTATTATTGTTTTATTTGTTTTTTGCCTTTCAAATATCCTGTCACTTTTATGGCTTTTTAAAAACTCTATTCCTATTTGTGTGCATATGTGTGGTACAAAAGTCATTTTAATAAAGTGACATATATGTACTTTGGGAGCATTTTCTAAAGTAATGAAAACTTTGCAGTGAAATCATAAATGTTTTTCCTAAAATGTTCAAAATTTTCAAAGTTTTCAATCCAATTAGAAAGTGTGTGCGGTGTGTGTGTTCCAGGATCTGAATCTATTTTAATGTTTTTCCTATCTGGATAATCAATTAACTTGGTGCTATTTTTGAGTGATCCATTCTTTCCAAACTGAATTGTATTTTATTCATACCTCACAATTTCCTATATAGTATTTGAGAGTCTGTTTCAGGGCTCAATTTTGTTCCTTCATTATGTTTCTCCAAAGCAAATGTCTTCATTACTATGACATTATGATAGTATTGTTACAGAATGGGAGAAAGCCAAAATCCCCCACTCTGTAATTTGGGGATAGGGATGGGACACTGAAGTAAGCTCCCACTCCAAAGAGGTGTTTTGCATATCTATGGCTGGTCTTGGTTATGCAAATGATTAGATAAACCTCTTCCCCCCCAGAAGATGGGAGGGGTATATGACTAAAGAATGGTGAAGAATTTACAGGTCTATGATTGGTTACCTTACCACTGCCTCCATCATGGCTTAAAATAGGGCATCAGACATGTGGTCTCTATCTCTCTCCAGGACGGATGTGCAGACAGACGTGCAATCCCTGAGAGCTGGGGAAAACGTAGAAAAGGGAGCCACACAGCTTGTGCAGACAGGGAATTACATGTGGTATAAGGTCTGTGTGTTTATTCAAGATCCTCCCCTAATTGGGTATAGCAGCTGTCTGGAACTTTTAATTTATAACTGGAATGCCAAGTCATGAACTGTTGTGTTTCTGAAGGATGGTATCTTTTGCTTGTCTGTTTTAAAGCTAGCCTAATCAGGTAGGACTGTGTGTGTGTATATATAAATACATATATATATATGTATATATATATATTTTTTTTAAGGGAGTGGGATTTAATGGCATAATTGCACCTTTAATATAAATCTGTATATCCCTCAACTAAACAAAATACCTTTTTTTTTCCACCAAACTCTGTTACTAAGAGTCATTTCTGGCAGCAGGCAAAATGGGCCCATTAAAATTGAGGACCATCCCTAAGGGTTCTGTTACAGTATTATTTGATATATTGCAGAAAATAGCCAATATTTTATCATTTTTCAAAATAACCTTACCTTTTTTATTTTGTATGTGTCTATGCTTATGTCAGCTTGTCCTGTTCCATGAATACACTTCTTGGGATTTTGATTAGAATTGCTATGAATTTATAAGTTAATTGAGGACAATTTGACATATCCAAGGTAATGAGTCTTTCAATTTATAAACACTTTATTTATAATGTCCACTTATTGGGTGTTCTTTCAGTTTCTAAAGTTAATGGTATTTTACCATTATGATCTTGCAAAATATTATGAGATTAATTTCTACATAACTTAGTCTGTGAATAGCATTTTTCAATTATATTTTTCAATCTGACCTTTGTTAGCATACAGAAAAAAATCATTAATTTTTATGTTCTTTATAGTTCATTTTTATGTTCTTTATAGTTTTTCTATCTAAAAATATCTTGTTGAACTTTAATAGTATACTTTTAATATTTATATTAAAAGTAAATTCTCCTGGATTTAAATACAGCTGAATTTTAATTTTAATCTAATATGTATTTTGTTTGTTTTGTTTTGTTTTGGGGTGTGTGTGTTTTTTTGATGGGGAAGGGAAGGGTTTATTGAACAGGGGAAAGGGAAGTGCCAACCTTGGAGTCAGAGCTACCGGTGATGATATAACCTGCCACAAGGAATTACTCCTTTAAGGAAAAAGAATTAGTTTGAAGAACCTGCCCAAATTGTTGCAAATAGTGACATGAGTGTAGTCCACTGATTGTGTCTCACAATGATGTATCTCCTTACTAGTCCATATTCTTCACTGTAGTTCACGAAGCACTGATTGTTTACTTACTTTTCAGATACCTGATACCAACTTAGCCCAGCATTCACCAATTTTTTTTTTTTTAGAGAAAATTAAACATACAAAGTAGCAGTAAGTCTGCACACTAACAGTAGAGAGAAGAGAAGATAGTAGCAGAGTGGCATCTGCTGTGAGAGAAGAGGAATATCAAACTGACCCCAGAGTGGTACTATGTACATAATGGTGTATTAGCTTGTAATCATACTAACTCATTACCTTGCATTACAAGGTATTTTAAAATGCTATTTTCTTTGTGGAGAGACAGTAGTGCTTTTACTCAGTTCCCTCTAGCAGTCACTAATGTGCAGGTGCATTACTCTGCATGCTCAAATTTCTAAACATAAGGGAGAGCGCTGAGACTAATTCATCAGGCTTACTTATTCTTCCCTCATATAATGGAAATTTTCCCCATTCCAAGCCTCGATTTTCATATTTCATTGTTAACTAGCATTCTTTTGATGTCTAATATATGCTGTCTGCCCTCCAGAAATACTCTTTTAAATATTAAGCCTTAATACTAATTAATAGTAATATTAACTACCAGTTACATATTTAGTAATCCAGATAAATATTATATTTGTGGAAAAATAATTACTGCTGACTGAAATGCAATTATTTAATCCTTATGTAAGTATTTGGAAACATCCTGCAAAATTTGGTTTCTAATAGAAAAAAAATAGTAATTAGAAACAATAGATGCCATTACTCCCAATTCATATTTCTGAAAATATTTTGGTAATAATCTTAGTTTAAAAGATATCATATACCATGAAATGGGAATGAAAATAATTGAAATAGCATATCCTAATAAAGATGATATGTATTAATATTTTTTAATTATAAGCCTCATAAAACCATATCCTATGCAATGATCAATGTTTCGTATAACAAAATATTTGACAGGAGAGTATATCATGGAAAAGATTTATGAACGAGGATTTGGATTTACAAAGTTGTAAATAGGCCATTGCCTTCCGGTGTCATGTGAGGACATTTTTGCACCCAAACACTCTCGTAAAGGCCCATATAATATACCATGTTAATGGAAGTGTCACTCATGTGGCCCCACCACATCAACAGGAGGACTTTCTATCAGTAACAAAACAAGTTAAGGCTCCACCAAGATTCAGTCATAGAAATGCGTGCTCAGCATTGTGATTGGAGGGACAGAGATAAGGGGTCTAATGGCAATGAAAAAAATACAATTAAAAAGTTAAAAAAGAAAGAAATGTTTGCTTAGGTTTTGTGGCAGATGGTATTATGCTCTCCTCCATTCCCTTATAATTAATTACATTGTACATTCACACCTCTGCCATGGACCCTTGGTTTAGAAAAAAAAAAGATGTATCTCCTAGACTCTTGACTTTGGGCGTGGCAGTGGGATGTGCTGTGGCCAGTGGGACGTTAGTGGACATGATCTGGCAAAGGCTTGGAATGTGCCTGCAATGGGCACACATCAGGTGTCCCGCTGTCCCAGAAAAACATGAGCCATATGGAGAAGACCTAAACATGACACATGGCCTGGAGCCAAGTCCAGCAGAGCCCCAGTTAGCATGTAATGCATGAGTGAGAAACAAATGCTTTTGTTATATGCCCCTGAGATGTCTGTGTGTTGTGCAGTAAAAGCTGAGTGACACAGGAAAGCAGTGCCCCCATTACTACTGGACGCTGCCAGTCACAGATGGTGCTAAAAAAAAAATGCAATAAATAAAAGACTTTTAATAAGGTAATCACCTAATCAGATTATACATTTTAGACACATCATCCCAACAATGTGAAAGTTATATCAGAGATACTTGGGTGCACTGGAAGTACATGCTACTTGAGGAACTGTGGAAGGAAATAAAGGCATGGGGAGCAGGAAATAGGAAGTACAACAATCAAAGAACATTGTGATAAAATATAGAATAAAATATAAAATATGAAAGATAAAATATAAGACAGGTTTTACATAAATCTCTGATAAAATAGAGGAATAAATCAAGAACAACTCCCATATTTCAAGTTGTGAGATGAGACAGTAGAGTCATTAATCAAGCTAGAGATTACAGAAGAAGGTGGTTATACGAGAAAGAAAATAAATTTCAGTTTGTTTGAATTTTGTTGAGTGTTAAAGAATAAGTAGAAGCACATTTTGACATGACAGGCCTGTATATAATTACTCTTAAGTTTGATCTATTAGTACTGTATAGTCTAAGAATAGATTGCATACTTTATTATATCTTTTACATTGTTGATTTATATTGAGATTATAGTCTACTAACATCCCTATTTTCTTTTTATATGAACACTGGGTAATGATTTTGTCTCCTTGTTACAGCTTATTAAAAGATTCTTCAAGCTTAATAATTTTATCTACTACATTCTGTCTACCTCAGCCTTCTTAGGTCATGAACTTATTTGATAATTATGCCAACTATGCTGACTTACTAATGAACTCATGTTCGCTCCTAGCTATCACCACTTGCTATTGGGGGTTCATAAACCATGTGTTTAATCATCTCTTCTAGTGTTTTACAGATAATTTATATGTTTGCCAGTTTGATTCTTTTAGAAGTTGTCTTTTTCACCTTGTTAGAAACAAAACTAGAAAAAAACATTTCCCACTTCAATTATTTTTGCATCACTTCTATTTTTTCAAAATGTAACCATAATTACTCTTACTGATTCTACAGTTAAAAATGCAAATTCCTTACATATGGTAATCAATTATTTTGGGGTCAGGACTTGAATTCACTTAAAGTGGCTATCTACCTCGAGCACTGTGTCAAAGACTGTCTAACATTTTCCCCCAACCAATTCCTCTTGCACACTTCCCAATCACCCTTGCAGTTATGTTTGAACCATGTGCCGATTTTGACCAGTAAGATGTAGAAGGGATATCTACCTACCTGTACTTTACAACTCTGGCCATAAAACCCTCGTATAATCCCCCTTTCTTCCTTTCTGCAGTGAATTTGGGCACCGTGTAGTTAAGATATCAACAGCATAAGGTAGAAAGAGCCTGTAAAGTGGTCTCTTTTCCCATTATGGAAGAAGATGAATGTAAAGATAAACAGTGTGCTTTTATTATAAAATCAGATAAATTTGTACCACATTTCCTAAGCAATGCATTTATTTCATCTTTGTTCTACTTAATCTATAATTCACTCATTCATTCAACAAATGCTAGCATATACTATGGGGGAAGAATTGGTCTAGGTGCTTGATGGAAAAACAATAAAAAGGGTAGTGAAATAGGCAGTGTGAAATTAGGGGTGGGAATTCAAAATTTTAAATCCAAGAGAAAAGAAAGGCCTCCCTACTCCCTATGGGGGTGAGACTTGAACAATGACCTATAAGATGTAAGGTTGTAGACCTTTTATTTTCTTTACATTTTCCTAAATTTCACCATCTGGATGCTTTAATGTTCTTGATTTTATTCATGTTAAATTTTATATTGAGCCCTGGCTGATGTGGCTCAGTGGATTGGCTTTGGCCTGTGAACCCAAAGGTCACTGGTCCGATTCCCAGCCAGGGCACATAACCAGTTTGCAAGCTAGGTCTCCAGCCACATCCTTAGCTGGAGGCAGATGAAAGAGAAACATACATTGACGTTTCTTTTTCTTTGTTCCTCTCTCCCTGCCCTTCTCTCTGGAAATAATAAAATCTTAAAAAAAATTTTTTCTTTATATTGAGCTTCTTTGGGTAATAGCTCTCTTTCTGATGAACCATGTGATTGGTCGCAAAGATAAGGAAGCAGATTTAAAATTTTGAATGCTAATTAACCAGGCATAAAGATAATTACCCTATAAATATTATCTAATTTAATCATCAAAACCCTTTGAGATAGGTATTATTATTCCCATTTACAGATGAGAAAACAGATGTTCAATTATGTAAGTAACTTGCTCAACGTTATAAAGCCGGTGAGAGAAAAATTTCAAACCAAAACTCCAAAAGGCTTGACCTTTGCAGTTCTTAACCACTAGTCTATATATGTATACTAGCAAGTTTGTGCAAGTTTGTGTTTCTATTTGAAAGTCTTCATTTATCTGTGAATTTCATTGCAGCTTGTTTGAACAACTGTCCAGTTCTTCCTCATTGAAAATAGTTATAGTTGTAGAGCCAAAACTCCTTATTTTGATCATCAGATACTTCTTGAACTATATTTTTTAGGGTTACCCAGCAAAAGAATTATGAAAACTTTTGTCAAAATATTTTATTGCCAAAGTTTAAGCCACATTTCCAGCTATCTTTTTGCTATTATAAATTCAAAATGATGTAGGCATTTCCCCTGAAGAACCCAGTAGTGTATAGCAAAGCCTTATGAACCAGTCTGTAGTTTTCCCCTGAAGAACCCAGTAGTGTATAGCTAAGCCTTATGGACCAGTCTGTAGTGACCCTGGCTGAGTTCACAGTGAGTACCAAAATAGATCAGTTAGAAGCCTGATAGAAACAGAAGGCTGTAACTCAGTGTAGGTGCTTGTGAATGTGTTATTAGAATGTTGCTTAGAGATACAGCAGGAAACTTGTAACTTTGAAATGTAATCATCAGGAAACAAAAGATTTAACAAGAAACAGCTGCCCTGGAACTATGTCTCAGGTGTTCAGGATGAATCCTTGCCGCTTGAAGAAAACTAAAGAATGTGATGAAAGGAGCTGGAGAGGATGGGCACTGTGAATCAAGTAATAAAAGTATAGTAATGTGAAAAAAAATCACACAGATATAGAAGGAGACTTTTTGAGATTACATTTGTAGTCTGCCAAAGCTGTCTTCAGCAACACTTTGGTTTGCAGGCTCATGCCTGTTTTGCAAATGTTCAAGAGAAGGCAGGTCCACTCAGGATTTGGGCGAACGGAAAATAAAGGGTATCTGACATGCCTTTATTGCACCTGCTAGGGTGACAGCTCCCCCACCGCACCCCCAACCCCCAAGCAGAAACAAAGCCAGCTGAGTGCCAACATAGGATGTCACTCATTGCTTAATGTTTGGTGAGTCATTTCCACCTGGATGTCCAGGTGAGGGAGCTGACAGACTCCATTTTCCCTACAACCAATGGAGGCACACCGGCCAGGGCTTGGACTCTTTTATTAGTTGGTAACTTACAAGGACATTGTCATCTGGATGAAAAAAGTAAAGGTATTGAGAGGTACGGATGGGTAGTTACAAAAGTCATGGGAATGTCAGTACATCCTAAGACATATATGCATATTTTATGGTATTTACAACTACGTGTGGTGCCGGGTGGGTCCTGGAAATATTAGGGGGAGCCCTTTGCAAAGGATATGACTGTCTAACCACTCTGCTGTGCACCTGCAACTGCACAAAATAATATTGAATGTAAACCGTAATTTTTTAAAAAATGAAAAACTAAAAAAAAACAAACTCCCTTTATTCGTTAAAGAAATCAGAAAAGGTAAGAAGCGGTTTCTGATTTCTGATGGAACGGAAGTGTGCATGTGGCAGTGGGGGGAGAGGGCACCACATTTGCTGCAAAGAACTGGGCACAGATGATGCTGCGTGATCTCCTACACGTGTCAACACCTACACAGGATGCTTCTGCTGCCTGCCAGCGTGCACTGTGCCATCTGGCAGGATGTTTCCGTAACCTTTAAGAGAAAGATTCCCCACAACATGGATAGCATGTAATTATGCAGCAATGCTGAAACTCTCAGTGAAGTTTCATCATGTTAAGAATCAAGAAATAAATGAGTCATCATTTTATAAGGTGAATTTTTGCAAAGATGTACTCAATCTTAACAGATTCATTTAGAACTGTCTGTGCTTTAAGGGAAATAAAGTGTTTCATCCTAAGAAAGGTTAGGTGTTTATGCATGTGCTATATTTAATACTTTTCCAGAATTGTCCATATGTATATGGTTGATATAAACAATGAGTATAGATGAATAGATATCATATGTAGTACTGAAAAGGCTTTATAAAGATAAATGCTCCATTAAAAATATTACCTTACTTAAATATGTACAGCTTACCAGCAAAGGCTGTATTTACTTTATGTTATGTATCCAGATTTTACTTATGAAAGAGAATAAAATATGTTACTAAAATTATATCACAATGCCTACATGCAACATTTTAAAGAAAAAAGAGACAATATCATACAATAATTCTGTCTACCTATCTCATTATGTCTTAATAAAAGGATTTCATAATACCAAAAACATCCAAAGTATAAATGGCACATTGAAAAAAACCTCTCCAAGAGTAGCAAATTAGAGATATTAATAACCAGAGAGCTTGTAATACATGAACATATGGATTCATGTGAATAATATGCATTGAACATTTATAATAATCCATATTTTAGTCTGAACCACTGACTATAAAGCAATGGAGACTGATTGTTAGATTATTTTATAAAAGAGATAATTCAATTATATACATATTCTTTCCCAAAGTATCAGCCCACAAACTGTTTTAATGATATATTGATATTGGCTTCATACTTTTGTGACAGATCTCATATATTATATATATATATATATATATATATACACACACACACACACACACACACACACACACATTATATATACATACACACACACATGCACATGCATATATGTGCATACACATACAACTAGACTCAGAGTCTTACCAAAGTCTATCCATGCCCTGGTCAGTATGGCTTAGTTGGTTGTCCTCCCATAACTGAAAGGTTGTGGGTTCAATTCCCAATGAGGGTAAATACCTAGATTGTGGGTTCAATCCCTGTTCTGGAGGTATATGATCCCTGGACAAGTAAAGATAAGACAGCAACCAAGTCAATGTTTCTCTCTCACATCAACAATTTTTCATTCCCTTCCTCTCTCTCTAAAAGCAATAAAAAATGTTATTAAGTATTTAAAAAATATATTTTTAAAAGGCTGTGACTGTAAATTCCTGAGGGTAATGACCAGAATGTTTTGTTCACCACTCTAAGCATAGTAAACTCTTTCTTCATAAACACAATCAACTGACTTATCAAATCAGGCAGCATTTTGCCTACATTCATTTGTAAAATACTTTCTTAAATAGCCCATTCACATTTTAATTTTTTCATTACACCATTAGAATCTTAACCTGACATTTGTTTTGTATTCACAAATAGATGTCTAGTACTTAACAGGTATGCCTTGCACACAGTAAATTCTCAAAAAGTTTGCCTAATGACCAAACCAGTAGCCATTACTACTCACAGTCATAGCTAGACATAGATCTGACAGAGCTCTTCTTGGTGGTTTGTGACCTTCCTTAACGACTCTGTGCTAGGCAATAGCTTTCCTAATCTATTGTTAATGGAGTGAAACATTTGTATTGTTATATTGTTTATTAAATTATTTCAGAGTAAAAGTCACCTACTCTGTGAAATTTTGGCCACTTTTTATTTCTTCCAAAACAGAATATATTCTCCCATGTACCCTGTAGAAATACACTTTCTAAAATATGAATCAATACCACTGAATTTTCTCTACTACCAGATACCTTTAGTACATGTTCCTCTTATTCATATATACAAGTCTGGCATGACTCCGATACTGAAAGACACTCAGGAACATTTTCTCAACTGGTGCTTAGGGTATTATAAGACATACCACATGACTATTCTTTCTTAAACTAAGTTTTAAATGAATATGTCAGCTCAAAAGTAATTGCCACATGCACAAACAAAAATGTTATGTACAAATTCCAAATCTCCTAGAGTTTCAAATATTTATTATAGTGACTGATGTTCCTTTGTCTTTTTCAGAAAGACAAATCAATTTGTAATATCCTTAAAGTATATCCATATTATAGTAAAAGGAGAAATGTAAAAATAGGTGCAGATTAGTAAATGTATAACAATAAAAATGGAGAATGTTCTTGTGACAATGTATGAAAAATAATTTTAGCTAAAACCTCAGCTTTCATCTAACTTCTCAAAATACAGGAAATGTTAATGGGAGTGATTTCACAATCTTGCTCTGTGAACACATCTACTACATTTATTATCAAAGTTACAGTGTGATTCCACTTACATTTCACTACATGTAGTTTTTGTATAATGATTTTGCTTGGCAAGAAGTCATATTCTTACAATTCTGAGCTTGTTTAATATCATTGTGCTATATCCCATTATGAACAGCATACTAATACAATGAAATGGTTGATAAAACTAAAATACAAAAATAAGGACATGGCTAACAGCCAGAGATTTATTAAGCAAAACAGACACTGATAATAAGAAAAGATTGGGTCAAAACCCATACCTTAGATACTGCACAGATGTTTACTTGAATATGATAAGGTCAGTGAAGCTTACTGAAAGTCAAATGAGTCCATTTGTTAACTCATTAACAAGAGATCTGTTGCCTTTTTAAAATGAGGTATGGCCTCTTTCTTAGTTTTTTAAGGCTGTGTTATTAAGAAATAAAAATGTCATTCCTCAATATTATATTTTTAGAATTGGTAATAAATTAGTAATTTAATCAGTCACTTTAGGATGTATAACTATATTACTATCATTCAAATCCTAAATTAATAGGATAAACCTTGAAATTGTTACTATGAAATAGTGTATATCACTTTATTTCCACAGGCTTGCTAAATACCTATAATATATTAAATTGTAGTCAATTTTCAGTTCCAGAATACTGGCTTCTCAAAAAAAAATGAATTTGCTTAAAAGATGGGATTGTTGGCATCTGTACTGATGAGTATGAAACATCCCCATTATCTATGACATAGAGCCACATGTATCCATAGCTGGAATAGATCTGCTTCTTTATAAATGAGAAGTAGTAGCTGCAGGGAACACAGATTGTGCAATTGATTTGATTTTGCAAACTAAACACATTTTTCATGTTATGATTTGGATTGCTAATTACACCTTAAATAATCAAAGGAACTTTGGAAGAAAATTATTCTGGATTAAGCTCAACTTCTACACTTTCTGTGATCTCCTTATAACATTTTCGACATTTTTCAAGACCAGTATATCTGAAACAGAATGTCTCAAACAATAAAAGGATGATTTGCAAATAATATCCCTTTGGGTGAGTGTGTCCAGCATCAGACTCCTATTATAAGTGAATAAAGGAGGAAGCCACCAAAAAAAAAAAAAAAAAAAAAAAAAAAAAAAAAAAAAAAAAAAAAAAAAAAAAAAAAAAAAAAAAAAAAAAAAAAAAAAAAAAAAAAAAAAAAAAAAAAAGAGTATCAACCCATCTGTAACAGTTGGGTCTCAAGAGCTATGCAAACAAAAAGCATTACATTAAAAAATAAAATTGTATCAGGTGTAAAGAGCCATAGTAAATAGGATCCATGATGAAACTACTCAACTTTTCTTTTAGGGGGAAAGCAAGTACAGGTAAAACATAAATAAATGGGTGTGGCTGTGTTCCAATGAACTTTATGTACAAAACTAAGTAATGGGATAGATTCACTAACCCTTGGTTTATTTAATTCCTTTTTTTAAATTTTATTGTTGTTGTATTACATCCATCCCCTTTTTGCTCCCCTCTTTCCCCTTCCCCACCCTCCATTGGTTTATTTAATTCTTAAAACAAAAGTTAATGATAACCTATGCAGTAGTGAATGTGACTTAATGTTGTGAAACCAACAGTGTCACATGTATTTCATATATGATATGTGTTACATACAGAGATTATCTGCATACACTGTGTGTGTATATATATGTGTTTGTGTATAAGTACATGAAAATGTGTACATGTACATGTAGAGAAAAAGAAAAAGTGAATATATACAGAACACACTTCATAAAGTATGTGTGGGATAAGAGGGGAAAATAGAAAAATATTATGAAACAAGCCATACTGACTAATGATGGAATAAGGGCAACTATAACACTCATGAATTGTATTTGTTTATAGTAATTTATATGTACATGCTTAATCAATCAATATACATGTTGAGTATTTACTATGAGCTGACAACCATTCTGATATTAATAAAAGAAGTAAATTCATTTTTGCCTTTCAGAAACTCATTATGTAATTTTCATACACACATACACACACACACGCACACAAGTGTGCGTGTGTGTGTGTGTGTGTGTGTGTGTGTGTATATATATATATATATATATATATATATATGTACACCTTACATTAGTACTGTAGACAATAAATGTCATCGTAATTGGGAAAGAAGAAAGAGAAGTGGGAGCTGTGTGATGGTAATAAAAGCCCTACAAAAAAAAATAGGCAAAAAACAGGCTTTGAAATGAACTTTGAAATATGAGTAACAGATTAGATTAAATTAGGGGAAGAGGTATATTATTTAAGGTAGTACAAGACACTGAGCATGGCTAATGGGTAGAAAATTTCAAGCTGGCTAATGATGAATTTCAAAAGTAGATTGGGGTGAAATTGGAAAGAGCCTTGAATATTACATAAGAAAGCTTTAAATTTATGCTGTAACCAGTGTAGAACTAGTTATTGATCAGAGTGGCAACTAGGTGAAACTGCTTCTCAAGGTGATGCTTCCAGCTAGTTGTATAAGGTTGTGAGTCCAGAAGGTGGGGGAAGGCAGTCTGACTGATAGGGAAGGTGGTTCCAGGATGAGTTGAGAATGACTGAAATGTGTGGTGGTGATGCCAATGGAACTGAAAAACATGTATTGCTGAGCTAGTCTAAAGGAACTGTCATAGCACCTGGCATTTCATCTGCTTAATGCAAATCTACTATTATGAGCTAGGGAATATGCTAAGCAGTGACATTTTTACTTGCATTCACATGTATTATCTTAAAAAAAAAAAAAAGATAAAACCTGCAAAGTGACTGGCATTTGGATGGGGCATATTAACATACCACATCAGTATTTCTCTAAATAGCCCAACTGCTTCACAGCTGCAAGTGTAGACCTTTCTTGATATCAAACACTTTTTGAAACTTATGTGTATAATTGAGAGATTTTAACCATGCTGTTTATTTTATTGTATAGGAAATACTACATTTTCTCTTTCACACTCTTTATTCAAGACGTATTGCAAATCTACAACAATGTAAGAATTAGAAAGTAAAGGTAGAGACAGATGGACATCTACCCCACAGGAGTGGCCACGATTTTAGGGGCATTAAAAAAAAAGGTGTCTTATTCTGATAGGCCCTATCATAATAAAGAAAAGGAGATTAAAATATTTAGGCTGTTTTTTTCCTCTAATACATGTTACTCTGAAAATTTTTAAACAAGAGAAAATATATAAGCAATATGCTGAACACACCAGCCTGTTTCAGTATACCTTATACTCCTTTCTCCTTCAGAGGAAAAACCAACCTAAATTTTTCACTTGGGCACACTTTATGTTCCCACTATCCTTAAGTAACAATGTTTTTATTCAATAGTTTGTGCAATTCATCCATGTTAATAGATAAGGCTGCAGGTCATTGATTTGCACTGATATACAGTATTACATAATATTAATGTTACACTTACTTTTGGTTATCATAACATTGCTACTATTCATGCCTCCTTGTGCAAAGGGTTTCTCTAAGCCAGTACTTGTCAACATTTTTCATCTTATGGCACACATACACCAATTACTAAACTGTGGCACACCAGAAAATATATATTTTCACTGATCTGACAAAAAATAGATAAAATTTTGTTTCACTCACATTGGCCTGCTACTGTTCGCTTGGTTAGCTGGTCTCACATTTTTTCTTTTTTTTGGACAATTTAAGGGGAAAGGGGCAACAAGGTCTGTTAGCAATACTTTAATTCTACCTGGGACAGAAAGCTCTAGTGAAAACAAAAATAAAGGTGGATTCAAGAAGGACAATAAAGATTGTAAGTGAAGAAAAATACAATCATGCAATACCTAGTCAGGAATCTAATGCGTGTTTTAAAAATAATTGTGTCACACTAAGTTGAAAATTGCTGCTCTAAGCTATATACCTAGAAGTGGAATTTCATAGTCTACATATATTCATTTTTTAATTTACTTACCAGGTTGTATATAGTCTCTCAAAGAAAGCTATACTAAATTTATTCTTGTCATCAGTATAATGTTCATTTTTCTACCTTTTTGAATCATTAGTGTTTTGGGATCCAATTTAGTATAAAATTATATGTAATTGTGGTTCCATTTTGGACTCCTTTATTAGTGGTACAATTAATAATCTTTTCATAATATTTTGGGGATTTGGGGTAATACCTTCCATCAAAGTATATCTTTCATCCACATTTTCCTAGATTTTATCTTTTTGTTATTAATTTGGAAATGGGTTACATATAGTTTATGCATTAATCTTTTTTCAGTTACAGGCATTGCAATGTTTTTCCCTGTTTACCTTGCATTTGTCACACTTCATGAATAGATATTTTTAATGTTAATGCAAGAAAATTTAACTGCCTTTTCTTTCTTGGTTACTGTATTTGTGTCCTAAGAAATTCATTCCTAATAAAAGTCATCACAATATATTTCTACAAGTTTCATAGTTATATTTTTAATCAATCTGCATTGTGTGCGTGCGAGAGAGAATTTTTCAAGGTAGGAAGAAACTCTCTTATTTTCCACCTGATTAACCAATGAATTAACCACCCCTTTTACTGAACAGTTGATGCTTTCTTCTTACCCTGTAGTGCTTCTGCTGTCATTAATCAAATTTTCATAGATGCAGAGGTATGATTTACTTATAATAAATATTTTTTATTTTTTGACATTTAATAGATCTTTATATTTGAAAAAAAGTAATTACAATTTACCATTTAAAATATTACATTAATTTGTAGTAAAAAACATTTCAGTAATGCCATTTCAGAAATTGCTTTATCATTTTCTTTAGAAGCAAATAAATGTTATAGTTTATTGTAACTGAGATTCTTTTAGTTTAATCAAGGTTGACCAATGACAATTTGTACTTATAATAAATTTTCACATCTTAAAATAAATATATAAAAGTAACTCTTGGTAACCAGAAACTCTCATTATGATTTATTTTTTTCAAGATAAATGATCTATTCTTGGCCATCTTTCCCCCTAAATTTTTTAAATTTATCAGACTTCTTGTCAAGATAAAGGTGTAGGTAAACATGGATCACCTCCTTGCACAACCACAGCAAAAATTACAACTAAACTGCAAAGCAACTATCACCCAGATTGTCCGAAAATTGAGCTGTGTGGAATTCTGACAACCAAGGAAATAAAGAAGTAACATTCATACAGATGGGTAGGAAGGGCAGAGAAACAGAACTGGTGGTCCCACACCCAGTGTGGTGGCTAAAAATTGGAAAGGACACTTTAGGATTGAGGGATCCCATCCCACACCAGACCACCCAGCCCAGGGTTCCAGTACCAGGAAAATAAGTCCCTGTAGCTTCAGGCTGTAAAACCAGCAGGGGCTGGGACAGTGGGAGAAACTGTGATTCTCAGGAGTCTCCACTTAAATGGCCCACAGTGTACTTAGGAATTATGCAGACTCACTCCCTCTGGGCTTCAGCACTAGGGCAGCAGCTAGAAGGGCACCAATGGCATAAAAGGAGAAACTGAAGTGCCTGGAATCATGGTGAGTGCCAGGGGACAGCTTCCTCCCAAACAAAAATCCAGTGGCCAGGCAGCAGCATTTCTCCATTTCTAACCCCTCCCCAACACAGAGCCACAGGGTGGCAACACCACAAAGGAGACGCCATCAACCTGGTTCACAAAGGTTGCCTCACCCTGGTGATTAACTAAGGCTCTACCCCATCCAACTTACTGGTGCACTTTTCTATAGCAGGCCATGTTTCCAAGACAGGGAGTTGATGCAGCTCTACCTAAAACATAAACAAGCACAGGATGGCTGCCAAAATGAAGAGGCAAAAATATATGATCCAAATAAAAGAACAAACATAACACTAGAAAAAGAACTAAACAAAATGAAGATAAGCAATCTATCAGATGCAGAGTTCAAAACATTGGTTATTAGGACACTCAAGGAACTCAACAGCATAAAAATGACCCAGGCAGAAAGAATGGTTAGACTAAATGACATTAAAAAAATTTACAGGGAACCAACAGTGGAGTGGATGAAGCCGAGAAGCAAGTCAATTGTTTGGAACATAAGGAAGAAAAAAAACATTCAATCAGACAGCAAGAAGAAAAAGGATCCAAAAAACAAGAATAGGCTAAGGAGCCTCTGGGATAATTTCAAATGTACCAACATTTGAATTGTACGGGTGCCAGAAGCAGAAGAGAAAGAGCAAGAAATTGAAAATTTATTTGAAAATATAATAAAAGAAAATTTCCCTAATTTGGTGAAGCAAATAGACATACAAGTTCAGGAAGCACAAGAAGAACGCAAAGAGGACCACAACAAGACACATCATAATTAAAATGTCAATGGTTAAAGATAAAGAGAGAATCTTTATCTTTAAAAGCAGCAAGAAAAAAGCAGATAGTTATCTACAAAGGCATTCCTATAAGACTGTGAGCAGATTTCTTGAAAGAAACTTCCAGGCTAGAAGGGATTGTCAAAAAATATTCAGTCATTGAAAGCAGGGACCTGCAGCCAAGATTGCTATACCCAGCAAAGCTATCATTTAGAATAGAAGGACAGATAAAGAGCTTCTCAGACAAGAACAAACTAAAGGAATCCATCATCACCAAACCATTATTATATGAAATATGAAAGGGATTTATTTAAGACAAAGAAGGTCAAAACTATGAACAATAAAATTGCAATAAATTCATAACTACCAACAACTGAATCTAAAAAAAGAACACTCAGCAAACAGCAGAACAGAAACAGAAGCATAGATATGAAGATCATTTTGTGAGGGTGAAGGGGAAGAAAGGGAGAAAGGGATCAGGGATTAAGAAGTACAAATCTGTAGGCACAGAATAGACCGGGGTTTGTTAAGAAGAGTATAGGAAATAGAGTAGCTGAAGAACTCATACGCATGATGCAGATCCATGAACATGAACTAAGGGGAGTGTGGAGGGAATGGGGGTACTGGGTGGAGGGGAGGTGAAAAGGGAAAAGTTGGAACAACTGTAATAACATAATCAATAAAATACATTTAAAAAAAATTTAGTTTACCAAGGTCATGAAAAACCAACACAGGATTATATATAATGCAATGATGAAATTATTGTCATCTCTAAGATAATGAGTTCTGCTACCCTGTGATAGGTCTCTATTCTTTAAAGATATTATTAATGACTTAAAATAGTTACTTTTTCCATACAGATCTAAAACAGCATTTGCATTTGTAAATAATTATTGTATATATTTGTTAATTCTGTAAGTGATCCTTAAAAACTACATTTTCTAAAAAATTATCTAGAAAAACCATTAATTCTTCACTACCAGTATTATTTCAAAACACCTTGCTATATTTTTGTTTTGCTAATATTCTTTCTAGATTGCTTTGAACCTTTCATGTGAATAACAAATAATCTGTAGATGATTATATTTTTATTCACTACAACCTTTATTCTCCTTCTTCAATCCACCTTTATTTTTGTGTTCACTAGGGCTTTCAGTCCCAGGCAGAATTAAAGTAGTGATAGCAAACCTCACTGCCCACTTTTGACTTTAAAGAAAATGATCATAAACTTTGCCAATGGCACTTCAATTTTATTTTGTTTTCCTTTATCACAATAAGGGATTTATAATGATGTATAATCTCTTCCTAGTTTTACAGAATTTTATTAGTTTATTATTTTTATCATTAATGATAAGTATTAATGGGTGAATTTTATCAAATGCTTTTCATCATGCCATTGAGCTTGCAATATTATTATTTGCTTCAATGTCAATGTGGAAAATTATATTCACATATTTTCTAATGTCAAACCATTTTTGCTTTGTTTGATACATTACTGTTTTATATATTGTTAGAATAAAGTTAATATAGATCATTTCAAATATATAAATTGGATTGACTTATAATTTTATTCTTGTGTCCTATGCTGGTTAAGTCATCAAAATCACACTAGTTTCCTAAGAAGAATATAGGAATACTACTTCTTTTTATTTAATCTGCACTTTGGGCATTTTTTAGAATTCATTTGTGAAACTATATAAGCTTAGTAGCTTAATAGTTATAGTATTTGGTGGGTATATTTATAGCTAATGATTAAATTTTCTTATTAAAAATCCAAATTTTCTGCCCTGACTGGTGGCTTAGTGAATAGGTGCCAGCCTGGGAACCCAAAGGTCACTGGTTCAGTTCCCACCCAGGGCACATAACCAGGTTGCAAGTCAGGTCTCCAGCCACATCTGTAGCTGGAGGCAGGTGAAAGGCAACCATACATTAATGCTTCCCTCTCTCTCTTCCCTTATCTCTCTGAAAAATAAATAAAATCTTTTAAACATTTGTTTTGGAGTCACTATTACATAAGGGAGGGAGAATGAGGGAAACATTGATGAGGAAGAAAAACATTAATTGATTGCTTCTTGCACAACTGGCCACCACCCAGGCAAGTGCCCTGACAGGAATCAAACCAGTGACCTTGTGGTTTGTAGGATGACACCAATACACTAAGCCTCACCAGCTAAGGCAGTGCCTTTTTTTTCTTTTTGGAAATTCACCATTTTATATGTTCTTAAATTCAATGGCCTAGTGTTTTTCCTGTTTGCTTTAGTATTTTTAGTTTATTCTATCCATATTTTTTTTTCTTTTCAGTAACATTTATTTACATCATTTTTTCTTGGCCAAACTTGTCAAAAGTTATGCATTATATCAGTTCTTTATTATTAATTATTATTATTATCCTCACCCAAGGATATGCTAATTGCTTTTAGAGGGAAAGGAAAGGGAGGAGGGAGAGAGAGAGAGAGAGAGAAAGAGAGAGAGAGAGAGAGAGAGAGAGAGAGAGAGAGAGAGAGAGAAACATCCTTGTGAAAGAGAAACATTAATTGGTTGCTCCCCAACCCATACACACCCAGACAAGATGGAACCTGAGACCTTTCCATATACTGGACAATGCTCCAATCAACTGAGCAACCCAGCCAAGGCCAAACATGTTTATTTTTAAATTAACTTATGGCCCTGGCTGGTCTGGTTCAGTGGATTGACCCCAACCTGCAAACCCAAATGTCACTGGTTAGATTCCCCAGTCAGGGCACATAACCAGGTTGCAACCAGGTCTCCAGCAAGGTAACCATACACTGATGTTTCTCTCCCTTTCTCCCTCCCTCCCTTCCCCTCTCTCTAAAAATAATGAATATCTTTAAAAGAATAAAATAAACTTATAGCTTTATTGATCTTCTCTAATATTTGATTTTATCTTTTATTTTTCCAGTTTTACTTTATTTGGATTTATTTTGTTGCTTTATTTCTAAGTTATTTGATTAGATATTTATCTTGATATTTTTATACAACACAAATAATTAGTATCTGTTTTCTTCCATCCACTACTTCAGCTACTTTTCATAGGGTTGATAATGTTATAGAATTCAAACTATTTTCTAATTTTTATAATACTCTTTTTTGGTAGTGGTTTTAAGTTTCAAATTGCTCTTTTAAAAAATTAGTTTTGCTATTATATTGGTATCTAAATTGTTACACTCTGTTCAGAGAATAAGTAACAGCTTTGTACTGTTTCATGAGCACTGAAAATAATTTATTTTCTTAATTCTTAAATCTTCTTATTTTACTTTATTATATTTTGTGCAATTTTTCAGATTTATTTTTATAGTTCACTAATTTTATTCATTTGTGTCTCCTGTACTTTAATTTATACATTGAGTTTTAATTTAAAAACTTTTCATTTCCATTGCTATAAATTCTCTTTTGTCCACCTTACACTTGCAGTTTTTGTTTCTCAGTATAGACTTAATACATGTTTTATACTCTTTCTGATTTATCTAATTATGATATTCTTTTAAGTTTAATTATACTGTCTGTTGCTTCTAATGATTTTCATAGATGGTGCCTCAAGAGAAAACATTCACATATACTACTAAAACATATCTCAGGAGGCCACCAACTGTGAACACTGTAATTTACTCATTTATTCTTTTTCTGTATGTTCAGGTAACACAAATGCATACCTCAAACTTCCAGGTGACCAGTACTATAGATTTAAATTTCTGAAACTTCTTTTTATTTTTCACTTTGTAAATTAATGCAGACTTGTTTCCTTCTCACATCCTTAGGGCAATAGGTATATTTTTTTCAGTTCTTAGGACAATATAGATTTCTTCAATATTCCTTCTACTATAGCTGTAGTCTAACAAGGGTCCCAGGTTTGTAAAGGGACATTCATTCTTTGTCCTCTTTTTTATTTCCTTATTTACTTTTAAATTCTAAGTTGCTTTTACAGTCTGAGGTTCTTGGTTTCTAATATATTTATAAATAAAGTCCCTTGGGGCAGATACAGAATCTATTCCATTGATGATTCCAGTTTCCTGACTTTTCTTTCATTTTGGATCCTGGATATTTTCTTTTACTTTCATGTTAACTCAGCTGTGAATCTGAAAGATTGTTTGTTATATTTTAGAGTACTTTTCTAACTAATATTTAATACAGGGAAGAATTTTGTAGCCTACCATAGTACTCCAGGAAAAAAAATCTCTTAAAGTTCTCAGAATGTGAGCTTTAGACCTAACATCAATTTATAAGAATAAAGGCCTTTTATTTACTCTAACTTTAACCTTAATAAGTAAATAATAACAAGAACAACCACAACACTTCCAGCCAGATACATTCTCCCCTCTTGAAATAAACAAATAACTTGTCAATTCATTATACTTCTTTATTACCTATTTTTATCTCTCTGGAATCAAGGATAAGTTACTATGAGCACGTTATAAATTTACTTTCTAATGCAATTTACTTACATATTTTATCAATTGATTCTCTAGTTGCTTTAAGCTGTTTGCTATATTTCTGAGATTATTTTGCATCCACCAAAGTATGTGATACATAGATTTGAATCACACCTTGAAAATCAATTTATAAAATGCCTCCTTAGATTTTTATACCTAATATCTAATAAACTAGTAAACTAAGACAAGCAATGATATAAATACATGAATTAAATTGATTTTCTTTTGCTAATATTACTACTGCTTACTTCTCTGATTCTAGACATTTTATTCAATATGATAAAGTGCTTGAAGTGAAACTTCCAGTCTTCAGGCATAAAAAGATTTTACTGGACAGTAAAACTTCCAGTAATCTTTTTCAGTAAAATTTACAGTGGTCTTTTCCAGTTTCCCATCTACTTACCAGATCATAAATGTGCATAAAGATATTATATTTGACTGTTAACTGACCCACTTGGATAATTTATATTAGAAAACTAAAGGTCCATTAACCTGGAGGTATATTATTAATTCAAATGAAAATCTATTTTACTGGAGAAATAAACAAAATTATTTAGCTAGTAAAAAATTAGTCAAATAAATAAAATCACGAAAAGCAGTGTAAGTCACCAAAACATTACAGAGAAAAGGCAAAAATAATTAAAATAATTATAGAAAGTTTGAAATCTTGCACTAGAAATAATGAGGCAAAAAAAGGAGTTTAGACAAGCAGAATTAAACCTTTAGTTACTGCTAAAGTAAGTGGTAACGATTTTTGGTTCTCTCAGCAATTGGACTACTCACTGCTTCAAGGATAACATAATGAGAATACTCATAAACTGGAGGAATAAAGTTGTTTCCGTAGTTTGCATTGGCAAACTGGCTCATGAGACAAATTCCAACTGCTGCTTGTTTTTGTAAATAAAGGTTTGTTGGAACGAAGCCACTCCCATTCATTTAGATATTGTCTCGAGGCATTCATACTAAAAATGGCAAAGTTGAAAAGCTGTGACAGAGACCATCTGGCTTGCAATGTGTAAAATAGTTATTATTTAGCCATTTACAGAAAAGCATTTGCCAACTTCTGGCTTAAAAATGTCTATGGAAGAGGGTGGGAGAATTTTTACCTTCAGGTAAAGAAAAGTTATGTATGAAGGAGTAAATCGTACTGGTTGGATTCACAGTGATTGGATAACCATGAACATTTCTTGAAGTTATTACTGATTTAAAACACACACACACACGCAGAGTTTTGCCTGTCTGGGTAGCTCAATGCTCAATTGGTTAGTGTCATCCTGATACAGTAAGATTGCAAGTTTGATTCCTGCTTAGGACACGTATAAGAATCAACCAGTGAATGCATAAATAAGTGGAACAACAAACTGATGTTTTGGGGTCTCTCTCTTTCTCTTCAATAAAAAACAAAATTAAAAACCCATAGTTTTGTGTATTTTATCCATCAACATTATGGTCATGAGGGCAGTTCACCATTCTCCAGGTTGGGGAATAAAAAGGGGGGCCTCTAAGGGGTCAGTGAAGTCCCCAACTGACTGCTAATATTATAAAATGGTATGAAGTGTCATGATCTGGGCCATTGTTTTTAAACTGACTTTTCATAAGAAACATTTTTGTACATGATTCAGAAATGCCCCTTTGCTTAAAGTCATCTTAGCAGAATTTCTCCGGATCCAAGTGATGTTTTCTCAGCTAATTTTTTAGTGCTTTCATAGACAGTAGATATCTAGTTTCTTCCTCTTTGTCCAGGAGCAAATATAGCCTATGATGCTGTGCTCATTTATGCAACTACACTTGGCTTCTGTATTATTTTCTGCAACCTGGCAGTACTGCAGCAGGAAACTTCTACTTAGCTTCTGCCATCACATCAGCTACCTCTAGTTTTTGAATTTTTTCCAAATAGGATTCAGGAGACACATGTTTCCTTAGTTAATCTCATAGAAGCCATTCTTTCTTCCTAGGATTTTGGTTGACAGGCCCATGGCCCCACCCCCTATCCTTCCAGCAGTTGGACTCATAGCACAGCTTATAAGAAGGAAATCATTACCTCCATGTACCCCCTGACCCTCACCAAAACAAGAACTTTCTTACTCTCAATTATTTTGTACTCTGTACATGTGATGAGATAAGCGTATTTAACAAGTTCTTGGGAACTATTTTTTAAACATACATATAATGATCTGTTTCTGGGAAATGACAGCTATCAAACTATGGTGGCTCTGATAAAACTGGGTGAGTCTCATTTAAACATACTGCTTCACAGACCTAACTATGTGACAGGACATCAATCCAGACCTCCAACTGACTGCCACGGTTGCTGCTGATTTTGTACGTTAGATCTACCTTCTGACATGGCTCTATTTTTCTTGGAAAAGTACCTATAATTGTGAAGATTTAATAAGATAACATGTGTGAAAGCTATTAGCATAGAGAAGAAAGGTGATAAATGCATAATCCTTTCCCTCGTGCACAAAATGATCAGTATACCAAGCCACTTCATCAGAAATCTCAAATTTATCATTTGTAAGCTGAATTCCATTCATGATGATAATTAGCCAGAGCTTGGCACCTTTAACCAACCCCCTTGGACAAGACCTTTACCCTCATGAGAGTTTCTGCCAACATGTCTCACACATTTTCCTTGTGAGTCCAGCCCAACTACGCATTTCCTTTGAAAGCTTGGTCCTATAAAATAAGATCCAAAATTACTTTTCTCTCTATTCATTAATAAGATCACTATAGCAATGTGCTTACATATATAGCTTGGATTCCTGAAATCCTCAAGCACAACCTCCTCCTGACTATACCTGGGTTTCTTTCTTACCTCTCCTCTCTCCCTCAGCACTTCCCACACTGGCCTCTGCTGTTCCTCGAACACAGAATTTAACCTCAGGACATCTTAAATACTAGTCCCTCTGAATAGAACACCTTTCTCTCAAACATTTACCTAACTCATTCCAACACTTCTTTTTTCCCCTCCACCCCTTCAGGTTCTTGCTGAAACAAAAGTGCCCCCTTCGCAGAGAAACTTCTCTAACTACACTGTTTAAAATAGTTCTCTTAGTGGTTCTGGTCAAGATGGCAGTGTAGGTAAATGCCATACTCGCCTCCTCCTATAACCACATCAAAATTACAACTGAACTACCGAACAACCATTATTCAAAACTGCCTGAAATCTTGCTAAACAGGAGTCCTAGAGCTAAGAACATAAAAGCAACTTTCCATATCAAGATGAGCAGGAGGGGTGGAGACTCGAACTGGGCTGGTTCCGCACTTACATATGGCAGACAAAAATCAGGAGAGGTATCTGCAGAGGTCCCTTCAAGGAGGGATGGGTCCCATGCCCACTCCAGGCTGCCCAGCCCAGGGTTCCAGTGCTAGGAGGAGAAGTCCCCATAACTCCTGGCTTTAAAAACCAGTTTAGAATATGGCTGAGTGAGAAAGAGGGTATCTTTAAAAAGACAGCATTTTTCTTACAGGGCCTTTTAAGGGCTTACTTGGACTCACTCTGAGTTCCCGAGCTGGGGCAGCAGCTTGAAAGGCACCAGGGATATATGGGGAGAAATTGAGTTGTCTAGCATCAGGGCAAGAGCTAGAGGGGCAGCTTATTCCAAGACAGAAGTGCTAGAAGAGGCCATAATTCCTTTCCTGGGTCATCCTTCCACAGACTAGCAGGCGGATACCACATCTGAGACCCCATCAATCTGGCTCACACTATTTGCCCCACCCTGGTGATTCCCTGAAACTCTGCTCCACCCAAATTGTGGACCCAACCAATCTTTTTTCGGTGGCTTTTCCATACAAATAGTCTGTCTTGGTTCATGCTTTGGACATTCCTAAAACTCCTCAAAAAGCATCATCTGACCTCAGTGTGCCCCATACATCTTGCTAAAAATCCCCAGGGCTGGCACTAGGGTCAGCTGGCCTTGATGTAAGGCCAGCCTCTCCTGGGGGACCTCCAAGCCCAGCACAAGTAGCAGCCACCTGCAGGTTGCTTTGTATCTCATGCCAGGTGACACTGACCAGGGCATAGATGGTGGATGACCTTGGCCTATACCTCCTGGGAGGTCCTACAGCAAGTGCACCCATTGGTTAGCTTCAGACTACTGATACATCACCAAACCTCCCCACAAAGAATACACTCAAGGGGTGGACCTAGCAGGCAACAGAGCTCCATTGAAGTAAGTCCTGCTCCCTCAGGTCAGCCCCTACACTACTGATCCTCCATAGTGGTTGCTGCCTGTCCTTGTATTTAATCAGTCTGGTAAATCAGCCCCATCTAAGTACCAACAGCAATCAAGGCTCAACTACAACAGATGTGTATACACAGTCCACATGGGGGTGGTGCCTGGAGTGCCCAACCCAGATGAACAAGGAGGCTGTCACTGGACCCCAAGAACACCTACTATGTAAGGCCGCTCTATCAAGGCCAGAGATACAGCAACTCTACCAAATACATAGAAACACACATGAAATTAGCTTTTTTCAGGTTCTTCATTTAATATTTTTAGAACTACATTTATCTCTGGATTTATTTAGTCAAAATGTGTGTGTTAGCTCTGTAAAGAACTCAAACTAGTTCAAAAAGGCAGTTACATTAAAATCATATTTGTTTTCAGTATCTATCACACTTTCTGGATTTTTGTTCAGAGGAGAGATGAGATTTTTAAAATAATTTCAGTGATTCTGGCATGTTCTCCCTCTCAAAAGCATGCACCTGCTTTTTCCTTCCCTCTCTACTTCCCCCTCAGGCGTGCATCTCCTAAACTGTAAGGATCTTCATGAGACTTGTAACCAGCGGAGCATTGGGCAGTGGCAGCTCTTCCTGGGATGGCCCTCGGAACCCTTCTCCAAGGCCCCCTTTTCTGACTTCTCAGTGAGACAACAGCAACCCTGCCTTTGCTCCTAGGAGTCAGCCTCTGCATAGCTGACCCTCCAAGATAGATGATCCCAGCCAATCCTTGCAGCTGATTTGCTTAGGGGTAAGTTTTCCCCATTGACATGCTAACAATAATAAAGGCTTTACTACAACAGGAGGGTGCACATGACCCACAGGGGTGGTAAGGGGGTAGCACAATTGAATTGCCCAGTTTAGGTGAGTCAGCAGTCTATGCTGTTGGATTCTACAGAACATCTACTACGTAAAGCCACTTTAGCAAGACTAGGAGATGAAGTTGATCTGCCAGTTAGAAACAAATACAGGGAAACGACCAAAATGAGATAAACAACATGTCTAGAATAAAGGAACAGAACAAAACTCCAGAAAAGGAACTAAACAAAATGGAAAGCAATCTACTATATGCAGAGTTCAAAACACTGGTTTAAGTATGCTCTATGAATTTAGGGAAAACTTCAACAAAGAGATAGGAACTATAAAAACAGAGCAGAAACCATTTTTAAAAACCCGGCAAGAAATTAAGAATACACTAACTAAAATGAATTTCAGGGCATCAACAGTGGAGTAGATGAAGCAGAGAATCAAATGAGAGATTTCGAAGATAAGGAAGCAAAAAACACCCAATTAGAACAGCAAAAAGATAAAAGTTCTCCCCTCTCACCCCACCCCTCACGCCAACAAATGAGGATCATATAAGGCACATCTGGGGATGCCAAGAAGAGAGCAAGGAGTTGAAAATGTATGTGAAAAAATAATGACAAAAATCTTACCTAACCTGGTGAAGGAAACAGATACACAAGACCAGGAAGTGTAAAGAGTCCCAAACAAGATGAATACAAAGAGGCCTGCACTAAGACACATTACAATTAAAATGCCAAAGATTAAAGACAAAAAAATATTAAAAAGCAGCAAGAGAAAAGCAGTTAGTTATGTACAAGGGGGCTGCTATAAGACAGTCAGCTGGTTTTTCAACAGGAACTTTGCAAGCCAGAGGGGAATGGAGAGAAATATTCAAAGTGGTGAAAAGCAAGAACCTACAACCAAGATTACTTTATCCACCAAAGCTATGATTTAGAATAGAAGGACAGATAAATAGTTTCCCAAACAAGAAAAAGCTAAAGGAATTCATCACCACAAAACCAGAATTATACAAAATATTAAAAGGTCTTCTTGAAGATGGGATGGGATTGGGGGAATGGGGGAAAATGGTGAAGGGATTTGGGAGTATAATTGATACTTATGGAATAGTAGAGTACTTATGAGATGTAGAGTAAAACATAGGAAATATAGTCAATAATATAGTAATAATTATGTATAGTGTCAGATGGATACTAGATTTAGCAGGGTGAACATTTAATAAATTATACAACCTCTAATCACTGTACTGTACAGTTAAAACAAATATATGTTGAATGCAGTTAAAAATAAAAAATATTTTTAAAATTTATGATGCTTTAATCATCATATTGTAATAGTAAAAATAATAATATTTAAGTTAAGTAATAACTTGAAAGGAGGTCTAAGTATTTTCACTGTAAAACATCTAATTATTAAAGCAGAGAAATTAATTATTGGGACATTTTAACTACTGTCTTAGCAGTAATGGGACTGTTAGGCAAAATATAAGCTACTGTTGCCTTTTCATGTTAATATTTGACAATGTGTATTGACATCTATTGAGATATTTTATTGCTAAAACCTGTTTTTTTTTTTGGTTACTCCAAAAATCTATCCAAGAGAAGAGAACCATTGCTTACCCTGCACAGTGAAATCTGTATCACATAGAAATTCCCTGAAGCGATTTGTTTATAGTTATGACCCATTTTAGCAGGTGTCCTGCTAAAGATTTTTTAAATCTTTAATGATTTAAAAAAAATGATTTTTAAAAAAACCTAATGAAAGCAAAGCCATGATTTAAAACCAATGTGTTGTATATGTACAATTTTTATGCTTGGGACTGATTTTATTTTTTGACATTATAATTCTGTTAAACATGTTGAATGCTAAGAGGAAACACATTCTTGGCAAAAGTGGAAGACCAGTTATAGAAAACATCTCTGCTAGAGCTCAAGGAACACCAGGGAGGCATAGAGAAGCTTGCCTCCTCCCCCAACTGCCAAAAGCACAGATGGAGGGGTTGCCTTGAAGAAAAATATGACTGTTACATTGTTGTCTTTATTTTTACACTTATAGGTAAAAGACCATAAAAGTGATACTTCTCAGTTAAATCTAGTAGAGTACAACACAGAATTGCTTTAATTTTCTTTTCTTTTATTTAAATATTTTTATTAATTATTTTTAGAGAGAAAGACAGGGAGAGAGGAAGGAAGGGAGAGAGGTATCAATGTAGGTTGCCTTTCATCTGCCTCCAGCTACAGTTCTGGCTGGAGACCTGGCTTGCAACCTGGTTATGTGCCCTGGCTGGGAATCGAATCAGCGACCTTTGGGTTCACAGTGGGTGCTTATCTACTAAGCCAATCTGATGCAAGGAAAGTAATATTTAAAAAATAAAGTATATAAATAAATAGTATTCTCTACTCCAATAGCTTAATTTTTCATTTTTATTTTAACCCTTACCAAGGACATTTTCTCATTGCTTTTAGGTAGAAAGGGAGAGAAACAATGTGAGAAAAAAACATTGATTATTTACCTCCCACACATGCCCAGACCAGAGATCATAAGCACCTAGACAGGAAGTCAAGCCTTTGACCCAAGTATGTGCCCCAACTAGGAATCAAACCCTCAACCTTTCAGTTATGGGATGATGCTCCAACCAAGTGAACCACACCAGCCAGGACTACCCTGCTTTATTTTTTTTATAATAGCTATTGCTACTTTATCTTATATTATGTCCACTTATGTATTTATTGTTGTCTATGGTCCTCAATAGAATGTTAAAGTCCACAAAAATAGTCTATGGCCAGTATGTGGAATAGCGTATGAAACCTAATAAGCACTCAATATAACTGTATATTGGTTATTGTTGTTGCTGAGAGATATAAGTTACATATAACATGATTTAATACATGTATATATTATAAAATGATCATTATAATAAGTTTAGTTAATATCCATTATAATTAGAATTTTTCCTTATAATTAAGAATTTTAAGAGCTAATCTTTTAGCAACTTTTAAATGATAAATTATTAACTATAGTCACCATGTTCTACATTATATCCTCAGGTCTTATTTGTCTTATTTATTTTATAACTGAAAATTTGTATATTTTGTTCACCCTCACCTATTTCACTTCCCCTCACCTCTAGCAACCACCAATCTGTTTTCCATATCTATAAGCTCATCTTATTGTTTTTTGAAGATTTCGTATATGAGTGAGATCATAAGCTATTTGATTTTCTCTGTCTGACTTGTTTCACTTAGCATAATACCTTAAAGGGTCCATTACATTGTCACAAATGGCAAGATTTCATTCTTTTTCAGGCATCCATCAATGGACACTTAAATTTTTCTGTTTGTTGACTAACCAGAATTAAGAACACATTAGTGAATGAAAAAGAGCCAATGTTAGAGAACATGGTGGTTGTGATGGGGTGGCAATGATAGGGGGTTGTTTTTATGAGTCCATGGGTAAGTCATGTCATTTCAAAAGGTGAGCCTTGGACAGTTCCCTCTCTGATTTTTAATGAGGTCTAAAGCAGGACAACTTTTGGTTTCTGTGATGATTCATTTTATGTGTCCACATGGCTGGGCCACAGTGCTCCACATATTTGGTCAAAAATTATTCTAGATGTTTCTCTGAGAATGCTTTTTTTTAATAATGAGATTAACACTTAAAGTGGTGACTGAATAAAGCAGATTGCCCTCTATTGTACAATTGGGATTCATCCAATCAATTGAAAACTGTGACAGAACAAAGACTAACCTCCCCCCCATAAGAATGAATTCTTCCAGTAGACTGCCTTTGGATGTAAGCTTTATATTGGTTCTTCCATGGGCCTCCAGCCTGCTAGACCACCCTGTAGATTTTGGATACACACACGCATACACCCACCTATCCACACACACACACACACACACACAAACACACACATATTGGATCTAATGACTCTGTTTCTCTGGAGAACTCTAACCAATATCAACACAGCTTCTAAAATGGGGCCATCACCTTTAATATCTATAACTAACAGTTAAGCCAAAAATATCATATATTTATACTATGTAGCTCACATGAGACTTAACTGCTTTCAAAGTTGACCTGATATTGACAAAGACATTAAGGGGGGGGAAACAATACAAGAATCAAATTATTTGATAAAAATAACTCTATCCATCTACATAAACTAAAAAGACTATATACGGAAATTCTGACTTTTCAAGGTAACACTTTTCTTGTCCTAAATATTTTAAAAACAATATAGTGCTAACAGCAGCTGCACATCAGTGTTATATATTACCTGGTTTAGGGATATGATCTTAATCTGCCCTTGTCAGTATGCCACACAGAACAAGAGAAAAGAGAGACAAAGACCTCCACCAGGTGAAGATGGCATCAGCAGGAATCTAGGTAATGGAAGAAATAAAGACCACAGAAGCACTAGGAAGCAAGATGGCTGGATGTGAACAGTGGCTGCTGGGTTAATTTATCCATCTTTAGCATTCTCAGAGTAGGCAAGGATGAATGTCTGCCCTCATGGTCCAGGCCTGTCAGTGCTACTCATCCTATAGAGTCTGGCACTGAGCAGTGCAAAAGAGAAAGCGGCACAAGGGGTAACCCAATTAACACCTCCAATTCCCATCAGTTACATGAAACTGTGTCTCCTCTCTTAAGAATGAGCTAGGAAAAGAAAAGATACCCTTTTCTATGGAACATACATGGGTGAGAACACAGAGAGGAAAGCAATGATCAAGTATTAAAACATGAAAAGTCACCATGTTCACAAAAGTGATGAAGTGGGGGAAAGACATTAAGTTCCCAGAGAGGTAAGGGATGAACCAGAAACATTGTGCATCGTAGCAAGAGAGAGTTTAATGAACAATAATTAATAGTCACAAATGATGTTGAAAGGTTGAGGATAATAAATGAAGGTCATTGTGGGTGATTACATGTCCAAATTTTATGACCTATGGAAGATCATAATACTTATTTAATTTTGGTAAATTATAAATAATTCTGTAACATGCAATACTTAGCATGACATTTATTTAGAGGAATCAAATTTTTGAAATAAACTTACACTCAGTATACCTGCCCATGACAGAGAAAAAACGATTGTGCTAACATGAAGTTGAGGTTTTTAAGCACTATAGTCATATTCTAACTTCTCATAATTTTTTTATTACTTCACATTAATGAGATTCTCAATCTTGTTTCCTCCTCCCCAGAAATTCCAAATTTATCCCTGTTGAAATCACATTGATTGAGAGTGGGCTGCTTCTTTTGGAAAACTTTACCTAAACTTCTGTACTCACACAATATTTTGTTCTTCAATCAACTAAAAATTAAGCACCCCCCTCCCCAACTGGAACACTTTATTGTACATTTGTGGGCTCAGAATTTAGCAATGTTCCTGACATATAGTAATTAAGTGATAAACACTTATTGAGAAAAATAAAAGAGTGAGTGGTAACCAGGTCAAAAGGAAACAAGCAAACCATGCTATCATTGTTATATTTTGACCCTAGTTTGGGGTACCAAACTTATAGAGGTGAAATTCACAGTGCAAATATGTATATATTTAAACATGGTATGAAGTATAAATTGAACATAGGGATACTGGATTCGAATTAACACAATAGGATTATGCTTAGTCAAGGAGGACTGCCTGAGGGAAGCCAATTTCAAAGCTCCCCTTGAGAATCCAACAGTCATGGAATAGAAGTAGATGTGAGAGTGTCTTAGCTTTGGGGATGGGAAAAAGCCACTTAAGGCCCTAGAAGGATGAGAAGCACAATCTTAAATCCAGTTTCTATAAAAAATGTACACAGAGAAAAGCAAGCCAACCTATCTGAATGGACTGGAGGGAGCCTGTTTGCTGGTACAACAGAGGCAAAGATCAGTGGGAAGGGACTGCTGCCATGCTGAGCTGAAGAGTTTGGATTTAACGTGGCAGACAGCAGCCTGCTCTTGCCTAAGGGTCCTTGAGTAGGAAGAACATGATGAAAATGGTGCTTGAAAAAGCTTATGGGGGCAGCAGGGGGTCAATAGCCTAATCCTAAAAGGGGGAACTTTTCACCTACCACACCCCCCAAAACATTACACTGTGCTACCCTAACAGGTCTTGGTGATTGCAAGAGACCCATAAGGCCCTGCAATTTTGTGGCTATTTCATTCACACCCGTTGCCAAAGGATTTCTTACCTTTTTCTCTTCTCTTATCTTTGTGCTGTAACAAATGCCTTGTCTCTGGCTCAGATAGAAAGCTCGGTCATTTGTTTTCTGCTGCCTGTGGCAGATTGATGAAACCAGTTGCATTTTAAGCTACTTCTCCTTATTTCCTTGACAGTGACTTTAGTTATGACAGGGGCCTTAACCTTAGGGGTGAGGAAGCAATTCTTACTTCATGCTTCCTCAGTTCAGTGCTTCTCCTCAGCAGGGAGGAAGCAAATCACGTACATTATTTGAAGCAATTTTGAGATTTATCCACCGGGTACTGACCTATAATCAAGTGAACTTTGCTTAAAACCTCCGAATGGATTTTTAACTGCTGCTGTGGGGCAACAGAAGACACTCTCATGCAGCCATTGTCTCAAAAACAAACTTCTCTTTTAAAAAAAACTGTCCCAAAGCCCAAGTAGCACACTGTGTCTTTAACCTCGAATTGGCTTTTACCCAGTTTCAAAACTAGAGCAAAATCTCATCTTGTTTCCTAAAAGCAAAGAGGAGAAGACTCCCAGAATTCAGTTTCCTTGAAATTTATGTCACAGACTTAAACACCATTGTGATTTTATAAACGAAGATTAAATGTTAACCCATCTCAAGTTATTTTTCATACCTGCCCACTCTCCAATCATACTAGAGAATTTGAACTGGAGATGCTTTAAGAAATTCACACCTTGACTGTAGATTCAGTTATCGGATATGATTCACTGACGACTTATTTGGTTGAAGGTTGATGCATCAAATTGGTAAACTTAACGGTTAATCAATTTTTTCACTAATAAATTTTAAATAAGAGTACATTTCATTCTGTGCTACTGCTTTCTGGGATTACAACAATCTAAGACTCTTTGATCTCATCTCAGCCTTTTTCTCCTTCCCTACTACTACTACTACTAATGATAATAACTGAATTAAAAAATTTTTGGAATAAAAACATTTTGCTTCTTTGAGGATGGACACTTTCTGGGATGTCGTATTACAGGGTGAAATATTAGGGACACTGAGAACTGGATAGCTACTTCATGGCAAGATGTTCTTGGACAATGAGTCAGAGGCTGTCAGCCATGGTGGGTGCCTTGGGGACTGGGGCCTGGGAGGCAGTAGATGAAGAGGAAGCTTCTAGGACAGTGAAAAGTGACAGTCATGTCATCTGGAATATGACTGCTTACCCACATTGTCAGTGGTAAATTTTATGATTACCTGAGTGACTGGCTACAGAGTTGGCTAAATGAAAACTTAATAAGAACAGAGAGACTCTGTGGAAGGAATACCTTCCTCTTCACGTGGCTGAAAGGAAGTGTTTATGTCCAGGAGTTCTGGTCACAGGCATAAGAACTAGCATGGAATCTTGGAAATAATAATAATAGGTAACAATTATTTAGTGCTTACTATCTGCCAGATATTTTTCTAAGAGTTTCACCTGAGCTATAACTCAATTCTCATAATCAACCTAAGATTTTTATCAGCCTTAGTTTTTTTTTATTTTGATAAAATATTTATTTTGAAGTAGGGAAAAACTAAGTATTTTGCCCTAATAATACAACTACTAAGAAATGGAGAACATAAACTAAATATTATAAAAATAGCATGTAAACATTAAAAAATAGCCCTGGCTGATAGTACAATGGATAAGGCGCTGGCCTGCGAACCCAAAGGTCGCAGGTTCAATTTCCCAGCCAGGACACATAACCAGGTTGCAAACTAGGTCTCCAGTCAGGTCTGTGGCTGGAGGCAGATGAAAGGCAACCATACATTGATGTCTCTCCTCCTCTCTGCCTCTCTCCCTTCCCCTCTTTCTAAAAATAATGAAATAAAATCTTAAAAATAAATGTATGTGTGAGCTTTGCGCAGTGGCAGTATCATAGCCAATGAGGTTTATCTGAGACACAATTATTGCTAATTGAAAAACATACATATGTGTGCATGTTTATACACATATGTAAGTATCAAATAAGACAACATTTGAAATACTCTGGGAAAGTAAAAATAAATGAGAAATTTATATACATTGTTATATATCAAATATCTATGTTTAATACATATATATATAATTTTGATAAGTGATAAAAATCTTGGCTGAATTATTTTCTGGTGTTGGGTTGAAAGTGGAATATTTAAGTGATGAACTTGAGAATTAACTGAGGAGATTTCCATCAAAGTGTTCAAGCACATCCTGGTTGCTCTTTACTGCTTATAGTAAATGTAAGAGAAAAGTTAAAAAGTGTTAAGTATAAGAGAACAAGAACTTGATGATTAGAAAATTATCAGCCTATCTGGATAGTGTGTCCTCAATGAGATGCCACTATGAACATACTACCATGGCTGAAAGGAAAAAGAACGATCACAGAAAAAGTTGGTAAGGATGCAAATGAACTGGAAATTCATAAACTGCTAATGGGAACATAAAATGCTATAACCACTTTGAAAAGCTATTAGGCAAAATTCATTTAAAGAGTTACATGTAACACTTTACGGTCCTGCTCTTCCCTCCTAGATATTTACCAAAGAGAATAAAAAGCATATGTCCAGGAACCACAGAGAGTTCCAACAAATTAGACCCAAAGAGGACCACAACAAGACACATCATAATTAAGATGCCAAAGGCTAAAGATAAAGGGAGAATCTTAAAAGCAGCAAGAGAAGAGAGTTACCTACAAAGGAGTTCCCATAAGGCTAACAGTTGGTTTCTCAAAAGAAACTTTGCAGGCTAGAAGGGACAGTCAAGAAGCATTCAAAGTGATGAAAAGGAAGGACCTACAACCTAAATTACTCTATCCAGCAAAGCTATCATTTAGAATGGAAGGGCAGATAAAGTGCTTTCCAGATAAGGTAAAGCTAAAGGAGTTCATCATCACCAAGCTACTACTATAAGAAAAGTTAAAGAGACTTATTTAATAAAAGGAAGATTGAAACTATGAATAGTACAATGATACCAAACACAACTATCAAAAACTGAATGTAAAAAACAAAACAAAAACAAACTAAGCAATCAACTAGAACAGGGTCAGAATCATTGATATGAAGATCATATGGAGGCTTATCAGCAGCGGAGAGGAGATTGGGGAAGAATGGGGGAAAAGATACAGAGATCGAGCAGCATAATCCGTAGGTAAAAATAGACAGGAGGATGCGAAGAATAGTAAAGAAAATGGAGAAGCCAAGGAACTTATATGCAGGACACATGGACATGAACTAAGAGGGGTAGTGACTGCTGGAGTGAAGTGGGTACTTGGGGGAGGAGCAAAGGGGGAAAATTGGGACAACTTTAATAGCATAATCAATAAAATATACCTAAAAAATAAAAATAAATCAAGTTTTCCCTAAAGAGATTTAGATGGCAAAATTAAGACAAATGAATACATTCTTAATCTATTCTACTTTTCTGTTTTACTTCAGGTGTTTACTGCTGCTTCTTATTTCAATGATATGACATGAATGCGGATGCATAGGAAGATAGGATGATGTGAATGCATTGATAAGAAATAATGTTGCTTTTGTAGATGTTGGGTAATAGTTTAAAATTCCTTACAAAACTAGAATAAACAGCTGTGGCACATTTGTTGAGATAATATAAATAGAGCTTAGCATATGTTTTAAGTTATTTAAATGTTTACAGCTTAAGATTTGGTCATCTTTATTGAGCTGCTTAGAATTTACGTTATTTTTATTACCCATGAAAATTACTAATCTCTAGTGACTGCCACAAAATTTTACAACTGCCCTTCCAAAAGACTGACATTCTCAGATATACATGGTCACTTTGTATTCCTAGTAACTTAGTTGTTATTTCTCACTTTCCACAAGAATACACAGTTTAAATGTTGAGTTCTTACCATTTGTAGTTTGTTCTTTCTAGTTGGGGATGTTGCATAATATCCCAGTGCCTGTATTGAGGCAATGAATTACCCAGAAAGGTTGTCAGTCTTATGTGCCCCTATAGTGACAGGGCTGAATCACTTAGACCTTTTAATGATCAAATGTCTACACATACAACTCAGGGTATACTGAGACACGATCTAGGATTCTCAAAAAATTTCACTCCAGCAATCAGTTTAGGTACTTGCAGGAATAACTGTGGTATCTTCAAAACAATGCTAGATCTACAGTTAAATTTAAATTAGAGTTTTAATATGTCACTTACTTGAATGTAAATATGGAGCAAGTTACTTTTCTGTGCCTCTTCAATTTCTGATCTACAAAAGATTGATAATAACTTATACAGGTGTTATGCAATTGAACAGATTTACATATTTTTCAATAAAACTTTTCTAAATGGAAGATATGTAGCTCAACAATTAGGGATTCAAAGGGGGATCCCATTGCCCTTTTGTAGACATGAAATAAATTTTCTAGAAACCCCTTCTTCTCTAGTGGCCAAAGGTCTTCCAGATCAAAGGTACTGGAATAGGCTGTGAATCATCCACTCAGGCCCAGTTTAGCCCTAGGCATCACCATTAGGAACTGAGTCAAAACTACAACTAGGCTGCTAGAATCAATCCCACAGATATGCTATGTTTACGTGCATAACTTAAAAATATATTAAATAACACCGAATGTGAAATATTAATACAAAAATTACTGCTAAATAAAACAAAATAAAAATTGGAATGTCCCTGCCATGTTAAGTATAAGTCCTTCCTGTTTAGAATACCAATTGTATCAAATATGGCCAACTTCACATATTTTTATGACCTGGACATAGGTGGGTGGTTGTTCCTTTTAGCATTGACCAGACCTGTACTATACAACTCAACTACAACTAACCCAACTCTTCCAATGAACAGGAATAATTCAGTGAAATCAGGAAATGGGTCTGAAGGAGAAGAACAGTCTGGCATATTTTCACTGCAGGAAATACTTGTTCATTGCTGAAGATTTCACATAGCAAATGTTATGTTTAATGTTTAGTTGTTATTTGTTTACTTATTTTAAAGACTTTATTATTTCTAGAGAGAGGAAAAGGGAGAGAGGCTGAGAAAACTAAAAGTTATGTTTGGAACTTAAATTCTTACTGTCTAAGTAGCAATGAGCAAAGAAGCTATGGTTTATATATTTGTCCTCATATTTGTAGAGAATTTATATTGATGTTGCCTGTTTAAAGGACACTTTGGTAATAACTAACAAAATTAAAATGAGTACAGTCTTTGACTAAAAAGAACCTATCATAAAATTATTTATTCACACATATGCACAAACGCATTTGTATAAGAATGTGCAATGTATTATCATTATTAAATATGAAGGAACAACTACATACAACTTAAGTGGTCATTGGTAGTGGTACAGTAAAAATAACTATTGCACATTGTATTATGTAACATTATATGCAGCTGTTAAAAGTAATAAGATAAATCATCAGAGAGATGCAAATTAAAACCACTATGAGATATCAGATCGACTATCACCAATAAATCAACATAAAAGTGCTGGCAAGGATGTAGAGAAAGGGAAACCTAGTGCACTGTTGGTGAGAATAGAGATTGGTGTAGCCACTGTGAAAAACAGTATAAAATTATCTCATAGAATTAAAAGTGAAACTGCTTTTTGACCCAGCAACCCAACTTCTGGTAATATATTCAAGAAAACCTGAAACACTAACTTGAGAGAACATATGCAGTCCTATGTTCGTTGTAGCATTATTTACAATAGCCAAGATCTAGAAACAACCCAAGTGCCCATTAGTAGACGGATGGATAAAAAAGCTGTAGAACATTTACACATTTACTACTTGGTTATATAAACAAGAAGAAAATCTTACCTCTTGCGACAGTATGGAGAAACTTGGAGGTTATTTTGCTAAGTGGAATAAGCTAGTCAAAGAAAGACAAATAGCATATGTTCTCACTTATATGTGGAATCCAATGGAAAAAAAACCCTGATAAACAAAATAGAAACAGAGGCATGAATGTGTGGAACAGGCTGACAGCTGTCAGAAGAGGGGGGAGTTGGGCAGCTGGATAAAAGAAGGTGAAGGAATTAAGAAAAAATCGTATATACATAACACATGGACACAGACAACAGTGTGCTGACACCCAGAGGGAAAGGGTGTAGGGGGTAGGGAGAGAAGGGCAAAGAGGGATGGAATAGGGACCTAAAGAGACTTTCCTTGGAGCAATGGGCACCATATGCCATGTGCAAATTATGTTTAGTTGAGTTGTATACTTGATATCTATATGGTTTTGAGAACCAATGTCAACCCAATAAATTCAATAAAAAACGATTTATTCAAAATAAAAAATAATTAGATGTACATGTACTAAAATGATAAATTTCCCATAATATACAGTATTATGAAGGGTAAAGATCAAATTTTAATATGAATAAATATATGTATATATTTTTATTGAATACAAAATGTCAAAATATGTATATAAAATATTCATAGTAATTTACAATTTACTTTTTAATACTTTATACTTTGTTTAATGTTTTTACAATAAACATGTATTTACCTATAATTATAAGAGGAAAATTTAAAAAGTAATTATTCTACAATAAGTTATTGAGTTTTGACCTATTTAAACTAAAACTATTAAATTCAAATATATGTATTTATTGAGCAACTACTATGTTCACAATACTGAACAAAGAGTGGTAAACAACCCCACATGACTATATTGCGAACTTGCATCTGGGTTCTTAAGCTTGAATTGGGATTTTTCTTTCTCTGGAAGAAGTTCAAGTACAGGGTGCACACAATAAATGGGCAAAATTGTAGTAAAATCAATAACATACAACAAAAGTGTTATATTTTAAAATAAATTTATTCTTATATGTTAATACATAAACATCATCATTATTTTTTTTAATTGTTCAAAAGAGTCTCCATTTGCTGCAATAATAAACTCTATTCAACTTCAGAACCTTGAACGCACTTTAATTAACTTTTCTTCATCCATGGACATCATAATGTTTTCAATCTCAGCTTTAACAGCCTCTTTATTGGAATGAGGTTGTTTATTAACTTCTCTCTCACAAATGTTCCATACATAAGTCTAAAGGATTTGCATCTGGTGAACTAGGCAGCCAGATTTCTTTTGAACAGAATTCAGAACATTGGCTCTGAGAAATTCTTGCACCTTTTTAGCATTCTGTGCTGGTGCACCATCTTGTTGGAAGATCAAATGACATCCATTTGCAACTTGCTTCATCCACGATACAACTACGTATGGTTGCCTTTCACCTGCCTCCAGCTATGGACCTGACTGGAGACCTGGCTTGCAACCTGATTATGTGCCCTGACTGGGAATCAAACCAGCGACTTCTACGTTCACAGGCTGGTGCCTTATCCAAATGCCACCAGCCAGGACTTTTGCATTTATTTGCATTAAATTTATTGGCAGAACCTTGGTTGATAAAATTATGTAGGTTTCAGGTATACAAGTCTACAAATATATCTAAAGTTGTAAACATAATATAATATTTCAGAACTTTTAACACTTAACTGTTTTCTTCCTAAGTAGTCTCAATTCTTCTTAGGATATTCAAGGTTCCTTCATGCAGCTATGCAGCCTTTATTTTTCCCTTAAATGATCTTTATTTTCAAATTCAACATCTGAAAATATTAGTAAAATAAAGCAAACAATCCACTCTAAGACAGATACATAGGCCATCAGGAACACCATAGCCAGGTCTCTTCCCCATTCGCACCAAACTCTCCCACTTCTCCCCACCATCCCCATCTTTCCCACCCCTTCCGCCCACAATAAAATAACTGTGCTCAATCTTACTTTCAGGTGGTCTCAGCTAAGCTTCACTGCCACTCTGAATATCCCTTTCATTCTTCAGACAAAAAACCTGGGTTGGTTTTGTCTCTGTGACTGAGGGAGGTAACATTCAAGGGTGAAAACATATTCATTAGCTCTTCAACCCTGGATGAGAAAAATTTTACTCTTAGGTAAGGTCAGACTCCTTCTCCAAAAATAAACAAGGACCCAGGCACTGACCTGCAGAATCTTCCTTCATTGAAATTAATCTACAAGCTCATAGGTATTTCTACTTCTTGTTTTCCTATTTTGTTCATTGTGATGTTCCTACTCTGTAAAGATCTTTCATTTTCTTACCTGTAAGCCAAAGTCCTCAATTCAGCTCCAAGGGTATCTGACCACTAAATGTTTCCTAAATATTCACGTAAATGTAATATTTTTTTCCACTGTCAATAGAATCACTTGTGATGACAGCTGTTATATGGCACTCATGGTTTTATATTTGTTTAAGTACGAATCATATTTCCTTATTTCAAAATCAGCTAGATACTTTATGGCAGGATTCACACCTTATTCTATGAACAATCCTTGAATGTACTAAATATATTTTTTAAATAGGTAAATAAACATAGTTTCCATTAGAAAATAAATTATATATAAATAACTTCTCAAAAGAGGAAAGACCTTAGTAACTCCTTCTCTAGCATTGCTTTATATTGGATTTTATTTTTTTCTTAATCAGGAATTGTATATATGCTTATTAATTGAAATTTTCTAATTATCACCTTCTATATAATGCAATAAATTCAATTAAAATTATAATAAAGAGCAAGTTTTTTTTCCTAAATGTTTAATATATGGGCTTTGATCAAGTAATATCAAGAAAAAACTTAACCACTTATTAAATTAGAATATAACAAGTATCTTAAAATGAAGGCTTTAATGGTCAGCATTTTATTTCTTATGTCTCTTGCATCTATTTAATAGGAAAAATTATAAATGAAGACACATGCTTCACAAAAGGAACTCTACACCTGCACCCACATTATCCAGATTAAATATAAAAGGAATTTTCTTCACTTTGCCTAATGTATGATAGCCAGGGAAGAAAAACAGCATTTTGCTGCTATTTTATGACCTTTACAAGGCTGGACTCCCTGAGCAGCTTTGCTAACCTAGAAGACTTGCTTTCATGAAGCAGTATAAGTTTAAATTCTGATCCACTTTGCTGGTTCTAATTTGTAAAATGAATCGATTTCCAATGGAAAGGTTTAGCCTTGTTCCTCTTTCTGAGCAGCTCTATAAAGCAGGATCCGTGAGAGGATTATTTTTATGCCTGCTTCTTAGCATAACTGCTGCATATATCTTGTGGTGTACATAGAACTTCAGGAATAACATTGTTTTATTCTCCTGGACCTCCAGGATGGAAGGGGGTCATAAGAAGAAATCAGAGGTACTTATACAAGCCACATTCCTCAGAAACCTGGTGATTGAGGTCACCAAGCCAGCCTTGGTAAATTGCTTGGAAAGAAACAATATCTTCATCAACAAAAGGGAAATGAGGCAGAAAGATAAAGAATTCTCCTTGAGACTGAATGAACTGCCATTGCAAATATCTTGGGAGGCAACAATGCTGGAATATCAAGACCCACATTGTTAGACTACAACTAGATTACACAATCTCTAGAGACTCCTAATTTCTTCAGCTGCAAAATGTATATGATAATGTCACTTAGTGTTCTGACAATTATATGTGATAATTCATATGAAATACCTAGTACTTTTCTTCATGCATTTCTCTTAAACAATTAGCATTATGAATATTAACCATAGAGAGCCGCAGCACCCTGCAGCACACATTGCTGGCACTGACCCACCTAGACAACCACATGATACTTTTGGAACAGATCCCCAATTTTGTGTACATTGCTACCTTCCCCTAGAAAAATCTGGATATCTGAGGGAACCTGACTTTCCCTCTCAACTTGAGGAGTATATCTGATTTGTGTGAAATTAATTCCCGTCAAGTTGTCCAATGCTGGCCAATAATACTCACACCTCTGCTGAGGCTTCTGAGACTGATTTTTCTCATTCATAAAAAAGGTACAGAAAGCCTCTCTTTTTCCACCACTGACAGGAACACGGACCCATTTAACTTTGTCTGCTATTTGAAGCCATCCTACGGGCATGAGGGATCATTCTGGAAACCAGCCTCAGGACCAAGCCAAAGGACAAAGCCTACAGATGGAAATACACAGTTCTTGATGATGTCATTACATCACTGGATCAACAAGCCTTCCCGTCATTAATATTCTGTGATGTAAATCAATACTCTTTTTGTGTTGTTTACACTAGTTTGACTTCAGTTTTCTGTTTATTGCAGCTAGAAGAGTACTAACCCATCGTCTGTGAAGAGAAATAAAGATTATAATTTTAAGCAAATACAAAAAATAATTGTTTTAAACATTTTAACCTCATAAATCCACTTTCAACTGGAAGCTAGTGTGTGCACACGGGCATATATATAGTTTCTCCTTAAACTTACACTGTGGTAAGGTAGTACGAAGGGATCTAAAGAAAGGGTAAGTCAACCACACGCCATTTTATGCACAAATATCCCTAACAATTTCTCTGCATCCCATAACCATTTATGATTCATGCAGATTTTTAAAATCACTTCCTTGAGCACTCCTAATATTTGAGGCACAAAACTTTCTTAAAATGTAACCTCTACAGGGTTTTCTCAGGCTTTTTCCCACCAAAACGAAGACATAAACAATCTTTCATTATTCTCCCAGGATAACCTTATACATTCATAGCTTTGACTGTTAGTTATGATGACCACTTTCAAAAGTTATCTCTAGCCCAGACTTAAATTCCAAAGCTATATATTCACCTGCCTCCTGAATTACTTTGCTTGCTATTTAGCAACTTAAATCTAGTGTCCAAAGTTGATATTTTTTTTCCTCCAAAATGTAATTCGTCTTCTGTTATCCCCTTCTTAGTGAAGGCTGTTGTTATTCATCCAGTCTTCCAGTTATTTTTATATTCCTTTCAGATTCTTCCTTGTCACCAACCTCCAATGATAAACAAGTACAGTGGATTATATGAGCTTATCAACTCTCTTGGATATCTTCTTTTCTGCATTTCCACTATTTCTACTTAAGTCAGGCTTCCGTCATTTTTCTGGCTTATCTCTAAGAATATGCTTCCAATTTGTCTCCTTTCTTACATTTATCCACAGTGCTGCCAGAGGGAATTTTTATTTCATTAAACCAGTTGTCATGCCATTTTTGGCACACTATTTTCATGTTGAAAATACCTAAATAAAACAGATATTTTTATTTATTTAATTATCTATGCCAGGCTAGCTTTATGGCTTCAGACTTAGAGGCCCTTTACCACCCATCTTTCACACATTTCTTAAGCCACAACTCTCTGGTCAGGATCCTATTACTCGCCCATACCATTTTATTGTCTGCCTACTCCAGGTGGGTCATGAGATCTTACTCACCTTAAACATATGTCATATTCAGTGATGGCACTGAAGAGGGGTTCTATACATGTTTATTAAGTAACTAGGGAATGGACAACTTCCCATATTGTTAGAAATGACAGCAAAACCCATAACTAATCTAACTAGAAATAAAAACATTTTTGAGAAGTGAAACAAATTGAGAAGCTAACCCAAAAGTTCTGGCCGTAAAGGCATTAACAAGGGGAATTTGCCTTTCCTGAACATAAAAATCTTGACTTACAACTCAGACATGTGACTTTAAGAACCTTTATTGGCTTGTTTATCTAATGCCTTATGTACAATCAAAAATAATTAGTTTGAACACCTGGACTATTGAGTAGTTTGATGTTTTGTTGTCAGATCACTTCTTTTTCTTTGTAAGGCATTTAAAATACATTGACACCTCAGTACTCATTGTTACTTTGTTCCAGAATTCATGACTAGTGGAAACTGAGGAGTACCCAGCAAGCAAATAGTGATGAGATATTTTTTTTCCTTCATCAACATGTAACAAGTATAGGGCTTGACAAGTTCAGAAACTAACTATACGAAGCTGTGCCTGTATTCCTTTTGAACTTTTGAACCTTAAAGACTAACTAAATGTGTGAATATAAATGAGACCTGATTTTTACAAAAATGCATGTATGAGGGCCTACATAACCAAATGATATTGATCTACCAAAGTGTGCAACTAGGTTATTTTGCTTAAAACATCTATGAAATTCTCCTTTTAAAATGATTTTTGCTGATAAAACTCCAAACCCCAAAAGGAACCAGCACTATTACTCATTCCAGAAATACATTTCTTTGATAAGATACCATTTCTTTTTCATTCATTGAACAGATTCTTGTATGAATCTATTCTGTGTCTCACTGGGAATAAAAATAACAGTGGTCAAAATGAATAGAAACCTCTGCCTTAGAAGTGTTTATCCTCTAATGAGCCTCAATATCTGCTTTATCTCTTTTGCTCAGAGTCCAAAGACCACATACACACATACACACATACACACATGCACACACACACACTGGGTGGAGTGTGGAGAGAACTCTTGATCATGTTGATATTGGGACCTTTAAGTAAAGAAAATCAATATATTTATACTGATTGAGAAAAGTAGTTTTTACCAATTAGCCATACAAATTGAATGAATTACTACTATTATTTATTCAACTTGATTGATGGGTTTGTTTATACATAATACTTATTGTGATTAAGGTCAGAAAATAGTAGCTTTTATAAATTACTGTAAGTATTTATGAATTACTATAATTTTATGTAAAATGCACTTAAATATAATAGATTAAATGACATAGAGACTAAATTTAAGAACAATTCAAAGGATCAATAAATCCAGGAGCTGGTTCTTTGAAAAGATAAACAAACTTGACAAGCCTTTAGCCAAACTTAAGAAAAAAAGAAAGAGGACCCACCCAAATAAACAAAATCAGAAACAACAGAGGAGAAATTACAACTGATACCGCGGAAATACAAAGGGTTGTAAGAAACTACTATGAACAGCTATGTGGCAAAAAAATCTGACAATCTGAGTGAAATGGGCAAATTTTTGGAAACATATAATCTTCCAAAACTAAATCAAGAAGAAGCAGAAAGCCTGAATAGACTGATAACAACTAGTGAAATCGAAGAAGTAATCAAAAAACTCCCAGCACACAAAAGCCCAGGACCAAGTACCTACACAAATGAATTTTACCAAACATTTAGGGAAAAAATAACTCCTATCCTTCTCAACTTATTCCAAAAAAATTCAAATAGAGGGAAAACTCCCAAACTTGTTCTATGAGGCCAGTATTATTCTATTCCCAAAACCAAGTGAAGATACAACAAAGAAAGAAAACTATAGGCCAATATGGCTGATGAACATCCATGCTAAAATCCTCAACATAATATTGGCAAACCAAATCCAGCAATATATTAAGGAGATCATACACCATGATCAACTGGAATTTATCCCAGGGATGAAAAGATGGTATAACATCCGCAAATCAATGAAGGTGATACACTATATAAACAAAATAAAAGACAAAAACTGTATGATTACATTAACAGATGCTGAAAAAGCATTTGATAAAGTACAACACCCATTTATGATAAAAACACTTGACAAGATGGGAACAGAGGAAGCATACCTCAACATAATAAAAGCCATATGCAAGAAACCTGCAACCAACATCACACTCAATAGGCAAAACCTGAAAGCGTTCCCCTTAAGGTTAAGAATAAGACAAGGGTGTCCACTCTCTCTACTTCTATTCAAAATAGTTTTGGAAGTTCTAGCCATATCAGTAAGATAAGCAAAAGGAACCAAAGATGTCTAAACTGGAAAGGAGGAAGTAAAATTGCCATTATTTGCAGATAGCATGATAGTATACATGGAAAACCCTATAGACTCCACCAAAAACTACTAATTTAATAACTGAATTTGGAAAAATAGCTGGATACAAAATCAATATCCAGAAATTGAGGTCATTTTTGTACACCAACAATGAAATATAAGAGAGAGAAATTAGAAAACAAATCCCTTTTTCTATAACAACAAGGAAAATAAAGTACCTAGGAATAAATTTAATCATAAGGTAAAATACCTATTCTCAGAAAACTACAGATCACTGAAGAAAGAAATCAAGGAAATACAAATAAATGGAAGCACATACTACATTTATGAATAGGAAGAAATTAACATTATTAAAATGGCCACACTATCCAAAGCAACTTATATATTCAGTACAATCCCTTTAAAATACTAGATGCATATTCCACAGATTTAGAACAAATATTTCAAAACTGTATATGGAGCCAAATAGCCACAGCAATCTTGAGAAGAAAAAATAAAGTAGGAGGAATCATAATACCAGATATCAAATGATATTATAAAACTATTATAATCAAAACAGTCTGGTACTGACATAAGAATAGACATATAGATCAATGGAACATAATAGAGAGCCTAGAAATAAACCCAGTTTCTACAGTAAACAATTTTTGACAAAGGGGGAAGAAGCATAAAATGGAGAGACAATAACCTTTTCAACAAGTGGTGTTAGAAAAATTGGACAGGGACTTGCAAAAAAATGAAAATAAACCACCAATTTACACCATACACCAGAGTAAGCTCAAGATGGATAAAAGACTTAAACATAGGCTGTGCCACCATAAAAGTCCTAGAGGAAACCATAGGAAGCAAATTATCAGATATCCCACACAGCAATTTGTTCACTGATACATCTCTAAGGGCAGAGAAATAAAGGAACAAATAAACAAATGGAACTATATCAAACTAAAAAGTTTCTGCTCAGCTAAAGAAAGCACCAGCAAAATTAAAAGGGAAATATCTGTATGGGAAAATGTACTTGCTAGAGATACCTTTGTTCTCCAAAATATATAAAGAACTTATGCACCTCAACACCAGGAGGGCAGACAACCCAATTAAAAAATGGGCAAAAGTCCTGAATAGACACTTCTTCAAGGACATACAAAGGGCCCGGAGACATATGGAAGAATATTCAACATCACTAGCCATCAGAGAGATGTAATTTAAACCACAATGTGATACTACCTCACACCTGTCAGAATGGCCATCATCAACAAATCAACAAACAAGTGCTGGTGAGGATGTGGAGAAAAGGGAATCCTGGTGCACTGTTGGTGGGAGTGCAGACTGGTGCAGCCACTATGGAAAGCAGTGTGAAATTTCCTCAACAATCTAAAAATGGAACTGCCTTTTGACCCAGCGATTCCACTGCTAGGACTATACCTGAAGAATCCTGAAACACCAAGTCAGAAGAACCTATGCTCCCCTATGTATATAGCAGCGCCTATTCACAATAGCCAAATGCTGGAAACAGCCTAAGTGCACATCAGTGGATGAATGGATCAGGAAACTGTGATACATTCCCACAATGGAATATTACACAGCCTAAAGAAAGAAGGAACTCCTACCTTTTGTGATAGCATGGTTGGAACTGGAAAGTATTATGCTTCGTGAAATAAGTCAGGTGGCAAAAGACAAATACCATATGATCTCACTTAATACAGAAAACTAATGAACAAAACAAACAGATGAGCAGAATGGAACCAGAGACATGGAACAAAAAAGGAGCAGAATGATAGTGGTGACCAAAGAGGAGAGGGGTGAGGTAAGGGCAAGAGGAGGGTGTGGTAGAAAGGGTAGGGTTTAGATGAGGAGCTAATGTGAAAGATCCATGGACATGGACTCGGAGTTGGGGATTGACTGTGGGAGAGGGGAGATGAAGGGGAGAGCAAGGGGGGACAAGTGAAACAATTGTAATACAACATTAATACATCAATAAAAAACATAATATATTAATAATTTTTAAATTTTTACTTTATATTATAATTCAAATATTTTCTACCCTAGGAGAAGAATTACTTGTAGTTGGTGAACTTGGGGTGGGTGATGTTATATGAATAACACCATCAAAGTATTTCCTAGCACAGTAATGAGAAAGTAGGCAAAACAGTTGGCTATTCTGTAGAAGTTATTCATTGCCTGTGTAATACAGTAGTTTGTTCTTTAACCAAAGCTTATTAATAATTGAATGTTTGGAATAGTGATTCACAGCTGGCTTTCTCTATGTGTTTGAATTTACAATGGTAACCATGAATTGGTTTGGTTACTGTATTGTGTGTTGCTTTAAATACAACTGAGTGGACTTGTAATTGAATGGCAACTACAAAAGCTGTAAGGCTGATGTTTCACTATCTTGGCTATTTTCTATCTATTATGCTTCATTCGAACTCTATAACCTCTCAACTGCCCATCACCATTAACAAAGCTGCAGGTTATGCCTGTAAAACATCAATATATCTTAATTGACGTACTAATATGGACATCATTTTTACATTTTCATTATTTTCAATTCTAAGAGTATTTCAGCAGCTATAACGTTGAAAGTGCTACCTGTGCTTGTTAAGATATTATAAATTTGAGTAGTTCATGTTTCTTTCACAATATTTTTATTACTTTATTTCTCCTTTAGAGGTATGTAACATTTATTTTGATATATCACATAAATTTGTATGTTTGTTTTCTGTAAAATAGTGGAATTGCCCACTTCATAGGCTAGTAAGAAGAGGTTATATTATTTTCCCCAGCCTGTTAGTAACAGAATAGTAATAGAAAGGGAAAACTTTCTATTTGATTTACTTCCAGTTTACCTTTTGTGATTTTTTTTCTTCCAGGCATGACTAAAACAATATTTAAGGTAAAAATGTTTATCATATGTGTTTTCTATTCTAAAACTTTTAATGATTTTCCATTACATACATGATTTTTCTTACTCTTTGACCAATTATGCAAAGCTCTATATAATGAGGTTAATTTTCTAAAATTTATTTATTTATTTTAAAATTTTAAAGATTTTTTTATTATTTCCAGAGAGAGAGAAAGGGAGAGAGGTAGAGAGAGCAAGAAACATCAATGTATGGTTGCCTTTCACCTGCCTCCAGCTAAGGACCTGGCTGGAGACCTAGCTTACAACCTGGCTATGTGCCCTGGCTGGCAATCGAACCAGTGACCTTTGGGTTCGAAGGCCGGCACCTTATCCACTGTGCTACCAGCCAGGGCTAAAATTTATTTTTTAAGTAAGCCTAACACAAGTTTTACCTACAGGGAAAATAAAAAATAGTGTGTATTTTAAACTTAACCCTATTATCAACATGGAGGGTGAACTGGGGAAAAACTAGAGGCAACCAAGCTGTCTACATTCTAATATTAGCTCTTGTGAGAGATAATTAACTGGGTTGACAGAGCAACAAGAAACAAGCAAACCACTGTGGAACATGCCCCTTAGAATGGTCTTCAACTGTAGGTGTTTTTAATGTAATAATCATTGCGAGGTATCCAATGTAATTTACCTGATGAATTAAAGGAAGACTTTATAGCTGGGTCCTCTCTGTCCCATGCCAGAAACCCATCTCTGTAAAAATAAGTCACCTGACGAAAGTACATTAATGGTCACAAAGATATGAGGCAAAAGCAGAATATGTAAATCTTAAAACAAAACTAAGATCAGTCATTTAAAATCTCCCTATCCTTTTATTGGTCAAACTATTAGAATTGTGTTTTTATGTTTTATTTTCTTCAGGCTTTTTTTTCCCCCTTTGGTTGGGTTTTTGTTTCAGATGCAAGATTTCAGTTGGGCAATTAAAAATTACACTTAAGAAATCATGATGATCACTGTATAAATAATCCTATTCATACAAATTCATTTCAACAGATTTTCCTTGAGGGCCTGCTGTATTCAATGCATAAAGAATGATTGATGGAATTGTACAGTTGATGGGGTGGAGATGTTACAAAAGATGACTTTATTTTTTGAAAAAAGTATGTTTCATTTTTGGCACTGCATCATAAGTGCCGAAGCAATGAATGAAAGATGTGCGAGAGTAACTCTGCTTACAATTAGAAAGAACTTAATTCAGCACTACATAAAAATGAAACAGGAAATAATGTGCCAAAGCTACTGTAATCTGGATTCATATACTAAGTGAAAGGTTGGCCAAAGTTATTTCTATGATCATTCTAAACGCAGTAACATGTGCTAGAGAAGAGTACAAAAAAACTAGAGGTTTGAGTAACTGGTCCTTGTTATGATATTAACTAGCTGATTAAATTAGGTCAGGTACTTCAACTTTGAGCCTCTTTTGTTATGAAAATGTAACTTCCTTAACAATAAATTATTAAGTGGTATTGTATTCACACTCGAGTGGGAAAAATAATTCAGCTGTCAACAACAAAAAAAATACGCAAGAAAAATGGGGACTAATTTGGGTACATCATCCTCACAATGAATTTTTAGTGGAATACTTTTTTAGTTATAATTGAATTATTTATAACCAGATGTACTAACATTCTGTATATGTGACAAGAAATGGTATTGTTACATTATTATTTTAAGAAATTCATCATTGGGTATCGTAAAGAGAATAATTTCTGTATATTTGCAATTGTGGAAGTTTCTCATTCTGATAAAATATAGAGTAAAATTTTTAATTGGATTTATGCTTCAGAGTTTTCATCAAAGATCAGTTCAAAATATGAAGGACCTGATTGAAAGCTGTCATCAGAGGAACATGAAATTAGCCTTTTCTCAGGGCTTTCGTTTAATATTTTTAGAACTACACTTATCCCTATGGATTTAGTCAATACTTCTGTTTTACCCATATAAAAGAACTAAAACCTGTTGAAAAAGGCAATTTTATATTAAATTCATAATGGATTTTAGTATCTAGCACACTTTCTAGATCTTTGTTCTGTGGGGAGATCGATCTTCTTTTTAAAAAGTGTATTTCATTGATTATGCTGTTACCCTTTGTTTCAATTTTTCCCTTCGCCCCTCTCCATCCAGCATCCCCTCCCACTGCCTCAGGCCATCTACACACTATTGTTCATGTCCTGGGTCATGTGTGTAAATTAATTGGCTACTCCATTTCCTATACTGTACTTTATATCCCCATAGCTATTATGTAACTACCTATTTGTACTTAATTGCCTCACCTCTTCACCCATTCCCCCACACACCCCTTGCATTTGGCAACCATCAAAACACTTTCCATACTCATGATTTTGTCTCTGTTCTTCTTGTTGGCTTAGTGTTTTTTTTTAGATTCAATTGTTGATAGATATGTATTTATCCCATTTTATTGTTCATAACTTTGATCTTCTTTATCTTAAATAAGTCCTTTAACATTTCATATAATAATGTCTTGGTGATGAACTCCTTTAAGTTTTTCTTGTCTGGGAAGCTCTTTATCTGTCCTTCAATTAAAAAATATCTTTGCTGGGTAGAGCAATCTTGGCTGTAGGTCCTGCTTTTTATGACTTTGAATATTTCTTGCCAATCCCTCCTAGCCCCCTAAGTTTCTTTTGAGAAATTAATTGACAATCTTATTGAAACTTCCCTTGATGGCAGATACTTCAGTCCCTCTCCATATGCCACTGGTGCCTTTCAAGATGAAATCTTGGTGCTGGAACTCAGAGGGAGTGAGAATGAGTAAATCTGTGTGTGGGTTCTTTAAGAGAAACTATTTAGGACTCTAGAAGTTTCTTTTCTTTTCTTTTCTTTTTTAATTTTATTGTTGTTGTATTATATCCATCCCCTTTTTGCTCCCCTCTGTCCCCCTCCCCACCCACCCATTCCCCCCAAAGTCAATCCCACCTGTTGTCCATGTCCATGGTTCCTTTATACTTGGTTCTTGTCTAAGCTGCTCCCCTTCTTTGCCTCTACCTACCCCCTCCCCCCAACCCCGTTCCCCCTGACCACTGAAGGCCTATTCCTTGTATTCATATACTTGGTTCTGTTGTGCTTGTTGTTAGTTTTGCTCATTATTGTCCTGTAATTGGTGAGATCATATGATTTCTTCCACCAACTCAATCTCTGGTGATTTTTGCAGCTAGAAGTTATAGGAACTTATCTTCCTGTCACTGGAACCCTGGGCTGGGGGGCCTGGTGTGGGGGTGAGTCTCCTCACTCCTGAGATACCCTCCTGAATTTTTATCCCTGCACATGGATTTGGGACCAGCTTGTTCTGTATTCTACCTATCTGGATGGATGTGGATTTTTTATCCATAGTTGTCAGACTTCCATTCAACTTGATTTCTGATGGTTCTGGGTGTTGTTCTACAGTTTAGTTGTAATTTTGATGTGGTTGTGTGAGGAGGTGAGCCATGTGCACCTATGCTGCCATCTTGATGGGAAGATGATGAGGTATTCTAAGAATATCAGTGGTCCTGTCATGTGCTCCATCTCAGAAGCATGCTTGCAACTTTTCCTCTCCCCCTCTTCTTCCCCATAGGTGTGCATCTCTTTAACCCCATGAGACCTGAAATCAGGGGAATAATGGGCAGTGGCAGCTTGTCCTGGACTAAACCCCTGAACCTGTCTCCAAGGCCACCTTTTCTGACTTCTCCGTTAGCCAACAGCAGGCCCACGTAGGCTCATTTCTTTCTCAGAACATTTCTAGAGAGAAAAAACATACCTGCCTAATCTCTCTCCTGTTGCCTCCTCTACCCTAAGCTCTTTTTTGTTTCACTGTCCCCAGTTCTAATAAACATACGCTCAAAATAAAAAATAAAAAAGAAATATTCTAATTCCAAATCATTCTCTAGGACCTGAGGGGTTCATTCCAGAAATAAACAGTATTTGTTACAGTTCATTCCCCTATTGCTTCTTAGGGAAATGAATATAACACTTCACTGCCAAAGAAGGAAAAGCTGTGTGGGGGGAAAAAAAAAAAAGCTACATTTTCAAATGTCAGTGGGCTCATATGGCATCTGACCTAGGAACAAGTTCTCAGCTAGAATAAGTCTCCCTGGCCCACTTCATCAGTGAGCACTGACCTCCTGCTGCTCTTCCTGGTCTATAATACAGGAGTTCTTCTGTGCTCCTTGAATGGAATATTTTGCATTGAAAATATACACTAAATGTCACTCAGCCTTAAACACCCAAGGCTACCTAGTGAATACTTTGAGAGTCAGATTGAGGGAAATAGTTCCCAGATAAGAGAGAAAGGTAAAACAACTAGTTTTTAACCACTTTTATTAACTTTTCTATTATAATATACAATCTTTCATGTAAGAAAAACATATTTCCCACTGTTGGCTAACCAAGAATGACAATTCTGTACTATTAATCAATATAGAATGTTACGACTACATACTTGTGTATTTTTCCATGTGACTTGGTATATATTATCCTGATTTATGGCCATTGCAATGTTTTTAGTTACATATCATGGCCTCAGTAGCCTCATTTTTGAGATCAAGAAATTGAAGCACATTGTTATGAAGTAAACTGAGTCAAGGTCAAGCAGCTATTGAATGGCCAAAAAGAACAATAGCCGTGTTAACAGCAGCCAATATATGTTGTTTCCCTGCCATATGGGAAGCATTGGGTGTATGTTCCCACTTTCAGTCTTTATCAGATTGTGGCAATGGGATTTTGGACCATACAATGCAAAATATATAATTATTAAATATACTAGCTTTAGCTGGTTTTGAATTTGGATAAGTCAGTTTCTGTACATGCAGTGAATGCCTAGGAACTAGGAAGGAAAAGTTATAAAAATGGTAAACAATTTTCTGAATAGCATATAACATTTTATAGCCTTTTGATCCTATACAAGGACTATAAAACCAAGTTCTTAAAAATACTCCCCTTTATTTCTTCACCTTCAGTGAGCCTGGTCTGGATTATTTGATGTTTAGTGTAATGTAAGGGGTGCTGAAAAGGAAGGATCTTGGCTGCCTCCCCAGCTTTCTTGGCTCCTCCTTCTGCCAAATGTACCCCTGTTAACATCTAGGGACTTCCCTTCTTTGCTGTGGTGCCCTGCATTTTATTAGAATTGACAAAAATAATTGGTAAGAATTTGACCCAATTCAGATGGCTGAAAATTGCAAAGATTGCGCAGGGCATCAGAAAAAAATGTTTCTCTCCTCTGTTGGTTGATGTGCAAACAACAGCAACAGCTGCAGTGTGGGGGATGCCAGCAGGGGAAAGAGGAAAGAGCCTTGAGAGAATCACACCCACCTTTTGGGCATTTTATTATGAAGGTAGTGGAGCCCTGTATTGTTTAAAGGAAGTAGGCTCACATGTTGCCTTAGTTGCAAATAATAGCAAACTAAGTGATAAAAATGGAGAATCCAATTTAGAGAGTATTGGTGGATGATCCTCGCAGCTGTAACTTGGATTAATTATGATAGTAATTTGCCTTTATAATGTAATATAGCATGAGAATTATAGCTGCATTGCATCATAATGTTTTAATTTGTCTCTTCCATGCTATGAGTTCCAAGAAGGTAAAGAACAGCTCTGGTTTACAGTGATGACCCCAATCTTCCATAGTTTGTGGCAAAGGGTAGGTGTTTGCTAAATCTTTAAAAAGAAGAAAGAAAAAAGAAAGGAAGGAAGGAAAAAATAGGTCCAACCTTATTCCTGATTCAGGGACAGGAAGCTAGTACAGGAGACTAGATTATATATAGTTAATGTTTTAAAAGTGTTACAAAACTTTTACAACAGTCAAAAAATAATACCCACAATTATTTTGTTTAAAATTTTACCTTGGAATACATTTTTTAGATAAAAATAAAGGTTCATTGAACTTTACTATAAAATAAAAATCACCTTTAAAAATTCTAGATACCTGAATGCTTAAAAAAATACACATTTACCCTTTTAGTTTTTCTAATGCGTAATATAGCACATACAAAATACAAAAGCTGCATTCAACATTAAAGACTGTATATGATTTAGGATGACCTTATTAATAGCTATTTCAGATTTCAAAACTATCAGAGTAAGCAGGACTATATATTTAAAAGTCAGTTTCAATGCTTTGGTGTACTCTGTTTTAATATACCTTCTTTCTTTTACAACAAAGTAAGAAAAGCCCCTCAAAACTTTCATTTCTCTACTAGTGGATCTTTAAATGATTTCATCTAAATTACACAGGACAGACCCTGGGCTAGCCAAGGGGGGTGAGCGGGTTTCCATGGTTGGAGGCTGTGTGTTAACAAAAGTATCCATGGAGAACAATGGAAACTCAGTGGATTTTCTTTAAGTCCATTAAAAACTCAGAAACAAAGCTAATATATGGCAGCAAATCGATGGACTCTGGAATATCCTTGGACAAGAGTTACAAAATGGATTATCCTGAAGTGGGTTTATGTGTAATAATCAATAATAAAAACTTTCATAAAAGTACTGGAATGCCATCTTGGTCTGGTGCAGATGTGGATGCAGCAAAACTCAGGGAAACATTCATGAACTTGAAATACGATGTCAGGAACAAAAATTATCTTACAGGTGAAGAAATGGTGGAATTGATGCAAAATATTTCTAAAAAAGATCATAGCAAAGGGAGTAGTTTTATTTGTGTGCTTCTAAGCCATGGTGAGGAAGGTGTAATTTTGGAACAGATGGGCCTGTTGACCTAAAAAAATTAACAAATTTTTTCAGAGGGAATTGTTATAGAAGTCTAACTGGAAAACCCAAACTTTTCTTTATTCAGGCCTGCTGATGTACAGAATTGGACTGCTGTATTGAGACCAACAGTGGTGCAGAGGATGTCATGGCATGTCAGAAAATACAGTTGAGGCAGACTGCCTGTATGCGTCTTCTATAGCCCCTGGTTACTATTCCTGACGAAATTCAGCAAACGCGTCCTGGTTCATCTAGTCACTCTGTGCTGTGCTCAAACTGTATGCCCCCAAGCGGGAGCTCATGTGCAGCCTCACGCAGTTAACCTGAAGGTAGCAATAGAGTTTGAGTCCTATTCCTTTAACTTTAATTTTCATGCAAAGAAACAGATTCCGTGCATTGTGTCTGTGCTCACAAAAGAGCTGTATTTTTATCACTAAAGAAATGATTTTTTTTTTTTTTTAGTTTGTATGCCAAGTGAGGGAAGTGGTATAAATGATACCGTATTTTCCCATCACTTAAATCTAATCTGGTACTCCAGTTTGTGCTTTGAACCAAGCTACCTTCATAGCAATAGAACCACTATGAAGTTACCTCAAACTCAGAATCAGGTAGTTGAAATTGAACTGAATTAGGAATAAATAAATGGTAGTGGTTCAAAAGGAACTGGTTGTCAATAAATAGCGCTCATAAATATAATGTTTTAGTAATGCTGTGTCATGAGTTTCAGGTAATTATGATACAAGTTAAACATTGAGTGATGAATTTCAGTGATATTGATAGGCTTTCACTCTGTGTATGCATTCTAGTTTTTGTCAAACTATAGAAATGACGACGGAATAATGTGTGATGATTTAATAATGGATCTGGACTTTAGGAGCAACTTGCATGGCATGAAGATCTAGATTGTATAATTGGTCTTTGGAGACATGGTAAGGGCATTTTTAGATTATTTATCTTAGCATATAGTCTTGGGATGTTTGTCCTAAGTATGGATTTGTTGTAAAATAAAATCATGTTTAATATTGAAAAATAGTTGACTTGAAAGGGTGAGCAATCTCAGGTGACAGTTTTAAGGCTGCACGCATCATGATCACTAGAGGAACTTGCAGTTACCGCTGCGAAGGTCCGGGGCAGCTACTCATCCCTGCGCAGCCCGAAGAGTTGTCATTGTCACATGACAATGAAAACCTCGGACTGGTGACACAACTGCTAGCATCACGAATTGCAGAAAGGCTGTCAGGACAAAGACAGCTTACACGACCAACAGTGAACTATGAGGAAGCAATCATAGATCGATCAAGCTGGACCGTGTCACAGAAGGTGGCTGGGGCCTGAGTGGACAGACGCAGCACGGCCTCCGTGGTGAAGGCGGGGCCAGCGACGCGCATGGGGCAAGGGCTGCGGTGCGTGGACAGGTTAGGCAGGAACCTCCAGGACGAAGCCAAATCTGCAACTGACGGATGGAAACTTTCCAATGATGGTGTGGTCACAGTACTGTCCTTAGTACCCTTCATAGTAAAATTCTTGAGTGTGTTATTGTCTGCTGAAGTTTACGATCCAAGGAAAGTGCTGCTGTTATAGACTGTTCTCTGAAGTGAAAGGACCATAACACACAGAACTTTCGAAATCATCAGTCTTCCTGCTTTGGTGCTGGGGAGACGGAAGAGCAGCACAGGCCCCAGGCTTGGAGGCTGGGCTCCAAGCCCCCATTTTTTTTTTTTTTTTTTTTTGAATGTCAACAGTTTATTTATATTCCTTCAAAAACACTCTACTCTGGTCATACACATAGATTTACATAACTGAAAATAACCAAAGATGATAGATAATTCACAGAGTCTCACCTCCACATAGAAGTTTTAATTGCCTCAGAAGCCTGTAGGTCATGTTCTCAACCTTTGAAAATGAGTGAAAATGTTCCAGAGTATTCACAGTAGCCATGTATTTGGGTTTTATATTTATATCATTGGATTTGAGACCTAAATGTGGCCATACATGTCACAGTAAGCTAAATCCCTTATCAAAAACAAAATGCACAAGGAATTGAAAGATGTAATTTTGATGGCACAGACTGCAAAAAACTGAATGCCTAGACATAACTCCTACATCTCTCCTTAACTAAGAGATGATTGCTATGCATACAGGTTTGAGACAGTAATATATATCAGTATGTGATTAATCAAAGAGTGCCCTTAGTACCATGAACTTGGGCCCTTATGCCACAGCATTCCCCCTCACGGAGGGGAAGAGCGTCACAGCTCCCGTGTCCTATCAGCCCGACTTTACACGTGACCTATCTTGCTTAGAGAAAGAAACTCGAATTTATAAATGACAGCTTTTTTTTCCCCACTATGTCTACCTTTTTCTAAGTAAATGAAGCATGTAATATGATGATTTTTAAGTAGTTCTAATTCATTGTTATGATTTTTTATTTCAAAATAAAAATTTTAACAAAATTAAAAACAAAAAAATAAAATAAATTACATAGGACAAATATTGCTTCACCTTGGTCTACAACAACGCCCTACAAAGAAGAAGGAGTGCTTCAGGTATGCAGTGGCCTGAATATGAATACTTTATTAACATATGCATATGTCCAAATCTAATTTTTTCATCAATGAGAATCTTTGGGGAATGTTCGGACATTTGCTATCACCCAAGATCTGAGTCATTATTTTCAAAACAATTAACTCCATTAACTGTTTTAGTTTCTATAAAACATTTCCAGCCTTAAACATGGTATTTGCTGTAAATAGGAAATAAAAAATACTGGTTTAGTAAATACCTGATTAAATGTATATAAATTAATTTTTGCAAAATTCTTACAAAATGTAGTATTTTATCTCTTTTCTATTTGCTATCACAGTCATCATTATGTTACCTTAACCAGACTTAGCTTTTGTTTGCTTACAGGTAGATTATTCTGATGGGTTAAATATCCATTTTAGTAGAATGAATATAAAGCTTGCTGTGTATGTCAAATATCTGTCACTCTAACATTAACTTTATGTTTAAGAGATATTAAATTTCATAAAGCCAAGTGGCTGTTAAACAATAAGTGGTCATAGATTATTAATATTGACTAACAACCTTCGTTTGGTCATAAGGCCTTCTTTAGCCAATCAAAGCAGGTATGTGCATAAAGAGGTATATAACTGACTGTATAGCAGGACTGTGTTAATAAACTGTGCCTTTCCATATTGAAAAGAGAGGCTGAGTAATTACCATAAATATAGTGTTTATTCAACACACACTAACTTCTCTTCTGTATGATTCTTTTGTGACATTCTTGAAACTCTAATATTATATGCCTTTAAAATATTGACCTGGCTGGTGTGGCTCAGTGGATCGGTGCTGGCCTGAGAACCCAAGGGTCACTGGTTCAATTCCCAGTCAGGGCACGTAACCAGGTTGCAAGTCTGAAAGGCAACCATACATTGATGTTTCTTTCCCTTTCTTCCTCCCTCCTGCCCTTCTCTCTAAAACTGCCATCCAGTAGGCCCTCCTCCTCAGCAGTCATCTGCACCCCCAGGCTCCATCTTCACATTAGTCTTTTCTCTCCAGGGAGCCGCTGCTCTACTCCTCCAACTTACCATTCATCATCTGTCCTTGCTTGCTCTGTTCCTTTACCATTTTTTCCAGGCTTTTCAGTAGAAAATCCACTTTTTATTTTATCTGGGTCAATTCCTTCTTTTTTTTTTTTTTTTAAGATTTATTTATTATTTTCAGAGAGAGGGGAAGGGAGAGAGGCAAAGAAGGAGAGAAACATCAATGTATGGTTGCCTTTCACCTGCCTCCAGCTATGGACCTCGCTGGAGACCTGGCTTGCAGTCTGCTTGTTGCCTTGGCTGGGAATCGAACCAGTGACCTTTGGGTTCTCAGGCTGGCGCTTATCCTCTGAGCCACCAGCCAGGGCTGGTTAATTCCTTCTTAATGGCCTGAAGATTATCTCCTTTCAACTTTCCAGACTTGGCAGAAGAACCTTGCTGTCCACTTTGAATTGAAGCCACTTTTGCCCATCCATGAAGTGTTTCCTGATACCCGTTGATGTTTCAAGGGCTCTACAACTGGGCAGGAGGAGGAGGAGGAACACATGCTGGGTAACTGTACATCCTGTCATAATATTCCCTTTGAAAATCATAGTCCAGGTCAAAAGAGGAGCCATACATCTCCATTACAGATTGTTTCACACCTACTTTTCCTCAGTTCATTTTTGGCTCTGCAGCCAGATTAATGCCTAAAACCTGGCCAGCAGTCATTCTGCCATCTTCTCCTTCCACTGCAGCATGTGCATTTCTCTCATTAACATATTAAAAGAAGACAAAGCCCTTATGAACAGAGAAACCTACAATTTTGCCATATTTTGAGAAGATAGTCTCCACGTCAGATTTCTTGACCACATGAGTATTAAGATTCCCAGTGAATATACAGGAGTTAATGGAGTGAGGATCTGTCTTGTTGGTAACATTGGTGGCCCATGTCTTTGATGATAAGGTTCCTCACAAAGCCAAAATGTAGCTGAAGATCAAAGAAATCTCACACGGTTGCAGGTTTGATTCTTGGTTGAAGGCACACAGAAGGTAACCAACCAAACAATGTTTCTCTCCCCACCCTTCCTGTCTCTCTCAGGCAAAGTTTCACTAACATAAATTTCAAGTGATTTGTAACTAGGAGAGAGATGGGAGAAGGGAAAAGAGATTTGATTCTGAATCTTCCACTCCCAGGTTCTACGTGGACAAGACAATTGCTGATCGAGGTCAGAAATACGGCCGCAACTGCTTAGCTTTCCTCTCGTCACCTATGGCTGGTTTTTTAAAGATTATTCTGGAAGCACTGATGTGCATTATAATAAGGTAGTATACTACATTATCTGTACATTGTATTATAATCATCTATGAATGCCAGTTTTTCTCAACTAGAGTCCAAATATTGTTGAGAGAATAAGTTAATCCTATTTATTTTAGTAATTGAAGACCTACTTCAGTGTCAGGCTTATAAGTACTTCTAAAATATTATAATTTTTTCTTGAATGCATGCATATCTAAAACTACAAATGTCTGTCTATTTACTCCCTAGTGTCCTAAAGTGCTCAAGTTCAAACTTGAGTTTTCTTTTTCCTCTTGTAAAATAGGAGTTAGAATACAAGTCTCATTTTCTGCATTACATATATTATCCTTTGTCCATCAGCTATATGGTGAGCTTTTAAAATTGAGGCAAAAAAAAAAAAAAAGAGAAAGAGATCACAGTCTATGTTTGCTAAGCATAGTGGGTGGTCTTTCTAGTAACAAAATCTATTCCTTCCTGCTTCAAATCACAGGGGCAGGAAAATTTGTTCACTTCTGATGCAGAGATATTAGGGACCTGAAAATTCTTTTTGACAAAAGAAAGAGACAATAGAACTACACAATTTAGGGTAAGCTAAATCAAGGAAGGCCAAAAAGGTCAGAAAAAGAAGAACCAGGACATGCCTTCTAAAATGACTATCCTTTCATTAGACAAGCCATGGATAACAATGTAACTGAGTCGAGATACTCAGCGTTTCATTTCTGCCTTGACCATAGATATTCATATGGGCAACAAGCCATCTCCAGTAATGGCTACTCATTCCCCCCATCTTTATGGAACTCTCTGTGCTAACTGAAGTGGTAGACTCCTTTCTATCCCCTTCTCCCTTCGTGAGCCAGACTTCCCCGTGAGCCCTGGAACCGCAGGAAGACGTCAGCTCTCAGCCCTGTCATTAGCCACAGGCTTCAAAGTAGGAACACAAATGACACAAGGGAAACACCTTGGATAGTACAAAACAGCAGGGAAAGGGAGCCTCAGAGAATTCAATTCAGAGATAATAAGTGAGTTCATTAAATATAATAAATAGGGGTTTGCATGACTAAATAGAGCTGAGTATCTCTCAACAGCAGGTGGTGCAATGCACAAAACATACAAAATGCAATTGCTTCCAAAGGATTTTCCTCATACCTTGATTATGTTTTAAAATTACTTAAAATTACTCATAAAGTACACAATAAATAATATATGATACTAACCCTAAGTGAATTTGTAGTCCCCTAACTGAGTCAGATATGCAAACCTTAACCATGAATGAGATAACCTAGGCGTTGTAATGGAGTTATACACAGGATTCAGGGAACGCAGTAGAGGGAGACGGTTACCTAAATGCCTTCAGGCAGGAAGGACAGCAGGGCCACTTCAGAGAAAAAGGAGTACCTTAGCTGTTTGATGAATGAATAATGACTTTGCAACTGATCAAGGGGAGCAATTATTTCAGACAATGAGAGCAAACTGCACAAAGACATAGTGGTGCGTAAATCCTGGAGAATCATCTGGGAACTCCAAGTAGACTCATCTGTCTTAGCTGTAAGTTATAAGTCCTGATCACAGAGGAAAGGGTAGGAACTTTGAAGTCAGACAAGCTCATAGCCCTGAGCCACTCGTAAGCAGCTGTGTGGTTTTGAATGCATTAAATAGCTCTTTTGAGTCTCATTTGTTAGAAGGAAAGAGTAATAATTACCTTGTTGGGATTCTGGAAGGTTAAAACACAGATCTAAAATACCTCCATAGTGTCTAGGTAAATAAGATGCTCAATAAATGACAGCTCTTCTCCTCCTTATCTTCTTCCTCCTCCTCCTCCTTCTCATCTTCATACTGGAGACGTAGGCTCCTGGAAGGACTGGTATTCCATACTGACTATACATATATACAGGAGACATTTAAAGATTTAAGCAGAGGGCAATAATCACAGATTCATGTGTTTAAAAAAATCACTCTGACAGCATCATGGAGGGTGGGAAGAATTGAGCTGGGAATTAGAAGATAGTGTCAATGGCCCTGGAAATATGAACGCAAAACAAAGATACTAAGTGCTGAGATGGGAGAGAGAGAATGTTACCGTGTCTCCTTTTCCCCATTCCTTTTAACCCACGCAAAGCGCAAGTGGTTCATGAAAGGCTTCAAATACAAAGTCACAACTGAGGTTGCTGTGGTTACAGTAGAAAAGGAGAATATACCCTGGATCTTTTCTCTCAGTCTCATTCTTAAAACAGCAATTTTCTCACAGTGTACTTCAGAATATTGTGTTACAGCTAATCTTCTGCCAGGAACGTTTTCTGTTCTGGCTACCAAAGTAAGTCTAAGGTGTAAATGGAACCCTGTTGCTCAAAACTTTCTCTGCACATAACCAAGCAAGTTAATATTCTGTACATGGAATCTTACAGAATTCAAGAATTTATTTATAAAAAACCCTGTACAAAATTTATTTATAAAAAAACAGGATTTATAAAACATTGTGTATTTATTCTGACATGTTTACACTTCAGTCACCTTCAAAGTACTCTCCATGTGATGTAATACATCTATCAAGACATTTTTTTTCCTATTCAAAAGAGTTTTTAACTCATTGATTCTGATGCCTTTTAGTGCTTCTGCCATTTGTTTCACCTCTTCTACATCAGCAAAATGATTTCCTTTGAGGACTTTTTTCATCCAGGGAAACAAATTTAAAAAATGTCACTTGGTGCTAGGACAGTTGCCTAGGGAAGAGGGTTGGGGATGAGGATCATACCATTTTTGCTCAAAAACTACAGATTACTCAACAAGGTATGGGTAGGTGTGCTTGTAAACTACCAATCATGAAACAGGCAAATGTGTTGAAAGAATCTTGAGAAAAATTCACTGAAGCCAAACGCAGCCTTTCACAACAACGCCAGCTGGTACACTGATTCAAATGGGTTCCTAGAACACTCATCTAGCAAGAGAAGCCTGTACTCCAAGGGGCCTACTCTCCAGAAGATAATTCTGGGGTTTTGGGGATCTCCTCTCATGATGTCTGATAAAAAATGTTTAGAGCTATATAAAAGCAGGTGAGAAATACTCATCCTGTCCAGGTAGCTCAGTTGGTTACAGTGTTGTCCTGATATGCCAAGGTTGTAGGTTCGATCCCTGGTCAGTGCACATACAAGAATCAACCAATGAATACATAAATAAGGAAGCAAGAAATCAATGTTTCTCTTTCGCTTTCTCCCTTCCCCTCTCTCTAAAAATGAATTTAAAAATTAAAAAAAAATGAAACGGTTAAAAATCTGAATGTGGTTGCTGGTGTCATTGTAAGTAATGGCCAAACCTGTAAAGAGTTTTTATGAGTTTATTTGAGCCAAACTGATGACATATGCCACACAGCAACATTTCAAATGCTCCAGAGAGTAACAGTTTGCAGCGAATGTGCTTGATAGTAAGGAGGAAATATAGAGAAGATTGCATGAAGATGTGAAAAAGCAAGGTAGGGACAGGATTATAAGAGTTAACAAGGTTATGTGCTTTCTTGAGGGTGGTTATGGGTTTTTTCAAAGGTGTGTTGACCCAGATGCACAAAAACAATGGACAGGCTTGCTTAAGGCAAAGAGAAAACTTGTACTAAATGTTATATGTTTGGGGCACAACTACACACTTCTGACCTGCCCAGTTGGAAAGTGTGATCAGATCACCCTGTGAGGTTACTTTCCATAGAACCTCCTTTCTTCATCCACACTGGACATTTTCATTCACACACAGAGTACTATGACTAAACAAATCTTAAGGGGATGGATGTAATACAACAACAATAAAATTAAAAAAAAAAAAAAAAATCTTTTCATAAATAGTGCTGTTTATGTTCATTAGCAGCACTATTTACAATAGCCAAGTGCTGGAAACAGCCTAAGTGCCCATCAGTGGATGATTGGATCAAAAACTTTGTTACATTTACACCATGGGATACTATATAGCAGAAAGAAAGAAGGAACTTGTACCCTTTGCAACAACATGGATGGAACTGGAGAGTATTATGCTTAGTGAAATAAGCTAGTCAGTGAAGGACAAATATCATATGACCTCACCCATTACGGGACAATAATGAACAAAACTAACAACAAACAAAACAGAACCAAATATATGAATACAGTGAATAGGTCTTCGGTGGTCAGGGGGTAAGGGGTTGTGGGTAGGGGGAGGTAGAGGTAAGGAAAGGGAGCAGCTTAGACAAGAACCTAGTATAAAGAAACCATGGACATGGACAACAGGCAGGATATACTTTGGGGGGAATGGGTGGGTGGGGAGGGGGACAGAGGGGAGCAAAAAGAGGATGGATGTAATACAACAACAATAAAATTTTAAAAAATAGTATATAAAAAAAATAGTGCTGTTTCTTTACAAGGAGGTTTAGTTTTCATAAAAGAACAATTTAAGTCAGACATTTTAGGAAGTTCATCTATATCTTCCCATAAACCTGCTGCAAGTTTTAGTTTGATTCTTCTAATTATTGTTTCAATTTCTTAGCATTTTTGCTAATATATCCTACTCATTGTGGCACAGCAGCTAAATTCTAATCACATTGTCACATGACACTATCACATGGTCTATTTCTTACAGTATTTGCTCTCAAAATGCTTATATTTTAATAACAGGGCAGAGTGATAATAATTGAGTGCAATATAGTAGACAAGATATACATATGTCTATTATACATAATAATTAAGTGTAAATGTAGTGGACAGGAGCAGTTTTATCTCAGATACCTGTGTGCCCTCCAGAGCTGATTGCTCCACTTAGATGGATGCTTAGTTATTTTAATAATATTTCCTGTAATAGCAGGAAAAACATCATCTATGTGTTTCATAGTGCTTTGTATTTCACCAAGTGTTTTCTTATATTTATTCATTCATTGATTTTATTAATATTGATTGATCATTTATTATATGACAGACACTGTTCTGTGAATATAGCAGTGAACAAAATAGACTAAAACCCTTATCCTGATGGAGTTTATAGTTTCATTCTACTTGGGGAAGTAAATAATACATTGTATAACAAGGTGGTGGGTGCTACCAAAATAAGTAGGGAAAGAAAGATAAGAAGAGTTGATATTTGCATCTTAGAAAGAAAGCCTAGGGAAAAGGTGTAAAGGAGACAAAGGAATAAAGCTATACTGATGTGTAGAGGGAATGCATTCCAGAGGAGAAAAACAAGATTACAAAGGTCTTGAGTAGCAACACGCTAGAGATATTCTCTAAACAGCAAGGAAGCCAATATAATCGGAGATGAGTTAGAAAGATGAAGAGTGGCTGCAAAGATTAAGTCCAAAAATTGGTGCCAGAGCAGATTATGTGGGATTTGAAGGCCACTTTAAGAGCTGGTTTTTACTTTGAGTGACATGGAAGTCATTGGAGGGATCAGGGCAGATCATACACATCATCTGTCACAGCTTTATCCCCCACCCCCCTTTTTTTTTTTTTAACACTATGCTTCTGGGTTGAGAACAAACAGGACAAGAGTAGGAAAGGAAAAACCACTTGAGCAGATATAGCAATAATTTAAGAGAGAAAGATGGTGGCTTGGACTAGAGTGATAGCAGCACAAGAAATGATTATGTCTAAGTTGGCTATTTTTAAAGTTGAATGTATCAGTGATCACTTTGAGGTTTTGGGCCAGAACAGCTGGATGGCTGCTGTGGCCAACAACTGAGATAGGGATAATGCTTGATATAGAAGGTACAAGAGGGAAGATCAGCAGTTCATTTTGGCCTGATGAAGTTATATATTAAATACCTACTGTTGTTCAAAGAGCAATAGAAGTACAAGTCTGAAGTGTTCAGGTGGGTGTAAAGACTAAAAAGACAATACTTGGAAACTATGAGCTTATAAACTGTATTTAAACCCTTGTCTTGGGGTGTGATCCTCAAGTGGTTAATGGAATGAAGAAAAGGTGCAAGAACTGAGCTTGGAGGCACTTCAAAATTAAGAAATTGGGGGGATAAAAAGAAATAGAAAAATATATTGAGAAGTAGCCTGTAATGCAGGAAGGAAGTCATGAAAACTTGGTGTTCATGGAAGTTACATAAATAAAAGCATTTCCAGGAGGAGACACCAACTATGACACCATGAATATATGAGCAATGCAGCCAGCACTGCAGATATGACAGCAGATTCTGTGGAGGGATCCAAGCCTTTATTAGAGAATAAGTTTAAGAGAAAATGGAGAATAATTGAATATCCCTTCTATAGAAACCCCTTTCAAGGGACTTGCTGTAAATGGGGAAGATGTGGAAGTGAAACTAGAGAAGGGGCTTAAAGATGGAGAAATAGGGTCCTGGCTGGTGGAACAGTGGATAAGGCGCTGGCCGATACCAAAAGTCGCTGGTTAGATTCCCAGCCAGGGCACATAACCATGTTGCAAGCCAGGTCTCCAGCCAGGTCCATAGCTGGAGGCAGGTGAAAGGCAACCATACATTGATGTTTCTCTCCCCATCTGCCTCTCTCCCCTGACCTCTCTCTGGAAATAATAAATATTTTTTAAAAATTAAAAATGAAAGATGGAAAAATAACAAGCTTATGTGCAGATACTTTATAATGTTTAATAGTCCTAACAACCATGTGAGGTAGATATTATTTGCTCCCATTTTGCAGGCAAGGAAAATTAAAAAATGCTACTGAATCAGATTATGAACCTTGATCAATAGCTTGAATTAGTGTCAAGGTACTTGGATTTCTAAGCCTGTACTCATTTTACTACTTCAGGGAAACTTTCCCCTAAAAACAAGCACTAGAAGATAAGGGGGTGGAAACATCATAAGAAAATAATTTTAAGATGCTTCAAAACTTCATACTTGTGAAAATTAATCACTGCGTAAGGAGAAAAACATGCTTCTAGCAAAGAAGTGAACATAGAGCTATAGTGCATTCAGTAATATAAAACTAATATTTTATGACTCATATTCATGTTCTTTCACTTGATAATCATTTCAAAACTTGGTAAAAAAGTATGTTGCCAATTAGTTTCTTTGAAAAGTACATACAACCAAAATGAAACTATCAAAAAATAGTAAAGATTATAAGTGACATAGGAAATGTTCATGTATTATAACATGTCTACTTTATGATTTCAAAAATTATATCAAAGTGTAATTAATTGGTCCTAAGTGTATGTGCCCTATGCATGAAAAAATGCTTAGGAAAAAAATTACATCCAGCTTCCAACTTCTCTTTTTTTATTGTATATATGATGTATGTATAAAGAATTTTTTTTATATTTTGACTGACTTTACCTTCTACCATATTTAAATATTTTGATTTAAATAATATACATTAAATAGCATAAAGGCAAAGCTAAATATTACCTGACACATACACCCCTTATTTCCATTCTCATAGAACTGAGACAACCATTAACTTCTCATATGCCAATATTCTCACCCTTGTTTTCTTACTAGTCAGTAGATATAAACCTGACTCATCTTGTATCTCTAGTACCTGTAATGCACATGTATACTGACACACAAACACATAAAATTTTACCTAAAAGTGATCTATATACAAGTTTCATGCTATTTTCTTTTATGTAGTAGCCTCTTGTTACTGCTTCTCCCCATTCCATCCCCACTCCCACCCCAATATATCCCCACTTAACCACAATTGGAAGCAGAGTCCTAGGTAACATATCTAAATCATCTAAGGATGAAAGTCTGTGTTTTTCACGCTCTAAGAGGCATACACACATAGATGAACTTGCATAGGAAGTTTTATATTATTTATGAGTATACGCAAAACAATTATTTCACATATCTGTGCTATTTTCAATCAGCAATACAAAGGCAGTCCAGAAAAAGTCTAACTATTGTAAATATAAGAATGGTTGGCACAACAATTGATGTAACCTGGCAGCCAAGGAGAGTGGACTGGAATGCACATGTGTGAATAACACTATACTAGTCAGTGGGGGCAGCAGACGTCATTGAGTGAGCATGTGTACTGTGTAACCATTGTATTAAAAATAACTGAGTAGAGCAACAAATCTGCATCGAATTTCACATTAAGCTAGAACATCCCTTTGTGGATACTATTGGGATGATTTAGAAGGCTGCAGCTATGGGCAACTGGTGACTGGCAGGTTCATCACGACAATGTGCTCACTGATGCACGATATCTCATCCAGAGATTGTTTTGGCAAAACATAAAATCACCCAGGTGACTCAGCTGCCCTATAGCCCAGATTTGATGTTCTGTGACTCCTGGCTTTTCCCAAAACTAAAATCACCTTTGAAAGGAAAGAGATTTCAGGCTGTCAATGAGATTCAGGAAAATAGGACAGGGCAGCTGATGGCGATTGGGAGAACTGTATGTGGTCCCAAGGCATCTACTTTAACGGGGAGTGAGGTGTATTGTTCTATGTACAATGTTTCTTGGATCTTGTGTTTTCATCAATAACTATCTACATTTTACATAGGGAGTGGATGAATACTTTCTGGACAGACCTCATATGTTGTGAAAATTGCAGATCAGTTCACTGAGACAGCTTCGTTCTTTTAAGTGGTTACATAATATTCTTTGTTGTAAATGCACCATTATTTATTTAATAAAACTTGCAAACTTATAACTTTTATGGGACTATAATATTATTTTAATTTTTAATGGATTTTGAGACATTGATCTAGTAAAGCATTTGCCCAGGTGCTCATTTTTCAACACTTCTGTGCATTGTATTGATTTTCAAAAAATGATCTCCTATGACCAGGTCTGGACCCAGCTTGGGAGTGAAGGAAAGGGACTGTACATAATTTTAAAAGTAAAAGCATTTGCAGATAAGCTAGAATTGACTGCAAATTTCATCTTGAAAATTGCATGACTCAATTCAAAATAAGACTGATGGAAAATAGGGAAAGAAAAGAACATTCCCCAACCCCCCCATTTAAGATATGTGCTTATTTTCACTTAACTTTTAAACTATCATCATATTAATTGAGGAAATTGAGCATACAGGCATATCTGAGTTCATTAAAATGAAGAGTTAATAAGATTTTAGTCATTTTATTAATTGCTAAAGTAATAATTTTGATGCAACAGTATAAACTCAAGTTTTAATAAAATTTCAAAGGACTTTATTCATGGGTTATCTAATTAAAAGTGCATATGTAGAGCATGACAGAGAAGTCATCTGGCTCTGTAATTGTATCCCCACCATTAACCATTTGAATGATTTTTTTTCCTATTTAAGGGAACTTAAACAAAGAATTTGTCTTCTATCAGTAAGTTGAATCAACTATACTCAGTTATGAGAGTAAAATGAGGTAATATATGTGAAATTGCTTCATATATCTACAGATAGTAAATAAAAAAGTATTCTCATAAAGTAATCATTTGAGAAAGGATGTGGAAAACTATTAATCTTCCATTCATTCTTTTAACAAATACATATGAGTATTTCTAGATAACATAAATAGGATGAGAACTAGGATAGAGAATGGGCCAAAGAACAATAAATAAAGAAGGGTGCCTATTTTCCAAGAGGCCTTTTGTGCCACATGTGTATGTAAAATGTCATAAAAACTTAATTATGATGCCATGTCAATTTGCAAATTCAGCTTTAACTTATTCTGCACACTAGTCAGTCACCATATTCCTCTAGTTAGAAGAGATTATAATGGGCTATTCCCTATGTACTGTGTGTTCATGGAGTAACAGGAGTTGCTTCAATCACATGGAATAAAATCAAAGTTCTAAAAACATAGTGATAATTGACTTAAGCTCTTTGAGTCTCATTTTTTCAAACATAAAAACAGAGAGAATAGCATGCTTCCCAGAATATTATTTTTAAAATGAAATTGAAAGACACAATACCTATCTAACCATGATGTATGGTGGAAGATAAATGCTGAGCCAGTATTCCCTTTCTAAATATATCTTTAACTTTTAGTATACAGTAACAAATACATGCAGTAAAATGAGCACATAAAGGGAAGGCCTTGATGGAGAACAAAATTCAAACCAACTAACCAACTAATAGGGAAACTCAGGAGTTAAAGATTTCAGCTTCAGTGATAGCTGACAGACTTAAGTGATAAATGCAGGTGGAAAGCTGTACTTCAGAAGCTGGAATGCATTCATGACTACCGACTCCAAGAGGTCAAAAGCAACTCAACCTTTGTGCCCTAGGGGCTCCACTGTGTTCCAAGATGGAACCAGCCCCTGATGTAGATAAAGAATTATTAATTAACAAATAAACAAGTACTAGGAAAATCAACAGATGGACTGTAACTCTTACCTGATTAACTATTTTTCAAAACCCCTTACCTACTTTTTCTTCTCCTTAATAAAAGGTCCACTAGGGATGATATTTTAAGACAGTTTTTGAGGGTACATCATCTGCTGTCTTCTCAGAGGGCCAGCATTTGAATAAAGTGCCCATAAATATTCAATCCTTGTCTCTAATTATTGGTTCTGGTAGTGCAGCTCGAGCACTAACTTTTGCAGTTTCACAACCAGATTTTAGTCACTAACACAGTAAAGACACAATTTGTTTTAATTTGACTACTCCAAAAAAGTATCAAAGTATAGGCCTTAGCTGGGTTTCCTTACACCTATTTTCATGACTTAGTACTGTTGGGCCCTGTAATCTTTTCAGGGTTTAGGACTTCTAAGTGACTTAATCTGGTCATAGGGAACAACTTTATTTTATATTATAGAAAAGATCTACATTTTATTCTAGTCTCCAAAGATATATATATATATATATATATATAATATATATATATATATATATATTATATATATATAATTACAAACTTGAATTTTGTTAAAATCATTGGTTTAAATCATTGGTTAGCCACTAGCTCTCTGGCCAGAGGGAATGCCCTGATTGAAAAGGATTTGCTGACTTTCACTTCCACATGGCTGATTTCAAGATGGGCCAACATGATGCCACTGAACCCAGAGTTAGGTCAGGAATGCACACTATGAACAGCCAGCTTGTATGCACTGGAGCAAGCCAACTCCAGCACAACAGTGACCTCATCTAAACTAATTCCTGTCCAAAGGCCCCACCGCCTAATATCATCAGTTTGGAGGTGAGAGCTTCAGCATGTGAATTTGGGGCAACAAAAATTTAGGCCACATTTAGTCAAGAAACTAGTATGGAAGAACCATGGACATGGACAACAAGTGGGACTGACCTTGAGAGAAGTGGGGGGTGGGGGGTGGAGGGGAAAGAGGGAAGGAAAAAAAGGATGTAATAAAACAACAATAAAATTAAATTCAAAAATTTAGGCCACAGCAATACTATAAAGATAATATATGTTTATTGTCTAAACTTTTGAAAATATACCTTCTAAAAGTTGAAGTAATAACAAAACCAATCCAGAATCCTGCTACTCCTTGCTAACCAGTGCAATCTTTAGGTACATGGTAAAACTAAGTTAGAGAACACCCTCAAGCCTTTTTTACATTATTACTTATGCTCTTTAATTTTTATTTTTGGTTCTTCATTCAGGTTCTTAGAATAAAGTCTAAAAACTCTTTACTGAAAATATATTCATGGCATATTTTTTATTTCATTTGATTTTCTCTAATGAGTGATCATTAGGGTAGGCAAAATATTCTTGGATTGCATTCCCTGCTCCCACCACATACACTCACACACACACACACACACAGACACACACACACACTGGGAATTATGTCTTTGATCTTTATTATTACAGAGAAGACCTTTGAAAACCTAAGTAAACTCCTTGACAACGTGACTCTTCTGAAACAGCAAAACATTTTATTTGTTTCTTAGTGCGTGACTCTGGAGCCTCTGGAAAGGAATAAAATCTTCGGACACCTTGATTTTAGCCCACTGAGATTCAATTCTGATCTCCGAAACTCTAAGAAAATACATTTTGGATGTTTTAAGCCACTCAGTTTGTTGTAATACATTATAGAAGGAATAGGAAACTGGCCAGTAGAGGGACCACCCAAAGGACGGCAAAGCATTAAGAGCACTGGCTTTGGCCTTGAGATTGAGTCCTGGTTTTTCCACGTACTGGAGGCTTATCCTTGGATGAGGTACTCAACTTTCCTAGCCAACCTCAACCTTGTTGTTGTGTTCCTTCCGAATTAGAAAAATATAAAACTCTCTCACCACTCTGATCTTAGCTGATATCACTACATGGCATATCCCCCATCAGTGTCTACATTTACTTCTTGCTTCCATGGCAACCAATCACTTTTAGCAAAATCCTTGATACCAACCCGGTTTCACATTTTCCATAGATAATCTGCATAGTACATCCACCACTTCCCCCATTTCAGGCTTGAAAATGTTAGTATTCCCCAACTCATAAAAATCTATTTTTTAAGCCCTTTTGAGCAACTGTAAATTTATTTATAAAATAGCATCATATTTTTAAACAAACATAAGAGGCCCCCTAAACATGTCCACTTTTTAATTCTAAAAAGTCAGTTCAGTGATGAAGAGGATGCTTTTATTTCTAGGAACAAATATCGTGTGGGTTCTAAAAATTATATAATTGTTTTTATATCCAATAACTAGTACCATGATTCATTTTTAGTTAATAGTGTACTAGTTAACCCCATCCCCATTCTTCTTCTGCTAATGTAAAAATGGACAGCTTTGCTATTAGGGGTTCTATTTCAATCACCCAGGTGCTATATACCCTATGTCATCAAGTATTCTAAAGTTATCATTCAGGTTAGAGAGTTACTGTGTCCTGCTATTTGACTTACAAGATAGGATTTCAGTAGTTTTGTTTTCCAAGAGGTACAACAGTTTGTCTTAAGGAAGAAACAAGCAGAATTTTTCAAGAATGATGGGAGCTCTTGAAGCAAAATAGCCTCGTCTGAGAAAATGGTTTATGTGGACACGTGAGATGATTGGATTTTTACAAAGAACTATGAAGTCATTTATCATGAAAGAGAAAAAAGTAGGAGCATAAAGAAATTGTACTTTAGATTTATATAATACAATATAATATAAAGGACAGTGAAGTAATACACTAAACTTACACAAAAATACCAAAACCATGCCCTATATAACTAGGGTATGCAATCTTCACAATTTTTAATATTTTCTGAAGTTTCAGATAACATTTAAAAGATAGGAAGATACTATGAATTTATAAATATCTATTTCATCAGAAACAAACATTCTAAAGTCTTATTTCTATATATTTTAAATAGAGATTTAGACTAAATAATGCCCAGATACCTATATATATTTTCAAATCACTATACTATTTTTTTTTTTTTTTTTTTGCACAATGCCAAGCTGAAGTTTCCAGTTATCATCAGGTATGGAATTTCCAGATGTGGACACTCCCTGGGGTCCAAAACAAGAAGCAATGTGATTTGGAACACTTAGAGTTTATTTCTATCTAGTCCCAGGACCTGTGAAGCTGAGAAATGAACTTCCTTGCCTGCCAAATCATCAAACATTAATCAACAAAAACTGATTAAGAATAGCAAATGCATTTTTGTACCTTCTTTCATTCTAATATATAATAAGGTAGTTCTCATCAAGCTTACAATTTAGAATGGAAATGAGAGCATAAAAATGAATAATAGGTAAATAAATAAGCATATGATCACTAACTGTGATTAAAAAAAAAAAAACTAATATATGGAGAAAAAATAGGAGCAAGAGGGCAAGTTTGCTTAGGTAAGGTGGTCAAGGAAAACCAATGTGGCCCTGCTACTTACCACAGGGCTGAAGCGTGAGAGGGTCATGCAGGGAGCTGTGCAGGAGAGGTCCTGGCAAAGATGCAAGCCTACTCAGAAACCTTCAGTTAACTCTTGAAATGATCAAAAAAGACTCCTGCAGTTGTAGTCAAGTGGCAAAAAGGAAAGATGTAGGAAGCCATTTGAGAGAGAAAGGCCATGTTAAGGAGTTTCAGCTATTCTAAATGCAATGGAAAGCCCTTCAACATGTCTGAGAGAGCTCTCCTTTCTCTGATCACATTGTTTACTTATTTTAGTACTAATAGCATAGTAGTATAACCCACAAGAGTCCACCTTCCTCAACAAGCCTAAGCTCCTTTAAGCTGTCTTATTTATCTTTAAATCATAAAGTCTGTTATGCTGCTTGATGTACAGTAGGACTCCTATTAGAACATTTTTTGAATGACTGCATGAACTACTAGATAAATGCCAAGAGTTATCATCAAGGAAAATGGCTTCCATGGGGAATGTAGCAGACTTCATATTTTCTGCACCGATGTGACACTCCATTAGAATGGAGGACAAAGAAATCAATATTTTTATGTATAATGTCTGATGTAAACTTATTTAAATTACTGGTAATACTTTTACTCCTTAGCTGTATGGCTCTAGAACTTTTCTGCATATTGGTTTTTATAGCTTCACTCCTCGTTCAAGACTCCTTAGTGATTTCCAGAATGCTAATCAGGACCACAAATAAATATTCTAAACCTGATTGCTGTATTTTCCAGAATAATACAGATTATAACAATAACTATTAAATAGGAGTTACCACAGTTAAATTCCTTCTAAAAATAATTACAATAAATAAAACCTTTTCAACTTTCAGAGCAAGCCATATTTTATAGGAGACATTTTGTTTATCCAAACCTTGAATCAAACCACATTAAATTAGACTTCCCATAACTTCCCCCAGATTAAAAAGTGGAAAATCTTCTTAATTTACTTGAAGTATCAGATTAAATCCTCCTCAGACAGGGCAGATGTAATGGTGTAATATGTCTCTGCAGGTTAGGGGTCTTACCAACTTGTTAACAAGACAACTGTTAAATATAATTAAAAAGCTATAGCAAAACAAGTAAGAAAAATATGAACTTGGAGTGAGAATCACTCTTTTTATACTGTTACCATCTGATCACATTTCCTATAAAATATGAAAAGCTTGAGATACTCGAGCATCTCACTGTCATGGTAATAAATGATGTTCCAAAACTTGTCTCCTGTGAGCTTATTCAATCTTTAGCATTGGAAAGTTTTGCTTTTGTCAAATGAAAGTAGACTGTTAGATGATTAAATGAATGTGTGTGCATGCACCCATGTGGGTGATGTATATAATACTTGCTTTCCGACCTTTCTTGAATCCTTCTACATAATAGAAGCAGAATAAAACATACTGTAGTCTCACTGGACCATCCATTACACTCAATTCAGATACTTTCCTTTTCTAAGATACTGGGATGCTGAGAGAGTGATTTGAACCATGTATTTGACCCTTTATAGGACAGCATATCCCCTCAGGCTCTTCTTTATGTACAGTCTGTGCTTGGCTTGTATTTGACATTTAGCAAGGGCAGGTCTAACCTGCTGAGAACTGGGTAGAGAATACTGTTTTTTAGAGCCCTATAGTAGAAGACTGCCTTAAGAATTTTGATTTGGCTTTGACATTTGGACCTTGCAAAAAAAAAAAAAACAACAAACAAATTCCACATCTTTAATCTAATTGTGCATCATTCACATCCCCAAGCCCTCTGAATTCAAGTAAAAAACAGATGCATTCCTCACATCCCACTTGACTGCTTAAAAATTTTATTTCACACAAAAGGTTGTTCAGATGAAATAGACTGATAAATAGAGGCATACTATCTATCTTCCTTTCTAACCAAATTGCTAAAGTAATTAGCATGGAGGACTTAACAGTCCTTCAAATAGTTTTTGTTTTGCTTTAGAGGTCAAGAGTGAAGTATAAGTGTATGAAAGACTATCATATTCTGAGGAGGAAAAATCTTTTTTTGTGGTAGATTGACATAGAGTTCATCAAAGTTAACTGGCAAAGATGGCACGACAAAGTTATGCAGAACACCTTTCTGCCCCCTTGATTGAAAATATATATGAGAAGGGAACAAGGTCTGTTGCCTTTGAAGGCAACAGCAAAGTAAGGCAGTTCATCCAAGAACATGTTTCATTGGAAAATTAGAATTGAAAAGGTAGAGGGATTATTCAAATAAAAATGTGCCTCTATATTATACATTTATTGACTGTTTCTTTTTTTTTCTCCGAGAGTTTCAATTAATTTTTCTGGCAAAACATAGGCACCCTATGTTGGCAAAATGTACAGAAGTGATAATAAAATCAGAACTTAAAATTCCAATACATTTTTCTCTTAGTAAGTCTAGAGGTTTACTAAATTGCCTCGAGTCTGATTTCTAACAACTAGAAATTGTGAGTACATTAATCAACAATTACCAGCTCCAAGATAACTTGATTTGTTTCTGCTGGTATTCAGTTATAATTTCTATCCCAAAATAATACAGTTATGTAACTCTTCTTTCAATTTTAATCATATAGAACATATTTTATCCATGATCTCTTCATAAACTGTTAGAAAACCTACTAATGAGAAGGATGGAACAGGAAGAGATGGATATATTTATATATCTTTTCAAAATCTTTCTAGTCAATGTCTAATACATAGTAGGTACAATGGCAAGAACCTCATATTCAAAGATGAGATCTTACACAAGAAATCATTGTCTAACAGAGTTCTAATTGAACTCATCTAGTAGCACAGACCATGATTCAGTAAAACCAGTCAACTAAACTTAAGAAAAAGCAGGTTTGTTGTGAGGATAAGACTTATATCCTTTTTATGCATTATACATACTCTAATACTTTTTAATAACAATATAATATATATTATATACACTGCAATACATTCATATGAGCTCTGTCCTGAAAGTATTGAGCCAATGTCAATATAATTAAACATTTTGCACCATCAACACTTTCGGGACAGGCCTCATATATATATATGAAAGTCTATAAACTTTCAATATGCAGGTGTAATACAAAACCAACTAAATAGATGAATGTTCGAATGGGACCAGTGTAGACAGTGAAAAAAGAAATGCCTTACGCATGAGAATGAGGAGAAGACAGCTACGCAAGTCCCAAAGTGGCATCAGTGAGGCAGAGGGAAACCCAGGCAAGTGAAATTTCCTGAAGGACAGGTAGTGAAAGTGATTGAAGAGAGAGGCTTGACTACCAGAGTAAAAACTGATTTGCAAAGGAAGAGGAAGACAAAACCCTCACCTCTGCCATGGTGAAGTTAAAGTTTCATGAAAATGGATTCAAGGAATTAAGAGGACTTCATTGTGACATGTACAGGGTGTGCGTGATAAACTGGCAATAATATTTCATCTCCTTACTCCATGTACCTCTTATTAATTTTGAAAAACTATGTTTCCAAGGTAATGGTTTAACATCATTGTTTCAGATACAAAGCATTAAATTCTGAGAGCAACTGTCATGTCTAAGGAACATGATGTTAGAACAACCATAATTTCTGGACTGCGTGCAGAGACAACAGCTAAGGAAATTGCAGACTTCAATAACATCCCTTTACATAGAGTTTACAATGTGAAGAAGGTGTATGATGCTGATCCTGATGCCACATCAACAAGGAAAATGCATAAGGTATGCAAGGATACAGATCATATGTTCTTAGAAGAGGCTAGTTTATGACACAGCAGATAAAGGAGAGGTGCTTTGAAAAAGCAAGAAAACTGCTAACAACATTGAAAAATCCCAAAGAAATAAACCTGATTTTCTTCTTTGATGAAAAAATCTTTCAGCAGGACCAAATAATCAACAAGAGAAACAACAGGTGGCTCTGTGAAAATCTTAATGAAGTCCCAATTGTCATGAAAACTAAATTTCCTGCTACAGTGATGGTGTTAGGTGTTGTTAGCAATGACTCTGCATTTGTTTCCACAAGGCTTGAAGGTGACTTCTGATGTTTACCTTACATTTTGAGAGAAGTTGTTGTACCATGGATGAAGTAAGTTGCAAATGGATGTCACTTTATCTGCCAACAAGATGGTGCACCAGCACATAATGCCAAAAAGGTGCAAGAATTTCTCAATGTCAATGTTTCTGAATTCTTGTCAAAGGAAATCTGGCTGCCTAGTCCACCAGATGCAAATCCTTTAGACTATTATGCATGTAGCATTTGTGAGAGACGAGCAACCTCATTCCAATAAAGAGGCTGTTTAAGCTAAAATTGAAAACATTATGATGTCCATGGATAAAGTTCATTAAAGCATGATCAAGATTGCAAAGTCAAATCAAGTCTATTATTGCATCAAATGGAGACTTTTTTGAACAATTTCAAAAATAACAATTGTGTTCATGTGTTTACAGTTAACAATAGATTTATTTCAATATATAACACTTTTGTGATATATTATTTTACTAAAATTTTGCCACTTTATCGCATGTGCCCTGTATTATAGGTGATTTGATTCCAAAAATTTTGTCATGGAAGGGACAAGAGAAAAATGACACTAACTAGAGGCAAATGTGTAGTGAAGGGAATTCTTTTTTGTTTTTGTTTTTAATAAAAGAAATTACAGCATATTTAATTGTTGATGAGGATGGTCTATTAGAAGAAAGAAAGGATAACGTAGGAGAAATAAAAGAATTGCTGGACCGAGGTTCTTGAACAAATAAGAGAGGCTGGGATTGAGTGCACCAGTGGTGGACTGGGCCTTCAATAAGCATGGTCAAGAAGTACATCTGTGGTCAAAGTGGGGGTCAGCAAAGGGTACAGACATAGATGTAGGCAGGAGAGTAACACAGAGGTAGGGACTAGCAACAGGGCTCTTAGAAGTTTTTTTTTACTTTCAGGTTAGGACTTAGTTCTTTTCAACTCTGTTTGCCAAAGAAATCTGATCAGCCTAGCTTAAATGTTCATGCTAAGTATGCCATGGGTCACAGGCCAGTAAGTCACTGAGCATCCTTTGGATTACCTGCCTTGTCAGTTGAACATTACTGCTCAGGAGACCTTGTCAGGAGAACAGAATTACATGGTCCAAGTTGTGGATCTTCATACATCAGGGATGGAGGGAGAACAGTTTTCTTTGGAGTTTATGACTGGTAGACTCTGTAAGTATGCCTTAGTATGTGAAGGAAGACAGACACAAACACAAATAGATGTAACAAAGTGCTGTGAGCTATAACACAAATCATTATAGGACACAGAGTTTACAAAAATTCAGGAGAGGTGAAAGTCATAGCAGAATGACATCAGAGCAGAAAAGCTAAGTCTGGAAAGCTTAATAGTAATTATTAGAAAAGTAGCCAGGAATAGAAAAAAAATGGAGCCATAAAATGTAGATATTTCACATTCTAGAAATGGCAACTGCTTGGTGTAGAAGGTGCATGAGAGGGTGGGGCAGAGGAAGTTAAATGGGAAGTTCACATAGCAACAAACAAGAGGTGACAGACAGCACAGAGAACCTTAATATGACTTGCAAAAGACTTTTGACTTCCCCTCATGTGTGACAGATAGCTAATAGAGGTTTTAGCTAATTTGCATTTTATGAAGATCTCTCTGGAATCAGAATGGAGATTTAAGTATGGATTAGAGAGAGACTGGAAACTGTTTAGAATAGTCCAGATGAGGAGGGATAGGATTTTAACTGAATTGGTAGCAGCAAGAATAAAAGTGGAAGAATTTCATCACAGACAGCAGGATGTAGTTAACAGGTTTCTTGGTCAAACAAAAGGCAGAGTCTACACTGACTTCCTTACTGAGACCCTGAAACACATGTGTAAACTTAACATGGAGCATCATGGAATAAACACAGCAAGAGAAATATACCTGAAAATGTTTGCTTACTAAAAATAGGTTTACAAAGGAGTAAAAATAAGTAATTACTTTCTAGAATTTAGGTCCTAGATAGAAAAATACAAGACAAGAAACCCTTATCAACTCAGTTTTATAGACTCAATTCTAACTATTTTGAAATTAAAACAATTATCTGATCAATGGGGTAATCACTTGGAAACACTTAGTAATAATAATTATAGTTTCTATTTTAAGCCAATGTATGCATTTTATCATTTAATTCTCACAGTATTTCTCTGGAGTAACAGTGCTCCATTTTATAGATGAGAAAGCAGAAGCAGAATGGTTAAGAAACTTGTTCAAGTTAATGACTGGTAGAGTTAGGATGTCCATTCTGCTATAGATAATACTAAGGCAGAGTCATAGTACTTGAGTTAACTGTGTGGAAGTAAAAGGTAGTTGTACAAACAAATGAAATTATGTGAGGTCAATGCTAAAAGTAAGTGCAAGGTAAATACAGTAAAAACTCACGGAAGCAGTAGTTAATCACATCACAATAATACAGGAAACAATTCAGGAAAGGTTTTATAAATCTTGGCCAAATCTTAGCAGGGTATAAAAGGTAGAGGAGAAGTGTGAGAGAAGTCCAAGATATAGGCAACTAAGAGAGTTCAGAATTTTTTTAAATTTATTTTTTAAATATTTTATTTATTATTTTTAGAGAGAGCCGAAGGGATAGAGGCAGAGAGACATCAATGTAAGGTTGCCTTTCACCTACCTCGAGCTAAGGACCTGGCTGGAGACCTGGCTTGCAACCTGGTTATGCGCCCTGGCTGGGAATCGAACCAGTGATCTTTGGGTTCACAGGCTTGCACCTTATCTACTGAGCCACCAACCAGGGTCTGAGAGTTCAGAATTTTTAGAGAGAAGGCAGGGCAGGTCAGAGTAGATGACCCTGTATGCAGATATGGCTGGGGAGGAAGACAGGCTGCAACAGTACTGAACCAGAGAACAGTCTTCAGAGTGTGATCTGGGGACCTTTGCGGTCCTGGAGATGCTATCAGTACCCATAGTGTCGAAACAAGTTCTGTTATACCAAGGTATATTTTGGCAGACTCTTTATTGAAAATGAAGGAAGTGAACTTGTCAGTTTAAGGTAAGCAACTGACATTATTTATTGCCAATGACAAAATTCAAGTTTTAGAGAAAATTTAAATTTTGGCAAACTTGTATCTGCTACCATGAGCTTGACAGCTTTCTCATAGCTAATATTTTTGATATTTTGAGGAGATTTCAGGAGATATCAATGAATATGATTTTTTTGATAGTATATAATGAAATGCATCAATCTTTGGGGTATCTGTATAGTTCAGTGAACCAATATTTTCCTATAACCAAAACATGATATTACAAAATCATTCAGGGATAAGAGTTCCCTGAAAGTGAAAGTTACACTTTACTTTAACAGGGTAATAAAGGTCACTAATATAATTTCAGATCAGATATTTCAAGTACGCCATAAGAAACTACCATTTGTAGGGATTTGATATAGTATCAAATATCCACAGTTAACTGAAAAATACTATTAAAATATTTTACTTATCAACTATTTATCTCTATGACATGTTTTTGTCACATACTTCAACCAAAACAACATGTTACAACAGATTGAATGCAGAAGTAGATACAAAAAAAAAAAAAAAAAAAAACAGTTGATTTTTATGAAGCTAAATAATAAACATTTATTTACAAGAATATTAAACAATGCCACTCTGCTCTCCATTTCTTTTTGTTTTGGAAATATATTATTTTTCATAGAAATATGTTATTTATGTTAACATACTATAGAGCTGTTATTTTAAATGAATTAATAAATATTTGTCCCAGTTTTAGTTTCTAGAACAGTAAATACACATAGATATAAAAAACATAAACAAAAACTTTTGGAGGTCATCAAAAAAATTGTAAGGTTGTCAAGGAGTCAGGAGACCAAAAAGTTTGCAAACCACTGAGATTTTATTTAAGGCAATGAATAGAAAAGCAGATTTGTATTTAGAACATGACTTAGAAAGTTAGCTGGAAATGGGCTAGGAGGCTAGCATTTTGATGGAAGTTCAAGGGGCTTTATCTTATAAAAGACAGATTATTTTCTAATTTTAATTACTAAACACATTTAAATTAAGTAAAAAATGTTCCACCCTATACAGTTTTTGAAGGCATTAACATATTCACTGTACTTAAGAAAAAAGTAGTTAGGTAATAATAAATGTTAGTCCTTCACTGGGAAAAACAAAGATGGGTGGAAACGCTGTTCTAATATCTTGAAGGTGTTCATGTGGAAGAAAGAACGAAGCTTTTTTGCTCCAGTGAGCACAGTGAGTTCCAGTGGTTGGAATTTGTAGGGATGCACATCTCAGAATTTTGTGACAATTAGAGCTATTGAAAAACAGAGTGAGCTGCCTTATTTGTATGTTGATTCAATTCCTTGAAAAGAGCTACTATTTATAATGTGGAACCTATGCAAGTCACTATATTTGGCACTTGACATGATATCAATTTATTTCATTTTTGTAACAATCCTAAGTGATAGGTATTATTACATCCCTATTTTATAAATTAGGACACTAATTTATAAATTAAGAGTGGATATTTATCCAAATAAATCCAAACAGTAGTCTGAAAAGATATACGTAACCCTATGTTCACTGCAGCCTATTTACCATAAGCAAGATGTAGAAGCAACCCTAAATGCCTATCAATAGGCAATCGGAAAAAGATGATGTAATACATATGTACAATGCAATATTACTTGGCCATAAAAAAATATAATGCAATCTTACCATTTATGACAGCATGGATGGACCTACAGGGTATTACACTAAGTTAAATAAATTAGTCAGGCAAAAACAAATACCGTTTGAGTTCACTTACATGTGGAATCTGAAGAGCAAAATAAACAAACAAAACAAATAAACTCACAGATACATAGAACAAACTGATGGCTGCCAGATGGGAGGGGTTAGGGGGCTGCTAAAAAAAGACTAAGGGATTGAGAGGTACAGACTGTCTGTCAGTTACAAAACAGTCACTGGATAGAAAGTACAGCATAAGTAATACAGTCAATAATGTAATAGCTATGTGTGGTATCAGGTATGCATTATAATTATCAGGGTATCATTTCTTAAATTACATAAATGTCTAAACATGCTATACATCTGAAACTAATATAAAATAATATTGAATGTCAACTATAATTATTAAAAAAAAAAAAAAGGGTTTCACTCTTTATTAACTTACCCAAGGCTACTCAGCAAGTAGATGGATGACAAGAGTCAGGATTCTAACTCAGGTCTTCTGATTTCCCTACGTGAGCTTTTGCCACCAGCCTTTTCATGAAGTATGCAGCAGCAGCTGTGAAGAATATTGTGACAGAGATTGGATTAAAAGCTCTCTGCAATTTCTTTTAAGCACTAAGACTTTTTAAACTATGTGTAGAAGAAGGTTTTCACAATGCCTGGAGCATAGTTTATTTTTCAGTAATTGCATGTTAAGTTAATACAGAAAATTTTTATAATTATAAAATAAAAAAGAATGCAAATCCCAATTTAGAAAAGTTATCATTATGTTATTTATAACAACCCTAATGATTAAGATTTATATTTAGTGCATGTCAAATATTACTTGGTTGGCAAAGTTAAAAATGACTGACTATCAATAATATGGTTGAAAAACCTTTAATTCATCAATTCTACATAGATATAACCTTGAGCCCATACCAACAGTGGCTCATACACAGTAAGGCCACAGTGACCATCTTCCTTATGTTGTACTTTACAGACCCTTGAGTCTTTAAGAAATTTAAGTTATTTTTGTATGTTTAACTGATATGATTGGGTTTGCATGCTAGAAAAGCCAGAGCAAGCCTTTCCCTAATGTACTTTCCTCAGAAGTGGAGTTAAATGAGGAACAAGTCACTGGCTGTTTTCAGCTTCCCCAAACATCTCTCAGACAGCTCTTGTAGGGTCAGACAAGAAGAGATTTATCGAGTACATGTAAAATGATGTATTTCCAAATTTCTTATTGTAACAACGGTTTATTATATTAAGGCAGAATCAGAGAAGAGAAATACCAAAATAATAGGAGTCAGAAAGATTTGGCCAGTTCTTTCCCTGTCACTAGCTAGTGTTAAACTGTGGTTACCAGATAATAAAAACATAACATTAAAGTTTTAACCTCATTTAACTCTGCAGAAAACAGACAAAAGACCAGAAAGTTTTCCTACCCAATTGTGCTTGATTCTTTGCAATTCACTAGGAATGTGCTCACTCCTACCCAAGCACCATGATACCACCAGTTGTAAATTTCAGATGTCCAGACATGACCATTGAGATGAAACATAAAAACATTAAGTTCACAAAATCACTTAGTTTTCCCACTTGGAGGTAAGACTTCTTTACTTTCATATGCAAATTAATGCATACAGCATGCAGATTTCATGGTCTCCAGGTTCTTTGACAGTATCTGTGGCCTCATTGCCTAATGATCACTGTTGATATGGGGTTTCACTGAGCAGGTTTGGACAATAAAACCTGTGGTCAACATCTTGCCTGAGTATCAGAAGCAATGCCTAGGCCTTTAGTGATAGGTTTCTAAAGTTAGATTTGTCACCTTGTAGCATAAAATGAGTTAATAAAATGATTTTGTGTGTGATTTAGATGAGAGATAATTTGGCAAATATGTGTGTGTATGTGTGTGTGTGTGTTTATACAAGGTCTGTCTCAAAAGTACTGGCCATAAAAACTGTTTTAATTATGGGCTCAATACTGTTGGGACAGACTGTCTATCTATCTATCTCTTTCTTTTAATTTCTGAGAGAGGGGAAATAACTGAAAGAGTACAGCGTCCAGCTGTGTGGAGAATGATGCACCTACAATTTATCAAAAATAAAAACAAACAAGCCAAACAAATTAGTAGACATATATTGTTTTTAAAATTCAAATTGGCAGATATTTTTTAACTTTGATGACATGACTTTCTGAAAAGGCCCATGAAGCACCTATGTTCAGAACAATGTAAAGTGGAGCTTGCAAATTCTAAAGAGATGGGAGTGAGGGAAAGGTTCTGTCCCACTATCGAAAGCTTCAGTGGCAACTATTTTAATTTTTATTAAAAAATTCATAGGGTTTGTGGTATCTCAAACATTATTTAATAATGTTATCAGATTGAAGGTACTTTAGAACTGTGCGTATCAACAGAATAGTCATTTGTGACAAATTACATTTTGCTTAGAGAAAATTGAAGAGTTAGGCAAGTGCATTCAGAGACTGGGTCCCTCAGATTACAGATGACTTGAATCAGAATAGACCCCTCGGTGGTTCTTCGAGGTCACCCTGACCTCTTCCTCGTAATACAGCATACGTCAGTGGCTGGCTGTCTCAGTCCCCTTTCAGGCACTTCCCTGTCAAGGCCACTCTTGTTACTGCCCTGCTACCGCTCCCTCCCTTTGCTTCCCAAGCACTCTGTGCCCTTGACTGGTGCCTCCCAGCCATCTGCCCATGACAAACCAAAACAGCAAGACAACAAACACCCAGAGACAATGTGGGGAACAAAGAAAAATGTGGCGGAAAACTCCTGGATGCTTATGGTGTGGAGCACACGTATTAGTGTAAATTTCAAATATAGTTCAGCTTACGGCTAAGAAAAATCTCTTTTTCTTTAAATCAAGGAATTCAATTTGCTGTAAAAAATATCATTTACTTAGCCACACACAGCCATAATGCCCCCTAGGATTCTAATGCAAAAGTTCATGAACTCACTTTGATCCCTTTAATGTGTTCTTTCTTTCCTTCAAATATCTCCAATATCTATATAACTTTTGCTTAAAAATTTTGGATTTCTGAATTCCAATACTAAGAAAATAACTAAAATTTACACATTTTCCCTATCTTGCTTAAATTTCCATTGAACTGGTAGGCTTACTTCAGCATCTGTTGAAATAAACATAACTTGATATAATATAAAAGTGTGAAACTAATTTTTAAAATAAGTATTTAATGATGTCTGCAAAGCTGGTTATTCCAGTGAGTAGGTTTATCACACAAACATTTTTAAAAGTGGCAGAGATATTTTTCCATTTTAGAAAAATGTTCTCCCTAATTGATAAAACAGTCTCCTTAGGGCATTTATCATCAGCAAGTAAATCAGGAGACATTGAAAGACAGAGGCAGTAGCATTGGAGACTTGCTGAATTTCAGGACATACCCATTATAGTAAGAATGTCAATGGAGTGTAAAAATATCACTTTCTGTTAAAGGGCTCTGGTTAGGAAGCTAAGCACAACTGAGGATAGACTATTCAATTTCCAGTACCTCATTTTGGATCTTTCAATCATTTCATCCTCCTCTCATTTACTCCCCAAATCCCAGGCTTTGGTGAGCATGCTTGGTTGTCACTAAATTTGTCTACCACTATCCTGGTATTTGCTCTATCACCATGACACATGGGTCTACCTCTTAGTCTTCCAGATGATACCTTCCTTCAAGGGGACCCCAATATGAGGGTATCAGGGAGGTCTCCAAGTCTGTATACTGCAAAATACCTTTATAGCACATGCAAATCTGTAAAGCTTCTACAGTGATTATTCCAATCTTCGCAGTTCTTTAGAACATAATACATTTTTCTAGAACACCTTCTGAATTGATATACTCTTCAAATGTGTATACTTAACTTCCAGATGCTCAAATGCTTTAAAAATCCTTTCCACCTCCCAAGTCCATCTGATTTAAAATAGTTAACATCTGTATAATATGTATATACTTTTTTTCAGAGAATATTGCCCCAGTTAGCTAACTAGTGTTCAAAACATTCTTAAAATGTGTTTTCAGGTGTAGAAAATGAGGTTTATCTCAAAGCTGCTGTAAGATTTGTGGAGTAAAATGGGGTACGACTTCCTTTCATTCTCAGACAATGCTTTTGCCATTGGGAAAGAAATACTGACTTCTTTCCAGGGACTGATGGTGTGTATGAGTAGGCTTCCTTAGACCTTCACTGGGAATGCAATGAGCCATACACTCGGCCTCAAAGGTTATTCAGAGCTGATTAATAGTGAATAAGTCATATATGTTTTTACAGTCATCTGGAATAATATTTGTTCAGAAAACATCCAATTTCTTACATTCATTTATTCATTCATTCACCATATTGAGCATCATAAAGACATTATTTCATTTAATCCTAACTACAACCAGGTTAGGTAAGTTTATGAGTCATGGCTCTCTAGAGAAAAAAAACCAACATGACATGACATACATACATGCATACACACACAGGCACACATACATGTCATAACAAAGAGACGAAAAGGGGGAAAGAATATGATATTTGGAAAAGTAGGCTCAGACAACTGTGGAGCGGATAAATATGAAATCTTTAGAGCAGGCCAGCAGGCCGGAAATCCAGTGAAGGGTTGATGCTACAACCTAAGTCCAAAATCTGCCCCCTGGAAACCTGTGCAAGGTTCTGATATTGCAGTCTTGAGGCAAAATTCCTTCTCCTTCAGAAAATCTCAGTTACTCCTTTTAAGGCGTTTAACTGACTGGATGAAGCTCACCAGCAATTATGCAAGGTCATCTGCTTTATTCAAATACTTACTTAAATGTTAATCACCTCTTTAAAATGTCTTCACAGCAGCATCTGAACTGGTATTTGCCCAAACAACAAGGCATCATACTCCAGGCAAGATGACAGTGAAGTTAATCATCATGTTTCAGAGTGGGAGAAAGCCAAAATCCCCCACCCTCTGTGGTTTGGAAATGGGAGGGTGCAGTGAGGCTTAGTGGACCGTATTTGTCCTTTGTGTGCCAAGACAATGGGAGGGGCTTTATCCATAGCATAGTGACAACGAGGCTGACAGTGCTGCACAAAATTCTTGTCAGTGGTCAGGGCTGCTTACTGTACACATTACAACAGAGGCTGAGATTGGGGATTTGAAAATAGGGTGGCAGCCATCAACCTCTCTTCCGCTCCCTTTCCTCCAACGGACATGCAGACGGACACACAACCTGAGGAACAGGAGAGGACTCGCCTGGTTTAGGAGGAAGGAGTACAGAGGGGAAAGGAGACATGCAGCTTGCACAAAGGCAGGGAAGTGCATGTGGTGTACGAGTTAGGGGGCATGCACAAGATCCTCCTCTAATTAAGTACGGTAGCTTCCAGGAACTTTGAATTTATGACTAGGAAATGCTAAGCTATAAACGGTTGTGTTTCTGAAACCTCTTGCTTGTCTATTCTAAAACTGGCCTGATCTGGCAGGACTTTATATGTTGGGTGTTTTTATTTTTATTTATTTTTTTAAAATATTTTTTAATTTATTATTTTCAGAGAGAGGGAAAGGGAGAGAGAGAGAGAAACATCAATGTATGGTTGCCTTTCACCTGCCTCCAACTACGGACCTGGACAGATAACTGGTTTGCAACCTGGTTATGTGCCCTGGCTGGGAACTGAACCAGTGACCTTTGGTTCACAGGCTGGCGCCTATTCACTGAGCCACCAGCCAGAGCTTTTTGGGTGTTTTTAAAGGAAACAGGGCTTAATGGTAGAATTGCATCTTTAATATACATTTGCATAAACTTTAAATAAACAAAATTCCTTTCCTTTTCACCAACCTTTGTTATTAAGAGTTTTCCTTTTGGTGATGGGCAAAATGGACCCATAAAAACTGAACCACCCCCCTCCAGGGGTTCTGTTACAATTATGGTGAATATTACCATATTTTATACATTAGGATGTTGAGGCTCACAGGGATATTTACTGAGATTCACTCAGATAATAATTAAGAATTTGGAAATGGGCCAGTTTTGTCACAAATTGGCATATTTTCCTTTATATCACAATACATGTGGTATATTATAACATCAAAGATATCATCCCAACATTTTAAGTCCTTAGAATTATTTTTGGTGGAGGATGCCAGGTTAAAACTGATGGATTCATCCATTCAATAAGTATTAATTGATAAGCTATTACATAAAGGACACTGTGCTAGAAGCTGGGGTCAGAACAGGGAAGAAAATAGGAAATGGCTCTGCCTCCCAGTGGGGAAAAAAAGACAATAAACAAATATCAGAATATCAGAACTACTTACTAAAATGCTACAAAAAGAAAACCAAACCATGCACGGGTGATGGGCTGATTCTCTGTAGTGGTGGTATTTGAGCAGAGACCTGAATGAGGACAAACATACATCTAGAGAAAAGCATTATTTTCAGTTGAAGAGAAAAGCAAGTGCAATGGTCCTAAAAAGGATGAACGCTTGACATGCCTCAGGAACAGCAGGAAAGCAATGGGGCTGGAGCAGAAGACTTCAGCAGGCTTATGGAATAATAGAGTCAACCAACATAGCACAAACGGGGCCTAATAGTTCTAAAGGCAGAAGGAACACAAAGCGGTCAGTTTAGGAGCACTTAGTAAGGGAAAGAGTCTAGCAAAATTGAGTTCTAAGCAGAATGTCTGCAATTAGCAAACAATAAAAAGGGAAACAGGAATGTCTTGGGTAAATGTAATACATCATCAGATATATACATCAAACAAAAATGAACAAATATGGATAAAGTGGAATAGTTTCAGCCTATATTGTAGAGAAATCATGTTGGTGATTGAAAGTCTAGGAATGACACATGACAGCCTGTGTATGCAGGCTGAATGTATGTACTTAGCAAGTATCAAATTGCTGTGAATATATTAAAAGGAAGTTAATGAAGAACTGAAATCAAGAAGCTTCACTTTTATATAAAATGAAGACGTGTCCACTGTAAGTGTTTAAAAATAGAGGCTAATGATAAAAAAATACTTGAGGGTGATTAATAACAACGAGTACCTTCTACATGTTAGGCATATTTAGATGCATTAGTTTCTCTATTTCTTATAAAAATTAGTATAAGATACTATTATTATATCCTTATTAGAGATGAGGAAGCTGAAATAAAGATAGATTAAGTATGTTGTCCAAGTTTCATAGCCAGTAAATTGAACTAGACTTTGAACCCAAGCAGCCTGGCACCAGAGACCAAGTCTCTACTCACAGTAACTTCCGAAGGACTCTAGCAACTCCATTTATGACATGGCCTAACAATCTTGACAACACGTAGTAGGTTCAAATCATGCTCACTAAATTGAAATAACATTTAATTGTATTAAATGGGACTTAAAAAGTTAAAGAAGTTCGGATGTAAAATACAAGAGCACTCTTGTTTTAAAATGATGATCTGAGCCAATAAAAAGTGCAGCCATGTATGGCATAGGCAATATATATTAAAAAATATAATGCATTACAATAATATTGCAATAAACTGTGTATGGTATCAGAGGGATAACAGACCTATCCGAGAGATCACTTTGGTAAGTTATATAAATGTCTAATCACTATGTTGCAAACCTAAAACTGATATGATACCATATGTCAACTGTAACTGAAAAATTAAAAAGAAAAACACTTTAATGTAGCCATGGACACAGAAAAAGAAGAGCTCTGTGATTTATAGAACATGGCAGTAGATTTGATTTAGGAAGTAAAGGGGTAAAAAAAAATAGAGCTAATTCCAATATTGAAAGATTGCTACTATTAGGAAATTGGCAGTGGGAAAAACACAATTGCTTTTCATGTATCATATCAAATATAAAGATTCAATTTCATTCTATGAGGTTCCAAAAGAATTATTATTTCCATTTTATAGGAAGCATAGGTCAAGTATGTGCCCTAAAGCTACAGTGATAACAGGTGGCGCAGAGAAGCTCAGTTGTGGTCTGTCTGAATCCAAGAGCCATGTTCTTTTAGCTCTTCATGGTACTTCAGCTTTTTGACAGGTTGGGTCTCACATTTAGAGGATTCTCCAAGCAGTGCCATAGATTGTGCACTTATTTAAGCCAGAAAGGTACTGTGATTCAGAGTTAACAATGCCTATTAAGGAATTACCAGTAAACCATATAAATCAATGTGCTTCCAAAAAAAAAAAAAAAATCAGAAAGGTAGGAGTGGTGGTCTAGGAATGATGCTGGGGAGTGGATGGTCTAGAGGAAATGGGTAGAAAGGGGACACCCACCAGTGACAGCTAGTGAAGACTGAGAGCTGTTACTCTACTTTCTGGCACACAAGCTGTTCAGAGCAGCAACAGGTAAAATTTTAGCAGTGGAAGGGCACCTCCACCACTCAGTTGCCGCTGTGTCGCCTGCATAAGTGAATGCCATTTGCCACAGAGGCGGAACAGTGGTAAACTGGAATAGCCATCCAGACTCATTTTCGAGCATTAGGAAATGACATTACATGGCCAGGTGACTAAAGTTGGAGGCATGTAAGAGCATCCTTGTACTAGCCAATTTATTGTACCTTCTCAAACAGAAAATAAACCAGAAACCTCATCCACTTCACAAAAGAGTTCCTGTAGCTTTATCCTAAGAAACAAAGCTTCACAATATATATAACCTAGGTTCCAAACAGTATATTCCTAATAATAATGCGTTGGGATTTCATCATACAACATTCATAAGTAGGTTGTGTGGATGTAGGGACACTGGGGCATTTCAAGGGGAATGACTCAGAACACGGGCAGCCACAATCTGTTACATGGCACACCGATATTCTTTAAATGGGCTAATTTATTCTTTAGCATTTAATTCTGAACTTGGCAATATTTTACAACAGAATAAACCCAAATAAGTCACACATTTAAAATGTGAGTGGAGCCCTGGCTGGTGGCTCAGTGGATAGGCGCCAGCCTGTGAACCAAAGGTCGCTGGTTTGATTCCCCAGCCAGGGCACATAACCAGGTTACAAACCAGGTCTCCAGCCAGGTCCGTAGCTGGAGGCAGGTGAAAGGCAGCCACACATTGATGTTTCTCTCCCTTTCTCCCTCCCTCCCTGCCCTTTTCTCTAAAAATAAGGAATAATATCTTTAAAAATAAAAATAAATAAAATAAAATGCGCGTGGATTTTCATGAATCCTGATCTTGTTTCTTAAAGCCAAACCCAAAGGAGCAAAGTTATCCATTTACAGCAGCCAGCTATCTGTAAAATAGAGTAAGTGTTTATTTTCCGGGTTTTCCACACTTTAGAGGAGGGCCCAAAAGTAAGCTTAAGTGAGGCACACCCCCGCAGCCAACGCTGGCTTGCTTAAACCCCCCAAGGCACCGTTTGAGTAGATGGAAAATTCTGCTCCCCTTAGAAACTGTTCATCCATCCCTAGGGCTTAATTGTCCCAGGTGTTGCGGCCATCTGCCAGATTTAGTTACAACAAATGCTCGCTGAAAAAATGGGATGCTGAAATCGCACAGCTTTTTTAGGACATGGTCAAAGAGCATATGGAATTGGAAATTAAAGCTCAAATTCTGCCATGGCAGTTCCTGCCACGGAATAGACAAGAAAGATTGATTAGGCAGGGTGAGCTGTTGACATAAACTGAAAGCGAGGGAACGTTTCAAGGGTGGAGGGTGAAGAATTCAGGATGTATTGGAAACTGAAAGCTTAGGAAACAATGCCATTTTCAGACAGAACTATTCATTCAATATTCATGGTGAGAACTACCAATCATTTAGGTTCGCATTAGCAAAGATTCCAGAGAGGTAAGCAAAAGGAAAAGCAAGGAAAAATGATCATTAATGGAAAAATTTTTTGATGGCTTAAGTCCTTATAACATGAACTAAGAGCAGGATATTCTTGAAACTGACCAGGTGAACTACTTGTGCTATGATTCTCTGCCCACAGAATAAATGTAAATTCCTGCAACATAATCAATTAACCAAAGCTAGCACTTCACAAAGAATGGGGTATTCAGTTGCCCGTGAAATCACAACTTCATAATCCATTTTCAATTTGCATTAGCAGAGCTAAGTGAGCTAATAACACAAGCCCAGCTATTTTCTAATCTTATTTTCTTCTTTAAAAAGTTTAGTGGTAGCCCTGGCTGGTGGCACAGTGGATAAGGCACTGGCCTGTAAACCCAAAGGTCGCTGGTTCAATTCCCAGCCAGGGCACATAACCAGGTTGCAAGCCAGGTCTCCAGCCAGGTCCATAGCTGGAGGCATGTGGAAGGCAACCATACATTGAAAAAAAAAAAAGTTTACTGGTTTTGAAAACAGAAGGGAAATTATAATTAATTTTTTAAATGTAAAATAAAAATAACCACTAAATACTCTAATTCTATTTAGGAGTCAGAGGGAAAACTATAAAGACAAAATTCTAGCACTTCATTAACAAATATTTCTAAAAAAAGAGTTACGTTTTCATTTCTTTACTCCAAATATTTTCCTACAGAAGTCTTCCCCTTTCTCCACCTGAAAACAGAAGAGCTGGTCATATTTCAATGCCAATGCCACTTGGCTCTTTTAGTTAAGTGTTTTTAATTCTTGTTTTGCATGATCATTTTAAATAATCTCTGCTTTCTGTTTGAAAGTACTTAAAACATAAACAATTCATAGTCCTACCTTCTTAGCATGACCTTAATGGCATGAGAAACTAACCTGATGAAAGTGGGGGACTGTTCCATTCCTTTCTGGTAGCTCCCAACTTTGTTCAACTATGTGGACATCAGCAATGTTTTTGCCCAATCCCTCTAGCTTGTACATTTTCAGCTTATCAGCCCCTATTGATTATTGGTCCTCAGGTTAATACTAATTCATTTTGGCCATGGATCCATTTACTACTACCAGTCTTACCCTCAGCTATAGAGTCACCTTGTAAAGTAGGTTTCTGTTACTTCACTGCAATAATTTTAGGGGATTCCCTAAGAGCCCCTTCTCCTTAAACTCACAGAAGCAACTACAAATAGCGTAGCTATTTCAGAAAAACAACTGCTATATATTTGGGTTGCCTAGGAAAAGAGGCTATGTGGAACTCTCTAGGCTGTGTTCCAACCTTCCCGCATTTCTCTTCCTCTTGGTGCTTTGTTCTTATATCCACGTAATAGGAAAAATAAAAATGATCAAACACAAAACACTTTCCTAGACTCTATGGAGGATATAGATCTCTATGAAACATGGTACACTCAAAATCTAGTTGTGAAAGCAGACATGCATAGCGTTAATGCAGGGAGTCAACAAAATGTCATAAGGAAGTTACCGAATGTAGAGCTAATTCTTTTCAGTTTGCTTATTGTAATATTATACAGGGCCTATATTTAATATAATGCATACAGCCTTGGTATCTCCAACATCAGAAAGCTTCACTATGAAGGAAACAGAGCTCACCAGATGCAAAGGGTGATGTCCTCATATTTTATCCCAAAAACATAACAAAAGTGAAAAATTCAGTTTGGTCTGAGGGTTCACATATGCTTATCATTCCTATGGCAACTTCCAAACTTGGATATGCAGAGAATTTAGAATCCAGCCAGCAAAGCATAAAAACGTACATTTTGACCTTCAAAGATAAGGGTAGTATATTATTAAATAACATATTGAAAGTTATATTTCCAGATAGATGTTGAAGCACTTGCATAAGTCTGGGGATGATTCCAAATAAAAAGCAATCCCATTCAAATGCTATGCTTAAACACCTCTTTCAAAGCTATCTTTATGTTCTATCACACATTATTTTGAAATCTTTTGAGGTGTTTCTATCCCTTGCCTCTGTCACTGTGTACAATAGCCTCATCAGCCTACAGGCAACAATAATCATCTCTCTTCTTGGTTTGTAAACACAGAACCCAAACTAGCAGCATTGTCGCAGCTCTGGTACATTTCCCTCTGAGGACTGGAATTATGTTGGAATTATGTTCTTGCCAATAGTTCCCCTGCCCTCAGCTTCCCTGGCGTCATGGCAGGTAGACCTCCCCCAGTCACTGCTGTAATGCTGTAATTTCCAAAACACTGCCATGCAGAGGTCTTGGACCTATGTCCCACTGAGCTCCGGCCAAATACTCAAAAACTGACGATGACTCAGATATGCCTTGGGTTAGGTTTGACTTATTCGACCTTTGTAATTTGGAGTTTGGATCATGGTTTTTATTTATTCATTTTTAAGAAATGGCAAAAGAAAGGGGATGATTTTTTTGTGTGTTAGCCACCTAGGCCATACTGGATATGATACTTTGGAAATGTAGTAGGTTTGTCTTATTATTAATAGGAATAATAGATATAAAAAGTGCTTTGAAAAATTCTGTGAATAACATATCTGACATCTTGGTAATACAGTACAGGGTCACAAATATATTACTATAATATAAAATCTAAATTTTATATGTGAGTCTGATTCTGAAGGCATTCCTAAAGAAGAATTGACTAAATTATCTATATTCCCAAAATGATTACTTAAGAGATCATTTTCAACTTAGAAATATGTTTACTTCTCTTCCCCAAACATATGATTTTATTGTCATACATATATTCCAAAGTAAGCTAAATTCTGGTGACAATACTGTATTAGATTTATATTCATTATTTTCTTTTTAAAAAAACGTATGTATCGTAGGGAATTCTACTATATATTTAAAATATATTTTATTTTACAGCCCTGGCTGGTGGCATAGTGGATAAGGCACTGGCCTGTGAACCTGAGGGTCACTGGTTCGATTCCCCAGCCAGGGCACATAACCAGGTTGCAAGCCAGGTTTCCAGCCAGGTCTGTAGCTGGAGGCAGGTGAAAGGCAACCATACATTGATATCTCTCCCTCTCTGCCTCTCTCCCTTACTCCCTATCTAAAAATAATAAATAAAATCTTTAAAAATATGAAATAAAATAAATTTTAAAGTTCATTTATACTGTTGAAGATATCAAAGATTTATTTATTTTACCTTTCCACTGCCCCAAGAGTTACAGAATTAATGCAAATATTAATTAATGTACATATTATTAATTTATAACTCCAATTTTTATCTCAGTAGCTCATTTAGTTTACTTTCAAAAAATATCAAGAAGATGCAAAGTAGAAACTGTATTTTTCTTTCAAAAAGCAAAATAAACTTCTTAGATTTCTTCTGAAAACTATGTGTGCTCTATTCTACTTTTTGTGGTAGGAAGACAGTTTGGTTTCTTACTTATTAATTACTAGTCTGTGGAGACAGCCAGCGAGAATGCAATCAGAACTCCTGTGGGTAAAACTGTGGCAATTGCACATGAGTTTCACAACAACAAAGAGAGTTAAAAAGTGAGACAAATGTATGGTTAAAAAAAAAAATCTAAAGCCTTTCTCCTTTTTAATCAATACTCCGACTACTATGTGTAACCTGTGAATACGCAACCCATCTCTTTAGCCTGGAAATCTTCAACCGCTATAAAACGTTCGTGAAGAAATTCAGTTCTGGTTCTTGGGAAATGCAGCTCCATGAGAATAAATACCGCCACTATCATCTTTCAGTGATGTAGTTCACACTGGCAAATGATTTAGTCAGTCCTTCAGCAGGTGTTCAGGAGCAAATTAAATTTACAACATTAGAAGCCAAATAATCTATTCCTCAAACCCCATGGTATGCCCATGATAACTGAAGTCCTACAAATAATTCAGGCTTTATCTGCTACAATGGCAGTCAGGATTCAATTCAGCAATATTCCAGGGCGCTGAGGGAGGTCAGCACTCCCATCTAGGAGGGTGGGGACCAGGCCTTTTGCTGGCATATCAGATGATGACTTAATTCCTGTCCAGTGTGCACACCTGCTGTGTGTTATTGCCGTTCAGAGACCGCTGCCTGCAGAACTGTGCCTGGACCCTTCTGCCATGCTTTGTTAGGCCGTTGACGTGGACTTCATTCCTCCCTGTATCAGTTTCTGCAGCTGCACACACATCACATTTGGTGTCATGTTTATTTTGAATTTGGTTGTGTAGACACTTGAAAGGTCAGGTCAGGATTCCTGAAGACATGTTTCATTTCAGTTCACATGTGACTGGCAGAGTGGTGCATTATTACCTCTGTCCATTACTCTGCCTCCAGGCTGATCAATTTGAGATGGATTTGTGTGACCTTCATCTATGGGAGCATGAAAAGTTAGATAGAAAAACACTGAAGTTCTAAAGCCAGGGCTATTTATGATATTGTAACCTAAAGTTTTGTAACACTATACAAGTCATTTGTAGGTTAGCTTGCATACTTCGGTCTTTCTACCAAACTTATCAGAAACTTACAGAAGAACCTGTCTCACACAGTCTGAAAGAACTGATAGAAAGGGAAAGTTCAGAGCAGGAGACAAAATGGTCACAGGTACAAATTTAGTCAGCAGTTTAAAAGATCCTACTAGAGCAAACTATACCTCTTTGTAATATAATTGATGAAAGCTCTGTACTGAAAGCGTAAACTCTGAGCATCTGTGAAGAAAGAAAGACAAGTATTCTAAATTCCCACAAAAATTTGGAATGAAAGAGCCATTCCAAAACATAGTGGCAGAGACCAGATTACCTGTTAGAAACTTCTCTTTGCCAAACCCCATCAAATCTAGACTTAGCAAAGCAATTAATAAAGTCTTCATACTAAAATCAAAGGCTTCTTTTCAAATTTAATTTTACTGTTATTGTATTATATTCGTCTCATTTTCTCCCTCTGCTCTCTCCTTCCCCACCTTCCCTATTTCCCCCCACCAGTCAATCCCACATGTTGTCCGTGTCCATGGGTCATCCATGCTAGTTCCTTGACTAAACTGTTACCCCTTTTTGCCTCCTTCTCCTGCCCACCCCCCACCCACCCACCCCGCACATCGAGAGTCTGTCCCTTGTATTCATTCATGTTTGGTCAGAGGTTGCTTTTAATTCTCCAGTTTACTTAACTTCTTTACTGTAGGGAAGTGGGTTTTTCTCTATCTATTCTTAAGTTCTAGTGTTCTGGGGTTCTGACATGTCTTCTCTCACCTGAAAAACCTCCATAGATTACAAAGCCTCTAATAGCTTCCATTGCTATCTCATTATCGATGCCTCCCTACACTAACTGCCCACCAAAGGACTCTCTCCTCATTCTAGCTATCATTTTCTTCACCCAGCTCCAATCTGCTGCTGCTTCTGCGTTCCATCTCTTGGTGAATGGCATTTGTTCACTCTAGGAGCTGCTAAAGATACTGTGAAACAAAAATAGATGTGCCCCTTGCCTTCCTTCCAGTTCAACCCAATAGTAAAGAACGAAATTTAACCAGAAGTAACAGATATTAGGAATGTTACAAAAGGAAAAGTGCACAGAGCATGTAAATGGAGTGCTTAAAATTACTGCAGGTGGGAGTGAGTCACCACTGGTTCTCTTGCTCATTACCCTCCAATCTAGCACCAAGTCCCCTAATTCATAGCACCTTATACAGTGAAATCCCTTCATTTCTCTCTAATTCCACTGCCCCATTTTAGATCAGGTCACTTGGTACTTAAATCACAATAAGCAGCTTCTTGACCCACACACACCCCTACCCCCTTGGCTTCTTTTTGTTCTGGAATGAAATAGACAATGAGAAAAGGATTGTTATTGTTGCAGTCATTTAGAAAAATTATTTTGGGTGTGATAGGAGAATCACTCGAAGACATTTCTGTCATCTGACTAAAGAACAGTTGAATATACACCAAACGGCCAGCTGTTGACAGAAAACCTGAGAAAACATCTGCCGTGCAGTGGTAACAAAGCAAAGCACAGGAGCCAAAGGGAGAAACACTCCACTGGCAGGAAGGCAATTTCATACACCCACAATGTTGCCACCTCTCTGAGTCTAATTAGAAACTTAAATCCAGAATAGCATGAAACAAATTAGATTTCCCATCTAAAGACGCCACAGTTGTCTCATGTTTTCACAGCAGCAGCACAGACGTTGTGGTGAGATGCATCCAGATAGCAGGAACACCTACATCTTGCTGTATTCGGGATGCAGGGAAGGAGCAGCTGTTCGTGTCCATGCTCTAAAGGGCCCCAGAGCCAGTGGCTGCCTTCAATGATGCTGGTGGAACTCTGCAGCTCAGAGGGCAGTGGGCAGTAGGCCACCTGGAGGATCTCCAGTTACAAAACGGCTCATTCTTGTTTGGCTAGTGCACATCATGGGAGAAGTCACCACACTGAACCTGGTGTTAACAAATAAAATTGCATCTCTAGGAAGTAGCCATAATGTTAAGAATATTAGATTTGATGAGCTTAGGGAAAAAAAAAAAAAAAAAAGTTGGGCAAAGTCAAGTGTAATGGCAGCATAGATTCCTTTTCCTTCAACTTCTCCTTAAAATTTCCATTCCTCCAGGACACATTTTGTGTGCATACTCCGCAGAGTGGCCTTCTTACTTTGAACCCATACCTAGAGTTAATACACACATGTGTTTTCCTTCCCAACCCTCTTTGCTAAACTGCAATCTCAAATATGATACTTACACTACTATTTACTGAGCACCTAATACACATATGGTCACAATGTATTCAAATACCTCAATATTTACTAAGTAGCTACTATGTTCCAGGCACAGTCCTAGGTACTAAGATAACACAATTAAACAAAAATGACATGGTCCCTATTTTCTAAGAAAGACAACTGAGTTGGGAAGACAGACCATATATAATTACAAAGGTGCTCATATTTAATCTACAACACAAAATGTAAGCTAGTTATTTAAAACTCATTTTTACTAGTCATGAATATAATATTTTAAGATATTAAATAATTTGCCTAAAGTCATGCGGCTGATAAGTGGTGAGCAAGCCTTGGGAAGTAAGTCACTTTAGCTTCACAGACTGCAACCCTGCATCCTGGGTCCTACTCTGCTTTCTTTACAGCAAGTGATTGCCAGACATCAGACATCTCCCCTTGAGTGCCCCAAAGATATGTTACATCCAACATATACCAGCCTAAACTCGCTGTCTTGTCTTCAGACCTGCCCAGAATTTCTTTCCCTAAATAGCAACATCACTCATTTTTGTTTTCTGAGCCATAACTCTGAGAATTACCACTGATCCTGAGTTCTTTTCTACTCAATCTAAAATCATCAATCAAGTTCTTAGATATTTTCCTGCCTGATCTTTCAGTCCCTGCCTTTCCATCTGTACTGCTATTCTTATGCTTTAAACTTTCCTTCCTTCTCCCCTAGGTGTCTGGGGTGGCTTCCTTGTGTCAGTGCCCCCCAACAATCTTGTTCTCCTTCCAAACCATCATCTCCTGTGCTGACTGAATGAACTTTTCAAATTACGAATTAGATCATGTCATACTTTGGTGGGGTCCCCACTTCCCCCCAAAACACAGATTTCAGAGTCTATCAACCTCTTCAAGAGCTAACCTCTGTCTGTCCAACTTAGCTTCTTCCTCTACTCCTTTCTCCATTCATTCTCTCTGCGGTCTTTTTAAGTCTCCCAGTTCATCCTGTCTCTTCCTACTTCTGTACAGGTAGCTGCTTGATCTTCTCGACATGAGGGCAATCTCTCCAAACTTTCTCAACCCAACACTAACTTATTACTCAAAATTCAGCTTAAGAATCAACTCTTTCAGGAAGTTTTCTTCTCATCTACTTATCTATACAGCTCATCCCTTTGGGATATGTGTGTGTGTATATATATTTATATATAATAAATTATATATATATGTGTGTGTGTGTATATATATATAATTTCTGTATAAAGACTGAAAAAGTATCTGTCTCCAATGTTAAACTCAACTTCCTTCAGGGCTACTTAACTTGATTATGAGTCTTGCAAAAGAACAAAGTAAGATGCATTCAAAGGATATGTAATATATAGTCAGACAACCTATTTTCAAGTCCATGCCCTTCCACCTGAGAGCTCTGTGACCTTGACTGTAATTATATCTCTTATGTTCGGCTTCTTCATCTGTTAAAAAAGTAAAGGATAATGATAATAACTAAGCTTTAGAAGGAAGGTGAAACGAAACTCTACGTATAAAACATTCTTTTAATAAAATGCTATAAATAGATAACTATCCCTATGCCTCTGAGAGCTCTTTGGGAGCAGACACCATATTTTGGCATTTCTATATGATTCTATCCCCTTCATGGTCACATTTAGATTAGTACTGATCTGGTATAGAGTTAAGATTTGATAAAATACACATTTTTAGAACTAACAGTGAGAAATGTAAGCTTTTTGCTTTAAAATTTGTATAGAACTATGTTTTGTTTTTTTTTTTTCTACAAAACTTCCCTAGAATAGAAAATGCACTATAATAAGCAGGAAAACTTAAAAACTAAATTTATCACATTCACTAAACTTCTGAAGAGTAAAAGGAATAAAAGAGACAAATAGTACAATTTAATAAAGTCTATTGCAATGTGGTTTTGATAGATTTTTTGGAAAGGGTACATTTCAAAGGAACAGCAATTCAAATTTGAGAGCCTTCTTAGAGTTTTCCCTGGGCAGAGTTGAGAAGTAGCCAGGCTATGTTTGTTTGTTGGTTTTGTTTTTAATTTTGTTTCAGTGTCTGCAGCCACTTCTCCCATCTAGAATCCCTTCCTCTCATCTAGAAGTTACTGGAGCCTTCCTAGAGTCTTCCTAGGATTGGCCTTCCTAAAGACTTCTCGTTAGCTCTGGCTGTCCCCTCTCACTCCCTCAGCCATATCTGTCTCTGTGCTATTTTTTAGCAAGTTATGATATAAATATTATTGTATCCCAACTTAAGAAAACATATCTGTTAGAAACACAGTACCTGCTAGATTTTAGGAAGTCCAGTATGGGTCAGATGCAATCCTTGTTTGTGGGTAGCCCAAGTCTGTTTTAAGAAGCTCAGAACTTGTTTTGGGTAGTATATGCAAATGATAATATATGATTTGATAAGTAGACACCAAGCAAAGCCCTTGGAGAAATCCAAGGGAAGGGTAAATCACCTTACTGGAGAAGTTGAAGAAAGTGCCATAGAGGAAATTATTTTCAGCTGGGCTTTGAAGGATGAGTACAACTTGGTCAGATAACTCTTTAGTGGGCAGGAAGGGAGAGAAAGTGTGCATTCCAGGGAGAGCCTGCACTTTCAGGGGCCAAGAGATATGAAAGGGCATAACATATTTAAAAGATAGTTGGAAAATATGTTTTACAAGCATCTGAACTTAACTAAGGATGTCTCTAGTGGTAGACCATAGGGCTATTTGAAAAAGTACAATGGGAAAATTTGGTTTATGTGTATGAGGAAAACTTTTGGTCAGGGGACCAGAATTTTTGAAAAACAAATAACTGCTTATACCTGTCACCTAGCTTGTCTTCCTCAGCCACCCACCCTGCCTCCAGCCTGGAACCTGTCCCCTAGTCAGTCTTTTTCTAGCATCACAGTTGATCTTGTAACTGGTTAATTTCTCTCTTCATGTATAAAATCTTATCCACCCTGTCCTCTCTACGGTGCCTAGCATAAGTTTAGAAACATGCATCAAAGTGAACATAAGTGTATCTTATTTAATTAAACCAAAAAATAATAGACATATATTAACATAGTATTTATAGTTTATACTTATTAGTCTTTCTATACCCAAATGAAGGGGGTACTATGATCATTCTCATTGAGTAGTCCAGTAAACTAAGACACAAAAACATTCTTCATCTTGTTCCTTATAAAGCATTTAGTCATGTAAAACACTATCTATTTTTATTTTTAACCTACACTCCAATGACAATTTATTTGAAACAAAGAATGTATTTGTTTTCAAGTGTGTAGAACCATTGTGCTTATGTGTATGTGTTCATGTGTTTTACAATGAAAATAATCTTTAGTAGGCACATTATACTAAATGATTCTTTCACAACAGAAAATAAATGCAAATTTTTTGAAACTATGATCATACATTACAAATTCATTTGTGCTTGTTCCAGGAACTGTGAATCATCTATACCATGAAAACCATTCGGGTTGTGTGTGTAGACATACAGCAGAAGAGGAAATGCCAAAGTGTGCGTATTGTTGTGACCTGTTTACAAAGCTTCTTGGAGTCAGAAACTGCAGAAATTTTATTCCCTGTGTTAATTTTATTAACTCCTGAAAGGTATCTGAAAAGCCATAGAGTCTTACCTTTTTTTTTTTTTTTTTTTTGTGATGGTAAATTTCTATGGCATTCTTTTTGCTTTACAGGAAATATTATATTACATTTTGGTTGATGAGATCCATCTACTTAAATATTTTTGATTAGTGTTCAGACAAAAATGTGTAGATTATTACAGAAGAGAGACTAATAAGCATATTAATGTATTACAATTCCGTCAACATTTTTCAAATCATGAGGAAAATAACACATTTTATTCCTTAATTCACTCACTTACATGTAATACTTATATTAATTATAAGTATGTATTTTTCTTCTACTAGGGTTGTATTTTACTGAATTTTGGATGTATTGCCTTATACATTATTTTAAATATCCTATAATGCAATATTAGTATTTTCCTCAGGTAACTAACTAAACAGGTGAGACATAACTTTGCTTTCAATGTAACTTATATATGGTTTTATAAATTCATCATCATTATGCTCCTTAAAACCAATTATCTCAGTAATGGCACACAGCCCCCATTAGGTAAGACCAGTTAGTTGTATCTCTTAACTATGGAAACTACCTGAGGAACTTTGAAAGAAGCCTTGTGTTTCTCTTAGGAATGGACCTACACTCTAGAGTTCTGTTTTCTACTGTTGAGAAAGAATAGAGTAGTGTAGACATTAAACTGGAAAATTTATGCAAATTTGGTTTGTCAATAGAATGAAGTGAAATCATTGATTTGCTCTATGATTCAGGCACAACTCAGAAGTTAACTAAAATACTCGAACCTTCTAAATTTTACAGTGTGAAAATAATGTACATTAAAAAAATTAAATGTAAATTTTTAAAAAACACATGAAATGTTAAAGGAGAGTTCTATGGTAAAAAACAATAAGACCTCTTTATGAAAATCCCCTAGTAGGTAATGAACTCTTATTTCACTACTTTCTTTAACTACAGTTGGTGAAGGGGAACTCATTGCTTCCTGAGACAGTCAATTCCATTTAAAAACCTCTAATTGTGAGAGTTTTTCATTAGGTTCCAATCCCATTTACTGTAATTTTAGAGACAGGCTAAGTGAATTGATCCCTTTTCCATTTAGTAGCTATTAATGAATGAAGACACCTATCTTATCTTTTAGCACAAAGGATAACCTCAGAACCTGTTCATTGTGAATTTATTTAAAGGCAACTCCTTCCCTACCTCAAAATACTATCATATACCTTATTATAAGAATGGTCCAGTATCATCAACATATTTATGTTGAAATATAAGAAATTAAATTTATTAGGGTAATAAATTAATAAATATAAAAGAGGCATCTTAGATCAATGAATGGGCAGTTACTTAATAAATGGACTAAGAATATGTACTGAGCAATCTAGAAAGGATTTTGTTTAGCTGTTTACAAAGCATCATATACCAAACAAATTTTAACTAAGTAGCTAGATGTAAACACTAAACTTTAGTCAAATAAGAAAAAAATAATGTCTATTAAATAGCTTTAAGGCAAGAAATTTCTAATCTAGAAGTGATTGGAGAAATCTTAAAGAAAAATAACAGATTCAAAGATATAAAAAGTGTACATTTCTGCATGCAAAAACTAGAATTAAAAGCCAGAGTAAGAAAAATCATGGCAAAAATATGATAGACCAAAAGTTGATAAGTGCTATGAAGGGTCTGAATGGGTACCATGTATAACTTTAGTTACAGTGTTTAGAGAGGAGTGAAATAAAAATGCAATTTTTAAGACTTCAAGGAAAGGAGAATGTCAGGCATGAATGTAGATAAAAGAATATGCTAAGTATTGCAGTAGATTAATGAGTGCAAAATGCTGGCACAGCCATGGAACTGAAAAAAACACTATTGTGCTGGAGTCTAGGGAGCCAGGCAAGACTAAAAGAGAAGGTTGTAAGAGTGTCATACCTCAGGCGGGGCAGGGAGGAGTTCTTGACTGTCCTTGTAAGGACTCTGGCTTTTATCCAGTGAGGGGAATAGAAGTTAGAGGGGTTTGAATTGAAAAGTAGTGTGGCTCTGCCCAGGTAGCCCACTTGGTTAGAGTGTCATCCTAATATGCTAGGGTTGTGGTTCGATCTCCAGCACATACAAGAATCAAACAGTGAATGCATGGATAAGTGGCCCAACAAATCTCTCTCTCAATAAAATAAATACATAAAATAAAATAAAACAAACATATATATATATATATATACACACAAATATATATATATATATATATATATATATATATATATATATATATATATTATACACATACACACACAGAATTTGTGTGGTTTTGATTAATTTACATGATAAAAATTTTGCCCTGACTGCAGAAGGGTGGAGATAGAGAATCTGATTAGGCTGAAAACTTTCTGAATAACTGGGTGAGAGATAATGATGGTATCAAGCAAGGTGGTGGCACTGGGGATAGTGAAAAGTTCTTAAATTTCTGTATGGAAGATAAAACCCATCAGATAAACTGGTTGTAGGAATTTGAAAAAAAGAACAGAAAGGATAATAACAAGATTTTTTGTGGACTTATGAACAAAAAAGTTAGTAAACATTTATCAAATATATTCCTGATTAATAAAATTGAAAAGAACAGACCTCCCTTAACCTTTAAAATAGTATCATCATTATAATTAAAGCAAATATCATGTTTTACAGTAAAATATTGAAAGCTTTTCCTTTATATGAGTAATGAATTCTGTCAGCAACATTTCCATTCAACATTTACCTGTAGCTCCTTACCATATACTAGGGCAAAAATAATAAATAAGAATTAAATGAAAAATGCAGAACTCTTATTGTTGCAAAAAATAGAGGATATCTGTTTTTTGTGATTGTGATCTGTGTTATCTAAAGATCATACAGGCAAGTTATTAGAATAAGAGATTAGCAGATTAACTAGAAGAAAATATAAATATAGATATATATTGCTTTCTATAAGCTATTAGTTTGAATATGAATTTTTTAAAGATATCATTTATAATGTAATAAAAATGCAAGCTACCTGTGAATATGTCTGCAAATATATACCTTACTTCTGTAAATAAAATTATGATACTTAACTGGAAACCTAAACAGAGAGGTATACCATGTTCATGACAATACCTAATTATTGAAAATAAAAATGCCACTTCTCCCCATATTACTTTATGGATTAAATGTCACCCCAAACAAAACCCTTCTTTATTTTTTGGTCAAACTTGGCAGGCTTATTCTTTATGGTATAAAACAGTGAAAGAGGTCTAAATAGCCATGACATCATAGGAAACAAAGTAGGGTGAATTGCATTAACATATATTGACCAATTATAAAAATATAATAATTAGAAGACTATGCTAAAAGTCCTGTGCTATACACACACATATATATGTATACACACAAACAAAACAATACCTTTTTCAATAAAACTAGTTTCATGTGGATTAAAGACCTAAATGCAAATGGCCCATGAGAATTCCAATAGCCATTATGCCGTTATGGGTAGTGCTTATATAAAAAGTGTGTCTTCAGAAATTAGCACACAAATTGTCTATCATTAATCAAGAGCCCAACAAATTTCTAAAATCCAGATAGATCCAAATAGGTCAGTTACAAAAACATTGAAGGTCTTTAAAATTTTTGAAAATGTGATCCAAGGTAAAGTATACCCAAGGGATTCCTGAAGAGATTTTCAAACTTGTTTTGAGGACAGGCTTATTGAGCACATCTTCCCTCTACATAATCTTTCTTATAAATTTACACCGTAAATTGAAAAGGACAAACAATGTAATAGTTTAGTAGTCACTAGGTAAGTTTCCATTGAGAAGGAAGGGTTTTAAATCTGATCGGAAAACCAAAGGACTGCTTAAAGAGACCCTACTTTCTGGGATACAAAATAAACAACAAAGAAGGGGAGCAGCTTAGACAAGAACCTAGTATAAAGGAACCATGGACATGGACAACAGGTGGGATTGACTTTGGGGGGAAAGGGTGGGTGGGGAGGGGGACAGAGGGGAGAAAAAAGGGATGGATGTAATACAACAACAATAAAATTAAAAGAAAGAAAAATAAATAAATAAATAAACAACATTTAGAGCTCAAAGAAAAGATGTAAATATGGAGGTTCACTGTGAGACTACTGCACAGACCCTGAGTGGGAAGCTCGAAGGCCCTCTGTGGAGCACAGTATTTGGGAGTCAAGCATTGGATCACTACAGTAATAGTCTTGAATGGGTCTCAAAGGGATGCCCCCATAGTACCTCAAGTTGGGTGAACTTTTGAAAGTCTCATCAGACTACCTGTAAATAAAGAAAAGTTAAATTTACTAGTCACTGCAGTAGGGAAAATAACTACCTTAGTGATGTTTTGGCAGTGATTTAGAAAGTAGGAATCATAAGAAAGGTATTTGTAGGATCTTGGGATCTTGGCAATAGTTTAAGGTGAGGTTTTCAAGTCATGAAACAGGATGGATTGAGCTGTGACGTCATACTTCCAGTTCAGTCAAAGTAGCAAAAGGATGATCTTTAATTGTCTTGAGCAATAGTTTATTAACTTCCTGGATAAGGAGAAATTTTAGGGGTGGTTAAGTATAGAAAGAATGAGTTCATAGTGGTTATGCCAATTAAGGATTGAAAATCTGTACTTCAAGTATTCAGCAAGAAGGCAGTATAGGTAGACATGTGTCACCTCTTTGCCCAACCACATCAAAATTACAACTGAAATATAGAACAACCCTCAGCCAAAATCATCAGAAGTCAAGATGAATGGAAGTCTGACAGCTATGGAATTAAAGACACCATGTGCATTGAGTCACAGCCAGCAAGCTGGACCCATAGCTGAGACTCCATCAACCTGGCTAATATTGTTTGACTCACCCTGGAGAGCCCCAGAGATTCTGCCCCATCCAATTTATGGGCCCATCCAACCTACTTTTCCATATGAATGGCTGGTCTTGGCTCCTGATTTACAACTTCCTAAATCCTCTCAAGCAAGCAACAGCTGCCTCAGTGAGCCCCTGGCCCAGCACTACCAGCAGTCAGCTTAGATTCACAGTTTAGCTTCATCTGGGAATATCAAGCTGAGCACAGGTAGCAGCCATGTCATATTCCTTTATAGCTCAGGCAGGGTGCCCTGGGAAAAACACATTTGGGGGTTGTCCATGGCCTGTACCACCCGGGAAACCCCAGAGCCAGTGCACCTGGTAGGCAACTACAGACCACATTGTAGCACCACCACCCTGCAAGGTGAGGAGAAGGTTGATAGGAAATGGTCACAGCCAGTCCTTGCAGTTGATGGCCTGGGTAAGTCTCTCCCATTTGTCTGCCAACAGCAACCATGGCTCAACTACAAGAGGAGGGTGTACTCAGCCCACACAATGGAAGCACACTGAGTACCCAGGTTGGGTGATAGGGAACGCTATGCTACTGGACCCTATAATACACTGACTACAATAGGCCACACTACCAACACACGGGGTCAGAACAGCTCTACCTAATACTCATGGAGGTTGCCAAATTAAGCAGGCAAAGGAATATGGCCCAAATAAAAGAACAAAATGAAACCCTAGAAAAAGAACTAAATGAAACAAATATCTGATGCTGAGTTCAAAACACTGGTGATCAGGATTCTCAGAGAAATGATTGAGAATGGCCACAAAATAAGGGAAAAAGTGAAAGTTATTCAAAGTAAAATAAAGAAAAATACACAGGGAACCCAGTGATGGGAAGGAAGTGTCATTTCAAATTAGCAATTTGAAAAAAAGAAAGAAATAAACATTCATCTGGAAAAGAAAGAAGAAACAAGAATTGAAACAAACAAACAAACAAACAAAACAAAAAACCAAAGAGAAGATTAGGAACTTCTGGGACCTACTAAACATACCAACATCCAAATCATAAGGTCACCAGAAGGAGAAGAGAAAGAGCAAGAAATTACAAATTTATGTGAAAAAATAATGAAAACTTCCCTAATTTGGGTAAGGAGATAGACATAAAAGTCCAAAAACCACAGAGTCCCAAACAAGTTGGACCCAAAGAAGACCACACCAAAACACATCATAATTAAAATGCCAAAGGTTAAAGATAAAGAGAGAATCTTAAAAGCATCAAGAGAAAGCCCTGGCTGGTGGCATAGTGGATAAAGTGCCAGGTCTGCAAACCCAAAGGTTGCTGGTTTGATTCCCAGCCAGGGCACATAACCAGTTTGCAAACCAGGTCTCCAGCCAGGTCTGTTGCTGGAGGCAGGTAAAAGACAACCATACATTGATGTTTCTCTTCCTCTCTGCCTCTCTCCCTTCTTCTATCTCTGAGAATAATAAATAAAATCTTTTTTAAAAAAGCATCAAGAGAAAAGTAGAGAGTTACCTACAAAGGAATTCCCATAAGACTAGCAGCTGATTTCTCAAAAGAAACTTTGTAGGCAAGAAGGAACTGGCAAGAAGTATTCAAAGCAATGAAAAGCAAGGATCTACAACCAAGAATACTTTCTCCAATAAAGTATCATTCAGAATGGAAGGGCAGATAAAGTGCTTCCCAGACAAGGTAAAGCTAAAGGAGTTCATCATCATCAAGCCCTTATTATATGAAATGTTAAACAGAATTGTTTAAGAAAAAGAAGAAAATCTGTACTCCAGATATGACTCAACTGAATTTATATGTTTGAACACAGTTAAAACAAGTTTCCATTATTCTTTGGTCAGGAAAGTTTTCATTTAGTTTGAATAAGGGTCTGGTGTTCTAGAGTCTCTTAAAATTCCTCATCCTTTATCAGATTAAGCTTATCTGCACCTATTATGATGAAATACAATAGTTAGTTTTGACAAGCCTAAACAAATGCTACTGTGAATGAAAACTTCCCTTTAATGCTACCTGTGGCTGAATATTTAATTTTCAGCAATGAAACACTATACTACATATCTTACTTCTAGGCTTAAAATTGTATGTTTTCTCTATTGTAGAACAAATTATTTTCTTCTCTAAAGACATGAATTCAACTATTTTGGAGAAGGATGGTAACCGTTTATTCTTTCACTAATTAATTCCATGTATAGTTGATACCATATACAATGCTGTTACCTATTTTTTAATTGACTGGAATCTGAAGAAGGCCAAGGTCAGGCCATTTTAGACCCTGTGGATAAATCTACATCAGAACCCTAGTTCTAATGGAATGGTGGCAAAGATAAGTGGCAAAATCATTTAAGGGTTTTTCTACCTGTTGACATTATTGAAAATGCTTTCAAAGAATCTGAAATCCTCATACAAGAATAAGACAACCTGTCAGTCAGGAGCCTTATGAACACTTTCATCTAATTGATGTTTACCCTTCCAGGCTCCAAATGCAATCAATGACCATGCTACCTGGGGTACAATTTAGCTTGGAGATGACATATTGAATGCAGAGAGAATCATGACCAACAGTAAAGGCATGAAGAAGCCCTCCCAGAAGGCAGGTGCTTTACAAGTCTGGAACATAGGACACTGGCCCACTGACAGGAGTTTGGGTCATACTTCTGACCTGCAGCAGAGGTGAAATACATAAACTAGAACCTCTGTAATACTATATTTAAATATGTGTGACATGCATGGAAGAAGCTTACAACAGAATTAATCCTAGGACCATACTCAAACAAAAAGTAAGGCCTTAGTTGACACTATTTAACCATAAGAAAAATAAAGTAACTTGGGGCCTGTAGTTTGATCAGCTACATACTTAGATGCTGGCTCCTTTAAATAGTTGGTTGCCCAGAGTTTTTGGGATTTAGTAATTATGACGATGGTAAAAGAATGTTGTATTTGCAAATGCTTTGTACACATACAGAAATGAGTTAAGGGGACATCGTTTATTCATTCAACTTAAACAAAACTATTTTTTATTTTGAAATTTAAATTAATTTTTATGTAAAATGTCTCATTAGTGTAGAAATTATAGCCCCAAGCTCTACCAACATCAGGCGAAGCCATGTTATTTCCTTTTCAGTTCTCCAGCAATGCGGGTATCCACAACAGTCACTCAGCAGGATGCATGGCTTTTCTGCTTCCATTTGTCACAAAACATAAATAAGAGTATTTATGTGACATGTAAATCACTTCTACCCACAAATCTCTTTACTTTTGAATCTTGGACAGGTGTGATTTCAAGTTCTCACTGCTATTTAGAAAAATGATCAAAAACAATATATATGTAATATTATAATCACTGGTTCCAAACTACTGAATGAATTGACTAAAGCATAGCCTATTGATGCCATATTTGAGAAGTATGTGATTAGTTATTGTTATGCTTAAAATACTATTGTACCAGAATTTTATAGCTTTATATGTGCACACACATATCTATGTACATACATATGAATATAAATATAACAGCTAAAACTCCTTTTGCTACCTCTGGGCAGCATTATTTGTACTTTGTGTGGCAAAAATTGGCTTACTGTTCAATAACCCAAATCTTTTTTTTCTGGGTTTCTGGCTAGAGCTTATTTCAGACTGCATTAGAGTCAGAAATGTCCATCTGATTGAGATTTGTGCTGAAGAGAGTAGAGTCTCTACCAGCTTGGAATCCTGAGTGACCACCTGAAGCAAAACTCCCCTCTACTGCACATGCTATACACAGCCACCCTCCCTAATCCCCCCCACACACACACGCACACACTCACCCCAACCTCACCTCCAACACACCAACTGCCAGCTGGAATTCATGTGTGCATGAAGGAGAGTTCATTGCACTCAACCACTGAGACTTTAGAATTTACTTGGTTGTACAACTAGCAGTACCCTCTCTAATATAAAACATGCATATATTTAACATAAAACACACTGAGAACAGCACATATAAAGCTCAAGAAATTATTTATTATTAGTTATTGTTCCCAATTTTACTCTCTCCCCTATATATATATAAAATCTGGAAGAAGAATGTGAACAAAAAGAAAGGACAGGAAAAGAACAAACATTAGAGACATTACAGGGAAGGGAGATGTGTGAGTACAAAGAGACTTGATCTTATTCAGTAGGTAGCTAAGGGAAGTCTTTACATCCTGAATCTCGGTAAAGCTGCTTTATTACTAGACTTAATTTAGAGACCATCCTTATAGCTGGTACTCATGTGTTGATTTCACTCCTACCCTCACCTGTCCAGCCTGGGAAGATGTTGATCAATCCCACTGCATCGCCATCCAGCAACAGAACTGCCTCCCCAGCTTGCCCTCCAGGAGGGGTGCTTTTTCACTCCCTGGCCCCTGTTTATGACATTTATCTTGATTATAGTAATATTTCGATAAGAAGATATTTCAATCATTTTTAGTCCTCTTGGATCTGATCACTCATTTTCCCTTTGAAAAAGTTGTTTTTCTCTGACTTTCAATATGATAAAGTAATGATTCAAACAATTATTGGGAGCCTGCTAACTTCTGGTAAGATGTTTGGCATTGGGGACCTAGGAAAATAGGCACATCTACCTGAAGGAAGATCTCAGTCTTTTCAAAGCAGGCAGGAACAGAACAATTCCCTCTAGTGCAGCAGAAAGAGTTCTATAATAGAAGTGTATACACTTCTATTATACACTGAAAACTTAGATGAAGCTAAAAAGTGAATCTGACAGAGGAATCAAGAAAAACCACAGGAGGTGCCAAACCTTTAACAACTGGTAAGAATTTGTAATGCAGAATATGAGTGGAAGTATGTTTTGGGAACATGGAAGATGATGAGAAAAAGAAATACAGAAAAGAGGCCCAAGGTAGAGTCATAAATAAGGAGTACACATTCCTAATTGGGGGAGGGGAGGTTGAGCTTGCTCTAAAATAGAGATTATGGCAAGCATTTTCAGAGCTTGGCTAGCATTTTCAGAAAGCTCTTGAAGAATTAGGTATATGATGCAGATGTTTTTGACTCTTTGACATAGTAAGGCAGGTAATGAGAAACAGAGTAAGAGTCAATTAGACGTTGATTTTAACAATCCAGAGTGGTAATAACAGCACAGGCTACAGTAGTAGCAATGGGGGTGAAGGTGGGGGAGGTCAGTGAGGAACACAAAGGGAGTATTTGTGGTACCAATTAAATAGAACTTGGTTAAAAGAGTCAAGACAGCTAGGTAATCTCTACCCAAGGTAGAGAAATGGACTCACTAACAAAGAGTAGATGAAGACACGATAACTGATAATCTTCCTTTGAATGTTATACAAAGTGAAAAGGTCATTCAGATAATCACCAAGTAGCTCAGAACGACAGGAGCAAAGCCATATGTATTCACTGTCACTGGGGCCAAGTGAAAAGAAAGTTTAAAAATGAAAAAAGATGGACAGCAGTGTCTCAAATGATGTCAAGAGAACAAGTATGCTCTATGATAAAGTAAAATTATGCCCAAGGGAAAGTAAATTATTAACAGATTTTAGAAAGGACTAGATGATTTACATTATATGTGGATATATTTTAATTTCCAGATAAATTTTAAAATTTTGTTTAATGCAGAAAAAAAATCAATATACCATAAAATTAGATACAGTGTAAGAGAAGGCTGGTACACTGAAAACTTAAATCATCTCAATAGTTTAGTTTCTATGCCTAAGGCCAGATCTAAATAAGAAAAGCATTCCCCAAATGATATTTCAGTTGTTGGGCCACAAAACATTAAAATAAATTTTCTGTGTCTGTCATTGATATTTTCATCAAATTTCTGAACCAGTAGGTTATTTCAACCAGACATCATGGTAATGCTATGGTGAAGTACATTATAAAGACAATAAAGCAGAAAACAATTAAAAAATCATTTAAATGTGTTAAGGCATAATAAGAAAATCCCTGACACTACATATTGGTACATTTGGATTCATGACTAAAATATAAATATGACGGTGATGAGTGAAAAAAGAGATCTAGAGATGATATTAAGTAATGAATAAGATTTGATTAAAATATATAAGTTAACAACAGAAAATGTTTCCTAATGAGAATACATCTCTCACAACAGATGAGATTTAGATGATGAATTATAAAAGTTATTTCTTGACCATTCCGAGTTTAACCACAAATTAAAATGGTCTCCCAACAGATATTTAAAAGAGAACATGTCTCTGACTTAGGAATAGAAAGCATCCATTGTACACATATCTATTTTCCAATCACATTTATCAGTGATCTAATAGCATAGCCTTAAATATTCCTATCCCTAAATATTCCTATATCCAAATTACACAAATATAATTTTTTTAAAAAAACTCTAAGAAAAGAAAATTTTCTGCATTATTTCCCAAAGAAATGCATAGTTCGGATTCTATTTCCAGTTTCTCTTACATTTCTCCACTTGGATATTCAACTTAAGCCTCAGGGTTAGTATGTGTCAAGCGCAATTCCCTTTGCCCAGCCCTTTAAGTCATCTTTGACACTTTCCTCTCTTTGCCTTCAATTTGTAATTGGTGACCAAGTCCTTCTGGATCTCATTTTCTTCTCACATCCTTATTCAGATTCTTTTTACCTTTCCCTCAAAATGTTGTCCTAGTTTCCTAACTTGTCTTATTTGGATTCTGCCCATTCCAATCAACTCTAGACCTTATCTCATATTAATATCATTGAAGCTCAATTCTGACTATAAAAGTTCTTTGTTCAAAATTTTTAATAGCTCTTTACTGAATACTGAGCAAATACAAATGTCTTCACTTGGTAGTCAATATTTCCTCATTTTTTTTCTAATTTTACCCCCTTTATTTCATTTTAGTCCAATTCCCAGTAACAGCAAAATACTATTTCACATACATACAAGGTTTGTCCCGGAAGTATCGGCTGTGAAAACTGTCCATTATTATATTGACACTGGCTCGATACTTTCTGGACAGACCTTGTATACACTTCAAGTTATTGCTTCTATTGATCTGCCCATGTCTTTTGCCAGCAATGTTTCCAGCACATCCACCACAAATCCAAATGCCATATAACCGGCTGAAATACTATCCTCTGAAAATGGCTCCTCTACTCTATCACATTCCTGCTTTAGAAATCATAATTTCTTTTTTGAATCCCAAGAGCACCTCCTAGTTTTTCATTTATACTCATCATTTTTACCTTATCTTATGGTTATTTGTGTACCTATCTCACCTATAATAAAGCTTGACACGATGCATCCTTAGAACTGTGGGTGCTTAACATTTCTTTATTGCGTAGAAACGGATGTGAAAGTAAAGTAACTTCTCCTGTTTTCTATTTAAAGTGGAGCTTTGTAACACTCAAGCAGCAAAAGCATAGTCATAAAGTAAAATGATACTAATAGTAGCACAGTTAGGATCTCAGCAGCATCAAGGTTTATAAATATATGGAAGATAATCAGCACCCCAACTTCTGAGGGGAGAGATTCCTAAGAAGTGAAAAACTACCCCAGAATCTCAGAGATTGAGACTTCCCAAAAAAATCTGGTAGGCTGACAAGTAACCTGTAGTTTCACCCTTTGAGTCGCCTGACTTTGAATTCTTCGCCTGCCTATGGTGAAGTGATCTAATTTCTTCTATAGCAGACTATAAATGCCATTTTGCAGTGGCTTAAAATAAGGGTATTTTTAAAAGGCCAGAAACTATGATACTTTGATAAAATCAAAATTTCTGAGTTGGGGCACCCTTCCTAAGACTGGAACAGATAGGAAGGAAGGAGCAGAACATGACAGTGCAGCAAGAGCTTCCAAGGTGGATTTTAGGAGTTAAGGGCTAACAATGGGAGGTGGGAAGAAAAATGCAGATTATAAAGAGAAACTTTGGAAACCAAGAGATTTGATTCATTGCCACATTGTTCACTGGCTGTGGCTGCAAAATCTCAAGTTTCCTTAGCTGTAAGAATCAAATAAGGTAAGTATTGATACTTAGTATTCTAAAGTGAGAGTAACGATTACTACTCCAAAGGTTGTTCTGAAGGTCAAATAAGATCATTATCAAATAAAGTAACCATTATATAATTAGGGTTTAAGTAATGGAAAGTTGTAACTGTAAGCATCATGATAGCAGTAATAGAGATATAGATCTGGGTAAAGATCTTAGATCCGTCCTCATTAACCTGTGATCAAAAACAAACAAACAAACAAGCAAACCTAAACCCACCCTAAGTTTCAGTTTCATCATCTGTACAGGGTCCTTGTAAAGATTAAGTTAAATAATAAATATTTCATATACTTACCAATTTTTTCTTAAATGTTAAATGGAATTGGCAAGAAATCCCATACTATGAACAATCCAATACCCTTACCAATATTTGCACTAAATTTGGAGGAATGCAGGACAGGAAAAGAGATAAAATATCTGAACACTATTATAGAAGATATGGCCCTGGCTGGTGGCACAGTGGATAAGACGCCGGCCTGTCAGACCGAAGGCTGCTGATTCGATTCCCAGCCAGAGTACATAACCAGGTCACAAGCCAGGTCTCTAGCCAGGTCTTTAGCTGGAGGCAGGTGAAAGGCAACCATACAATGATGTCTCTCTTCCTCTCTGCCTCTCTCCCTTCCCCTCTCTCAAAAAATAATAAAAATCTTAAAAAAAAAAAAAAAAGGTATGTATTGAAATTATGCTATTATCTAATATTCCCCTGAAAACATAATGCATGTTTAACCCTGAGCATATAAATTTTTTTGCATATGATATTTCTCCATTTAGAATAACTAGCATATTAATATACTCCACTCTTATTTATGAATTTGAAAAAATCTATTTCTAATCAAGAAGTCCAATTAGATAAACATTTTATTTCAATAAACTTATTTTTTTGCATAAGACATCCTCTCCTATGTCAGAACTAAGGAGCATATAAACCAGTAAGAGACATTAGTCTTTTGTTTTAAAAGAGGGAGCCTAAGGGAAAAGCATTATCTTCTGGTAGAAGGAGAAAGAGGTGGTGTTTATGTTGAATGTGGGGAGTGGAGGTCAATAAAAATGCTGAATGATTGCAGTCAGGAACTTTCAGAGTTAACAGTATATTCATTCCATAATTATGATTCACTTAAAAGTGCTACTTCTAGAGTAGAAAGATGGAAACATCCAAGCTCCATCTATCCCTAGGGGCAGCATGCCAGGCTCATGAGAGGCTTCCACATAGGGGTAAGTGTGGAGAAATGGAGATTCTATGGGTTTGATGTCACTGGTACCATTTCCTTTTCTTTCTTTCTTTCTTTCTTTCTTTCTTTTTCTTTTTTTTTTTTAATCTCTCATCCAACAAGCAAACTTAGTTTCTAACACTGATACCCTGGAGTGTTAGTGGCTATAAATACCTTGTAGCTAGGCTATAAACAATATTCTACATTTTTCTCTGTTTCTATTTCTGATTCTACCATCTATGTTCCTTTATCACTTTTATGTCATTGTCCTCAACGCCATTTTTTGACTTCCAAGAAACACCTGCACCCATAAAATACCAAAGGCAAACACCAAAACAAAGAAAATAATGTTTATGAAGGTGTTACGTGACTGAAAGTTTAGAGGAGGTGAATATGATTTTCTATCAGAGGGGCAAAAACATCTTAAAATTTATTATTAGATTATTATCCTTGGGCCACTATGAGTTAGTCCTTCTATATAATTTATTCTTCCTTTCCTACCTCTTTCCTGATAAAAGCAAAAACATTCAGACGTAAACCTAAGGATGACACAAGAATCCAATTTCCTCATGCAGGGCAGCGTAGCTCACACTGCCCCTGCTGTCAGCTCAGCCAGGGTTCCCTGTTGACAGGGCTGAAAATTCAGCAGGAGCTTTGAAATGACAACTTCGAAGAGGCTGGTTAATGTCTTAGACTACACAAAATGCTTTATTTTTATTTTTAAAAATCTGCAAGCATCTGAGATAATGAGGAATTGCAGCAAAAAAAAAAAGGTGTTTTTACTTTGTACTGACGCTGGTCTAAGAATCATAAATAATATATATTAACTAATTTGATTCCACAATTTTCCTGTAAGATTGGATGATTGGATGATTACCCACATTTTGTGGACAAGGATACCAAAATACAAAAAGATTAAAGAACTTGCCCAATGTTACCCAACTAGAAAGTGGCATAGCTGGGAAGAAGGCGGATTTTTAAAGTCAGGATAGGCTAGATTTTACTATAATTAATTAATTAATTAATCAACTTAGAATTTTAGCAACTTGATCAAATAGTCCTTAGCACCAACTTATTCTAAATGCATAGATAGCAAATGGAAATAGTTTTCAAATGGCAAAAACATACTAAAATGTAAGCCTTTCTAAGCTTGGTTTAAAGACATTCCTATTATATTTAGCCACAAATTCCAAGTACCTTGTTTATTTACCATTTTTGAAAATAACTCTCCTAAGTATGCAAAAATGAAATGATGGTTTGCTTCCTGACCCACAAAGTCACCAAAGTATGACATAGGATTATCACATTAAATATAGTAGGAAAAAGAAAAAAGAAAAAGCGTGCACAGTATTGAAAAAGAGCAGGGTTCAAATCCCAGCTCTCCTATTGACTGGGTTATGGCCTTATGCTAAATATCCTTCTGGGTTTTTCTTTTCTTTTCTACAAAACAAGGAAAATACCACTGTCTCAACAGAATGATCTTCAGGAATAAATAATATGTGCCAAGTAGCTAAGAAATTGCCTTGTCTTTGGGGTGCAACAGGGCTAGATTTGAATCCTAGCTCTAACATTTAATGTATATGTGATATGGGACAGTTACTGATTGCCTCACCTTTGAAATAATAATAATAATAGCAACCTAAATCTCTTACAGTTATGGGAAGCTTAGAGATAAAATTCAGAAAGCTTGTAGTTGAATAACTGGCATACAGAAAGATTTTAATATGTAGTTGATATGAATATTTAATATTATCAATTTTCTACATCAATAGGAGAGCGAACATGATATTCCTAAATCTTTTTTGAGGCATTAATTACCCCCACTTCAATCAGCTTAAACCTCAAATGAAATAATCACACATTTTTCATTTCTTCTTTTAAATCCCTTCGCTGACTCACCAGTGCCTTCTGTGTAACATTTTAATTTCTATCTCTAACATTTCATGGTTCTGAACAGCAGACTTATGAAGCAGCTCTGAGCTCTTCCTATATAGGTACCCTGGGCACAAGGAGTACTAAGTCCATTAAGTCATATAGTATGATAGATGCTGTATAGAAAAAAAATTGAGAAAACCAGTTCCTGCTATTTGACGTTTCAAATGGACTTCATTGTATACTATAGGATTGACTGCTAAGTTTCCACCTTATTTTTTTCTCGCTCAGACACTCAAATGCCCTACTTCCGTTTTCCTCTCCCTTCACATCCTGCCACAGCTGTCTTAATTGGCATAGCTCTGGAGCTTAATTAAAGCAATGAGTATTCGGTTTATACAATTTGTCCAGGTGAATAATATAACCTTGCATTGATTATTTATTGATGTGGGCATTAAACTCATACACTCTCAACTGTAACAGGCAAAACAACATTTTTCCTTTTAAAGACTACTTTTATACTCTTGTTGAAGGGTTTAATTGATACAAGGAGACATGAACAACACAACAAACTCTGGTCTTAAACATTACAGCCTAATGAGAAGGAAGAGAGAATTAATATACCATGCACATAAATTGATAGTGCATCTTCAGAGCTTTAGACCTTTTTTAAAAGCACATAGTTACTGAATATTTTGTAAAAGCATTACAGATTTAACTAAATTATAATATACGTACATTTTATTTGTGTTTGCCATTATAGGTAACACAGTGATAGCTGCACAGTGATAGTTTATTAATTTGTGTGATGAATATTCCAAACTGGGAGGTAACTCGTTACTGGGTTTACAGAAGAGGCTCTGTGCTCTCAGAGAGGATTGAAAGATGAGAAAGAATTTTCAGGGAAAGGAGAAGAATTTTTCCATGAGATGAACACTATGGACAAAGATCCTAAGGCTGAGATGAGGCTGGAATGGCAAACAGTGGTTTGATTGCCTGGCTGTTTGTGTTCCATATTTAAGAATTTAAGGGCTTTATCTGAAGTGGAATGATCCTCTAAATCCTACAGACAGGAGTTTAAAAGAACCAGAAACCTCATAATTTAAAACAAAAGATGGCTATTAAGGCAGGGTACATTCAGTATGAAAAGCAATACACAAAAACTTGCCCAACCTGATGTATTGGGAAAGGGTCTTCTGAGAAAGTGATGTTGACCTCAACCCCTGAGGGCTGAGGAAGACAGGTATAGAAATATGAAGGATATTTCTGAGAGGAAGAAAAGCATGTGATGGTCTGGCAACAATAGAGCTGGCTGTTTTAGGCCTGCAGTTATGCAGTGGACAGTAGTATCGGATAGAGAAAAGACATCTGGTAAGAGGCAAGAGATGAAGTGGGATGTGTGAGCAAGGTTTGAATTGAGATGAGCTTTAACCACTATAAATACTGTTAAGTTTATTCTAGCAGCAATAAAAATAAGGAAATATGCCCCCCCTTCTGCTTTTACTATTCTCTTCTTCTTTTTAAAAAGATATTTCAGTTATTAACTTTTAGAGAGAAGGAAAGGGAGGGAGAAAGAGGAAACATTAATGTGTGGTTGCCTCTTGCATGCCCCTAACTGGGGACCTGGCTAGCCAACAGGTATGTGTTCTGACTAGCAATCAAACCTATGACTCTTTGGTTCACAGGCTGGTGGCTCAAGCTACTGAGCCACACCAGCCAGGGCACCCATTCCCTTCCTCTTATGGTCATCACAGACAAGTTAAAATCACTATAATGACCACACATAGTCACAGACATCTTGAGCGGGAAATACAAGGTAGGAAGAATCACAATACCAGATATCAAACTATACTATAAGACCACTGTAATCAAAACAGTCTGGTACTGGCATAAGAATAGACATATAGATCAAAGAAACAGAATAGAGAACCCAGAAATAAACCCAGGACTCTATGGTCAATTAATATTCAACAAAGGGGGAAGGGACATAAAATGGAGTGAAAATAGTCTCTTCAACAAGTGATGTTGGGAGAACTGGACAGAGACATGCAAAAAAATAAAACTAGACCACCAACTTACACCATACACCAGAATAAACTCAAGATGGATAAAGGACTTAAATGTATGCTGTGACACCATAGAAGCCATAGAGGAAAACATAGGAAGTAAAATTTCAGATATCACATGCAACAATATTTTCACTGAATACTTCTCCAATGGCAAAGGAAATAAAGCAATAAATAAACAAATGGGACTATATCAAACTGAAAAGTTTCTGTTCAGCTAAAGAAAACATCAGCAAAATTAAAAGGGAACAAACTGTATGGGAGAACATTTGCCAATGATACCTCAAACAAGGGTTTGGTTTCCAAAATATATAACGAACTTGTGTGACTCAACACCAGGGTAATAGATAGCCCAAATAAAAAATGGACAAAGAACCTGAACAGACACTTCTCTGAGGAGGACGTACAAATGGCCCATAGGTATATGAAAGAATGCTGAACATCACTAGCCATCAGAGAGGTGCAAATTAAAACTACAATGAGATACCTACCACCTCACACCTATCAGAATGGCATTCATTAATAAATCAACAAACAACAAGTGCTGGTGAGGATGTGGAGAAAAGGGAACCCTGGTGCATTGTTGGTGAGAATGCAGACTGGTGCAGCCACTACGGGAAACAGTATGGAATTTCCTCAAAAACCTATAAATGGAACTGCCTTTTGGCCCAGGTAGTTTCAGCTAGGATTATGCCCAAAGAACCTTGAAACACCAATTCATAAGAACCTATGTACCCCTGTGTTCACAGCAGCACTATTTATAATAGCCAAGTGCTGGAAATAGCTTAAGTGCCCATCAGAGGATAAATGGATCAAAAAACTGTTACATTTACACAATGGAAAGAAAGAAGAAACTCCTACCTTTTGCAACAACATGGATGGAACTGGAGAGTATTATGCTTAGTGAAATAAGCCAGTCAGTGAAAGACAAATACCATATGATCTCATCCATTACAGGACATTAATGAACAAAACAAACAAACAAGCAAAACAGAACCAGAGACATGGAAACAAGGAACAGACTTTCAGTGTGCAGAGAGGAGGGGTGGGGTGAGGGGGGAGAGGGAGGCAAAGAAGGGAAACGAGGAACTAGCATGGATGGCCCATGGACATGGACAACATGTGGATTGACTGTGAGAAGGGGGATGGGGAGGGTGGGGCAGGAGAGAGCAATGGAGGAAAAATGGGATAAATGTAATACAACAATAAAATTAAAGTAAAAAATCACGATAATATACTGTTTTCTTTTTCTTTAACATATATTTCTTATGTATCTTTGTGCTAAACAGAGCATTAGGCATTAGAAGAGACAAGTAAGAGTATAGGCAATAAGCCCATTCCTGCCTTCCATCTGTTCAGTTATTTTTTTTTTATTAAGAATATACTCTGCGATCTGTACTACAGATACAACTGTGGGGAAAACACGCACATGGCCTGCACTCATATCAGGCTCTAATGAAACATGTTACTATAGATAGAGGCTTATTGTGCTTTGGAAACACAAAGGAAGGGGTACTTAAAGTGATTTCTGTCTCTGAGCACAATCTATGTAAGGGGCAGCAAACAAGGAAAAAAGTATTGTTAAAGACTTTCTGATGATGAGTAGGAGAAAGACAAGAAGCTTTGGGAGAATGAGAGCAAGCCTGGGGGTGCTCAGGAACTATTATAAAGGTTGTCAACTATACAATGACTCTAGGACAGAATCTGTGAACAGGGTGAAAAGGGCATTGTTCAAAAAGGTTCCCTTTCTACTTCACAGAAAGAACCAAATTTATTCCTTTGTCAAATACAACTCAATCATATTATTTGACTTTAGGTTAAATTTGACCAGATCTGGGGACATTACTATTTTAATCTTAAATACTTCATTTCTAATAGGGAGAAAACCAAAGGTTTGTGATAGTTCTGCAGCTGGTAAGGGGAAGCACGATGCAGATAACTATTTTTATTTAAATCAATGTGTTGTATTCATACAGAATAGGGCAGAATGCTGCAGCTGCAAGAGGAAATTTAAAATTAGAGGAGCTTCAATAGTGCTGCTCATGATTTCATCCAAATTCCCGAGCTCTGCCCTATAGTAAGCATTTTTTTTTTTTTTTTTTTTGCATGTGTGATGCATATGCACACACATTTAATCTTTCTTGAGGGATTGAGGATAAATTGCTCTAGAGTCTGAAAATAAAATTATTGTCTGCTGTCTGTTGGGTGATAATAGCTCTCTCTCCCTTTCTCTCTTCCATAGATTCTTCGTCATGTCAAAACTGCTACCTCAGAGCTGCTGCTTCTACAAATACGCAGCATCACTCAATTTCCAGCACCTGAGCAGATACTGTTTGTTCCACATACAACAGAACTATAAAAATTTCCCTCTGGTGTTATCTGACCGAAAATAATTGCTGCATTTCAAAGAGTTGCTTATATAACCCTGATGTCCCAGATTTCCTGAGGTTTCAAGGGTCATCGTTTCCTTCAAGGCCCAAATAAAGATAGTCCAAATTCTCATCCTGCTTCTCCACAGGAATCTGGTTTTTCACTGGGTTTCCTTCTTCATTTCTGGGGCTCTTTACAGGCTTCCTAGGTCAAATAAATACGAGAATACAGCCCTGCTTACCTGATACTTTCCTCTTCAATTATAATATCATTGCTTTATATCTACAGAGCCTTTCCACAAAGCACATGCCCATTCATCATCTCATTTAGCCACATATTATCTTGCAAACAATACCACTCAGATGCTAACCACACAGATTTAATTGTAGCTTGGAACCACATTATAGGCTTCCCAATCCTGTGCTCAGCCACATACTTCATTGTCCCAAGTCTTGTGAAATTGTTATAGTCCAATGAGCTACTACGTACATGTGAGAAAGCACTGAAAAGGATGATGTGTGTTCCAAGTGGATTGCTGTTGTTTTGTTTTGTTTTTGTCTGACATACTCAAAGGTGTGCTGGGCCAGGCTCTCCCTTCTGTTCCATTCTTTGCATAATGACCAGATTAATCTCTCTGTATGTTGCATCTATTACACTGCCAAGCATACAAGGATGCTTTATTCTGAAACTTCCTTTGCTTACAGTCCAAGGAATTTCATGATGATAGCATTTGAAATTCCTTAGCTCAAGGGAGAATCTATGAAACTCCACAATCAGGATTGTGGAGCGTATTTCTGCAGACTGCCCAGCCCCTCCGCCAGACTCTCACTATGTCGGGGGATAGTAGACCTGCCATTACTTAAGTCAGCAAAACAACAAGGCCACTGATTGATTTAGGAAGTGACAAATGCCATCAGCATTCCTTTGTGAAAAACTCTGGAAAAATGGCTTGTCCAGATATCCTTGGCAACTGTTACAAAGTCTTTTCTATTGTGGTAAGCTATAGCCTGACTGACTAATTCAAAAGGAACCCATGCACAGCCCAGTTGCCAGCCTTGCGTAAGAATGCCCACTAATAAACCCATGTAACATTTGCTTTACAGTCGCACAAAGGCCTACGTTAGGATGTTTCCTTCCTGCACAGTCTGGTGTATGGACTGAATAACCCAGAAAGGAAAGGTCTGACTCTATTGGTATCATTAGTAGCTCCTGCATGGCTTGAGTCTGAAAATTACACTGTAGGAAGAATTTGTCTCCAATAAACATGCACCCCTTCCTTCAGTGTCTTCACTTTATGCCAGTTTTTCTTTAATGATCTTCCTTCCTCCAGTACATTTTACCTGCAGTTCTTCCACGTATTCAGATATACCACCCCTTCTCATGCTGACTGAGGATTGCAGTCTCATTCCTGCTGCCTTTAATGATGACCTACATAATGAAACTCTATTCAGAGTTTTTTGGCTTAGTTCCATTTTACTTAAATGAGGAAAAAATAATGATAAAACAACCCATTATTTATATGCACCTGATTTCTTTGCAAATATTGGTAAGTATTTAAATGAATAATGTATATATTTAAGACTCCTTGGAAATACTTAATAAATTAAAGCTATTAAAATTATCTTCAAGTTAAGGAAGGAACAAAACAAAAGCTCAGCAGAAAATATTATCATCCTAACTGAAAATATACAGTTCATATATTATAACTAAAATGCCTACATTTAGAAAAAAATCCCATTTACTATAGCAACAAGAAAAGTAAAATACCTAGGAACAAACTTAACTTGAGATAAAAGACCTGTACTCAGAAAACTACAGAACGCTGAAGAAACAAATAAAGAAGTCACAAATAAATGGAAATATATGCCATGTTCATGGATAGGAAAAAACATCATAAAAATGTCTACACTGCCCAAAGTCATTTATAGATTCAATACAATCCCTATTAAAATACCAGTGACATACTTCCCAGATCTAGAACAAATACTTTAAAAATTTACATGGAGCCAAAAACGACCTGGAATAGGCACAGCAATCTTGAGAAAGAACAAAGTAGGAGGAATCACAACACCAGACATAAAACTATATTACAAAGTGACTATAATCAAGGAGCAGAATGACAATGACCAGGGGGAGGGGGAAAGGGGAGATAAGGGGAAGGGTATAGTCAAGGAGCTAACGTGAAAAACCCATGAACCTGGACAGCAAAGTGGAGATCGACTGTGGGAGAGGGGATAGGAAGGAGAGGGAGGGACAGGTAACAGCAATGGGGGAAAAAAATGAAACGATTATAATACAGCAGCAATAAATTAATAAAAATAATAGTAAAAAAATAAAATGCCTACGTTGATGTTTATAGTATTAATTCTACAGTTGTGATTTTTTTTACAAGGTTGCATATGCTTTTTAAGACATTTTACTCAATCACCATCCAAACTTACCAGTTGTCAAAGAGAGAAATGTATTTCTAAACTGTTTCTAGGAAGGAATAAGTATATTAAAAGAAAGATAGCTAAATTAGAGTATACTTCTTTCTCTCAGCATATCAAAATCTAGAGTTCTGTGTCTAAACCTATAACTGGTTTATAATCTTTAGGAAAACTCTGTTTACTAGATACCCAAATATAATCATCATGAAACCATTATTGTGAATGATAAACCAACATTCTGTCTTTATCCTATATGAAAAAAGCCAGGTTGCTTAAAATACTAAAACATTCCAAAATCCTATTGAAAGACAGAAAGCCAGAAATACATAAACTTTTGGTCAAGATGGAGGTATAGATGAACACCTCCTTGCACAACCACATCAAAATTACAACTAAACTACAGAACCACCATCACTCAGAACCATTAGAAATCAAATTGAATGGAATTCCCACATATACAGAATTCAAGAAATCATATCCATTCAAGTTGGTAGGAGGGGTGGAGATGGAGAGATGCTGAACAGGCTGGTCCCAAACCCACATGTTATGGATAAAAATTTGGGAAGGGGTTGCAAGCCAGGTCTCCAGACAGGTCCTTAGCTGGAGGCAGGTGAAAGGCAACCATACATTGATGTTTCTCTCACTCTCTTCCTCTCTCCCTTCCTCTCTCTCTGAAAAAAGAATAAATAAAAAATCTTAAAACTTTTTTTTTTTTAATTTGGGAAGGGTATCTCAGGATTGAGGAATTCCAGGCCCCCTGAGCCCAGGGGTCCAGTGCCAGGAAGTTAAGTCCCCATAACTTTGGCTGCAAGAACCAGTGGGGATTGAGTGAATGGAAGAAACTGCTAGAACTCCATGCAGTTCCTCTTAAAGAACCCACACCCTGACTCACCTTCCCAGACTCACTCCCTCTGAGCTCCAGCACCAGGGCAGCAGCCTGAAAGGCACCAGTGACGCACAGGGAGACACTGATGGGTCTGGCGTCAAGGCTCTGCCCAGCAAAGCTATCATTTAGAATCGAAGGCCAGATAAAGAGCTTTCCAGACAAAAAATCTAAAGGAGTTCATCATTACCAAACTGTTATTATATGAAATGTTAAAAGGACTTACTTAAGAAAAAAATAAAAACTATGAACAATAAAATGGCAATACATATTTATCAATAATTGAACCTAAAAACAAAATTAAGCCAACAAGGAAAAGAGACAGAATCACGGATATGAGGGTTTTAATGTCTGCCAAGTAGGAAGGGAGTTTGGGGGAATGGGTGAAAGGGGGAGGGGATTATGAAATACAAAGTAGTTAGACATGAGCCATGGAAATATAAAGTACAGTACAGGAAATGGAATATCCAAAGAACTTACATGCATGACCCATGGACATGAACAAAGATCTGGGATTGCCTGAAGAAGTGGAGGATGCTGAGTGGAGGAGGACAAAGGGGGGAAATTGGGACAACTGTAATAGCATAGTCAAAAAAATATAATTTTGAAAAGGAAGACACAGAGCTATCCTTTTATGTATCTGAGGAAAAAATAATTAAGAGTAGCGTACTCAATTCAGCAAAGCTATCATTTAGAATGGAAGGTCCTCACACTAAAGCTAATGGAATTCATCATCACCAAGCAATTATTACAGTAAATGTTAAAGGGACTTATTTAAGAAAAGGAAGAAGATTAAAACTATGAACATTAAAGTGATAATAAACTCACAATTATCAACAACTGAATTTAGAAAATAAAAACAAACTAAGGAAACAACCAAAACAGGAACAGAATCATAGTTATAGGGATCATTTGGAGGGTTATCAGCTGGGAGGGGACATGGGGAGAAAGGGAGAAATGGTGCAGGGATTAGGAAACATTATTGGTAGGAACAAAATAGACAGGGAGATGTTAAGAATAGAACAGGGAAGTATGAAACCTGAGAACTTACATGCATAACTCCTGACCATGAACTAAGGGGGGTTGCTGGAGAGAAGGGAGGAATTGGGCAGAGGAGGGCAAAGGGAAAACATTAAGACAGCTGTAACAGCATAATCAATAAAATATAGTTACAAAAAATTAGGTAAAACATAAAAATAAGGGTATGTGTCTCAGAACCTAATCAATGATTCCATCTAGGAATTGTGTGCCATTTAGGGCATAGGCAAGTGACTCAGACTCTACCAGAGAGACACATCTGTGTCATGGAGCTAGAAAAAAACAAGAAGAATCTTTATGAGACAAGTAGGAAAAACAAAAAGTGGACATGAGCAGAATCCACCTTGAAGTGAGTAACATGGTGAAGGAGGAGGGCTACTAAGTGTTGATGGTGGAAGTTTGTGTGCTGACTTGAGGACTGTACTATCCATGCAGGTTGAGGCGAAAGAGATCTCTTTACAACATAGGTCTACAGGGCACAGCTGGGTATTTTTTCTGGCTAACCTTTAGCTCTCTGGAAGATACCTGGAACCACTTAAAGAACTTTAGTAAATTTCTACTCTGTTTTCGCCTAAGAATATTGACTAAAACACTAAGCAACCATTTTCTCATTGTATTTGAATTCAATGTTCTTCTACTTCTGATCTCATGATCTGACCTCTAGTACACTGTTTAGTATAATCTTAACATGGGTCAAAAGCAACCCACCCTCTCTCACAAGTTGTCACTAACCTGCCTTTCTTTTTCAAAGCTTTTATCAACTTTAAGCAAGTATATATTTTATTTATTATTATGTTTTATACTCATTGATATCTAACCAAATCTCCCTGTAAAATGTAAGCTCATAGGGCCAGAGATAGTAGCCTCTTTTGAACATTGGTCTTTTTTTTTTTTTTTTTAAGATTTTATTTCATTATTTTTAGAAAGAGGGGAAGGGAGAGAGGCAGAGAGGGAGAGAGATATCAGTGTATGGTTGCGTTTCACCTGCCTCCAGCCACAGACCTGACTGAAGACCTGGTTTGCAACCTGGTTATGTGCCCTGGCTGGGGAATCGAACCTGCGACCTTTGGGTTCGCAGGCCGGCGCCTTACCCACTGTGCTACCAGCCAGGGCCATTGGTCTATCTTAATCATCCCCAAAGTATGGGGCTCATATTTGGGGTTCATTAAGTTTTTTAAGTGAATGAATTAGCAAAACATATATAAATTCATTTTGTACTCCTAGAGGATCTATAAAATATGAGTTTTATTGGTATAAGAAGTGTATTAGTTTCCTTATTATTTTTTTCTTTTCCCCCCAGACTCCTCAATTTAAGTAAGCCCAGGAACAGAGCATATTTTCTTTTTTTTCCAGATTCTTTCATTTAAGTGAGCCCTGGAACCAAGAGTATGCTTTCTTTCTTTTCTTTTCTTTTCTTTTCTATCCTTTCTTTTTTTTTTTTTTTGTTTTCTTTCTTTTTTTCTTTATTTCCCTCTCTCTCTTTCTTTCTTTTTCTTTCTTTCTTTTCCTTTCTTCCTTCCTTCCTTTCTTTCTCTTCCTTTCTCTTCCTTCCTTCCTCCTTTCCTCCTTTCTTTTCTTTCTTTCTTTTTTCCCCCCTCCAAAAACTTCACTTCATATGAGCCCAGTAATGGGAGTGCAACTGAATCTTAAATGTGAATGAAGGAGACACCTCTCCCCTCTGTCATTTGTCTTAATCAGAGGAAAATAAATAACATTAGCCTATTTTACTCTACCAAAAAACTTTGCTATTATACAGATGTTCTCACAAAAGTCACCATACTCACCTAACAATAGTCTGCATAAAAATATTTTATCATTAAGATGGCACTATCAAGTAATTATTCCAAATAAAGACATTAGTGAGGTAAATGCACTGTTGTAGCAAAAAAAAAAAAAAAAAAAAAGTGGCAGGAAAAAAATTGAACTGATTCAACATAAAAACAACTAGGAAACATTTACTCAATTAAATTGAAAATGGAAAGCTAATAAATATTTAAAATTATGTTCAGAAATAAAACAAATTCAACTTGAGGAAGTTTAGTAATTTCTCCTCTCATGAACATAAAATTTTTCTTTTAACATAATTCACAATTTCATTGGATTTCTCTTCTGCATCAATTCAGAATAAAAAGAGCATCTGGAAGAGTTGGAAAAGACATCAACAAAGTTTTCATCCAAGTACAGAATATTGATAATTAATACAATTTATATTAGTAAGGATTTCATATGTTTGGAGATGAAAATGGAAAAAGAGAAGCATATAAGTACATTTAATAAATATTGCTATGGATCAGAAATTGCGATAGGTACTTTATATATGTTCTTTCACATGTCATTTTGCATCATCTTCATCCTAGTCCTGAGATAAAGAAAATTGAGTCTTTGAGAATAACCCTAAGTCCATGTCATTAGTAAATGGGACACACATATAAAATTCTGACTTCATAGCTGCTGTTGTTTGAACTGCACTGCACTGAAACACTAAAGCTAAGGCTGATGGAAAACTGCCATTATCAACGTTTTGCCTCTTATTGATGATGAGAGGAATAATCTTTTATAGACTTGAAACCTCTCAGAAGACTTGGAGAAAACTACACTCTTTAGACATGTTAGCTGTTCTGTCACAGGAGAATTATGATATAAAAGGCATGTTGATTATTCAAATCTCAAGAATAAAATACACCAAAGTATAAATCTAATTTAAAAACATTTTTGTCTCTAGCAACCTAATTTGTATTGTTGGACTTGATTCTTTTATAAACACTAATATAAAATCAAATATTAATTGACCATAAAGACAGGTTCTAGATCTGTGAAATATGTCATTGGTATTTTAATAGGGATTGTGTTAAATCTATGAATTACTTTGGGTATAATGGACATTTTAATAATATTAATTTTTCCCATCCATGAACATAGTATAGACTTCCATTTATTTGTACCTTTCTTAATTTCTTTCTTCAGTATTCTGTATTTTTCCTAGTACAGGTCTTTTACCTCCTTGGTTAAGTTTATTCCTAGGTACTTTATTTTTCTATTGCTATAGTAGATGGGATTTGTTTTCTAGTTTCTCTCTCTTTCTGATGTTTCATTGTTGGTGTACAAAAATGCCTTCAATTTTTTTACACATATTTAAAGTATATACTGTATTTTGAAGAGTTAATATAAAAAAATTTAAAATGTGCCAATAGCTTACATAATTATTACATGTTAAATGATAGAGTTTTAGATATATTGTAGTAAGATTAAGCAGTTTTCTTCTTTGTTACTTATTTTACTCTGGAATGATATTTTTGTGAAATATATCACAGAAATGATATATTGCAGAACTCACTTTTATGAAAGTTGTCCTAGAGACCGTGCCAAACCCATAGTAAAAAATGAATTTGGTTTTTGAGTTAGATCATCCCCATTCCCATAGTGCAACTCAACTTTATTTTAAGCTACTGGAACTACAACTTATTCTTTTTGGAGTTTTCCATCTTAAATAGTAGATTTATTTATTTATTTATTTAGGCTGTGCACAGGTCTTCTTTCAATACCCTGTTTTTCCTCAACATGTGTTTTAAAGGTTGAAGCCTTCAAAAATAATGGCACTTGCAGTGCTCAGCTGGTCCCCAAAGTAGAAATTATTATGCCTACTAAGCTGAGGTAAAATATAAAAATCCCTAGTATTTAAATAATTTTGTAGAATAGTATTCTAGCTACTTTTTGAACTTGTGGTTGCCTTCCTATGTGGTCCTAAACTAACCCCTGAACTATTTAAGAGCCTGTTGAGGTAGAAATTAGGTATGTTCACAATTCAATAATAAAGTTTACTATAGCATTAATTCCTTTTCCCAAGCATCCCCAGTTTGGAGGCCTTCATAACTGGAAATGTATATTTCTATGATTTAGTTGAAAGGAATGTCATCTAATTTACGTGCTAATATGAGAATATATATTGTCTATGTACATACATCACATAGTTTAGTAGTTTGCAACTTCCATCCAAATTGGTTTTCATTCTCAGCATCTTTTCTAACCTAAAGATTGACTGATTTCACAACACACCCATGTCCAGTTAGTTGGTTGCTATTTAAAACATAAATTGCTAACAAAACCTATATATTACACACCCTCAGATAAGCAGATATTTTGTAAAAGTGAATAAGATAACATGTCTTCTATGTAATACACATCCACATTTTCTTTTTTCTTCTTCCTTAACTGCATTTGATTTTTCTGAGTTATTGCAAGTAACCTGATTTTCCCATATTGTGAAATGATTCCAATCTAAGAAAACTTAACCTGAAGTAATGCAGATACAAGTAATATACAAAATTGTACCTTATTTAGTAAAATCTATTTATAACAAGATCACTTTAAAGCATTCATAAGTTTAAGTTGGTTCTTATCCATTCAGCTGCCCTATGTCTTTTGATTGGTGCATTTAATTCATTTACCTTTGTACCTGTGTTCCTGCTTGTCTGTTTCTTCATCTTCTTAAAGGAGACCCTATAAGCATCTTTTGCAATGCTGGTTTGGTGGAGATGTATTCTTTTAGACTTCTTTTGTCTGGGAAGCTCCTTATTTCACCTTCCATTTTGAAGTGACAGCCTTGCTGGGTAGAGTATTCTTGGTTGCAGGCCTTTGTTTTTCATTGCTTGAAATATTTTTTGCCACTCCTCTCTGGCTTGTGTTTCTGTTGAGAAATCAGCTGATAACCTTATGGAAGCCCCCTTGTATGTTATTAGCTATTTCTTTCTTGTTGCTTTTAGAATTCTCTCCTTGTCTTTGAAATTTGCCATTTTCATTATGATGTGTCTTGGAGTGTTTAACTTAAACAGTGATGAACTGTTTAAGTTCATCGTCCTTGGGACCCTCTGTGCCTCCTGAGTTTGCATGATATTTTTACTCCTCAAGTTAGGGAATTTTTTTTCATTACTTTTTCAAAGAGGTTTTCTATCCCTTGCTTCTACTCTTCTCCTTCTGGTATCCCTATGATACGGGTGTTAGTACATTTCATGTTGTCCTACAGCTCTCTGAAAACCTCTTCATTCTTTTTCAGTCTTTTTTCATTTTGTTGCACTGCCTGGGGATTTTTTTCTACATTGACCTCCAGCTCACTGATCCAATCCTCTGCTTTTGATTACTTCCACTGTGTTCTTCAATTCAGAAATGGTATTCTTCATTTCCTCCTGGCTCTTACTGATGGTTTAATGTCCTTTTTAATGCTTGTATAGTTCTCAGTAAGTTCCTCATAGCTTCCCTGGAGTTCTTTGTAGTTCTCCTGGAGTTGTCTGTAGTTTTCTTTGAATTCACTGAGCTCATTGAGCTTCTCTGTCATCATTATTTTGAATTTCATTTCTGATAGCGTGCTTGCCTCTATTTCATTTTGCACTCTTCCTGAGGATTCCTCCTTTCCATTTGCTAAGGGTTTATTTCTTTGTCTCCCCCATTTTAGGTGGCTCTTATTTGTTTCTGCTTCTTGGATTGGTCTGCTTTGACTTACTGTTGTACTGGTGTGACCTTCTGTGCTGTAGAGGTGCACTTTTTTTACTTCCTGGATCTGTGCTTGGTGAAGTCAGCCTGTGTTCCAGTCTGGGCCTAGTTAGCCAGTTGCAGCCACCTTCAATTTTTGGATATTGACTTTGTATCCAGCTATTTTTCCAAATGTACTTATTAGGTCAAGTAGTTCTTTGATGGAGCCTATAGGGTTTTTTATGTACACTGTCATGTCATTTGCAAATAATGACATTTTTACTTACATTCCATTTGAATGCCTTTGATTGCTTTTTCTTGTCTGATCACTATGGCTAGAAACTATGTTCCAAAACTATGTTGAATAGAAGCAGAAAGAGTGGACACCCTTGTCTTGAAAAAAAAATAATAAACCTACAATGAGATACCACCTCATACCAGTCAGAATGACCATCATTAACAAATCAACAAACTATAAGTGCTGGTGAGGATGTGGAGAAAAGGGAACCCTGGTGCACTCTTGGTGGGAATGCAGACTGGTGCAGTCACTATGGAAAACAGTATGGCATATACTCAGAAAACTAAAAATGGAACTGCCTTTTGATCCAGTAATTCCACTGCTGGGATTATTCCCTAAGAACTCGAAAACAGCCATTCAGAAGAACCTATGTACCCCTATGCTCATAGCAGTGCTATTTATAGTAGCCAAGTGCTAGAAACAACCTAAGTGCCCATCAATGGATGAATGGGTCAAAAACCTATGATACATTCACACAATAGAATATTAGGTAGCAGAAAGAAAGAAGGAACTTCTACCTTTTATGATGGCATATACGGAAATGGAGAGTTTTATGCTTAGTAAAATAAACCAGGCGGTGAAACACAAATATCATATGATTTCACCTAGTATAGGAATCTAATGAACAAAACCAACAAATGAGCTAAATAGAACCTGAGACATGAAAACAGTAACAAACTGATAGTGACAAGAGTAGCAGAAGGAGGAGGAAGGAGGGAGTAAGAAGGGCAAGGGTTTAGTCAAGAAATAAAGGACCCATGGACATGGACAAGGTAATGATTGACTGTGGAAGAAGGGATGTGGTGGGTGCAGCAGAGAAGAGCAATGAGGGGAAAATGGGACAACTGTAATACAACAATAAAAAATTAATTAAAAGTCCATCTTTGTTTATGCATAAACATATTAAACCAGCTCCAAATATTTCATTTCTTGGTAAACAATACTCCCACTGATTTTATGAAGCACCACTTCTAAGCAATATTTTCATTTGAATATCAAGTTCTTTCATATAAAATTTCCTATATATGTCAAACTCATTTTCTCCCCAGAGAGTTTCTTTCCCTGCATAGCCTAAGCTCTGTAACATACTGCCTAGGGCACAAAGAGCCTAATCAAACTCTATTAATTTATGATACTCAAAATCTGACTTTCATGAGAAAAATTTATAAATTTGTATTTGCAAATATAATTAACGACAATAAAGTCACATATTATGGTACGTTTTCACTAACACATAGATAAATTATTTAAAGATTTTATTTAAAAAATGCTCTTACATTATAGGACATTTTCCATAAAAACTATATATTCCAAGAAATATATCATCCAAAGGACTAATATAGTCTATTATACAATTATGTGGGATTTAAAAATGTTTTGTGTATTAGTTCAAGATGCTTTTGTTTAATAAACAGATGAAAAGGTATTCAAAGAGTATTTTATGTGACAGAACTTCTCTGCAATTGCATAAGTGAAAAATCAACATGTGTCATCTATCATTTCATAACTAAAAGCATGACCCAGAGATTAAATTACCAAAGCCTCATGAACTTCCTTTAAGTGAGCTTCTGACTAATCAAAAGAATTGGAAGCTAATATTATACCATAAGTTATCAAATATTGACTTTGTCATTAAAAACCAACCATCATGGCTCGGTGGGCCATAGTTGTACTGATGGAAGTGGGAATAACAGGTCCTTCTGTAGCATCACCTAGATTCTGCACAGGTAGGTTCCAGGTTTGAAATCAAGTGCAACAAGTATGTCTAAACACAGTGATGATGCAAAGACTTGCAGTGATAATGGATGTGCTGCAACCAGAAAAGCCCCCAGTGGTTTGATAAAAGATGGAAACAGATGTATCTCTTGATAGATCTGTATTCTCCATGGTAGCTGTTGTAAGTGTCAAAGGTTTACTATGCCCAGGGGGGCCATAGTGTACTGAAGGCAAGTGTGAAAACTACACCTCCAATCATGGGAACGGAGTCTCATCACACCACCTGGGTTATGTGGGCTCCAGGTGACAGATTTAAGGTGGAACCAGCAGTGTATCCAAGCTCTGGGTGGTGCATATTCCTCCTCCTGCAGCAACCATGCTGTGGCCAGAGGGCTCCCCTGGTTACATGGCCAAAATAAAATATAGAAGCAGTGCTGTGTGCCTTCCTAAGTCCAGCTCTAAAGTTGATGCTCTGGATACCTATGAAGGGGTGGGGACTGGGGTAGACATATGAACCCCATTATCCATGGGAGCTGCAGGACCCATAACAAGTGGGCCTGCAGATGCGCTGGCAAACATGAACTGCTGTCTCCAAGTTAGGAGTATTGGTGGCAACTCCAACATCAGCAACAGAGGATGAATCAATGGAGAGAATACATGGATTGTCATCAATGGCCAGCTAAGTCATACCAGTGGTATTGAATATGGAATTTGGCCACTGCAAACTTGTACGACCTGAGTACATTATGTTGTCCCTGGCAGGCTGGGCTACAGGAGAAGCTGGGTCCACAGCTTGTACTAGGCCATCACTTTTCCCAATGATAAAGGCTTTTCGAGGTGCTGTCCATCACTGGCCCAGACGTGGGCTTAGAGGTGGTTCCTGGGTCCAAGGAAGGGTTGGAAACTGGGGTTCCTCTGCTCATTAAATTTTTAGGTTAAGTGGAGACATCAGCCAAGGGAATGCTGCCACTGGGTGGCAGTTTGTCAGAATTAGTATGTGCCAAGGATAATAGGAAGTGGTTCTCCCTGGGGATGGAGCAGAATGGAAAAGGTGTCCCAAAGAGGAGGAGTGGTGTCCATAGCCTCCTCTGTGTCCATGGCAGGGTGCTGGTTCTCTATTCTGTATTGGATTCGGTAAACTGGCATGAATCTTACATCGCAGGCTAGGGAAGATGTGATTGTGGTAGCATATCAAGGGGGAGTGGTATCCATTTCAATGACATCATCATCTAAAATTGGCCAAGAGATCAGATCTGGAGGTGCTCTGGCAGTGATGGTAGCAGGGACCTGCCCAGTTTGGGTGGCCAGGGGCAGGGTGTCTGCAGTCACTGAGCCAGGAGGAGAGAAAGAAAGGGCAGGCGGAGCAACCTCTGTTTTGTCCTCCTTGGTCTTTTTACTCACTCAGTGCTCTCCAAGGTGTTCAGATTTTGTCCACAGCAAGGCAAGGCAGCTTAGGAGGTGGGGGCAGTTCACCTTGATCCTATAGCAGTGGTGGCAGCAGTAGCAAAAGTGGCACAGAAAGTTTTCTTTTGCAGAGGCCAGGGGAGAACTGCTCCTTGGTGGCTTTCAGCATCCTTCTCCTTACCCAGAAAGCTGGACAGATCCACACTGCTACGGGGACAGTCCCGATGATCCTGCCCATTGTTCTGTACTTGATTATCACTGAGTGCCATCCCTTTTGGGGACTCTTTTTGGATCTTCACTACCATCTCTTTAAGGCAAAAAAGTGGGATGGTACTAGATGGTCCCAGCTCCTCAGCCTTGACTACCTGCTCAGGTGGTGAATTTGGGAGAGAAAATCTGTAGCCTGAAGGAGGAATATAGACGGTTCTCAAGGGTCCAAACATTCTGGATATCCGAGAAGACAGCAAGGGCTTCCCAGGAGGATCCTTCCAGTTCACCAAGGTGAGGACCCCCAGAGGGAAGTGTGTTGTCTGTGCAAGAGGACATGGCCTTTGTGGGACAATGTGAAAGGCCAATGTTCTAGGTGCATGACCCCACTGAAGTGGGTGAAAAGGGCTGACAGCAGGTACAGCAGCAGTAAGTGGTCCTGCCTAGGTTGGACATCATCATAGAGGACAGGGAAAGCCACTGGATGATGGCCACCAGACAAGATACAGTAACAGCGGAATAACAAGACAAAACTTAGGAAGCAAATTGCCCATCTAGAGCCAGTTGCGTGCCAAACTAACTGAAAGCAGAGTAGAAATGGAGAGTTTCTCCTTTGCTCCCTACTTTTCTGGGATCCCAGCACAAACTGCACTGACTTCAGCCAAAATGATCTGATGTCTCCATGGAAAAATCAACGGATGTTGAGAGATCAAAGCGCAAGGGGCGGGGCCTCAATAACTGGCCAATCTCATTAAGACTTCCTAGCACCTGGGACTTTCAGCTGTGAGTAGCAGGTGTTTGGCACCTGCTGGCCCTCCCTGAGGCCCCATCTGCCAGGCTTCACTCTGCATGGCCGCTGGCTCTGTGGGAGCCTTGGCATCTGCCCTACAGCACTCCAGGAGGCTAGAGCCTGCTCAAAGCCGGTGGTGGAGCCACAGAAATACTTCCTGGATGTGGCCCATGCCTCAGGGGACCTCGCCAGCTTCCCTGTGAGGCCTGGAGACGGGCACACTTTCTCCATGGCTGCGCTAGCCACCAGCCCCACCAGCCACATGTGAAAGATTCTGAGACAGAGTCTGGCCTACTGGGTACTGCAGGGATGCAAACCAAATGCACTGAAATAATAAGAATAAATAGTGAGTCTTTTCTCCAATTGCTTTCTTTAGGGGGAAATAACTTTGTCCTTGTCAGGCAATGGTGAGAATTCAGGAGGAAGCATCCCTACAGTGGCTTCTGTGTCTTTTGAAGCTGACACAGCAATCAGAAGCCTTTGAACATCCCCAGAGAACACAATCAGCTGCATCTACTGACTTGTCCTTTGAATGGACCGGTTCATGAAGGAAATAGTTGTAGTGGTCTTTGCTTTGGGGACTTAAAACCTTTCCAAGTACATGGTTTTCTTTGATCTCAGCCCTGAAGTGAATTTTTGCCATGTGTAATATTAATTTAATAATCATCTGCTCTTGAAGATTAGGTAGTATTAAAACAGCATGTTTTAATGTGATATTTGTAGCATTGTTTACCCTTTAACCACACACACGAAAAAAATAGAGCATAAGACAGCTGTGATGAATAGCTGCATTTGTTTCATTCAGTTTTAAATTAAATTGCCCCAAAGTGAGGAAATTTAATTATATTTCTACTAGCAACACTAAATACTATAACACCCTGTCTGGTAATTAATAGATAATTGATTAGAAAAAAGAAACTTGATTTAACCATCTTCTTTTCTAAAATACAAATGACTAAATAAGAAACTAAATAAATACAATTCTTTTTGGTCCAAAGAAATCAGCCATGAAACAGATGAACAACTACTGCTTGGGGTTTTTTTGAAAACATAAAAGAAAAAATAAAATGAAACTCTTAGGAAATAAGATATCACTTTCCCTGAAGGTTAATTTTATTATTCCTATGATCTGAAATCCTAACTGTCTTAGTTAACCATAAATATGTCTTTTACCACCTACAACTTCATTCTGGTGAAACTTGCTTTGTATATTTAATAGGTGAGTTTCAAAAAGCATTTGAATAAATTATTTAAGTATTTGGGAGCTATTCATATATGAATATATTGGTATTGTTGAGGGTACCAGCAGCCTTGAGAGGTTGAAGCACTTTCCCAAGCTCACCCACCTGGTAAGGAGCCAAACTGGGATTCAAATTCCAGTGGGGGACTCAAGTTTGTGTGCTTACACATTATAGGCAAAATTCTTCATATATTATGTATATTAATACCCATTATCTATCCCACTATATGTATCTCTGAATATTTATTTAATCATATAGCAATCCAGTATGTTGACTTTTATCTAATCATATTTTAGTCTAAAATGTCCAAATATAATTAGATAAATGGCTATATATAATTAAAGTACTACATTTGATTAAATAAAAATATGATAAATGCTTAAAGACACATATAGTTTTATTTCAGGAATTCTTTACTAAAGGTTATAAAGATTTTTTCCAATAACTTTAATATTTTTAGCTTTGCTATTTATACTAAGGTCTTTAGCTATGTTCTTTTGAATAGTGTAACATATATTGATTTTTCTAGGTATACTTTGAAACCAGCCAGTTTAGGGACTGTTACTATTTCTAACAGCCTTTCAATTGATTATTCTTGGTTTCTTATGAAAACAATCATCTGATCTTAATAATAACGAGTGGCCTAACTTCCATATCATCTTTTATAACATTATACAGAATTTCTGGAACACTGAATAATTTTAGTGATGGCAAATATCCTTGTCTTTTCCTTGTCTTTTTGCTGAATGTATTAAAAAATATTTTCAGTGTTTTGACATTAAATATGATGCCATGTGATACTTATTATTAATTTTAATATAGTGGCTCAGTTAGTTGAGCTAAATATAACTCCTGAATACCTCTATTTAAAACCTACTATGGATAATTTAATTGTGCTAAGTAAAGGCAACTCAGATACTTCATGTGGGCCACAGTTAAGGGAGAAATCTGGTCCAAATTCTGGTACGTGAATTTCCTGGTTTCCATTCAAAGTGCAATTCACCTCTTCTCAGTATCATTATATAACACCCCTACTGTTACTATGCTCTTTCAACATGGCCTGTGGTCACAGTGTTCTTTGTGTTTTGATCCTAGGCTATTCTGGGTCTACTTTTAAAGACTCCACACTATGGTGAAATTGGGAGTATGTCACTCCTCCATCAGCTTGGATACCCCTATTTTTTCAGAGATATGTGAATCATGTGCTGTGCTAGATTTGTTATCTCCTGGGTTTATACCTTGGGAAGCCAAGCAGAATCTGTTTTAGTCTGTGAACTTCATAAGTTTCTCCAGGATTTCTATCACTGACTTCAGTTTCAAAAAAAAGAGAAGAGGGAACATGCTGGATATGTTTCAAAAACCACTATGTTGAAAATCTCTTTTTACCATCGCTAAATCTTTTCTTCTTCCCGACGAATGATCAAAATCAAATTTTCTTTCCCTTCTTCCCTCCTCCTTCTTTAGTGTTAAAGAAGATGGCTTAAACCCAGATAACAGAATCTCTGAAGACAGAATTCCAGAAGTGGTCTTTTAAGTCAGTGGAACTTCTGCAGCTTTTCTTCAGGCTTGTATTGTTTAACTACCTTATATTTGTGCTGACTCTGACCACACGAACATGTAGGTAAGCCCTAACAGTAAGTGGCATAAAGTAAAATGGGCAAATTTTTTAACTCAAGAGAAGACAAGATGAACAGATAACACTATTGCCAGGATCCTTTCCACATCCTTCCACTGATCCTGTGAACCCAATTTCTCTTCTTCCTCACTTGATGCAGACCTTTTATAATATGGCAACTTGTTCCTACTCCTTCCTCCACCCCTTTCTTGATACTTCAAGATTTTTCTAAATAAGATCTCTTCTTCTTATTCCTCTTAAGGGAGTGTCTTTCAGGTTCATTAGCCATTTGGTCTGTGGGTCATCTAGAATTTTTATACTTCATTCTTTAAAAAGGCTAAATTGCATATAATAACCAGTCATTGAATTAGAGCTATAAAATCCAGTCACGTTTCAGAGATATAATCTCCTCCCCTGTTCCCCTGACACTATTTTTAGTGATGTTCATTCCTTGATATGTTCTTTAAAAGTATATCTCTCAGCCCTGGCTGGTGGCACAGTGGACAAGGTGCTGGCCTGCAAACCCAAAGGTCGCTGGTTCAATTCCCAGCCAGGGCACATAACCAGGTTGCAAGCCAAGTCTCCATCCAGGTCTGTAGCTGGTGGCAGGTGAAAGGCAACCATACATTGATGTTTCTCTCCCTCTCTGCCTCTCTCCCTTCCCCTCTCTCTGAAAAATAATAAATAAAATCTTTTAAAAAATGTATCTTTATATCCAAAGATGCTATCCCTATTGATTAAAAAAGGGTATGCTAATGATTCATGAATCAAATTTTTATGATTGATATGACTATAACTTTGGAAGAAAAAAATACAAGATTTTTTCAGGGCATCAAAAATATGTTAGTAGGCTCTTTTTGACACATTCTGGTGCCTTCAGGCAAATTGAAAGATGTATCTAAATATAAATATGGATTTGTTAGCTGTGAAATTGAGTCTCCGGGTATGTTTCAGGGGTTTCTGTATGTTGTTTTAAGTACACTATTAAAAAAGATGAGTATACCTCATGCTATTTCATTTAAAGCACTAAAATTATTCCAAACATCTTTTGTAATATAGTGTTGTGTATGCCTGTATTCATGCCAGAATATTTTAAAAGGAGGGAAAAAGGGCAGAGATGTGATAGATGAAAAAGTGTCAGGCATATTTTTAATTATTTTTTCCAAAATAAGTGTCTGTCAGGTCCATTTTGAAATGGACATTGAATATTGTTTAACAATTTAAGATAAACAATAATCAGTTCAATAATTATCTCTTAAACTTGCTGAATTCTTTCATTCCTTATGTTCTCATGCACTTGACAAGCAAAGCTGCCCCTTCCTTATGTCCCATTGTAATCCTGCTGGAGTCCACCTTTTACAATAGTCTCCATTAATATGAACTGGATTAGCTGAATTAAATTAAGAAGAACCATGAGACTGAAAAAATGGAAATACAGGAATATGCTGTGTAGGACTAGAATGCTATATTCACTCTAATTTAGTTTGTGTAAGAGATTTATTCTTATATTCCACATGTCACTTTACCTAAATTCTGCTTTATGTACTAAAATTGTTGTAAATACTGTCATTTGCCTAGCAAGTTTGCTCCTTAATTCTATTTCTTAGAATTCTCATTTCCTTACTTAGAACAATCTCTGACCCAAAATGTCAATAGTGAAGTAGCAAATGTCACATATCTCTAGAAAATGGGTAGATACTCCTACTTCTTTTCCTGCAAATACTGGAGTGTGCAGTACTGTTTATAGAATGCATTATTGTATTTATAGATGTATATTTGTGTATGTTCTGCTTATCTCCAAGATTGATTTCAAGTGGCACTATTTTATTTCTCACAACAACATCAGGGGTCTGGTATCATTATATCCATTTTATAGACTAGGAAGTGATAATTAGGTATTTAGGGAAAAAGTCACACAGCTGCTATGTGGTCATATCAGGATTTGAACCCATTAATGAATATTTCATGCCAAAAGACATTCAGTTAGTAGGCACTAAATAAATAATGGTTAAATGACTATACTTTTTATAAAATGACATTTCCACTGTGGAACACTTGAATTTAAATCTAATGTTCTTAGGAAATACATCACTGCTGTTTATACTATAATTGGACAAACAGATCTTTCCTGGCAACCATTGTGAAATAAATATCTAGGTTTTTATATCTATAAGTTTTTGGAAGTTGCACTGTTAGGTAGATCTGTTGCAGAAGATATCACCAGGAACATTTTTATATACTCATCAATTTTTAGCACTTCTCAATTAATTCAATAAGTCAAATTTACCATTCTTCATCCCCATTACAGAACACATGGTATATCCTACCTTCAGGAATTTTAAGGGGCATCAAATTCTTCCATTTCACAAAGATTGTTGTAATATGGAGCTCTTAAAACATATGACAGTACTTAAGCAATTTATATACTTCTAATTGGTTCAATGAATATGCATTAATTGGCTGCTAATTTTTGGACACAATATACTATCACCTTGAGTATATAATTAAATAAAAATCCTATCCTATACCTACAATAGAAAAAGACAGGTATGTCACAATAAAAATGAAGATGATGATAATATATAATTCATATTTCACATATGTAAACATATAACAAAGCTCAATATATAATTAATAAAACATATACTACAGCAACTATTCTTTATTGAGAAAATGCTTTGTGTCAGGCACACAAATTATCTAAAATAATCTTGACAACATTTAAAATTAGAAAATATTATCCACATATTACCAATAATGAAAACAAGAAATAGTGCAGTTCAGATTCCTTATGACATTGAGTCATAAGGAATAAACACAGGGCTTAAGAGCTTAGGCTTTGTAGTCAGACTGCCTCGGTTCAAATCCCTATCTTGAAACCAGTCTGTTCCTCAGATTCCACATCTGAAAGGCAAGGATAAGAGAACAGGCCTGAGCCTGTAAAGTATGATAAATAACACAGTCATCACTTGTAATGTGTTTCAAGCAGGGTCTCACATGTAGTGAGGGCTGAACAAGTGCTAGCTGATATTATTTTTCTAACAAAAGCAATGGAAGTAACTGGGGTAGGTGAATAAGACAAAATCAATGGTTGCTGAGTAGCACAAATAAAATAAAATAAAATAATAAAAATAAAATAAAAAGCTATGGAAAGCTTAGCTTTCTCTTTTCCCTAATAAACTATCAGGTAGTTAGGAATAGCTGATAACATAGGGACAAGATGGATGAGGGAAGCATTTTTAATTAAGAAAATTTCCCGATCAGAGCAGCATGTTAAGATTAGCATGTGATTTAGGTTGTGATTTTTGGTTTATACTATTCAGATAACAAGATAGAATTAAAAGTAAGAATGTGGGTAGCTGAGAGTGATAAAGAAAAAAGGCCTGTTCTCTTTTGCTAACTTTTTTTCTGTCAGAATCATTGCTTTCACTATTGGTTATCAAGAAAATGGCCTGTAGTTTATTTTCTCTGTTGACTATCAAGAGTAATAAGATCCATGTTTCCTAGCATATCTCATGGCTTCTCATGAACAAATAAAGCCTCTAATCAGCTGTTGTGTTTTTTTTTTAATCCATTAAAATAATTGACGCATGACTGTTTCGAGATACATAATTGAAAGGCAAAAAGAAACACGCTTCACTGAATAATCTCAAACAAATGTATTGAAAAAAATCAATTCAATTTTCATCTTCTAGACCACTGACTCTATGTTGGTAGTACTTTGTTTGTGTAAACAGTTGTACAAAGGAGTGAAAAAGGTTTTGGAGCCAGACAGACCTGGGTTTCAGATCCAGCCTCCAATATTTACCTATTGTGTGCTGTTGGGCAAGAGAAATAACCTCTTTGATTTGCAATATTCCCAATTATAATACGGAGATAATCCTTCCTTACTATGGTTTCTTAAAAGATGAAATGGATGTGAGCATGTAAGGAATCCAGATCACTGATTATCAAGTAGTTTTTGCTTAATGTATAGTATTTCCTTTCACCACCTTAACTAATTAGGGTGGAATTATTTTTTATTCTGCTATTCAAAAACATTTTTAGGACATAAGAGCAAGGGGGAAAATTACAGTATCATAGAGAAAATAAAATAAGCATCGCAAAAGCAATACATTGATTTCCTTATAGTCATTCAACTTTGATTACATATATGTATATGTATATGTGTGTGTGTATTCAGAGAAAGAAAGATAGGAGAGGATGATGGGAAGGAGAAGAAAAAAATAAGAGGAGAAGAACTTGTTTCTATACGTTTTAAATGGTTAGAAAGAAAAGTAACTCAAATTTTAGAAAAACAGTATAGTCAGCATGAAATATGCCAGTCTATACCAATATGTTTTAAAATAAATAGAAATTCATCATAATTGTCTTATGCTTGACTCCATTCCATGCAGCAATAAGAGTATATAAATAATTCAGATAATCCATTATGCCTAGACTGTCTGGTTTTCCAAGCTTTCCATAATCCTTGCTTCATTTTGCTGATGATTTCTCATGTTCACTAATCAACAATATGTACATTTTACTTCAATACCTTCATCACAGTTCTACAAATATACTAGATTCTTCCTAGATTTAGTTTCTCCAAACATCTTATTCCCTGACCTGAAATAGCCTTTGATCCTTCTTCTGTTTACCAAAATCCAACTTGCTTCATAAATCCAGTTCATTGTGTCTATAATGTCATACTGAATTACTTCAACACCAGTTCCTCAAATGTTGATCCATAATTTTTTTACTAACATAAGGTCAAAGGAGAACAAAATCTTATATGTTGGTCCATGAATATAAAGGCCTAAGTAGGAAAGTTCTGGTTCTCATTATTATCTGATATATTTAAGTTTCAAAGCTATATTTATGCCTCAGGTTTTGGGGGACAAATCTAATTTCAAGTATCTGTTTGCTGTTCTATTAAGCTATTCAAAACTCCTTAAAATTCCACTATTATAGCATTTAAATTACCTTTCCCAGTTTCTCATATCCAATAATGAAACAACAAAGAAGGAAAATTTATTTGGACATGGATTCTGATATTGCTTTTGCAACATATAGTCATACATTTATATCACACAATACAACATTTAAAAATAGATAAAATGTACATAATTTGCATTGATTATCCTGACTTTTCTGCCATTTCTTCAGGATATTTTGTATTGTCTAACTCACCTATAGAATTTTTAGTGTTTAGGAATCATACCTTGAATTAATCTGGTGTAGAACAGATAACTAAACTGTTATCTGTTAACTAAATTAACTAAAGATAATTGCTTGCTGATTTATTGGGATAAACCCTCATCAATTTATTGATTGAATAGAAAAACAAAATGGTATTTTTGTTAAAAGAAATCTTCATGAGTATAATAATTTCAAAAAGAATTAATAACATGAAATGTTCTGAAAATATCCAGCTAGTATAACAAAATACAAAATGATAAAATATGCATTATTTTTAAATTATATTTTATTGATTATGCTGTTACAGTTGTCCCAATTTCTTTTCCCTTTACTCCCCCTCTGCCCAGTAAGCGGCTTCCTTCCTCCCATATTAGTTCATGTCCTTAGGTTGTATATATAAGTTCTTTGGTTTCACCCTTTCCTAAACTATTCTTAACTTCTCCCTATCTATCTTGTACTTATCAGTTATGCTTCTTAATCCCTGCACCATTTCTCCCCCTCCCTCTTCCCAGATGATAATCCTACAAATGTTCCCCGTACCTATAATTCTGATCCTGTTCAGGTTGTTTGCTGAGTTTATTATTGTTTTAGTATTTTTAGATTCTGTTGTTGATACTTTTGAGTTTGTTGTCATTTTAATGTTCATAGTTTTTATCCTTTTCTTAGAAAAATCCCTTTAACATTTCATATAATAATGGATTGGTGATGATGAACTTCTTTAGCTTTATCTTGTCTGGGAAGCACTTTATCTGCCCTTCCATTCTAAATGATAACTTTGCTGGATAGGGTTCTAGGTCATTGCTTTTTATCATTTTGAATACTTCTTGCTGGTCCCTTCTTGCCTGCAAAGTTTCTTTTTAGAAATTAGCTGACAGTTTTATAAGGACCCCTTTGTAGGTAACTTTCTTCTTTCCTCTTGCTGCTTTTAAGATTCTCTCATTATTTTTAACTATATCTCTTGGTGTGGTCCTGTTTGGATCTAGCTTGTTTGGGACTCTCTGTGTTTCCTGGACTTGAATGTCTATTTCCTTTGCCAAATTCGGGGTGTTTTTTCTTCATTATTTTTCACATAAGTTATCAGTTTTCTGATCTTCCTCTTCTCCATCTGGCACCCTTATGATTCAGATATTGGCATGTTTAAAGTTGTCCTAGATGTTTCTAGGCCTCTCCTTTTTTTCTGTTTTGTTTTGTTTTTTCAATTCTTGTTTCTTCATTCCATACTGGTTGACTATTAATTTCTTCTTTATGTTCCAAATCATTGATCAGAACCCTAGTTTACTTCTCTTCACCACTAGTTTTGTGTAGATTTTCCTTTGCTTCACTTAGCATAGCCTTCACTTTTTCACTTCTGCATTTGCTGTACTCAAACATATCTGTCAAGTCTGTTAGCATCTTTATCACTAGTGTTTTGAACTCTGCGTCTGTTAGGTTGGCTATTTCCTGGTTGCTTAGTTCTCCCACTGGAACCTTGATCCATTCCCTCTTTTGGGCCATACTTCTTTGTCTCTTCAGCTTGATAGGCTCCTGTGTTTGTCTCTTTGTGTTAGGTAGAGCTGTCACAACTATTATGTCATACAGGGTATTACAGGTATCTTAGGTATTTGTCACTCGGGGATGACCTGTTTCACCACATTGTGGTGCTGTATGTGGGGGAGGGGTCTGAGTGAGAACAATGCTGCTTGCTCAGCACTTTCCCCCTTTTCAGGCACTTCTGTTTCCTGTATGGGACTGGTACCTCTGTAACTGTTACTCTAGCTGTGTTTCCCAGAATAGGTAGGTCCATGGATGTTCTAGGATCATGGGGACCTCTGAAAAAATGAACTTTGCTGACAAGCAACTTCTTCCTCCACCCCAACTCCCGCTGGTTTTCACAGTCAGAACCAAAGAGGCTTTATTTTCCCTGGTGTTGAAACTGTGGCTGCCTGGTCTAGTTTGGTGCTAGGAGCACTCCCCAGGTGTCCTTCCCTACTTTTAAAACATGTTACTGTGTGCTTCATGCTGGCCCACCATAGCCACTGGCACACTGCCTTCTCTCCACCTGGCTCTGTCCCTCTTACCTCTCTAGATGAGTATTTTTTCTTTATATCTTTGTTTGTTGGACTTTAATACAATTCAGCTTTCTAGAACTTCTGGTTATCTCCAGTTTTGAGGTAGTTGTATTCCTTCTTAGTTGTGGAAGGAGATGTAGCATGTCTATCTATGCCTCCATCTTAGCTGGAAGTCCAAAATATGCATTCTTGATTCAAATATTTCCTACAGATTTATGAATTATTTACATCTTTATTATCTCTATAAATATTGAAAATAGCCCTGGCTGGTGGCACAGTGGATAAGGTGCTGGCCTATAAACCTAAAGGTCACTGATTTGATTCCCAGCCAGGGCACATAACCAGGTTGCAAGCCAGGTCTCTAGCCAGGTCTGTAGCTGGAGGCAGGTGAAAGGGAACCATACATTGATGTTTCTCTCCCTTTCTGCCTCTGTCCATTCCTCTCTCTAAAAATAATAAGTAAATAAATCTTTTCAAAAAACAGCAATTATTTGTGCAGATTTAGGAGAACTTGCTTTCCTCTGCACAAAGTAGCTGATCACACTTCAGTTTCTCCAAGCCTCACACCAAAATGATAATATACTATGCTTGTAGCAAGAAAAAAAAAAAATTATCCTGTTTTCAGATATATATCAGAAACCCTTTTTTTCTACTCCAAACAGTAAAAGCTTAGCCCAGAAATTGCTATAAATTGCTATGAAGGTGAAAGAGACCTCTGTTTATGAGGAAGAAGGCCAGGAGTTTCATCCTCGTGCCTGGCTATGGGCTACATATTTATATATTGAAAAGGAAAGAATCTTCGCCTTCTCATTCTCCAAGCCATTGTGGCTGAACAGATGTCTATGTGCTGGAGGGCAAGGAGCTAGAGTTCTACCTGAGGAAAATTAAGGCCTGGAAGGCAAATAAATACTCTTCCATCCTTTCTTGAGAGCTTATGCTTATGTTCAAATAGCTCATGTAATAAAGGTGTTTATTCTCTGATAAAAAAAAAAAAGTTATTACTTGAATGCAGAAAAGCTGAATTCTTTTTTATTAAGGTCATGTTTCATATAAATATTAAAATTTATATTGTTCCCTTGTGGATTTTAATAAGAGCTTTATGATTAATATAGCTAGGATAGAAGTTAAGTTGTAAACAATATTAATCAATTAAATTGAACCAATTTATTATGAAAATTTTAATGACCTCTTTCCTTACTGTTGGAGAAACAAAAACTTTGTGAAGTCTTATACTAAGAAAAACAAGCTGTTTCATGTCTTGTCTGAAGCATTTAGATGATTCATATGAAATAATTAGTCTCAGCAGATCCAAATGAAACACAGTTTTTAAACTTGGAAGCAAGTCTTGGAATAGATACTCCATGGAATTCAATGTTTAAAAATCATCTTAATTTTACCTTATTGAGTTTTTGTTTAAATTATGATACCAGTGGGTTGAAAAGTGAGAGTCTTCTTTTGAAATTATTATGAAATCATGAATAATCATGTATCTCCAAAATGTAACCAGGCAGCAAGCACTGGTGAAATGTAAAGTTTTGTCTCGATTGAAGCAAGAGTCAACTTCAAGAGGCTGACACAGGCTTAGAGGTAAGAAAATAAACTATTTCAGGAAGCAAAAGAAGGAAGATATAATAAGTAAGTTTAACTCTCTCAAAATCAAATTAACTTCTATTTACTTAGTATCTGCATTGTTCACATACTATCTAAAAGAAAGTAAAGCAAAACAATTGGTTGGAAAATAAACTTCCTAATAATATTTAAGACCTTTTTATGTTTACCCTAAATTTTAGGAAGTTGAGTCTTAATTAGCTTTTTTTACCAAAGAGATAATAATTGTAGCTAAGTATTCAAAAATGTTAAATAATAAAAAAAATGTAAGCCAGGAATTTCTTTTCTCCTTTCCTCTTTCTTTAACAGTTTATGGGGCTATGGGATTTGCCCAAATGTTATCATCGCCCTACCTGAGGAATAGACAAGGTTAACAGTGGAATAAAATCATTACTAATATTTTCCCCCATAGTGTGGACTGACAACCATTATTAAAGACAGTCTTTTCAATTATCTAGATAAAATGTTTATGTTATCAAACTGTATATGAGAAACTCTGCAAAAAATATTACAGAGTACAAAAATATATTTTAAAGTCATTTGATTAGAATTAATATTCTTGTAAAGCTTTAACTTTATGAAAGTAGATTTAGAAAGAAAACCCCCACAAATTAAACACAAGTAATGGAAACCAAAAAAAGAAGTTAAATTAAAATGCATCTATGAAGAAAGAGAAACTACATTTGGTGAAAAATATGCATTGCTCTCGCTAGTGTACAGGGCACAGAATTTCACTTTATCATCACACACATAGAACAAAATATTTATCTGGATTATTCTGGGATGCAAGAAAAATCTCTTAATATTTTTATTAAAAATAAGTTGAGGCAATAACTTATTCTAATATATGCTTTATGCCACTGGCCCAAGAGGTTATTATTTTTCAGAACACTTTAAAAACAAGAATTTGAAGAAAACCTGGATGCCAAGAAAAATCATGAATTGTCCATACATGTTAATACTAGAGTTGTTGCATTAAAAAATAATTAAATGAATTCAGTCAGGCATGAATTTCTAACTATTAGCTTTATTTTATAATTTCATAGTCACAAAGGTAGCCAAGATTCATGAATCTATTTTTAAATAAGTTTGATTCTTAAAACCTACATTTTTATGTGCCATAGGAAATTCCATGAATTAATATGTATGAGATATGAATCAAAATGAACCAGCAGACTTTATTCTTCCCATATATTCTTTTTTATATATTGAATCTTATATAATAAAAAAATGTAAGAATGAATAAGTACATTCCAGTTTCACTACCTTCATGTAGGGAAATATTGTGGATACTTCATAATCTCAGGAAGAACTTCCAAGCCAAGTGTTAGAGTAAGATAAAAAAGAATCTTGTTTAGTTTAAATTATACAAAACTCAAGACTTCTTGCCCATGAAAGAGGGAACCAGACCCACCACTCATGTACTTTACCTGGACATGAAAAGTAAAATAACATTCTGGAGCTCAAAAGTAAAATAACTGAACAGAAATATTCAATAGAGAACTTCAACAGAAGACTTGATCATTAGAAGAAAGAATGAGCAAACTCAACATTAGGTAATGTGAAATTATCTAATCAGAGAGAGAAAAAATAAATTAAAAAATAATGAAGAAAGCCTACAAAACATATGAGGTATCATCAAAAGAGCCACTATGAACACCAGAAGAGTTTTAGAAGAAGAAAAAGACAAAGGGACAGAATGGTTATTTAAAGAAATAATGACTGAAATTTTTTAAATCAAGTGATGGAAATGGGTATCTAGATTCATAAAACCCTAAGGACCCCAAAAATGCTAAATCTAAAGAAGTCTACACCAAGACACAATATACTTAACTTATCAAAAGCAAAGAATTAAAAAAAGAAAAAAAAAAGCAAAGAAGACCCTGGCTGGTAGCACAATGGACGAGGCACCAGCCTGTGAACCCAAAGGTTACAGGTTCGATTCCCCAGCCAGGGCACATAACCAGGTTGCAAACCAGGTCTCCAGTCAGGTCTGTGTCTGGAGGCAGGTGAAACACAACTGTACATTGATGTCTCTCTCCCTCTCTGCCTCTCTCCCTTCCTCTCTTTCTAAAATGAAGAAATAAAATTTTTAAAAAAAAATGAGTGTAAACATATTAAATGAATTTAAAAAAAAAAAAAAAAAAAGCAAAGAATAAGAGATCTTTTTTAAAGTAGCAAGAGAAAAGTGACTCATCACCATACAGGGAATGCCCATATAATGATATGTGTATTTTTTTCATCAGAAACCTTACAATCCAGGAAAGAGTGAGATAATATATTCAAAGAGCTGAGGGAAAAAATAATGCCAACAAAAAGTACTAAATCCAGCAAAAACTATACTTTGCAAACGAAGGGTAGATTTTCCAAATAACAGATAGAACATTAAAAAGAAGAGCAAAATAAACTCAACCTTAGCCAAGGAAGAAAATAATACACATTTTAGCAGAAATAAATCAAATGGAGAATAGAAAACCCAAAAATTTAACAAAGACCTATTTCTTTAAAAATATGAAATTAACAAACCCTGTAGCATAACTTTGAAAAAGGGAGAGTAAAATAAATAATATTAGAAATAAAAGACATTACAACCAATGTTACAGAAATTTTTAAAAAAGATTATAAGGCACTATTATTGAAAATTATGTGTCAAAAACCTAGAAGAAATGGATAAATTTCAAGAAACATAAAACCTATCCAAACTAAATCAAGAATATATAAAAACTGAACAGACCAATATCAAAGAAGAAGAATGAATCAGTAATCAAAATATTCTCCCAAAACAAAACCCCAGGGCCAGGTAGCATCTCAGGTAAATTCCACTATGCAGTTAAACTCTGCCAAAAAAAAAAAGGAAGAGGAATTATGTCTAAAATCACGTTATGAGGCCAGTACTACACTGATACCAAAATCAAACAATGTCAACACACAAAAACTACAGACCAATATCACTCATGAATATGAATGTAAAAATCTCAAGAAAACATTAGAAAACTCAATTCAATGGCAATTAATAGAAGAATGCTCCATTATCAAGTGCAATATAATCCTGAAATGCAAGACTAGTTCAATACCAGCAAATCAATCAATGCACTATGCCACATTAACCAAATCCATTGCTATCTCAATAGATGCAGAGAAAGTATTTGACAATATCCAGCACTCTTTTGTGATAAAAACATTTAATTTAGGTATAGAAAGAACTTAGTTCAATACAATAAAATCCATATATAAAAAGCCCACAGTTCTCATTGTTCAGAAACAGAGCTTTTCCTATGAAATCTACAATAAAGCAAGAATGTGTACCTACTTTAACCACTTTTCTGTCAACACTAGCAGTCCTAGTTAGAGCAATCAGGCAAGAAAAAGAAATGATAGGCATCCACATCAGAAAGAAAGAAGTGAATTTGTTTGCAGCTGACATTATTTTATATGTTGAAAACCCTAAATACTCCACAAAATGTCTGTTATAAATAACTAAAACTGAATTCAGAAAAGTTTCAGGATACAAAATCAGAATGCAAAATTCAATCATGTTTCTATACATTAACAATAAACTATTCAAAAAGAATTTAAGATAATAATTACATTTACAAAAACATCAAAAAATAAAATACCTAGAATGGCATTTATTCTGTGGGCCCTTAGCAAGAAGAGAGAACTAAGTGAAACTTGAATTACTGTGATAAAAGTGTCTAGGTTAATATTGGGCTATTTTACTGCTTCCCTATCCTCTTGTATCCAGGATGACAATTGTCCATGCATTATAATAATAAAGAAGTAATAATATTTGACCTAAAAAATAAATAAACTAAACTACTTAGGAATAGATTTAACTAACAAGATGAAACACTTGTACACTAAAAACTATACAAAAATGGTTGAAATAAAATCAGACACAAATAAATGGAAGGACATTCCATGTTCATAAGTTGGACATTACGCTAAGCAAAATGAGCCAGACATAGAAGGACAGATACTATATGATACTATTTACGTGAAGAATGTAAAATAGTGATACTCACAGAAGCAGAGTAGAAGGGTAGTTGCCAGATGCTGGAGGTGAGTGAAAATGGGGAGATAAAAGTAAAAATACCAAGTTTCACTTATACAATATGAAGAAGTCCTAGAGATCTACTTTTACAGCAAAGAACCTATAGTTAAAAATATTCTGTATATTTAAAACTTTGCTGAGTGAGGGTCCTATACTATGTTATAATAATGATAATAAAAGAAGGTACGAGGAAACTTTTGGAGTTGATGGTTATGTTTAGAACATACATTGTGAGGACGGTTTCACAGACATGTACTTATTTCTAAACTCAGTAAGTTGTACTTATTAAATACATACAGCTTTTTGTATGTCAATCATGCTTCAATAAAATGGTTTTGAAGGTAACAAACTACACAATCCTCTACTTAAGGTCACACCATTGTATGCACTCCCTCACATATTAGTGTATTTTTATTTATTTTGATTGAGAAACTATAAAATAATACATAACTACTAGGAATGTATGTTTTAACAGTGACATGTACAAAATTTTAAAATAAAAATATGCACATTATAAGATGTTTTTGATACAATTACTTTAAAAATTTAGTAAATTGATGGACACCAAGAATAACTGCTGTAATAAATTTGAGGCTATAGGCTATGAACTTGGTATAAAATTGGTTTTCTGTCATTGAAAGAGATTTTCCTGCCCTGGCCAGTATGGCTCAGATAGTTGGAGTGTCAACCAACAAACAAAAATGTGTAGGTGTGATTCCTTGTCAGGGCACACACCTGGGTTGCAGGTTCAATCCCCAGTCAGGGTGTGTGTGAGAGGTAACTGATCAATGTTTTTCTCACTTATCAATGTTTCTCTCCTTCTCTTTCCCTTCCTTCCCCTTTGTCTAAAATCAATAAGCATGGCTTTGGGTGAGGACAAGATAATAATAATAATTATTATTATTATTATAGATAGAGATAGTTCCATGGTTCCCTAGCATTTTATGATTCCAATACTCAATGAACACTAATTTGGCAACTGACAATGTTATTGTGAATTTAGGATGCATTAGTACATGTATGCATCAGAATGATACTTTTCTATTCCCCTTTTTTTGAGACTTCTGCAGCATATAACAGTCAACCATTTCCTCCTTTTTGAAACTCTTCTCTCTGAAGCCTTCAGGATACCATCTCCCCCCTGCTTCTGTGACTTTTCTGTCCAGGATTCTCCTCCTCTATGTTACTTGGCAATATTGAGGTTCCTACATCCTTCTTTGGATCTCTCTTTGCTATAAGTCATATCATAAAATACACTGTAGGAAAAACAATCAGACATATCTCCATTAAGCTATAAGCCTTTCTTTATACGCCAGGAGCTGTTGTTGGGAAAAAAGACAAAATTTGTAAGTCCTCATCAACAGTGTCATCTGAAGTTCAGCTAGTTTCAGGAATAATTGGTCACAATGGGCTCTCATAGAAGGAGAAATTATTCTTAGGGTTTAACGTCATGGGTTTGGCAATATGATTATCAAGAAAGTGGAAGGAAAAGTTAAGGGCAAAGGTCAAGTTCAAGAGAGGAACCACAGCAGTTATCAAGGGCAGGCAAGGGACATAATCCTCCAGGTCTCTTTCAATTTGTATATTATAACCCTCTTAAAGACCAAATGTCAATGCTTCCATTATTTTTACTTATTTTTAGTTGTTTATTACAATGACCTATTACAATTTAGGCAGAAATTTTGATTTCTTTTCAACTTTAAAACATAATGAAATTGATAAAATAATACTTTTATTCCAGAAACATTTTAAAATCACTTTCATGGAAACTAGTTATTTTTTCTAAAATGATATTTTTGTAAAACAGATGCATCTTATATATTTCTGAAGCATTGGAAAAATATGGTGGTTGTTAGTCACTGGCTAAAAACTATTAAGAAGAGTAGACGTTGAATTGTAAGTGCTTTGTTAGTCATGACAAAGTGGAGGAAGTAAGTGGAGATACTTATGTTAAGATGTTTGATGGGGAAGGGAGGGAAAAAGACTGGGTAGTACTGTAAGGGATCAAATAGAAATCTCTTTTAAAGTGGATTTTATTCATGTTATTAGGCAAAAGGGAAAAGATTGAAGAATACTTGATGGAATATTGTCTCAGCATATGTAGGAAATGATTAAAAACAAGAACACAGGTTTAAAAAATGATGCAATCCATGTTTGTTGAGCTGGCTCTCAGGAAGCTGAAAGTAAAATCATTTGCTAAAACAAGTGGGGAAGGGGTCTGGATCTTTGGAATACTGAGGAAGTGGAGATTAGCAACAGATGTTGACTAGAGTCCTCTGGGGAGTCTCACTAGCTCAAACTGAGTATTGACTGCCAGCTCCTGTTACAGAGGGAGCTGATTGAAGTAGACAGTAGGAACCTTTTCACAGTCCAGGGAAATAATTTGCCAAGCAAATTAATACAAGTCTAGGAATGAAACATCAAACTTGTAAAACTGTGCTCTAATAGATATTGCAATAGATAATTATATTGATATCAACTGATTCTTAGGTTTTAAACTTATGCAAGATCTTTAAGATCCTAAGAGATGCTGGCACCGGTTCTACTTTCCCCTACTTCTGTCAGAAGTATATATATTTGAAGAAAGAGATTACATTTCTTCCATGTTTGACAGCTTCCACAAATCACTATGCCGCATTAATCTCCCACCAAACACATACGCACACACACCACTGGTTTTATTATATCTTGGCTTTTGTTTAATAAGTTTAAAATGTACTACCTGGTGAATTATGGCTTTGTATATGTAGATCTATATAGGACAATATATTGAATAATATTCTAAAAGCAAAGCCAGTGATACTATTAAAGAATGTTGTAGATATTAGGATGAATCATATCTTACTGAAATTATAACTAGCACACATTCAGGTATAAATATACTACTAACAGAATGCAGAAATGTGGTTTAAAGTAATCCCAGTTAATTCCAGAAGGGGTCACATAAGAAAATGAGCAGATTTTTCAGAAGGAATAACTAACAAAAGATTATGGTGCAAATATAGTGAAGAAACATTGAAGGGGGATTCAAAGTGGATGTGAAATGTATTTTGCATGTCCTGTAATGTTCTGAGACACAGCTCATCTTTAGACAATGGGGTATTAAGGTAGAATAGTAGGTCCCCTTTATGCTATTAGCCTAGCTCAATATGACCCTTTAATTTAACTCCTCCAAAAACCTGAAAGGGAAGTCACCAAGGAATCATGTTTATAGTACCTATTATCTTTTATTCAATTTGTTGTATATTTGACCCAAGTCTCTTTCTCTTGAGTTTCTCTCCCCTGCAACTAAAAAATTGAATAAGGAATTTTAGTTCATGTTAAGCCAATTTTAAAAAATTCTCTACAATGAATAAGCAGGTATAAGTCAACTATCTTCCACAAAATATAGAGGCCAAGGAATATAAATGGTCAGTTTCTAAAGATAAAATATAATACAAAAGGTATACAGAGATAAGCCTCAAGATTTCTAGTTTAGCCAATTTCTTATTGCAATCCTTATTTCTGAGACTTGAGTGTTTTCCTATGTTTGAGTTCATGTGGTGTCTCTTACACTTGATTATAATAAATGTCCTCTATTCTTAGTATTGTTGAAGTTGATTTCCCATACTTGTAATCAAGAGTCCTGACCAATCTGGAGAGAGCTGAAAATCCAGTATAGTAGAACTTTATATCTAATTAGAACTTTATATCCAATAAAGATATGCCATTCAGATAAGTCTCTTTAAATTCATATATAATCCAGCAAGGAAAAATGCTGAATTTGTTTGATGCAGTAGCACATAGATTTAAATGCATTACGTTGTTTGACAAAATAGTAAGGTTAACACAATTACACAAGCACATGGCCACTCCATGAGAAGATTCCTCTTCAGACCACTAATAGATCCAGACTGGCATCCTGAATGAACACACATACACACACACACATATTCTGAGTATAAATCTCTTCACACATAAAAGGAATGGTTCACTTGGATGTTTTGAGGGGTGGATCCGATTTCTTGATGATATGATCAACATTTGTTGCTTCTACTGAGTGTCAACTTATGGAGAAAGGCTCAGCAGGCCTACATGCTGAAATGGGCTTCAAGTGAATTTCCCCTTGGAGTCTGTTAGGAGGATGAACAAATACTTTTGGAAGAAGTGTTCAAAGCTCATGAATAATCAGGAAAGTGGATGAAGCAGAGTTGATATAATATAAAAATGTTTAAAAATAATTTTTCTACAGTTTCTTAAAGCTTACGGTAACTTCCATTTCTGAAATATTACTACGAGTAAATAATATTAATTTACTATAAAAATTTAGACAACTTGAACATCGGAACTTGGCTGGTTATTGTATAATAACCTTTTTTTGTCTTACAATAATGATAAAAATAAGAACTTAACATATGCATGCCAGGCATTGCAGCGAATCCTTTCATTTTACTTAATTTTGATGGTAATGTATTTACTTTTCACTCTTCATATAATAAGCAATTGCCCTGTGAAATAGATGGGAAAATAATACTTAGACTAAATGATCTGCTTGCACTCCACTAGTCAATGACACAGGGAATGGAAGGCAGTTCAGTATGACCGCAAAGCTCTCATTCTTCTAACTGCTCTGTTATATTGCCATTATTCACTTTCATACCTCTGGACAATTAGAATTCACTTCGACAAAAACACATATGACTTTGACCTCTACATAAAGCAGAGTCCTACCAATTTCTCCAACTTCAATGTAAATTAATGAAGTGGAACATGTCTGGTTCTATTCAGAATTCATGGCATTCACTTTTGGTATCTTAGCTTTGATTAGCCTCTGCTTCTCTTACTAAAACTGCTTCTCATCTTCAGACAGGTTTCAGTAGCAGTAAAATCAATCTTTCTCAGGCCATTCTTAAAGAAACAATTGGGAGTTAAGATACCGAAAGATGCATTTAAGTCATATAATATTTTCCATCTATTCTATTCTGCCTTCAAAGATAAAATCTAGCCATATAAGGACTTCCAGCTCTTAAAAAACAAATCCATTCTGACATAATATATGCAAAAAGATATATTCCTCTAACATATCCATTTTCCTCTTCTAAAATATTACTTTGTGTTGCCAGCCCATACTGTCCAGACAGCATAAACTATTGTAAAAATCAAAGGGAATTTTGTGTTTTTCATCTCAACAACACATTCAATGTGCAAATTTGTGCTTCAGTTTTGGGTGTAGGGAGTTAAATATTCTGCATATTCCTCCCCTATAGTTCAATATGGCATGCCAAACAGCATAGATACTCTCTTTTTTCAGATGGAGAGACTAGCTGTGAGGGTGGGTGACAATTGTTCCAGTGGTAGAGACGATGTGCCATTAAGAACATTGTACATAATTCATGGGATTCCATTTTTACCTTGCAAATGTGCCACAAAATTCCAGTTGGGTGCTCATTAGCCAGAGGGAAGAAACATGCTTCAAGAGGCATTTTTAATTCTTAAACCATTCCATTTCATATCTCTTAAATCTATATCAGTATCTACTTTATTGATACAGGTCCTATAAAATACCTCCAATTTAGTTGATTGCTTTGGTTGACTTTGACGCTAACTAAGCTAAATTCCATTCTTCTTCCTTGAATGTCCAGAATAAAACTCTTATCCATTTTTGTCCCACTCAGAAACCTGACAGGTCTCATTTTTCAATATAATTTCATGCAGCTTAGTGTTAAAGAAGCCTTTCACTCAGACAATGATGCTATTGATTCAAGTCACCTGAAAAACTTAAAGAATTATGTGTTTCATGTAACAATAATACAAATGGTAAACATTATGGATAGAAAACAACATTTTTGATTATAGAAATTATTGAACCATCTCTTTTTTTTAAGAGTGGTATTATTTTAATTTTTTATTAAAAATGTTTTTTTAGATTTATTTATTTATTATTATCAGAGAGAGGGGAAAGGAGAGAGGCAGAGAGGGAGATAGACATCAATATATTGTTGCCTTTCACCTGCCTCCAGCTACAGACCTGGCTGGAGACCTGGTTTGTAACCTGGTTATGTGTGTCCTGGCTGGGATTCAAACCAGCCACCTTTAGGTTCACAGGGCCGGCACCTTATCCACTGTGCTACCAGCCATGGCTCTGAACCATTTCTTATCACCCTTCCTAATCAACAAATAAACAAAGCCACATTATTTTTTTTAATGAGCCACGGAAGTTGAATAGGCCTGACTGGACAGGTGAAAATGATAGATGTTCTGGGGGTGAAGAAGAGACCTATGAATAAATGATAAAATCTGATCCAGATAATGGGAAAAATCTGTTGCTCAGTTAAAACAAAGGCTCAAAAACAAGAGAAGCAGCACTCTGTTGGGGCACTCAAGAGACAGGTGAAGAGTCCACTAGAAAGATAAAGCAGTTGGCTTTAGTGCCAGCAAGGGGAAAAGAGAAGACATGTAAGTGACTGTGGCTGGCCAGGGATAGGTGATGTTGAGGAAAGGTCTTAGAATAGTATGATTAATGGGCAGAAATTGGGCCAGAACTACCTCTTCCAGAGGTAAGAGATATATGAGGTTAATTGCAGCAACAGGAAAGAGGCTCTTCTAACTGATACAAATTTTGCATTTTGCTGAGGTTCACTCTGATGTTCCGATCCTCTTCCAAGGATGGTATTCTCTATGGGACAACATTAGCTCAGACCTACCTGTAGTTAAAGTAGTAAAAATAGCACCTACATATTACAAGCAGTGAAATTCTGGAATTCAAACAATAAAAATCTTGCAAACCACATGGAGCCCCTGGATGGCACATTAGTTATTGAGAAAAGTCAGGAAGCATCAATTTAGTCACTTGAAAGCCTAGGATCATAAAAGACTGACAGAAAGAAGATGGATGTTGTGAGATACTCCAAATCATCTCTATGAACCCCACCCCACCCACCACCACTTTATACAGATTGTTTTTGGAAACAGAAGAATTTTAAGGAATCCACATTCAAACTAATATCGTTATTAATTTAGGTATGTACTCTTCTCTCAGATCAGCAGTCATGAGAAATTACAGCATTAGTGGGTTTCCACCTACACAGAATCTGACATGCCCTAATGGTTCAAAATGTAAATGCCTATGTTTTCTATATACTGCACATAGGGAAGCCCAGTCAGTTCCTTCATGTAGTCTTCAGGCCTCCCTGTTTCTTATCTAACTCTTCTAAATGACTGAAGGGTCATTCTCATCTACCTCGGTCCTCTCCTAATGCAGCTGATGAACCACACCCTATATGAAAAGACAGGTTATTTTCCAGGCTTCTTTAGTAGCCAAAGATCCAAAGCATCTTTGTGGCCTGATTGTCACATTTTCAGAGAGATGCCCACTCCCACTCTAATGTCCAATGAAGAGACAACACCTGAATTGCTCTGAGCTTCCTGATCTAAAGTTCTTTTAATTATCTCTCATTATCTATATAGGTGGTGGTGTGGGAGACAAGAGGTGAAGCCCAAGGTGCAAAGGACTACTAATTAAATTTTTCAGTACTGTGAGGGTTAAGTCACTTTTAAATCCTTGGGGTTTTAGGGGAATGACGTAGCATAGACAAATAATTGGTAATTGGGCATTAAATTGCAGTTTCTTGAATGCAAGGTGACTAAGAAACTGATAGTTAATTTTCTCCATCAGTCTCTAGATGCATCATAAAAACAAGCAGGCTGAAGCAAACTTTTGAATAATAAGTCCAGAAGCCAGAAGACAGTAGGATAGTGTTACATGGTTGTGAATGAGAGTAACTGTTAATCTAGAATTATGTACTAATGTAAACCTTCGCCTGGAAAGGAGATGAAATAAGGACATTTCAGGGGGAAAAACTGAGCATTTACTACCAATAGACCTCCAATAAAGAAACTTCTGAAAGGAAACAGAACCAAAAAGGAAAAAATGGTAACCAGGAAAATCATAAATGTGTGAATGAATATATGCAATTGGTAACCATATAATGCAATGACTTTAGTAATAATTTGGGAAGTAAAAACCAAGATTATTCTTGTGAAACAAAAAAAATGGAAAATAATATTATGTAAATTGGAAATGTGAAGCTAATAATGAAATCAAAGACATTAACCTTCGAATTTGTTAAATATGCATGTTAAATGTTTAAAATGACGATTAAGAATAAAACAAGGTATAACTTCCAAGTCAGTATAGAAAACATAATGTAAAAATATCTCAATCATTCCAAAATAAGTCACTTGAATGTTAAAAAAGAATAGAAAGCAGGATAAATTGAAAGCTAAAAGTACCTATTAGAAACAGTACAAGTACATTCAATTATAAGTAATTGAAATACATTCAAATTTAAGTAATTTATCAAAGGCAGATATTTTCAGATTGTATTAAAATATTCTTGTTATATTGTTTAAAGAGACATGTCTAAAACATAAGAATGCAGAAAGATATTTAAGAATCAGTTTATTAAAATTAGGTATAGCTATATTACTATCAAACTAAATAGACAATGTTTTAAAACAAGAAAATGGCATTGCTAAAATGGAACATGTATAATGATTTAACAGTTTAATTCACCAGGAAGGCATAATATAATAATTCTAAATTACTTTGCATCTAATAACAAACCAAAATGAACATAAAGCAAAAAGTGAAAGAATTGCAAAAAGAAATCGACAAAGTTAAATTAACAAAATCGTATGTACTTGGATGAAGAAAATATTAAAACATCTTTTTTAGGAATTGAGAGATTAATAGACAAAACAAGTGTGTAAGCTTATAGAAGATAAAACCAATAGGATAAAAGAACATTGATCAAAGAACAGCTTTGAAAAACTGGAGAATAGACGTGTTTCAGGAACAAATGGGAGATTTATGATAATTGACCACATAGTAGGCCATAAATTAAGTCTTAACAACATAAAGACTCCCAAATCAAGAAGAGTGAGTTTGCCACCTCCCGCCCCAAGATTTTTGTTCAATTATAGTTTCCTTGAAACTGTTAACACATAACTGATAAACACAATATTGAAGAGGGGGGGAAACAACAGTTCAGATGGACATATACAGCATCGTACCTACCATTTACATAAAAATCTTAGTAAAAGACTGATATTTGAAATTTTGAAATTCAAGAGATACTACCTTTTGGATCTAGCTGATGAGAAATAGGAAAAGGCCAGTGAGACTCAGCTTTATTGTGCTATTTTATTTCTTAAAGTTAGTACTTCCACAAGTATTCATTTTATAATTTTTCTTTTTTTTTTCCCCAATGTATGGTTGCCTTTCACCTGCCTCCATCTATGCAGATGGCTGGAGACCTCGCTTGCAACCTGATTATGTGCCCTTGCTGAGGAATCGAACCAGCAACCTTTGGGTTTGCAGGCCGGCACCTTAACTACTGTGCCACCAGCCAGGGACATTTTATAATTTTTATGCCTTCTTACATACCTGGAAATTTCATAATAAAAAAATACACAAATAAATGTTCTGCATATATATATATATATATATATATATATATATATATGGATTTTATTTATTTTTAGAGAGAGAGGAAGGGAGAGAAAAAGAGAGGGAGGGAAACACCAATGTGTGCTTGCCTCTCACACACCCCCAACTAGGGGCCTCACCTGTAACCCAGGCATGTTCCCTGACAGCGACCTTTTGGCTCACAGGCTGATGCCACTGAGCCACACCAGCCAGAGTACTCTGTATATTTCCTATTGTGAAAGAATATAATAGTTCATAACAATTTATCCTTCTTGTAAAAAGGACATAATGGTTCAGTCCCTCAAAATAAAAAGAAGACAATGGAAGCTAATTTTATGTCTGAGGATGTAAAATTTTAAAAGGTGAACCAAAACAATGAAATGTAAAATAAGCAAAAAACAACAATTGCAGAGTATTATGTCCTTGAAAGTAGTAGCAGAAACCCTCTATTATATGTTTCCTAACATATATTATGCTGTGTGTTAATGGGAATTCTTGGTAAAAGTTTAGGAAACAGTTCACATTGTATCTCATCCTGAAGAATCGCAAGGCATAGCATTACATAAAATGGTTCTGGGAAACCAGCTGTAAAACAAATGTTCACTTTCATTTAATTTCAAGTTTCCCAAACTTGCTTGATTATAAACCCTTCTAAGGAATGCTTACTAGTATACTTTCAGGAGATTAATATTTCATTGAACAGAGTTTAGGAAATATCCCCCTGAACTTGTATTTCCTAGAGTCATAATTGAATGAAGAATACTTTGCTTTTGCTATTTATATTTAATTTATATTAACAATAAAGGGTACTCAATAATTCTAGCTGTAAAAGTATCAAAATAATAGTTTTTTTCTTCCTATGCCTATCTGTTGTAATTTTTGTTAAAAAATTTTTAAAAGGGAATGTTCTAAATATTGAACAAGACTTGTTAACACTCAGGCCTTTATTTACTAAATAGCAGATATTTTTTATTCAAAATATTTGTATTCAAGTTTACTTTTCACTAATTGCATAGGCAAACCATAGAAAATTAATCAAATTCAAAACCAAAAGAAATAAAACAAACCTATTTGAAATTCAACTATCACCACTATTATAGTCATAAAGGTATAATGGACCTAATTAGATGTACTTTTTCCTAATAAATATATTCCAAAGGCCTTTGCTCAAGTGAAGCATTCTCTCTAATAACCTGATTTCTATTCTTAAAATAATTTAATCTTCTCTGAACGTGAATTTCCATGCTTTAACACATACTATCTTAGATTCACACAATATAAGTTGATCATGTGGGTCAAGTGAGCTTGATACCAAAGGCAGACTCCAACGGAAACACCTCCAGTTGGGCTTCCAGCATGAAGGATAAAATTCTCCCACACCAAAGGGCAATTCAAGATCTCCTTGATCAGTACTGTAGTCCTTTTATTGACTGTCATAAAATGGTATCCAGAAATATGTCCATCATTATTGTGTAACCTTCATCTCATTCATGCATCTCATGCATTTATGCACTGATTTATTCATCCACTCAACTAGAAATGCCATCCATTTAACTAAACATAAGGATATATGTTCACTCTTCAAACTAAACAGGGTTATACACGCTTCGGTATAGCATGGTAAATGTGTAGAAAAAAGAGGTAGGGGAGCAAAGGAGGAAGAGAATTCACAATCTCATTTTGGTATTGGCTCTCAAGTCAAATTTAGAGCTAATAGAAACAAATACAATTTCATTAATGCTGTATTTAGCCCAGGGAAATGTTATTTTGTGGAAACAAAGAATATGGTTGAAAGTGATGCTAAACATCCACAGTCCAGGAGCAGTCCTGTTTTCACAGAAACTTGGCAGGAGACATTCCCTTCTGGACCCCTAGGGAGCCTAACAGGACCCCACATTCTGTTCCAGCATTTTCCACTCCCAGCTCCTAAAGAGTTCTGCTGATCCAGGGTCTCGCTGGAATGCTGGCCTGTCCATGCTCCAGGAGGTCAGCAAGCCAACGCCAGTCCGACAGCAGACCCCAAATGGACCTGTGCCATCTTCAGTCCCTCAGAACTATGGTTCACAAGCAGGTCAATCCACCCACAGACCCACCAGAAGACTTTTCCACCTCTGATCCTAGAGGTAAGCTTGCCAACTTCACTCAGTCTGACTACATAGCCTGGAACAGCCCTCTAAATCAGCTCCAGCCCCTCCCATCCTTGGTCAGGAAACAATCCTGCCCACTCAAGGGCCTGGCTGGAGGTAAGTGCATCCATGCCTGGAGAGCAGTGTCTGCAGACCTCAACCCTGACTGTGGACCCAAAGTAGCCCTGACACTCAGTCCCTACCTCTCTCAGTCATGATATGGATCCAGTACTATCCACCAGGGACATATACAGTGACCTGACAGGAGCCACACATGCCTGTGCACCTGGTAAACAACAGCTGTCTGAAGACCCAACTGCAAACCCTGATGTGAATCCTTGTCCTTGCATTGAATAAGGTCCTGGGAGCAGTCTCTTAGTCCCTTACACTTAGGACCAGGCATGATACATGAAAGTCTGAGCCCCCAGTAACAAGCCTGCCAACAGTTGACCCCACTAAAGAAATAAATAGCAATATAATAATAATAGGGGAATTCATTATCCCACTTTTAACATTGGATAGATTATCCAGACAGAAAATCAACAAGAAAATCAAACCTGAATAACTCTACAGATCACATTAGCCTAATAGACATATACAAACATTCCACTCAACAGCACCAGAATACACATTCTTCTCAAAAGCACATGAAACATTCTCTGGAAGAAAGATATGTTGAGCCACAAAGAAATTCTTAACAAATTTAAAATTGACTTCCTATTAAGTATCTTTTTCTGAGCACAATTATATGAAACTACAATCAAGAACAGGAAGAAAGTTGGAAAATTCACAATACTTGGAAGTTAAACAATACATTCCTAAACAATCAATGAGTCAAAATAGAAATCAAAAGGTATAGTAAGACATACAAAAAATGAAAACACAACAAAATTTATGGAATGCAGCAAAAGCAATTTTAAAAAGGTAGGTTATGATGATAAATGGCTACATTAAGAAAAAGAAAGATCTCAAATAGATAACTTCATACCTCAAGAAACTAGAATAAGAAAAAATTAAGCCTGAAGATAGCAGAAGAAGAGAAATAATAAACCAGAGCAAAATAGATGAAATAGAGACTAGGAAGGCAATAGGAGAAAAAAAAAATGAAACTGAAACCAAGTTGGTTCTTTTTTGAAAAGCTAAGCATAATTGATAAAACATTAGCTAGAATAACCAAGGCTAACCAAGGAAAAAGAGAGGACTCAAATAAATAAACTTAAAAATGAAAGAAGAGGCATTACAGTGATACCATAAAAAGGTTTTCTAATTACATATCTGATAAGGGATTAATATTCAAAATATATAAAGAATTCTACAACTCACTAGGAAAAAACCCTCAAATAATCTAATTAGAAAATGAGCAAAGGCTCTTGATGTAGACAGTTGTCCTAAGAAGACATACAAATGGCCAACTAGTACATAAAAAGGAGCTCAATGTCGTTAATCATCTGGGAAATGTGTATCAAAACCACAGTGACATATATGTCACACCTGTTGGAATGGGTATTATTAAAGACACAAGGTGTAACAAATGTGAGCAAGGATGTGGAGAAAAGAAAACCCTGTACTGTGTACTATAGATGGTAATGTAAATTGATATAGCCATGATGGAAAAAAGGTATAGAAATTTCTCATAAAATTATCAACAGAACTACCATGTGATACAACAACTCTACAGCTGGATGTGTAGCCAAAGGTATGAACCACTGATTGAAGAAATATCTGCACCTGCATGTTCACTGCAGCATTACTCACAACAGCCAAGACATGACTAGATGAATGGATAAACAAAATGTGGTATGTATATATAAATATATATCCATATATGTATATAAATGTGTGTGTGTGTGTGTGTGTGTGTGTGTGTACAGTTGGTTATAACAAGGAAGAAAATCTTTCTGCTTGCAACAACCTGAATGGACCTTAAGGGCACTATGCTAAGTGTAATAAGTGAGACAGAAAATGACAACAAAACTGTATGATCTTGCCTTATATGGGTAATCCAATAAGGCCAAACTCCTGGAAACAAAGACTGGATTGGTAATTGCCAGGAGCTGAGGGGTAGGGAAAATAGGGAAATGTTGGTCAAAGAGTATAAACTTTCAATAACAGATGATGAGTCCTGAGGGTTTAACGTACAGAATGGTGGCTATAGTTAACAACCTGTATTGTGCACTTGGAATTTTTTAACAGAAGAATAAATCTGAAATATTCTTATCATACACACAAAAAGTGACTATTTGAAATAATAGGCGTAGCTAAAATTATAGTGATAATTATATATATATATACATGTATATGTATTATACATACATACACACATATATATTACATATAAATCATATATATATAATTGTGTTGTATGCCTTAAAGTTACACAACATTTATATGTCAATTGTATCTCAATAAAATTGGGAGGAGTTATATTAAACAACTATGATTTGGAATAAGAGTTAAATCTATCTTAATCTGCAGTTTGGAGGTTTTCTTACTATTGAAATATATATCATAAATCAATAATTCTAGCTTCACAAGGTATTGTGCAGCAACATTATAAGACAGTTTTCAATTACTCTAATACTGTTATTATTGAGTTAAAATTATTTAAATGGGTATAAGTATAAATGGGAAAAGCTTGTGTAAAGCATCTATTTCCATGAATAGCCTTACATTTTTCTCAGTTTATTTAACATGACCCTTTATTCTCAATTGTGAACTTCTTAAGTCTTAACACACCACTCTATTACCATTCATAATTAATAATACAGATTGATTGCTTAGAATGTTATCTTTTAATATGTCCAATCTCTTAGTCACAGAAAAAATTTATAAATTTGGAAAGAATACTTATTTTCACCCAAAAAGATAAATAAACCATAAATAATTTTTAATATTGCTTTCAAAGTCCAGGAATTGCAGATATGAGAGTTTATACTTGCTTTTGCCAGTATTTCTATAGCAGAGTTGCATTTAGGCAATTTCAGAAATCTTTTAAAGAGGCAAAAGAAAACCCAATAAACATAAATGAAAATCGAAGGAAGAAAAATTCTAAGTGCAGATGTAATGCCATTTATAGGCTTTAGAAAAAAAGAAATTGATCTATTTTTTAGCAGCCGGGCATTATTTCTTAGCCAGTTGCAGAACTAATGAGCTTAAAAGTTAATCCTCCAGTTTCTTCCAAATGTTAGCACACTTAACCTAATTCACAAAGTGTCCTCAAGTTTGAAGCTATCAATAGATAATTAAACTCAGTGACTTTTCCTCTTGCTACTCTGACACCATTGTTGAAACCACCAGTGTCTTTTATAACACAGATTCCAGTTTAAAATATATTAAGAAAAAATCCTCAGCTCTCTGTTGATCAAATAGGTGACCAGCTTAGTTTATATAGAGAAAACATTGGTATGCAAGTTAAGTAAAATTAAGTACTTCCCTAATCCCAAACACAGAATAATAATGTCATATGTTAAAATTTTTATGAAATAATATTGTTCTTGGCAAAATGGAAAGCAATTTCAGAAGTGAAAATGAAACATAGAGATCAAAGATGGCAGAGGACTAAATGGAAGCTAAACTAACCTTTTTCCAGGACCAATCTGGAATTACAACTAAACTGTGGGGAAATTATCCAAAATAACTAACTGAACAATGACTGGAAAAAATCCTTATAGCTACAGACAGACAGAAGAAACTGCTTTACCACAATGTGACTGATAGGGAGGTCAGAGGAGGTGCATGAAACCTAGCTGGGCTCCCACAGGTGGTATTTGAAGTGCTGGAGAAAAATTTCAGTGGCTGAGGGTTTCCCTGCAAAGGCGGAGCCTAAATTCCAAGCTGGGCTCCCCAGCCTACAGCATCAGAGCCAGAAAAGAATCCAGATAACATCCAGCTGTAAAAGAGGCAGGGTTTTCTAGCTACCAAAGAGAGATAGCTGGAGATGCACAGAGCCTTTTAAAAAGCCAACACACAAAATTTTGTTTGCAGCCACTTAACCTGGGCTCTGGCAAAGAGGGGACAATGGACTAGAAATGTTTGAAGAGAGTCTGAAGTTGGTGTCTCTGGGGATAGAATGGTGAGGAAAGCCACCAGAACCCCTGTGATCAGTCATTTCCCATACTACAGAAGTCATCTCTAAGTGGCATCAGCCTGAGGGAAAGCAATAGATCTACCCACAGGAATTAGTCTGCCCCACCCTGTGGTTCGTAAGTCTGCTGATTACAGATTGACTAGGTTAACAACTGAAGGAGATAGCCAAACAGTAGATCACTGGTAGTCTCAAACAGGCAGTTTAGGGCCAGACTGGAATATCATCTGACATCACCAGGTGGGAATCCAGAAAGAGATGGGAGTTGTTAACACTAGACAGTACTGAGATGAATTCCACCATGGTCTTCTTCATGATTTGCATCATTTTCTTTCCTGCATAGCTTTTAAACATTCATTTCTTATCCTTCAAGTTGTGCATATTAAGTCACTAGATTTTATATTATAGTTTACTTCAAATCTCATTATTTTGCTCCTCCATTTTCTTACTCCATTTTACCTTATTACTTCCTCTTCTTATTTTCATTTTAAATTCTATTTTCTCTCTTGGTACAACTTGTTTCCATTCTGCACTTTTACTATTTCTTCCCTCTCCAGCCTCTCACAATCAATTTTATCTTCATTGGTCATCTCATATTGTTTTCTCTGCTCTGAAAGTACTCTTCTCTCTCTCTACCTTTATCAAATCTTTGTTGATTGTGGATATGGTGGTTGTTGCTGTATTTGTTAAATTTTATTCCTAGATCTTCACTATTTTTGTATTTCAAATCTCAAATTTTACCATTCCCCTCTTGTACTATATTTGCCTTTCTTTTCTGACCTTTATTTTCTACATTTTAAATTTGAATTTTTCCATGTCTTAGCCTGTTTTTTAAAAATATTTTATTCATTATTTTTAGAGAGAGGGGAAGAGAGAGGCAGAGAGGGAGAGAGAGATCAATGTATGGTTGTCTTTCACCTGCCTCCAGCTACAGACCTGGCTGGAGACCTGGCTTGCAAGCTGGTTATGTGCCCTAGCTGGGGAATCGAACCAGCAATCTTTGGGTTTACAGGCCGGTGCCTGATTTTGAAATGAGAACACTACAAGCCAGAAGGGAATGGCAAGAAATATTGCAAATAATGAAAAGCAAAGATCTGCAATAAAAAAATACTCAACCCAGCAAGGATCTCATTTAAAATGGAAGGCTTTAAGGAGTTTCACAGACAAAAAAAAAAGAAAGAAAGAAAGAAAGAAAGAAAGAAAGAAAGAAAGAAAGAAAGAGAAAAAACCCTAAAAGAATACATATCTGCCAAACCAGCATTGCAAGAGATGCTAAAGGGACTGCTTTAAGAAGAGGAAGAAACAGAGAGAGAAAGACAGAGAGAGAGAAAGAAGAAAACAGGTACCAAAGAAAAATATGGCAATGAACAAGTATCAATAATAACCTTTAATGTAAATGGATTAAATGCTTTCATCTAAAGACACAGGGTAGCTGAATGGATAAGAAAATAAGACCCACCTCAAAACAAAACATCTACACAGATTGAAAGTGAAGAGATGGAAAAATATTTTTAAGCAAATGGACATGTAAAAAAAGCTAGGGTAGCAATATTTATATCAGACAAAACAGATTTAACAACAAAGGTCATTAATAGAGACAACAAAGGACACTTCATAATACTTAAGGGAATAATACATCAAGAAGATATAACTCTTGTCAACACGCATGCACCCAACATAGGTGCATCCAACTATATAAGGAAAATATTGGAGGACACCAAGAACATACTCATAACAGAGGATTTTAACATCCCATTGTCAACAACAAATATATCTTGAAAGCTAAGAAACACCAAGGATATTGTGGCCTTGAACAATAATCTAGAACAGATGGACTTAATTGATATATACAAAAGAAGCAAAATATACATTAGTTTCACATACTCATGGAACATTCTCAAACATAGATCACATGGTCAAACACAAAACAAGCCTCAACAAATTCAAGGAAACTGAAATTATATCAAGCATCTTCTCAGATCACAAGGACCTGAAACTAGAAACCAACCTCAAGGGGGAAAAACCCTGAAATTCATGGAGACTGAGTAGTGTGTTATTAACTAGTGACTGGACTAATAATGAGGTCAGAAGAAATCAAAAAAATTATGAAAACAAATGAAAACAAACACACAACAGCCCCAAACCTATGGAACACAGTGAAGGCAGTCCTGACAGGAAGTTCATAGCAATACAGACCTATCTAAAAAAGACAGAAAAAGTTCAAATGAACAACTTAACCCTACACCTATAAGAACTAGAGGAACAAGAACAAACAAAGCCCAGAGAGAGTAGAAGAAAGGAAATAATCAAGACAAGATCAGAATTAAATAACATAGAGACTAAAAGAACAAATCAAAGGATCAATAAATCCAGGAGCTGGTTCTTGAAAAGAAGAAACAAAATCAACAAGCATTTAACCAGTCCCATCAAGAAAAGAGAGAGGACCCAAATAAATAAAATCAGAAACAGAAGAGGAAAAATCACAGCTGATACCACAGAAATACAAAGGATTATAAGAAATTACTATGAACAGCGATATACTAAGAAAGTTGACAACCTAGGTGAAATGGACAAATTTCTGGAAATGTATAATCTTTCAAAACTGAATCAAGAAGAAGCAGAAAGCCTGTATAGACCAATAACAACTAGTGAAATTGAAGCAGTTATCAAAAATCTCCCAGCATACAAAAGCCCTGTACTGGACAACTTCACAGGTGAATTTTACCAAACATTAAGGGAAGAAGTCACTTCTATCCTTCTCAACCTATTTCAAAAAATCCAAGAAGAGGGAAGACTCCTAAACTCTATGAGGCCAGTATTATCCTAACTCTAAAAACATGCAAAGATACAACAGAGGAAGAAAACTATAGGCCAATATTACTGATGAACATAGATGCTAAAACTCTTAAAAGAAAATTAGCTAACTAGATCCAAGAATGCATTAAAAAGATCATACATCATGATTAAGTGGGACTAATCCCAAGGATGCAAGGATAGTACAGTATTCACAAATCCATAAGCAATAATGCACTACATAAACAAAATGAAAGATAAATTCACATGATCATTACAACAGATAAAGAAAAAGGTACTTGATAAAGTACAGCACCCATTTTTTATTAAAAAAAGCTCTCAGTAAAGTGGTATTGGAGGGTGCATAGCTCAACATAACAAAGGCCACATACAAGAAACCTACACCCAACATCATACTCAATAGGCAAAAACTAAAACCTTACCCCTAAGAACTAGAACAAGACAAGGGTGTCCATTTTTATCTCTTTTATTCAACATAGTGTTGGAAGTTCTAGCCACAATGATCAGACAAGAAATAGAAATAAAAGACATCCAAATTGGAAAGCAGAAAGTAAAACTGTTATTATTTTCAGGTGATACAATGAGGGAGTGGGGCAGTAAAGAGCAATGAGGAAAAAACTGGGACAACAGTAATAGAAAAAAAACCAACAATAAAAAATAAATTTAAAAATTAAAAAAATGATAAAGTTCTATAAGCTCTGCCCCCCCCCCCCAAAATTCTTGACCTAATAAGTTAATTTGGCAAATAATGGGATACAAAGCCAATATTCAGAAATTAAAAGCATTTTTGTACACCAGAAATGAAATATCAGAAATAGGAACTAGGAAAAAATAAATCCCATTTACTATAGCAACAAAAAAATAATAAAGTACCTAGAAATACACTTACCCAAGGAGGTAAAAAACCTGTATTTGGAAAAGTGAACACTGAAAAAAGAAATTAATGAAGATACAAACAAATGGAAGCATATAGAATGTTCATGGATGGGAAGAATTAACATCATTAAAATTCCCATATTACCCAGAGCAATCTATAGATTCAATGTGATACCTACTAAAATACTAATAACATGTTTCACAGAATTAAAACAAATATTTCAAAAATTTAGATGGAACCAAACCTGACCCCAAATAGCCTAAGCAATTCTGAAAAAGAAGAACAAAGTAGGAAGAATCACAATGCTGGGTATAAAACTATATTACAAGGCCCCCATAATCAAAACAGTATGGTACTGGTATAAAAATAGACACATAGATCAACGGAACAGAATAGAGCACCTGAAAATAAGCCCAGGTCTCTATGGTCAATCAATATTTGACAAAGGTGACAGGAGCATAAAATGGAGTAAAAATAGCCTCTTCAATAAATAGTGTTAGGAGAGATGGACAGGTACATAGGAAAAAAAAAAAAAAAGGGCCTAGATCACCAATTTACGCCACACACCAGAATAAACTCAAACTGGATAAAAGACTCAAATGTAAACCATGACACTATAAAAGTCCTAGAAGAAAACATAGGGAGTAAAACATTAGATATCCAATGTAGATATATTTTTGCCAATATATCTCCTAAGGCAAGGGAAATAAAGAAAAGAATAAATAACTGGGACTAAATTAATCTAAAGAGCTTATGCTCAGTTAAAGAAAACTTCAGCAAAATGAAAAGGAAACCAACCATATTGGAAAACATATTTGCCAATGATATCTGGACAAGGGTTTAATCTCCAAAATATATAAAGAACTCATAGAACTAAACCCCAAAAAGACAAATAATCAAATTTAAAAATGGGCAAAGGACCTGAACAGACACTTCTCCAAAGAGGACATACAGAGAGAGGGTCATAGATATATGAAAAGATGCTCAACCTCACTAGTCATCAGAGAGATGCAAATTAAAATCTCAATGGTGAGAATGGCTGTCATTAACAAATCAACAAATAAGTGTTGGTTAGGATGTGGAGAAAAGAGAACCCTGGTGCACTGTTGGTGGGAATGCAGACTGGTGCAGCCACTATGGAAAATAGTAAAAGTTCCTTAAAAAAAAAAAAAAAAAAAAACTAAACTAAAAATGTGACTGCCTTTTTACACAGCAATTCCACTTCTGGGATTATACCTGAAGAATCCTGAAACACCAATTCAAAAAACCTACCCAACCCTATGTTCATAACAGTGCTATTTATAATAGCCAAGTGCTGGAAACAGCCTAAGTGTCCATCAGTAAATGAGTGGATAAAAACTGTGATACATTTACACAGATGAAAGAAAGGAACTCCTACTTTTGTGACAGCATGGATGGAACTGGATAGTATTAATTATTCTCCAGTTGGTAAAAGGCAAATACCATATGATCTCACCTAATACAGGAACCTCATGAACAAAACAAACAAGTGGGCAAAATAGAACAAGAGGCATGGAAATAAGGAACAGACTGGCAGTGACCAGAGGGGACAGGAAGGGGAAAAATAGGGGAAAGAAAGGAAAAAGTCTAGTCAAGGAACTAGTATCAATGGCCCATGGACATGGACAACAGGGTGGGGACTGACTGTGGGAGTGGGGGTGGGGTGGGCAAGGGTGAACAACAGGATAAATTGGGATAGCTATAAAAGAAAATATAAAAATGAGATGTAAAAGTTTATCTTTGACACCAATTCCATTTTGCTCTCCCTTTGTTCCTCATTGCTGCTTCTTTCTTTCCAAATGCCAAATGCTGATTTTCCCCAAACCTTACCTACTTCAAATCAATCTGCCTCAAGATTTTCTCAATCCCTTCTACGCAATCATCTATAATTCCCAATTTGAAATGCCATTTTCTAATTGTGTTAGTGTGGTATTTTTCCCAACATGTCTGATCATCAGAATCATCTAGGCATCTCTTTAAATATACACATATCGGTTGAACAAAATAAAATCAGAGGCATGAATACATGGAACAGTATCCACATGTCTCAGACTGACAGGTCTTAGAGGGGAGGCAGTTGTGGGGGGACTGGAATAAATCAGCCAAGGACCGAGGAACATACAGGAGTTTGCATAGATGCAAAGCCTATGGGCACAGAAAACAATATTGTGAAGGTGGGGGTGGGTGCAGTGATGAAGGGGCCAAAAGGATGTGAGAGTGAATGGGGGCACCTGGAATAGTATTAACAATAAGAAATAAAAATAAGAAACAACCTAAGTGCCCTCCAGTGGAAGAATGGATCAAAAAACTATGGTGCATTTATACAATGGAGTTCTATGCAGCAAAGAGAAAGAGAGAACTCCTACCATGTGTGATAGCATGGATGGAACTGGAGAGTTTCATGCTTAGTGAGATAAGCCAGGCAGCAAAAATTAAATACCCCATGTTCTCACTTAATACAGGGGACTAATGAACAAACAAATTAGCAAGCAAAACAGAACCAGAGACATGAATACAAGGAACACACTTTCAGCCTGCAGAGGGGAGGAGGAGAGGGAGGCAAAGAAGGGGGGCCGTTTAGTCAAGGAACTAGCACGGATGACCCATGGACATGGACCACATTGACTGGGGCATGAGGGTTTGCCTGGAGCATGGGAGATGGGGAGGGTGGGGAAGGGGAGCAGAGGAGGGGAAAATGAGATGAATGTAATATAGCAACAATAAAATAAATTTAAAAAAATGAAAAATAGTAAAACAAATGAGCAAACACATATCTGAGCCCAACCGTAGATGTACTGAATCCAACTGGCTGAGAATAAAGCCAAGTGTTTGAATTATGTTCCCCAGTTATTCTGATAATCAAATCTGGGGAAGGCCAAAGCTCTAGTCAACCAGTTGAGGTAGTCGATACATTTAAAAAATATATCCACCGGGCTATTAATCGCTATACTTGCATTTTTCAAAATCTCATTTACATTTAAACAGGGCATTCAGTGGCAAAACCTCAAAAGAAAGATGACAATTTTGAATATTTTGGATATTTTATTTCCTTACTCATCAGGATTCTATGGGGTACCATACTGAGCTTTCCTAGTTTTTATACTAGTCAATGGAGATATGAAAATGAATAAGGTGTTGCTTTTACAATAATGGAGCTATAAATAAGGGAAATAATAAGAAATAGGTGAATTTTTTCATTTTTAAAAAATATATTAATTGCCCTGGCTGGTTGGCACAGTGGATAAAGCACCAGCTGGGAACCCAAAGGTCACTCACTAGTTCAATTCCCAGCCAGGGCACATGACCAGGTTGCAAGCCAGGTCTCCAGCCAGGTCTGTAGCTGGAGGCAGACAAAGAGAGATAGAGGATACTCCTCTCCTTGTAGAGTTAGTGAATTGGTATGGAAAAAGAATGAACAGTTTACCAAGAACAAATATTAGTAAAGGATGGAAAATGGTTAAAAGTGCAGTCTCCTCGGGCAGTGGATTGCATAGCTATAGATCAGAGATAAGAGAGACGGTTCTAACAAATCAGGAGTGAAGCCTTGTTGTGATGGGATTTGAATTCCCTGCTAAGTAGTTTACACCTTCGGTGTAAAGATAGATCAGTTAAGGTCTATTGGGTAGCAAGGGGCAGAATCCTCAAATGAAACTCTCATGCGGGTAGCTTTAGTAGCTGGTAGAACCAGGAGTTCAAACTGGTCCTCCAGGACTCATCTCAGCATCTCTGCTTCCTTTTTGCTGTTTTTATTTCAGGCTCCACCTGGTGGCAAGAACGTTGCCAGAGCCTTAGAGCTACATGTCATTTCAAGAACTAATCCAAAAGAAAACAGCGTCAATTTTCCATAGCTCTCTTCTGAAACTCAAGTTTCTTTCAAGTGGCCAGACAGCTACAAACCACTTCAGTACCACATTCTCCCAGACTCGACTCTAAACAAGAGCGTTTCTTCTCAGTAGCTATACTACACATTCCAAGATTCAATCTGATTGTATCAAATTGGTTTCAAGTCCCATCCCTGAACAAATTAGTGTGCTGGGGACTGGATAGGGGTGGCACATGCAAGCTGACTGGTCAGGACTGGAAGAACATCAATCTAAAACAATCCTATATTTAGAGGAATTTGGTGCCTTCACTGAAAAGGCCAAAGCATGGAGAATTGAATGCTGAGAGTCTGAAACAAACAACTGATGAATACAACAGAAGCTTTAGGCTGAATTGGGCTGAGGGGAGACAGATAGCTGAGTTAAAATACAAGATGATAGCCTGGAGAAATTAAATATGAAATCATTTATTTAGTATAATCTATTGTATCTGTATCATTCGGTGTGGAAAGGAAGAGAGATTGAAGATGCTAACTCTGGTGTTTTTCTGTCACTGTCAGTAAAATCATCATTTATATGCACCACTGGGCCTGATATTAGAGATATTTTCAGATTATAACTCATACTTTCTCCATATAGTTTCTTTGCTCATAGATCCAAATGAGTAAATGCTAAATCTCTCTGAAGTGATTAAAACTATGAAAACATCAAGAATTCTGCACTAATGCACCTTCCAATAAACACACAGGCATGCATTTTCTTAGATTTTAATCCATGTGTTGCTAATTAATGCAATGTTAATTAAAATTGTTAGCTTGCGATACTATTATTGCCTTATAGCTGATTTTTTAGCAGAGCCTTTTAAACAAGATATTCCTATGAACCCCTTAACAGAAAAAAAAAAAAAAAGCCTCAAAATCTAAGGTGTTTCTATTATTTGATTTTTATTTTACCTGTTAAAAAATATCCTTAATTGTAGTACTGAAAGAAGTTTCAGTAAAGATAGTTTAAGCAAGGTGGAATTGTTAGAACATAACTAGTTCAAAAACTCTAACTGCTTGTATGCTTTTAAGAATATTAAAAAATATAAATTTTATATGTAGTTTATCAGAAGATTCATCAGAAATGGAATTTTTTCAGGCTTGCCTACTCCATTAGTCTTTCAACTTGTTGTTCATTATTTAAAAAGATAAAATGTTTTATATACAATACACAAGCAATTTAACTTGCCTAAATGAACCCCTTTAGGTAGCTGTCATCTATATCTGAACATTCCCTATCAGAGCAATTTCAGATCCCATTTAACCAGGCGATTCAATATTTTACTGACACTCTAGGATTGATTATCTGCACACTTAAAACTTATTACTTCCCAGACTTCATTCAAAGAGCACAGAAAGCAAGTCTGCTTTGTGTTATTTTTTTACAAATGTACTCCTTTTGTGAGAAAATGTGTTTAAAAGGTGTTTTATGTTGGTTTGAGGGTGACTATAGGGGGGCAAAATAAGCTAGAAGAAAAAAAGATGGGTTTTAGTCACATTCTTTAGCTTCAGTGAGTTACAAGCCAAAGTAAGAAGATAGACTTGCCAGTATGCAGAGAGACCCCACCAAGCTGCCCAGAAATGAGCAAAACCCCTGATATTTTCATGGGGGTTCCAACTAGAAACAACATTGGTCCAGAAGGTGAGCATGATGAGGCTGCAGTCTGTGTACACACAGAGCTCCTGGTCCTCAGTATGCAAGTTTCTTCTCTCTGCCATTGGGGATGGAAGAAACAGAAAGGAGGAAGCTCCAGCTTTGATGGCAGGTTCATAACTTGACTGACCTTGAACTTTCTGTCTCTGAGTCTGATTTTCCTTATTTGTTAAATGTGGCCAATACAGTCACATGCCATGTAACATGTTTAGGTCAACAATGATTTAGGTTAGGATTGTAATGGAACCAAAGATTTCCTATCACCTAGTGAAATCATAGCCATCATGACATCATAGCACAAGACATTACTCATGTGTTTGTGGTCATGCTGGTTGCCAGTTGTATAAAAATATAATGCATACTTGACAATGATACTAATTGACTATATTACTGGTTTCTGTATCATACTATACTTTTTATTGTCGTTAAGAGTATATTTTTTCTACTTTTTAAAAATTAATGTTTTTGTAAAATAGTAATACCTAGCCATGTACTTCTCTGAACATATTTCCTTTGTTAAGTGGGGCATGATTATAATACCTACCTTGTAGGATGACATTCAATATAGCAATTAGTAAGGCATAAGTTCAAACCACTCAGAAATGAAGTGTGACCATTAGATCAGACATAGAGGGGGAATGCCAGCTCGGTATCTTAATTCCTTCCTCCCACAACATTGATATGGTGATTAAATGAGATGTCTGTGAAAACTACAACAGCACAATATCAATAGGAGCTCAAGGTACTTATCTTGTTCTCCTGCTTCCTGCTATCTCCAGACCTTCACTCCATGCACAAGACTACCTCCCAGCACATCCTCTTGATCTCAATGAGCCATGTCCAGGAAGTCCTACATTCCCATGAAGGCCAGCTCCAAAGCCTGTCCTTCACTCCTTGACCCTCTCTATATGCACCTTCTTTTTAAATTCCCATGAATTGATGATTCCCAAATCCATCTCCAATTCAGTCTTTCCAACCTTATCTTTAACAGTTTCATTTATGCCATTCATCCATTCATCCATTGGTTCTTCTGACAAATGTTCAATTAGCAACTGCTAGGTGCCAGATCTGTTCAATACACTGGTTATTTCATAGTGAACAAAACAGATACACCAATCAGAACATGTCAAAAAAAAAAGGAAAGGAAAGAAAGGGAAAAGGCATAATCTTTTACCAGAATCAATTTATTTTCCTGTCACATCAGTGAATGGCATCACCAATTAACCAGTTGCCCACGTCAGAGTCTTGCCTGACACGCTTAATTCCTCTTCTTTACCCTCCAATACCCCCCATAGAATCAACGATATCAATCATGAACGTTAATTCTTCAACACATAGACTACTGCCTAATGAATATGTTAGGACAACATTACTTGATAAGAGAATATGTGTATTTCTAAACCCCTTTTACTAATTTTTAATTTAAAAATATATTTTTATAACTGTAAAGAGCACACTTCATATTTTGAGGATAGAAAAAAATTTAATCTAATAAAAGCACATTTACCAGCCAGACAAAAAAATCTTTCTTCTCACTTTTCTTTCATCATCCCAAAGCATTATTGTCCTGACCCTCTGTGCCCTCTGTGGTGCCTTTAATGACCATTTTGATATTGATGCTTCCTTAAGGTGTGTTTCACAGCAAGTGTGACCTCTGACTTCCCATTTTCATTGAAATGTGTGTTTCACTCCTGCTAAGAAACAACCCACATGTTTTGACTTTTGAAGCTAAAGTCATACCCTAAAGTTTTCTTTGCTATTACACTTCATATTCAATCAGCAAGAGGCAAGGTTCAGGAACAGAACACTGTTCTTTTGTTGGTGTCCTATTCTATCAGAGTTTGCACAACATCTGAAATGGCAGGCTGAAACCATGGGTCAAATACATAGTAGCAACTGCTGAGCTTTGAAATGTATTTTTTTTTTTTTTTCCACTTGAGGAAAAAATTCTGCAAGGCCCATGCTGTCTTATCACAGTTACATTCTTTCTTTGAATAACTTACATTCAAACTTTTGCTTTACTTAACAGCTAAGAGAATTTCACACATCAAAGAAGAAGGTTCAGGCAGGTCTAAAAATGTACCTGAATACCTAAGTGCTAAGGCAAGGAACTATATAAAAGCTAACATATGCCCCATGATAGAAGCTGCATTATTTAACCTGTTATCCCTTTGCAGCTTTTGTCCTTTTCAGAATTTGAAGCACATAATCCTATCAGGATTTACTCATTCATTTAATAAATGACTATCCTGTGAGGCATGACTCAAGCCTTCTTTTAGAAAGGGGGCAAAGGGAAGGAAGAAGTTAAGCTTATGGTGCTAACTGAACATTTATTTACAGAAAAAAGAAAAGAATATGCATAAAAAGATCATTAAATTTATTTCTAGAAAAATTACTCATAGTTTCTAAATTAAAAATTACCCTTAATTTTCTTCTGGTCATTGCCTTAAATACACTAGAAAACTAGAAAGGGAGTTGTGTATGGCCCTCCCCCGAAAGAAAGACAATACCAAAGGCAGAGTTACATTGTCCCATGAAACCTCAGTGAATTTTGTCACAGTCTTTCGTTTACTTGCTAAAGCATTCGATGACTATCACATAAGTGATTAAAATGTGTCAGATGCTATGTGGCAGGTGGGGGTTACTATTGCGATTAAAGCAGAAAAAGACCCTATTTTCAGACAACTTAAGTTCTGGTGGAAGAGGCAGGAATTAATAAAATAATATCACAAATAATCTAATTATAAAACAGAAAGACCTCTACAAAGACATAAAGGACCTAATTTTGAACCACCTAATCCATGCTATGCCCTTCAATTTTTTTCTACAACAATTATTACTCTTTTCTGAAAAGTAAAGGGCCATTAAGAAATTGGAAAGTGCTAACTTTAGTCAAGGGAGTATTTAAGAGGAAAAAACCCAGGAATGAGCCTCCGTATTCCACATACCCCTGCACAGACTACACTCTGAATATACACCCATGAGAATGGATGAGATTTCCCCACACTTGTAACTTGTTTTCTTCTTTGGGGTGGACATATTTCATTTTATCCCCAGCTACACCACAATTGCTGCTTTCCTTCGCTGCTGAGATCAGTGTCATGACAGAAACACAGCTCTTAGAATAACAACTCTACGATTTAATCATCTTTAACCATCTGGCATGTCAGTTTCCCTGTCCGTAACATGGGGTGCCATTTTCCCCTGCAGGGTTATAATGGGAATTAAGTAATACAATTTAAGTACTGAGTCCATTCTCATACCTAATAGCCTGTACTTAATAGACTTAAAACACATTATCTTTTCGGTATGTGGGTGTTCTTCTCTCATAATCTTCTCTGATTGATCTTTGCCTATAGTTTCGTTTTCAACTCAAATCATCTTCAGCTTCCCAGTTCACATCTCTACTGGTTGTCTAATGAGTATTTGAAACATAACATGTAGAGGCAACCTTTACCCCCCTGACATCCAGTTTCCCCTCCCCAACCTGTCCAGGGTTTCCCATCCCAGCTCCAATATTTATCTCACTACTCGAAATTTTGAAGTTATATTCACCCTCTTTTTTTTTTTCCTTCAATTTTAATGATCAATTAACACTGTTAGGTTTACTTTCAAAATATAGCTAAAATCTTACTTATTGCCATTTTTTTTGTGAAGAAAATCTTGACAGAAGCCATTTTTGTTTCTCATCATCTCACCAACCTCTCTGTTTAGTCTACTTGTGAGTCTATGCAGAATGGTCCATGTGATCAGGTATCATTCAAATGATACCCATTCAAATCACCCCAATAGTTTCCTGTTGCCATTAAAATAAAAATCAAAGCCCTAACAATAATGTAAAAGCTCTTTTACGATCGGGGCCCTCCAAACCATCTCCATGATTTTTATCTCTTACAATACATCCCCTTTAATGACTCCCCTTTAATCATGTCACCCCCGCCCCCCTTTGGGGTTTTTAAATTGTACTTACTGTTCTCCCTGCCTTTTTCAGAATATTCACTTAGTTTACTCCAACTCATTGAGCTCTAAAACTGTTCTCCATCACTCTGTCCTTTCACTAACATAATTAATTCATTTGACTATTCAAAGCCTGCTACCTCCTTCCTTGGTTTCAGAACACAGGTAAATGTTTTAGCAGCACCACACAAGAGGATCTACACGCAGCCTGACATCAGCAAGATGGTTTCAACTCCTTTCCACCATTCATCCCCCTTCACTTTGCTTTCCTTCCTCCTACCATAGTTTTCTCAATGACTGCAAGAAATCTTTCTGGGTTTAATAACAGCGCCTAAATTCAAAGCAACTTGATAACTGCGATTCTGCTTTTTTTCATCCATCATCAGACACTTTGATCAACAGAAACTTGTCCTTGTTCTGATCATGTATCTTGGCTTACCGTGTACCCCGCTGTTCTCTCCACAAAGTATCACAGCTATGCTCTACTGCCTGAGCTTATGCTTCAGAATGTCCTAAGGAAATCTTTTAATTTAAAATGATTGCCCTTCTTAGGTATGAATTACTTTTAGGTATCTTGGCTGTAGTTATACCTTGGTCAGCGATGTTAAAGCTATATGTTGGTCAGCAGGGCTGGCTTCTCTGCTGGTAGACACTGTTGTCAGAAGCCTGCCATTACTGTTCCAGGTTTGCACTTGATGACACAGCTAAATGACATAATGCATTCAGAAGCCTATCTGAACTAAGAAATGTAGATGAAAGATAAGCGATAAAACTATCATGGATAAATGTATTTTATTACTTTAGGTTTATTCTTTCCACTCAAGCCCATAATAATGACTGGGTCCTACTTCGTTGTATTTATGGTTCCTATTTATTTCATCCATTTGGTTGTCTATAAAAATCTATTTATTATCAACTTATCTTAATACACTGCTTATGCCAGGGGATTTAAAAACTATAAATGAAGTATAGTGGTTGACATGTAGCTGGCACTCAACAGTCTTTTCAAATGAATAAACAAATTGATGACTAGGAACACAGTATTTATCTAAAAGGATATTACATTTAGTAGGCAAGTTTGGAAGGCAAACACAATAGGAAGATGTTACCATTTAAGAAGTGCCTGGCATATAGTACTGAACAAATACTCTGTGGAATGAAAGCCTATGAATGAATAAGGAGGGACTAACCATTGTGAGTTCACAGAAAATGAAACACCTAATTTTTCCAAAGAGAAGAGGGAGAATCACTGAGGAGGTATCCTCTACGACAGAGCTGAAGCTGTCTTTGCTGTGTGCCAGGTGGACCACAGAAGGCTGGCTTGCTGAATGTATGAACAATATGCACTAAGTAGAGTCACACAACTTGTAGAACCCCATGCAAAACAAAAATATGGAGTCAGGTGCCTTGTTCAAAAAGTATTGGGGGGACATATTGGTAAAGGCATTAAAATATAATGCCTTTCCTTTCCTCCATGATCTTTCTCCCACTTGTCACTGCTGTTTAATGCTTGTTAGTTTATGTCATTTTAAGTAAAGAAAAATTCAACTTTTAAATTATGAGTATGAATTGTGCCTTCCCCCTTTGTGTTTTGCAATATCAGTTTTAAATGAAAATACAAGAGTATTTAACGTGTGTGTGGAACCACTGAATCATACAATTTGTATTTTGTAGCTCATATGTGTATATATATTTGGTTCCTATACGCTCTCCTTTTAGGCTTACTGAAGAGAAGGCTAAAAAAAAAAAAAATTAAAATAAGGAACTGTAGATTGTCCTTTCTTTTTTCTTTCCTTCTATAGCATCATTTTCAGTATTAGCAGTCACCTAATACAGGGAATTAACACAAGTAACAAATGATATGATAATGTTCCTTGATATTCTGAGTTTCTTACAATGCCATTGTCTGTTTTTTGTTTACTATTTTTGTTTTGCATTTGAAGCATGATCAGATTCAGTAAGAAAGTATACTCTCTTAGACTGACTATGCTCCTGCTGACTCAATTGTAGACAATATATGTATTGTACTTTGAAGTTGCACAGAACTTCAACACATTGTGGGGCTACCAGAATTCTATACACATGTAGCATGTCGAATCATGTGGGCAACTATAGCAATAAGCAAAGTTGGACCTATATCCTGCATTAATTCACTTTGCTCATGTTCAAATTCCTTTGCCCTTTTGACCTTCACTAAGGAAACACATGTTCAAAGATAGTATTTTGGAGACTTTTCAGCATGGCACTCAGTCAGGAAGCCTGCCCTGGGCCTAAGGCACAAATTGTTGCATGAGCAACAGCTATGTCAAGGGAACTATGAGGAGCCTGGAGGACATTGTGCTCAGAGGCAGATGCAGGCAGTTGCCCTAGCAATTCAGAGGAGAAAACATCCTTCCAATTCAGGTCCATAGAGACAAATAACAGGGCACCCAGGTCTGTGCAAGCTGCTGGGTCAGGTTGCCACAGTTTTCAACATCTGCTCCATTACTTTACTACCTGTGAGACTCTGGGAAAGTTATTTATATGGTCTGTGCTTCAGTTTCTTCATCTGTGCAAAGCAGAAGAGTTGAAAAAGCATTTAGGATAGTGCTGGACATTCACAAAGCATACAGTACACATTAGCTGTAATTTCTGAATGTCTAGGATCATTCATTCAAACACTTACTAATTCCCAATTATGCATCAGCCACTCAGCTAAGACACTGTAAGACCAGGACTTATAAAGAAACCTGAATTGTGGCAATAAAGAGCTGTCAAAACAATTTTAAATCTATGACAAGCAAGGGTCTTAAGAGAGTACATTAAAGTGACACTTAATACAGCAAAAGATGTTATTGGAAATGGACCATCACTTAGAGTTGACCAGCTAAATGTTTCATTTCCCAAGGAGGGAACAGGGAGCTTTGGCAGCATTATGGATAAAAGCAGCATGCTCAGGTGGGCTACCCAAGCCCTGTGAAAATTTGATTCTTTAAGATCCACACCCACCCCGCCCCCAAACATTACTGGTGGGGATTGTTTTGTCTTAAGCAGTTTCACATTCCTTCTGACCCAAAAAAGTGATTTGCAGAAGGAAGACCTTCAACAAATATTTTAAAATAAGATTTTGACTAGCATATTGGTGGCAGGTTTGAAGTAAACACTGCAGTGAAGTTTCAGATATGAAATGTGTATGTCCTCTATCTTATAAACGTTAAGGGCCCACGTGGAAAATTGGTTCTTCTGCCCAATTGGAACACTTTTTGCCAATTGGCTCATTCTCTCTACCCCCAAATTCAAGAAAATATTTAGACTGATTTGGAAGCATAGAATTTATTACCACTCTTACCTCAAACATTGGTACAGAGTATTTCTTCCATCAAGGGAGTTAATAGTCACATACATTAGGCTTCTACCTTCCTCAACTATATTTCATTTTCTACACAAAGATTATAAATTGTCAATCAGATGTCACTTCATTGCATGAAACCCTTCAGTAACTTCCCAGTGGATTTAGAATTAAATCAAACCTAAACCTACTTGGCATAATTTTAAAGATTAACATTACATTACATCTTAGTTTATCACCTGCTCCCTCCTTTTTAGTAAATATATTCCACTTAAGCAGGTCTTCCTCTTAGTTCTGGAAGATATTGCTGAGCTCCTACCCTTGGTTCAGAATTCTTTGACTCCCCATAGCTGACTTCTTATATATTAGAATCTCCACTGAAAGATCCTTTTCTCAGAAGAGCATTCCTTGCCTGTTCTATCAAAAGTGCCCCTCTCCTTTCAGGTCATTCACTATCACATAACATTAGTTAATTTTAAATTTTTTCAGAGCACTTTTTATTCTTTAAGTTCTTATGTTGTGTTTACATTTATCATTTGTCTTACCCCTGAAGGTAATCTCTGTGCACCAGGGACTTTGTTTGTCCCCACTGTACCTCCATCACCCAGGACTGTCACTGGCACCCAAACATGAACCTACCATCATAAGTATTTGGCTAAATAAATGATCAAATGGATAAAGAAACTGCCTCTAAAACTTTATTTTTTAGCTTTCTTGTTCTTTCCATTATAGTTTATGGTGCTTTTCAGAAGTGTAAGCTATTACTCATTTGATGTTCTAATTGATTTCTGTCAAAGAGAATTAATACTTGATCCAGTTTGGAAAGCTTTTGGTGTCTTATCTTATTTGGACAGGACAAAATTAGTTTATCCTCTGAAATGTACACCCAGAAAACAACTCCATTTTCACAGAAGAGCTGAAACAAATATTACAGCTCCAAGTACTGACTTAACTATGGAATTTTAGAAACTCCAGCCATAAGAGCTATAAGCAAATCAATCTAGGAGGTAGAAGTCACTCTTTCCATGTTGCAACCATACAGGGTCCTGCTCAATCCCATTAACTCTGTTAAGCATCCTCAGAGCCCTCCATTCCTCTCAGTTAAATTGGTCACTTGAATCTAAATTTCTAAATTTCTAAATAATCTAAATTTCTACGTCTGCTTTCTATACCTATCTTTACTGGAGTGGTGAATTACATATATTCAACTATTTAGGTATCTGTCTTTTCTATTAGATGAATAAATCCTTTGGAATGGGGCTCATATTTATTTATCTGTCCAGTCCTACTCCTATTACATGGTAGAAATCAAACATTTTAATTAGTACATGCAGTCAACCATTCTTCAAAATGAGATGTGGCTTTAGACTTTCATAGTCTGAGGACCTTCAGAGGCCACAGAGACTAATAGATATGTGGGGGGAAATATAGCATAAATTTAGGTTTAGGAAATGAAAAGGCCTTTTTCCCCTGACCATATTCACCCCTCAAACAGCAGTGTGGCTTTTAGCAGTTCATGTGTAACCCATGTAAGACTCAATTTTGTCACATTTAGAGTGAAAATGTAAAAACATTCCTAAAGGGTTGCTGTGAGGATTAAGCAAGATGAAATCTCTGAAGTGTTTCCCACATTACTCAGCATATTGGGTACTCTAATTATAGAGGTAGAAAAGGAACTTATGCGTATATTTTAAATGAGTGGCATTGGACACAAGAGTCTGAGTATAATTCTCTTTACTTCCTATATGGAAAAGTGGAACTGAAAGTTCTGACATGTTAAGGAGGAGCATTCCTCTGTATATTAAGAGATGATTTCATGAACATCCTGCCTTTTATAAACCACTTTCTTTGTAAAAGGCAAGAATTTAAAAAGATATATTATTATTATTTTGCTATTATTTTATACTGGGTCACTGACAGTTTTAACTTTTGCCAATAGACTAGCAATGACATAGACTGCTCATACTGAATTTCATTTTTCAAAAACTCAAAAGTAAAAACAAAAAGAGCAAGCCTCAACAAATGCCCAGGTGAGTTTAAAAATATTGATAGTTCAGGGTCTTAATCCTGGGTTTTATATAACTTATTAGTTAAAAATAGTTTGTGTGTTTTTGCATGGCTAAAAAAAATAAAAAGGGAAGACATTTCATGACATATAAGAATTAGATAAAATAAAAGCTCCAATGTCCATAAAATACAGTTCTATTGGAATACAGTCTCTGCTCTACAGTTTTGATAAGAGTTGAGTAATTGTAAGGGACCCTATGACCAGCAAAGCCTAAAATATTTACTTTTGGACCCTCCATGGAAAAGATTTGCCAAGCCTTACTCTTTATATTCATGCACTTTCTAAAACTTCTCCACCTGCCTCAACCCACACCCCAATCTCATGAGTGTGAAGTCACTCGTATCACTTATTCAGACATTCACACCATGCCTTTGTTAGTTCATGCATCAGCCTTATTCTCCAAAATAAAGCCATGTATTATATTAGGGGCTAAATCCAACACTCTCCTAATACATGAGTACTATCCTGTAAAAATGCTTCAGAATCACTATTATTGACTTTAAAGGTAAGGGCATTCTCCTGATCATTATTTAACTAATTTAACCTGACTTTACATGAAGATGGGCTGTGTTGTGAAATAGCTTTAAAAGCACCTAATGCTTGTCCCAGACAGTGCACTCCACTTGATGTACATTGTTAAATAAAGTCAATAATCTTTTGGCTTTGCAAAAACAAAAGGGTTGAGGGGGGAGACATATTTGTTCTTAGGCTTCATGAACCCTGGAATAAGTGGCTGTCTCATTTACTTGATGATAAACTTCAGAGAGAATAAAACCCTAATACTCAGAAAATTAGTACATTACTTATTATAGCAGATAGTCCTCCTGAGGCATGCTAGTATTTTTTTTCTTATTATCATTCTCTGAGTTTCTTACTTCCAGTTGCAGTACCAGCACAAAGCTGGAAAACTGTAAGTGCTTATCCACAAACATATCTTTTTTACATTTCTCATTTTCCAAGTAAATCAACAAACTGGAACTGGTGACAGAGCCAGCGAGTTGCTACACAGCATCATTGCCCTCAATTAACATCTCCTCTGGGCATCCATCTGAAATGAAGTCCCCTTGGTCTCTGTTGACATCTGAAGGAAAGCTAGATGTAAATTCATGCACTGGAGAGAAATCTTTTGGATTGGAATTATTAGGATAGCATCTTAGTGGCCACCATTTTTCTCCCACCTAAAACAAAGTCTTTAAAATATTTCCATTAAAAAAAAATAATCACTGTCCAGATAGATTGCAAATGCTGCTCTGTGATGATCAGAAGACCTTGAACATTATAACCTGTATCAGAAGTGAGGCACCACCTCTCTAAGCAGAGTCTGTACCCTTTCAGGATGAAAGCAACTAAAAGGTTCACCCAGGCGCAGAAACAAATACTGAAGTCCTCAATGACAAATGGATCAAAGGTGGAGGGGGGGATGGCTAAAACAACAGAATTTATTACTTAAAAACTGTATTTACCCTTACATGTTAAACTTCAGTCACCTTCAAAGTGCTCTCCATTTGATGTAAACACCTATTAGATGGTTTCTTCACTGCTCAAAACAGTTTTTGAACTCGTTGATTTTAATATCTGCTAGTGCTTCTGCTGTTTTTTGTTGTACTTCTTCCACATTGGCAAACCATTTCCTTTTAAGGACTTTCTTCATTTGGAATAACCAACAAACAGAAAAACTAAGGTGCTTGGGGTGGGACCAAGTCAATAGGGAATGTAGAGGCATGGAGGTTGTGTTATATTTTGGTCAAAAACTGCTCAACACTCAGCACAGTGTGGGTAGGTATGCTTGTAAATCAGCATTAAGTCTTCAAACATTTCAATGAAGCCAAACACAGCCTCTTGTGACAGCACCAGCTGGTGCACTGATACAAATGTGTAGATGTGTTCCTAGAACACTTACCTCGCAGGGGTAGCCTATACCCCTGGAGAAGATCATTCTTGTACATAGGTATACACAACTCAAAGGCATTTACACATATATGTCTAATTAGAGAAGAATATGTGCAAACTAGTCCCCTGAATTAATACAATCCCATTAGCTTGTGATAAATAGAAAAATTAGAATGCTGCAGGTAAGTTTCTCTGTAGCTTATTCTATCTCAAGAGAAATCGCATTCAGGCACTGTTTCCCTCGACTGTAGTCAGGAAAAAAAGGATTTTACAATTCCAAAGCTGAAAAGAAGAGCTATGGTATAGAGATATAGCAGCTGATAAAAGTAATGCTGACCAGGAGGCTTTTAAATTATTTTCAAAACCTTTTATCAAGCTATATTCTATTATAGAACATGGCGGCTTTTTAAATTGGATTTCCCTCAAGCTGCAAAAGGGAGCCTGTTGTTCTGCCACAATCTGCTCAGAGGCAGCCCCAAGGTGATTAACCCTCTGCCTTAGGAAACACCAGCAATACCCCAAAGCCAAGTCCAGGGTGGGTTAGCACTGCAGACGGAGAGAGAACCTGGCAGTGTATGTTCATGAATTCAACTGGTATTCACTGAGCCCTGCTGAGTGCTGCAGACACACTGGCAATCAAAACAGACAAACATTCCTATCATTAAGGAGTTTACTTTCCAGCTGAGGGAGACAAATAACAGACAATAAGCACATCAAATAACTAAATAACATAGTATATTAAAGATTATCAGTGCAATGGGAAAAAATTAAGCAAGGTAAGAAGGGCTGAACTGGGGGTGAGTTATAATTTTAAAAGGAGTTGTCAAGGATTAGGCCTCATTGACAAGGAAACATTTGACTATCTGAAGGGTTTGTATCCTGAAGAAGAATGATTCAGGCAGAGGGAACAAGGAGCTCAATAGCCCTGAGGTTGCAATGTGCCTGGCATATTGGAAAAATATTAAAAAGGCCGTCTGGGAATAAACATAGACTGAGTGTGGAAAATAGTAGTAGATAATGTGCATATTAAGGGAGAAGGGAGCAGATCATATAAGGATTTAGAAAAAAAATTTGAAAAAAATAAGGACCCTCTGGCAGATGTTGAATAGAGGCACATAGTAATGTTGGAATTGTGGAGCAGATTGCTTTGAGATGGCATGAGTGTTTTAGCGGTTGAAATTTATTTTCCTATATGAAGCATGACTTGTCTCATATGAGAGAGTACTATAAACACAGGAGAACTGACTAGTTGCTCAGTGATGAGTGAGTCATTTAATCTCTCTATGCCTCCAAGAGGTTGTAAAGAAAAATGTTACCTGCCATATGTGACTCTCTGAATGGTCTGAGAAACTGGGGAAATAATGAAAGAAAGAAAATGTGTCAGATCAATATTGGATGTCTTGTTGCTAAAGAGGTGATGACGATCTTGGGTATATTTTGATTGTCACAACAATTACAGTCCTTTTTGTCAGGAGCCAGAGTGTCTATGCTAAGGCTAGAAAGTCAAATTTTAAGATCATTATAGTTGTGAGAATGATAGGATATAAAGTATATGTAAGAATTTTACACTAATAATGTAGTAGAGATGCTCAGAGGAGGTCACTATGATAGATCTTAGATGAATCTATAATGGAAAACTCAGCAGTCGTATGTAAACTGTGGGAGAAGCTCAATCCCATATCAAGCACGTCACCAATATTGAGGAACTTTGCTTGCAACTAGGAAAGCTAAAACAGAGAATTTCATTTGTCATTGTGGAAATGTCTAATTTGACTTCTTTCTATGCCTGTTCAGGCTAGAAAACACATTTTTGTCAGCTAAAAAATTAACTGAAACTATAAGATATTTTTAATCTCAAAAATAAGAGTGAAATATTTTGTAAGATTATAACTACATAGGAAAATATATCAATATGTTTACCTAAAAATGGAACAGTAACATTTAGACTATTGTTAAGAAAAGTTAATGTCTAATCAAAATCCCGTAGGCTGTAGTCCATAGAATACAAACTATGGAAAACTTATTTTCCTCTATGATTTAGAGACTTAAATTTTTTATTTATGATATAAAAAATCTAATAAGTTTTCTGCATGTAAAAACATTAGCCCTCCCAAATGCTATATCAAAATAAAATAAATAGGGGTTCTGGTAGGATAGATAACTAAAATAGGAATGTTATGATGCTAGTGAATAAAGACTGAGAAAAGTGTTTCCCAAAGTGGATTGCTAATAGTTTTTGGTGAAAAGGGTAGAGGAGTCTCTAGTCAAATAGATTTGGTAAATACTTATCAATAGAATATCATGCTTCAAAAGAAGAAAGAAACAAAGAAACAAAGAAAGAAGAAAGGAAAGAAAGGGAGGAAAGAAAGGAAAGGAAAGGAAAAGAGAAACAAAACTATAAAATAAAATGCTTTCTCCTTTGGGTTCCATATCTCTTTGCATTGTGCAACCCGGTGAGCGATTTGGAAGGAGGGACATAGGAATAGTAAGCAACTCAGTGAGAAAGCTACTTCCAAGTGGCACAATGCAAAGAGATATGGAACCCAAAAGAGAAAGAATCTTATTTTATAGTTTTGCTTAATATGTACCTGTCAAAACCTATGAAAATAACTATTTGGTGTCCAAACTACTTGTAGAGAATCTGGTTTCTTCTTTAGCAGCTATATAAGCCAAGACTCCAAAAGGTAAAATGATTTACCTCAGGGCCACAGAGCCAAATGGGCTCTTACATTCAAGTCTTCAATCAAAATAATATTCTTTGACTTCTAACCTTCCAAATATTATAAAAAGAATGATTGGTTCTTACAATAAATTTGTGGTACTCTCCTTTCCTTTTCGGTGGATTACATCTAATGTTTTGGGGTTTTTTCCCCACAGAAGCTGAATTTTTCTTCTTTGGAAAAGAATCTTCCAGATCCTAGAAAAAAATCCCTTTCTGTCCCTACAAACTGTTCCATGAATATTGGTGGACTGAAAACTTAATCCACATTTTACTTTTTATTTTTTCCTATCATTTTATCTCAGTAAAATGTTATGAGTATTAAGAGATCTGAAACAAGTATAAACATGATGTTAGGGAAGATATTAGGATAAGATATGGCATAAAATATAGCAGAATGAAAAATTTCGATCTGGTCTGAGAGACATAGTATGAGATAATAAATTCAAAATCAACAATCTCAACAATGCTGAAAAAAAAAAGTGATACACACAGGAATGCACACACAAAGGACAACTAAATAACTGTTCTGTAATCTCATCAACATTATTGCACCAGTTTCGGTTTCCTGGGTTTGATGTTGTAGCACAGATATATATGTTGTCACCATTGAGGAAAGCTAGATGAAAGATTAACAGATTATGAAACATTTTTGTAACTTCCTGTGGGTCTATATTTTAAAATAAAATGTTAAAAAATGAAAAAACAAACAAACAAAAAGAGCATAGTTCTGAGTAGCAATTCAGGGAACCAAAATGGCACAAAAGAGGTTGAGAACCCCAGCTCTAATTCTTCCTGGTAACGGCAAGATTAGGACAGTACCCAGGACAGGCCTGGGCATTGTTTGTGGAGCTCCTCTGAGGTGATAAGATTCAAACAGGTCCATTTTCAGGAAACTCTGAGAATCTTTGTTTATTCCTTTGTACTCACAATTCCTCTTCTAAAACAGAAAAATAGGCAGACAAGTTTTATAGTGTTTTTGCCGAATGTCTATGTATCTTTTTTTTTTTTTTTAGTGTAACAGTTTTTATTTATTTCTTAAAAAGATTTTACTTATTATTTTTAGAGAGAGAGGGAAAGGGAGAGAGGCAGAGAGGGAGAGAGGCATCAATGTATGGTTGCCTTTCAACTGCCTCCAGCCACTTACCTGGCTGGAGACCTGGCTTGCAACCTGGTTATGTGCCCTGGCTGGGGAATTGAACCAGTGACCTTTGGTTCCACAGATCTATATACTATCTTTATGGACTTCTTTTACATCTATCCTCCCTATTTAGTAAGGAGCTAAAAATAAATGAGAACAGGTCAGTTAGCTAGAGCTCTCTATCCAGTTAAAAAGAAACAAAGAAAAGAAACAACAACAAAAAAATGTGATTTGTAAAAGAGCTAATCCCCTTTTCCTTTTTCTATCTAATTTACTTGATTTTCCCCAGAGTAAGAAAAAGAATCAGGAGCATGGCTTATTATAAAAATGTAAGTATTTTTCTCTTTCCTTTTACAAGAAAATATAAAGTATTAATATTTTAATATAAATATCAATAGGTCATTTATTTTACACATTAATATCTATCAAGTACTTTAAAAATTAAATATTAAATATGTAACAAGTTACATTCAATAACTAAGCCTCTTATGAAGATAATGGGATCTGAAGAATATATTTTTCAAAATTACTTTTGCAAATAATATACTTTCAGGTAAATAAAACAAATACAATATTTAAAATATCTAAATATACAGAAATGAAACTATAAACATATGACTTATTTACCCTGGAAAGGGGAAATGGGTAGCTTAAAACCACAGCAACTTATTCTCTCATAGTTATGGACGCTGGAAGTTTAAAATCAAGGTGGGTACAGAGTTAGTTCCCTCCAAGGCTCTGAGGAAATATCCATACCATTTTTCTCTTCCAGGGCCTGGTGTCTATCTGTAACCCTTGGTGTTTCTGGGTTTAGGGCTACATAACTGCATTCTCTACCTGCACATTTCACCTGGTGTATCTCTGTATCTCCAATCTCATTCTATCTTCCTTCTATAAGAGCACCTATCATTGGATGTAGAGCCCAACCCAAATCCAAGTTGATTTCACCTCTAGACCCATAATTATACATTTAAAAAGACCCTTTTCCAAATAAGGTCACATTCACACACTCCAGGGACTAGGACTTGGCTATATGTTTTGGGCGCCTTGGCCCACCACAGCAATGGCTTATTTTAAAAGTAAATAAGCACAATCATTAGCAAATAACACAAGAATAAACTTTGTGCTTTTGCATATTAGCAACTGTTAAAAAAAAAAAGTAAATAAGCAAAACATGGTAACTTCCATGCAATCACATGGCTTAAGGTCTGGCTGCATGGCAATAGTAATATCAACGAACATAAATATAGTTTTTTAAAAAGTTTTAAAAGTATAGTTCACATCCATTTTCTCTTCAATATTTATAACATCTATTAAAAATAGTTTTATCTTTACTCTCAATTTACAGACTACAAAGCTAAAGAGCAATTAATGACTTAACAAGATCAAACCAAGAGAAGGTGTTAGGACATTTCAGAATTTAATTCATCCTTGGAACCCAGGTTGCCTGATTCCCAGACAAGTCCTCTAACCCAGCAATTCTCAACCAATGTGCTGCACTAACTTTTAAAACATGCAAGACCTGACTATATTTAGTCAGGGGCACTGATCTCTTTCGCCTTAGATTGTCAAATTAAAAAAAAATAAACAAAACAAACAAACAAAAAACATCCATACAACAATAGCTATCTGGTGTGAATGAATCTCAATCATATCTATTTTTTTTATCAGATTGAAAAAAAACATTTTTTTCATGTGCTGCAGAATTTTAGTAATTAGTTTATATGTGCCATGAGATGAAAAAAGATGAATAAATATCACTGCTCTTATTTAAGAGAATTTTTCTCTGAAGTATCCAATACAAAGACAAGACATTTTTTAAACTTGATGTCTTAAATCCAATATGGTCAGGTAAGTGATGTCAGTAATAGACTTTAAGCAACACAGACAAAAAAACATTCAGACCAATTATTTTTCTTCTGTAATAATTGAATAATATCATCGAGGGGGTGAAAATGGTGCTACCCCAAATATGCCTTCTGAGATCCTGATTAGTTTAAGCTGGCTATTGTTAAGAAACAAAAGACTCAGAAAGAACTTTAACCTTCCCCCTAACTGCCTAAAAATTTTACATAGAGGACCTGCTCTAGGAAGGGAGCTATTATCATGAATAATTATAGTTTAATATGAAGTAAGTGTGATAGACAGGGAAAACCTAGCCAGTCCCTTTTGATCCAATTCTGCTCTGTGTCCTATTGTTCAGGATGGCTCAGCCAATACTTATTTATCAAATATTTGCTTTTCTATCTCCATGTGAATTGTCTTCCTCCCTTTTAAGTCCCAAACCACTTACTCACACCACCCAATTCCCCATTTCTCCTTAGCTCAAAATGGCAAATAAGTCTTAGCTGCCCAGTTTGTCTTTGGCTTCCAAATTCTAATGAAAATTCCATACTTGATTCATAATAGATCTAGTTATTTACTCCAGTTAATCTGCTAATGTCAATTTGATTATTAGACCAGCCAAAGAACTTAGACATACAGAAGGAAAATTATTTTTTCTGTTCTACATCATGAAAAGAAATTATGTCATGTCAACAAAATTGTTGATAAGGTCTCAGGAAAGGGCTCATTGTTTTCTTTCTTTTTAATTTCAATGTATATATAACAGAGCAAATAATCAGTGCATGGATAATTTAGTTCATGAAGGCTGAATTACACATTTTGTCAAGGAAAAGCAGTTCTGCTGACTTCTCTATTTCTGCCTGTCTCTTATGCCTTCTTGCAGGTTTCCTTCCTTACTTCCCAGACAAAGCTGATGCTGTATTTATCCTGTGAGAATTTGAAAAGAACTGCAAATAACATGTTTTTGACACCTTACAAGATTGTGTGAACTGCTGGCAGGGTATGATTACAGTTCTTTGATGTTTTTTGGAAATTATACATTTTCCATGGTCATTGTCATGGTGCCTCCTTTATGGAGGGAGTTTTAATGGTCAGAGACCTAGAATACCCAATTTCATGAAGTGTAATTTTTAATTATTTCTCTAGAAATAGTGCCTTACCATCTCTGATCATCTCTGAAGGTATATGAACCTGAATTGTTAAATCTTAATTTAGGACTTATCAGGATCAGAACATTCCAGGTGATCAAATGAATCTGTCTAAACCTGCCATTATCTTGCACACAGCAGGCTGACTAGATGAAAGCACAGAGAATGCCTATTAAGTTCTGGTCTAGAATCACTAAACAATGAAGAGAGATCACAGGAGTTGATTTCCAGTCAGTGACACTGATCACTAGATTCCTGGCCACTGTCTTCTGGATAATTGCTGCCTGACATGTGAAAGAGGTGAGGTAAATCTTACCAGTTCCTTCACAAACAGCTATAGATTTTTTATTATTTATTACAGAATAAAAATTCCACTGAGAGATGGATTTTTTAAAAACTCAATGTCAAGCAAGACAGAAAGCATTATTTCATAGTGTACCTTTCATTACTTAAACATTAAAAATGGTGAGATGCAAAGAAATATGGAACAAACTGTTGGCAAAGGATAAGGTGGAGAACTTAAAATGATATGGGAAGAAAAGAAGCCCCAGTGGCAATGAGGGATTTCTCTTCCTTCATTTCTCCCTTCTTTTCTCTGTAAGGAAGGAAACAGAATGTTTCATCTACTCTTCTAGGTTCTTGGCTGAGACAATTTTCTAACAAAAGACAGATAAAGAGGAGAAAAGCAAACAGAAAACTTAATTCTATGTATACTTCCTGTATTCATGGCAGATGCCTAGGAAAACTGAGCACCTCCCCAAAATGGCCCAAGCCATCACCTTAAACATTATCTTTAGCTGAAGACAAAATATTCTATAAGATGTCAGGGGTGAGAGAAGCCAGTTATGGATGGTTATCATGTAGAGGACAGCAAAGAAGGGAACGATCCAAGTCAAGGCCTTCTCCAATAATCAGTTTCTAGCATTTTAGTTATTCTTCTTTTCCTGGTATGGAGAGGAAGATACCCTTTACAAATAAATTTCCCATATAAATATAAACATCTCTTACACAAGCATAGCTTCTCCCATGTCTGCTGTTTTATTGTTTTTTTCTTAATTTAATTTTATTGTTGTGTATTACATCTATCCCCTTTTTTACTCCCCTCTGTCCCCTTCCTCCCTCCCATTCCCGCTCAAAGTCAATCCCACTTGTTGTCCATGCCCATGGTTCTTCCATACTAGTTCCATGATTAAACTGCTCCCCTTCTTTGCCTTCTCCCCACCTCCCCACTGCCCACAGAAGATCTATTCATTGTATTCAGGTATCTGATTCTGTTTTACTTGTTTTTTTGTTTTGTTCATTATTGTTCTGTAATGGGTGAGACCATATGGTATTTCTTTTTCACTGACTGGCTTATTTCACTAAGCATAATACTTTCCAGTTCCATCCATGTAGTTACAAAGGGTAGGAATTCCTTCATTCTTTCTGCTGTATAGTATTCCATTGTGTAAATATACCAAAGTTTTTCGATCCAATCATCCACTGATGGGCACTTAGGCTGTTTCCAACACTTGGCTATTATAAATAGCGCTGCTATGAACATAGGGGTACATAGGTTCTTCTGAATTGGTGTTTCAGGGTTCTTCGCAACCAGATCACTTTAAAGCATTCATTAGTTAAAGTTGGTTCTTATCCATTCAGCTGCCCTATGTCTTTTCATTGTTACATTTAATCCATTTACCTTTGTTCCTGTGTTTCTGTCTGTCTATTTCTTCATCTTCTTAAAGCAGACCCTTTACCATCTCTTGCAATGCTGGTTTGGTGGACATGTATTCTTTTAGATTTGTTTTGTCTGGGAAGCTCTTTATTTCACCTTCCATTTTGAATGACAGCCTTGCTGGGTAGAGTATTCTTGGTAACAGGCCTCTGTTTTTCATTGCTTGAAATATTTTTTGCCATTCCCTTCTAGCTTGTGTTTCTGTTAAGAAATCAGCTGATAACTTTATGGGAGCCCCCTTGTATATTATTAGCTGTTTCTCTCTTTCTGCTTTTAGGAGTCTCTCCTTTTCTTTGAAATTTGCCATTTTCATTATGATGTGTCTTGGAGTGGGCCTGTTTGGGTTCATCTTCCTTGGGACTGTCTGTGCTTCCTGAGTTTGTATGACATTTTCCCTCCTCAAGTTAGGGAAGTTTTCTGTCATTACTTTTTCAAACAGGTTTTCTATCCCTTGCTCTTCCTCTTCTCCTTCTGGTATCCCAGTCACGTTGTGATGTATTTGCTCTTCTGTCCTGTCCGTGGTAATAAGACTTCTCTCCAATTGGTGTTCTGTTGGTTATTCTGGATGATTTCTCCCCAATTAAGTTGTAATTCCAGTTTGGTGGTGGGAGGAGATTGATGTAGCTCTGTTTACTCCTCCACCATCTTGGTTCTCCTCTTACTATTTTTTTTTTTTTTTTTTTTTTAATAACCAGATCAAAATAACTTGTCAAAAGAGGAATATTTTGGGGTAGCATTCTGTTTCCCTCCACCCTCCTCCTTTTTGCCTTCGTTTTCTTTCTTCTTTCCTTTTTCTTTCTCCCTTCCTTTCTTCTCTTATTTCTCTCATTTTCTTCTTTTGTAACCACTCAGAAATTTCATTTCCTTAATATGACTTTTCTCCTTTTCTTTCCTTTTGACTCAAACTGTGTCATCCAGCACCCTGACTCACCTGCCTCCCTCTTTCCTAATATGTCCACTCCCTTAATCATGAAGCCCTCAGGACAATTTAGGGCAGCATCTAACATCTTAGAAACAAAGCTTCAGGTCTGCTGACCACAAATACAGAGTTTCAGTCAAACTAAAGGTAACATCTACTCCTCATTTGTATTTCAGCCCCAGGCCCAGAAAAGCAGGACAACCCCACTGACCACATTTTTGTGAGACTGGACAAAACAATACCATGACTGATATCAGGACCAGATGCAATGATCAACTACCATTTACCTTGATTTCATCCAATCAGTACAGAATACCACCCTAACTCCCTTAGTCAGCACAATTAATAATTTTCCCTGTATATAACCCATCCCCTAGAAGCCACTGGGGAGCCAGGACTTAGAATGATAGCTCACCTCTGACTCTGGGTTTGCCACAATTTCTTTAAATAACCCTTTACTTTCTTGGTTGCAAACTTCTATTCACATTTTATGGGGCTTTGATGAACCCAGGCAAAAGAATCCCTTTTAGTTTGGTAATGCTTTCTTTCCTCCCTTTTCCTTCTTTATGCTTTCCTTTTATTTTTCCTCTTTCAAAGTAATGAAAATACTATGACTTAGAAGTATTACTGTAGCCATGAGACATATGGATATAAACTTAGATGATTCACATTAAATTGGATGGTTCTTTATAGTTCTATAGAATGATAATGGGATACTATTTTCAGTCTTTTATGCATTCATTCAAAAATGTCTGATTACATACTATGAGTCAAACCATGAAATAGACACTAGGATTCAACAGTGAACAAGATATCCAGGGAACTCATGCTGTATAAAGAGCACAGAAAAAAGAAGAAAGGCACCAAGATAAAAAATCAGATTCAGTTATGATTAGAGACCCAAAAGAAATAGCTGGCTATGACAGAGAATAACAGGATAGAGAAGAATGATCGAATTTCTATATGCAGGGGAGCAGAATATACCATCCCAGAAATGTACCATTTCAAGCTCGAAATTTAGAATTGCTTGAAGCTGAAGCCAATCAAGGCCCAGCCAACTCAGGAAAAGATTTTATCTCCCATTTAACTGCTTGAGAGAACTTAGATAGGAAGTCTGTACCAGAAAAAGAGCTGTTACCAGAAATAACTTTTTATATTAGAAGGACTTATCTGTGTAGTATGGCAAATATTTGCCTCCCAAACTTCTGCTCTTCTCCTCTTTCTGTGAATCCTCTTCCTATCCTTTGAAGACTCAGACCACTGCCTCTTTCTCCTTAGCTCTAGGTGGTATTTAAGACTTGCTGCATATACAAAACTTGTTTTTCTTCTTTTAATGTCTTTTGTTAATTTAGTTATGAGACCACCCAAAGAACCTAGAAGGAATAAAGGGAGGTGTTCCACTGTTGTATATAATATGGCCAAACAGAAAAATTTTATTGTCAATTTTATGCTATTCATAGAAAAGAATAATGAGTTCAATATAATCAGGTAATTGAACGATAGAATAATTCACTGACTACCAGACATTATCAATATTATAAAGGGGAGCATAATTTGTCCCCCCCCAAATGATGTCTCTCTGGCATAAATGAAACCAGAAAAGTCAGCATTCATGTTGCATGTCACTACCAGAACCAAGAAGTAGAGATAAGAATGAAATCTTTATGGATGCTTTATTAAGATATCTGGCAATCTGAGAAGATGGGTTATGTACCCTCAAAAACCATCTGAACATCTCATTTCAAGCCAACCTTTTTGTAAGAAGAAGAAAGGGTGGGTAAAGGGTTTGCAAAAAGGTTAATTGGATAGAAGGGTAGGTCAGGAGTTGGGGGGGGGGGGGTTAATTGGATAAGAATTGCAGTCCAGCAGCAATTTTCCCAGAACTTCTTTATCTGTTGGTCAACAATGCTTTGTCTGTATCACTAGCATTCCTTCCCTGGAACACAATGGCTCTATCACTGCTTACAGACACCCTGGGTTACAAAGGTTGAATTGCTTGTCGACCTCCTAGAGGCACGTGGTCATATATTCCAGTTCCTGGAATAACCGCTTCCACATGCATTTATCACTTACATCTATCATCTAAGACTAACATCTTTAACTCTTGAATTCTTCTATCATAAGGATAATTTTTAAAAAGCTGACACAGGAGAAACTCTGAAAACCAAGTAAAAGTTCTTACATTTATGTGGGAAATCTCCATGTGTAAAGCTGTCTTTCTCTCTGTACTAGAAGGAGGTAGATGAACCTCTGGAAACTCTTATTAATAAGAGAAGGCAACTTAACTCTACTTAACAGCCTTACCCTTGTTTACTGGGCTTGTCCTGGTAACCTCTCATAACTGACCTACCTCCAACCCTTAGCATTTTCTTTTGTCTTTAGCTGGAGATGTTATTTAAGGGGGTGGCATGGATTATTTGGGGAGGTGCTCTCTTTTTCTAGATATTTCCCATGTATGCAGGAGATGTACAAATTATTAAACTTTTTTTTTTAACTTTCCCTTTTGTTCCAGTTAATCTGCCTCTTATTACTGAGGTGTGTCAACCAAGAACCTAGAAGAGTAGGGAGAAAATTATTTTTCCTCCCCCAGAATCACTAGCCTAAAGGAATATGGATGAAAAGGGGGTTCTTTGGCATGTAATTTCACATAATGATCTAATTATAAATTCCCAACTGGCTGGGTGATGGTGGATAGTCATGCCTCAGGCATATAACTTCTTTAGTAAAGGGCTTATCTTTGCTTTAAGCAGCCCTGTCCATTGTTTCTATGATACAACTTGGAAATGCCTTTACAGACCCCTCCTTCTGCAAGCTTGACCACCCTTTCAGACTACTCCTTATAAAAAATAACCACCCTCAAGAGAACACATAATCTTGTTAACTGCTCTATAATCTGATCCCCACCTTGCTTTCTTCCACCTTTGTGTTCCCTAAATTCCCTCCGTAATTCCAAATGCATAAAAGAAGTGCAAACTCATTTTTTGGAAGCAGTTTTTTTTTGTTGTTGTTGTTTTGTTTTGTTTTGTTTTCTGTCTGTTGAGATTCCACTTTCTGGCATATTCTCTGCTCAAATAAATTACTATAAAAAATCTCTACGGGCTTGGATATAAAACAACAGGGATATAAAACAACGTTCAGACAAAACAGGATTGACTTTATACACAAAGTACTGGCTATTCACTGTAAGTGATACAAAGTGGAGTAAGACCTAGACTCTTTCATTTGTGAATTTATAATTCAGAAGAGGAGACATCCACAAATAACTACATTACTGAAAATTCAGTTGTGGAAAAGATCATAGGAACAACAACAACAAAAAAAAAAAACCCAAAAAACAAAACAAAACAAAACAAAAAACAGCTACAGAAGATCAAAGGAACAATTCTTACAACATGGAGTCAAATTATGTCACTCCTCTGCTCGGTTCTTCTAATGGCTTCCTGCCTCTCAATATAAATGTCAAAGTCCTAGCAATGAGCTTCAGGGCCATACACAATTTGGCTGCTATTACATCTTTGACCTCATCTCCTACTACTATTTCCCCTAGTTCACTGTTCAGCCACACAGGATTGCTTTCAGTTTCAGAAATCACCTTACACCATCTGCCCTAAGGCTTTGAAGCTGCTTTTTCCTCAATATAGCCACACAGCTAACTCTCTCACCTCCCTCAAGACTCAGCTCAACTCTTACCTTCTACAAAAAGCTGAATGATTCCCTTTTTAAAAAATGAGGTACCAATCCAGCTTTTTTCAAATTCATTTACCCTAGTGTATTGTTTCCTTTATTCTGTTGCACTTACTATTGTGAGAGCTAAAAAATAGTATTTCCTCATCCTTGCTAAGTTCTTCTGGCAGACAAACAGGAGAAAAATAACCATGTTTATTATGCATATATGGAATTCTATAAGAATAGAGACTTGAAGGCAAATCAGTCAATTGAAGCTTATTTGCCATGTTGAGCTAAGGAGAGGGGAGACAGTAGTTTGGGACTTCAAAGGGTAGGAAACCAATTCATATGAAGATGAAAAAGCAACTGTTTGATAAATAAATGTTTGCTGGACCATCTAACAATGGGACATAAGAGGAATTGGGTCAAATGAGCCTAGTTGGGGTCCTCCCTGTCTATTACATTAGTTCATAGTAAACTATAGTTATCTATGTGATATCTCCCACCTTGGGACAGGTCTGCTATCTAAATTCTTTTTTTTTTTTTAAGATTTTACTTATTATTTTTAGAGAGAGAGGAAAGGAGAGAGGCAGAGAGGGAGAGAGACATCAGTGTATGGTTGCCTTTCACCTGCCTCCAGCTATGGACCTGGCTGGAGACCTGGCTTACAACCTGGTTATGTGCCCTGGCTAGAAATCAACCAGTGACCTTTGGGCAGGTCTAAGTTTCTTCCTAACTCTTTTGTTTCTTAAAAATAACCAGTTTAAAATAATAGATATCCCAAAAGGTATACCTTGTATTTTGGGAGTTGCAAGCTCTGCCCTCTTCCCGTGTACTGTGAAAGGTGCTCAGGTGTCACTGTGTTTGTTTGTTATTCATCTCTGCCAGTTAGAATGTAAACCCCATGCAAATAGAGATTTTTATGTTTTATTCCCTGATGCATTCCAAGCATCAGAGCAATACTTAACACATAATGGTTGCTTTCCTCCTCTTCACAGCTTGAAAAGATTAGTGTCTGACCACTGCAGGGCAGACATCAGTGGTGGCAGAGTGGCATGGAAGGCAGGACACTTCTTGTTGAGCTGAACTCAGTGGTTCCAGCAGCTGTCTACAGTACACTCTTCCCTCTTCACTGCTCTCAGAAGACTGCTCAACCACTGATGATCTCTCATCTGCTGTTTCCTACACCCAGACAAAAGCATCTTGATTCTGAGTGGTCAATTACTCCTTCCGTAGCCCACATTATCCAGATTTCAGAAGCTGATGTCTGTCTGCTCCTACAGACAGTCCTTTACACAGGACCTATGGAATACCTGTAGACTTCCTTTAATTCCTGACCCATCCAGGACCCATGGAAAACACTGAAAAAATAATTATCCTTCACTACAACAAAAGCAGCTTCTCCTTTCTTCTAGCTATTAAAATAGCTATTTAGTCATTTTTCTGATTTTGAAACTTGAAAGCAAGAGTAAACTATCTGTACTCTAGCCTCCCAAAATTTCATTGGTATGGTCCTAACACCCCCTTTTCTGACTTGAGGTGAAGAAAAAGTTCCCTTAAAATTTTGGCTAAAACTTTAAACATCAAATTCCATATGAAAAATTTGTATCTGTTTCCCCCAATTACCCATAAGATGTAGTCTGACGTTCTGAGCTAACACCTGCACATTTACCACATAGCTTCAAACTTGCTTTCCAGTCCTGTCTCCCATTATGCACCTTTAATACTTCTAGGTCTCAGTGTTTCATTCATTTATCAAAAAAATACCTATTAAGCACATACTACATCCCAGGCCAGGTTCTATACCTTATCACTTGTACATCAAAGACAAATGCCAGAGTATATATTTATCTTTTCCAAAAATATACCATAAATTGTTATACCTTTTGTTTATTTTTTTATTTGTTTTACTCTTCTCATGTTGTCCATGCTTTATGAAATATCATTTCACCCTTGTCTGGATAATAAACTCAAATTTATCTTTGCTATTACTAGTCTAAAATCACCTGCTCTGTGGAGCCTACCCTGAATCCCCTGCACAGAATTTATCACTTTTTGTTCAGTGTTCCCATTGCCCTTTATTGATTTGGGGCAGAGCATGATCACGTTGTATAATGAGCTGTAGATGTTAACAGTTCTCTGTTAATTAAGAAGATACATTATATTTATATTTTAAAACCTGAAACCTAGGCATTCTTGCCTTATAACAGGAGTTTAATATACGTTTGCATAATTAAAATGAACTGGGAAGGCAGTGCTTAGAAGGATATGGGTGGGCAGCCACATTCTTGCAGACCAGTGGGTCCATCTAAACTGTAGTATGCATCGAGTGATAGAAGACAAAGCTTTTATGTATGTCAGATCAATATTGGTTAATATTCTGATAAATCTTGGTTGTCATGGGCAGGAGTGTGCATATAATTCAGTAAGTGAGTTATTGAAACTTCTGAAGAAACCCATTATTGGAGTTGAGCTTTCAAAGGAATAGCCAGACAATATTACACAGGTTCTTTTGAAATAGAATAAGGCCAAATAATTAAAGTAATAAATGTGTAACATGAGAAGGCTACACATGTAAAGAAAATAACACATGAATCCTTGTAAAACTAGGATCTGTCTTTAAGAAAGGGTCAAAAGAAAATGAGTAAACAATACTCATTTATTATGGGTGATTGGCAGAACGATAGTATGGCTGTTGTGGGAGTTCATAAGGGGAAGAAGGTGATTCTTAGTCTAATTTGGACATGTTAATTTTATGTGAAAAGTAAGAACTCTATTCTGATTTCCAGGAAGCTGACTAAAATACTGACAACTTGGTGAGGTTGTCTATGAAAGACTTGGATAGAGGATTGTGATATTTTGTGACAAAACAGAGTAACTTATACTTGTAAAATAGATGAAATATATATTTCTTTTTTAAGAAAGGTAATTCTTAGCACCAGCCTGTGAACCCAAAGGTCATTGGTTTGATTTCCCAGTCAGGGCACATAACCAAGTTGCAAGCCAGGTCTCCAGACAGGTCCCCAGCTAGAGACAGGTAAAAGGCAACCATACATTGATGTTTCTTTCCCTTTCTTCCTCCCTCCCTGCCTTTCTCTCTGAAAAATAATGAATAAAATCTTTTTAAAAAGAAAAGAAATTAACCTCCCTCCCCAAAAATATATATGAAAAAAGGTGTCAATACAAGAAAAGGAGAATAGTGTCTGATTCAGTAGATTCACATCCTCCTTAAGGAACAGAAGCAAGAAAGACATATCAGTATAACACTGTACTTATGAAATAGAAACAGACAATAAAGGTAAGGAAAACCTTTAATACAGCACATGTATTAAACAAATAGCAAAAACACTTTAGTCTGAATCAATAATTAGCAGACTTGGCATCACAGAAAATTTAATTAGTGACTAATAAGAAAACACTGAGAAGAAACTGAGACATGCAGTTTTCAAAATGAAATTAAAATATGTAGAACACAGAAAATAATCAGACAGGAATTATAGAAATGTACAGTTTTTCAAAATAAGCTACATTTGGACATTGAAAGACTAGTCATTTTCTAAACAAATTAATAACAAAAGCCACACAACAAAATACACTGGGTAATTCTAAGCATAAAGAACTTCAAACACAGAAAAAAACAGCTGGAAAGTGGCCCAACCCTCATTTTAAATACCAAACGTCAGAGCACAAGGAAAGGATAATCCTAGATGTAGAAGGGCAAGATTATGACCCAGGATTTCTGTATCCTGCCAAGCTGCCATTCAAATGCAAGGCAATAGTTGGACAAGCCCTCATAAAATAAAATACTATTTTTGAAAAAGTTTCTCTAAGAAGATTCATATAAAATATGAAGTAGACAGATAAGATCAAGAATGATAAATTGTGAGAGGAAAGGCTAGTGGTGGACAGAAAATATGTAGAAACAAAAGTGGCAAATGTGTTTGCAAAATATTATGCATGCATGGTTTTTACTGAAAAATATTTTAAAAGATTTTATTTATTTTTAGAGAGCAGAGAAGAGAGGGAGAAAGAGGTGGTGAGAAACATCAATGTGAGGGAGAAATATATAGCTGCTACCTCTCGCTAGTGCCCTGACTGGGAACTGAACCTGCAGCCCAGGCATGTGCCCTGACCAGGAAACAAACTAGTGACCTTTTGCTTCGCAGAATGATGACCAACCAACTGACCCACACCAGTCATGGCTAAAAGAAAAATCTTAACACTTTTTAAAGGTGGATATATCACCTGAAACCAGGCAGGAGCTGGTATAGAAGAAAACAAAAGGTTCAAATTTCTTATATCCCAAAGGACCAAAGAACTTTTATTCATTCAACATGGAAAATAAGATGATAGATGATAGATACATAGACAGAATTAAGTTTGTTTTTTAAAATTTGAATTAGAAAAAGATACTAATTTCAAAATAATGCATAATATGGAAAACAAATATCTTCAAAAAGCAAATAAAAATATTAAAAAAACAAAAATAAATGGAAGCATCAAACTATAGAAACATGGAAAGGATAAAAATTTTAAATAACATCAATAACACACAGAATATTTTATTATATGCCCTGACTTCTGTGAGTGATTTATCTCATTTAAACCTCAAAATTACCATAAGAAATACATACTATTACTATTTCTACCATTAAAAATGGAAAAATAAGTTTGAGAAAGAAAAGTAACTTGGCCAATGTCACACAACTGATAAATGGTGAGGCCAGGATGAGAAACACATGGTCTCAGTCAGTCTTTACCCTTAACTTCTACACAATGCTGCCTTGAACCTCATTACATTCACAAATACAAACAAAATATATATTCATATCATATGTACATGTGCTGTCAAATATATATATATACACACACACATATATATATTCACACACACACTCATAAATACCTGTGTTCACACAAACACATATTCATGCATATATACACACAAAATATATTCAGAAAAGTCCACCCATTGTTAATATAACAAGAATAGTTTGCATGACATTGATATAACCTGGCAGCCAAGGAGAGTGGCCTGGAATGAACATGCATGAACAATGACTATTTCACTGTATCAGTTAGTGGGGATAGTGAGCATGTGTACTGTGTGGCCATTGCGTGAGCAGAGCAACAAACGTGCATCAGATTTTGTGTGAACTTGAACAGTTCTTCATGGAAAGTATTTGGATGACTCAGAAGGCTTTAGGGGATGATGCAATGAGTGCAGTGCAAATAAGAGTGTGACACAAACGCTTCAAAGATGGTGGAGAATCTGCTGAAAGTGATCCACGTTCTGCAAGGCCTGCAACAAGCAGAACACCTGAGAATGCTGAACATGTATGGACTGCAATCGACAAAGATTGGCAACTAGAAAGAACTAGAAGCTGACCTGGGGATTCCAAGAACTACTGTGTCTGAGATTTTGATATAGGATCTTGGCATGAACTTGTGGCAAAATTCATTCCATGGTGGCTTCAGCTACTGGAGCAGAAGGAACATTGTGCTGGAGTTGGGAGAACTGGGTGAGGTCCCAAGGTGCTTACTTTGAAGGGGACCAAGGCATCATTGTTTTATGTCCAATTTTTCTTACATCTTGTATCTTCTTCAATAATTGTCTCTATTTTTCCATATTGTGTGGCTGGATACTTTCTGGACATACCCTGCCTATATTACATATGTATATGCAAATAAAATTAAAACATTTGACAATAATTTTTAAAATATTTAAATTTCTTTATAAAAAGACAGACTCTCTACAATAAAATGGAATAGTAAAATAAAATTCTAAACTTCTTGTCACAAAAATCTAAAGCCCACATATAACTTAATGATCCTTTCTTCCTTCCCTTCCGTTACAGTTGGTGAAGCGGCATGATTTTTGTCTAAGGACAATGCTTATATGTGCACTGAGCACCCTTTTCTTTTTTCTAGTAACTTCTTTAATAGAGTATACCTTATTTCCCTCCACTGAATTTTTCTCTTCAGTAGTTATACATTCTCAAGGGGTTCTCACTTAAGAATGGACTCTCTTATTTAATGCTCTCCCCTTCAGCTACCTCATGACCACTTTGTTCTTTCCGTAGGCAAACTCTGCCCTCAAACATTACCTTACCTCTCATTGACTAGTCCATCCTACATCCTCTATTACAAACTTCTCTGGTTTCTCTGGGTTCTACTATTCATCTCCCCCAACCCTCTTGATTTAATCTTTATCATATTTTTTCATTACCATTTACCCCTATAGCCTCTCCCCTGAAGCCATCCCCACACTGCTGTCCATATTCATGAGCCCTTTTTCCTTTTGTCTCAGTCCCTCTATCTCCGAACCTCTCCATTACCCAATAGCTGTCACCTGCTCTCCATCTATGAGTCTGTCCCCAGTTTACTTGTTACTTCAGTTTGTTCATTAGATTCCACAAATGAGTGAAATTATATAGTATATGCCTTTCTCTGGCTTATTTCACTTAGCATACTGTTCATTCATACTGTTGTAATTTTTTTTTTTTTTTTTTTTTTTTACAGCTGAGTAGTATTCCGTAGTGTAAATGTCCCATAATTGTTCTATCCACTCATCTACTGATGGATACTTGGGCTGCTTCCATATCTTGGAGACTGTAAATAATGCTACAAAGAACACAGGGGTGTTAATGTTCTTTTGAATTAGTGTTCTGGGTCCATTAAGGTATATCCCAGCAGTGGGACAGCTGGGTCAAAAGGCAGTCCATTTTTAATTTTTTGACATATCTCCATACTGCTTTCCACAGTGGCTGCACCAATCTGCATTCCCACCCACAGTTTCCCTTGGTCCACATCCTTATGGCCACTGGTTTGTTAATTTATTGATGATGGCCATTATGACAGGTATGAGATGGTATCTCATTGTGTTTTAAATTTACATTTCTCTGATGATTAGTGGCAATAAGTATCTTTTCATAAGTCAATTAGGTATTTGTATGTTCTCTTCGGAAAAGTGTCTATTCAAGGCCTTTGTTCATTTTTAAAAATTCGGTTGCTTGATTTTTGGTGTTGAGTTTTGTAAATACTTTATAAATTTTGGTTATTAACGCCTTATCAGATGTATCAGTTGAATGTATTTTCCCATTCTGTGGGTTGTCTTTATCTTGTTGATGATTTCCTTTGCTGTACAAAATTAGTTTGATTTAATCCCATTTGTTTACTTATTCTTTTATTTCCCTTGCCTGGGGAAATACATCCAATTAAAAAAATTGCTACTATTCAACTTTTAAGAACCTATGTAGCTCCTAAAATTAGCCTAAATCTTTCACTCCTTGTCATTGTTTTTAATTTTTTTTTATTTATTAAAGAGAGGGCAAAAGAGAGAGGCAGAGAGAAAAAGGGACATCAATGTATGGTTGCCTTTCACCTGCCTCCAGCTATGGACCTGGCTGGAGACCTGGCTTGCAACCTGGTTATGTGCCCTGGCTGGGAATCAAACCAGCGATCTTTGGGTCAAAAGGCAGTCCACCGTGCCACCAGCCAGGGGCTTGTTACTATTTTTAAGAAAAATGTTATTTGGATTTCAGAAATATTCAACAAATGAAATGTGACTGGAAAAAATTCAAAGCAAAGGAATTATGTGTTGCATGTTTAAAACTATACATTCTCTAGTCCTTCTCTGGGTGGTCTCTTATCCTGGGAATCCCCAACCCCCCGCAACACCTCCACTCTTCTCTGGGCCTTGGGTTAAATCCATAAATGTTATTCCCAGGGATTTTGTCTTAGAGCCTCTATGCTACACAATCTCCTTGGATGGCTTATCTATCCAGGCCCCTGGCTCCAACTAACATTTACATACATGCTTATAATGGTCAAACTTTGATTTCCTGCTTAGATATCCTTTCTGAGCTCCAGACTAACATACTTAACTGCTGACAAAATCTTCATTTAGATGAACTTTTTCCTCCAAACTCTCTTCAATCTTCAATTCTCTCTATCCCCAGGGCCACCATCTAGTTTAGGGCATACTTGCTTCCCTCCTAGATTACTGGAATAGCCTTCTTTAATTTTTCCAGCTTTCAACTTTCTATTCCTCCAAGTCCTGCTCCACATTGCAAATAGAATGATGTTTTCAAAACCCTTTCTTTTTTTCTTTTAATCATTTCACTACTTTGAATAAATTCTATGGTTCATAGTTTATTTCTTTTTGTCCTTACGATCAAGCTCAACATACTTCACACACCTGAAAGTTTATCAGGAACTGCTTCATGTTTACTTTTCAGGTCTAGAATTATTATGATAAGAATGCAGTTAAAGTATACAAAGATTAAGGTGCATAGACAATTATAACCAGATCTAGGATTTTGGTATTTGATTTCTTGGAGTACAGAGGGAAAACGCTCGCAAAGATTTTAGACATATCATCAGGGGGTTTTCTTAGGCTGTGTACAGGCTAAGCTTCTTTTACAACAAACCCCAAAATATATTCAAATAACTATATTGCTCCCTAATGTTACAGTCTAAATGTAGGCAGGGATTGTGATAGTTCAGCTCCACCCAGTAACCCAGAAATCAAAGTCATCTCTACATTGTATCTACCATATGCTACAGTGCTCTTCATATCCAAACAGTCCGGACTCTTTCCAGCACCACATTCATAAAGTGAAGAGCAAGGGGGAAGTCAAAGGCAAGCAGCTGATCTGGAAGTGGTACAGCTCTTATGCTCACAGCTCACTGGCCACAGTTTACTCAAATGGCACATGTAAGAAAGATGAAGGAAAGGAATAGTTTCAAGGAAGGTTGAGATAGATAGTCTCTGGCTGGTTGACTGTGCTGATCAATGGAATGGAGCTAATTATTAAATAGAAAAAATTGAAGATTTCATATTGGCATCCTACATCATTGGGAAGTAATAAGCCGTCTCAGATATAAATTCAAAATACAGGATAGAAGTAAGCCTGTTGAAATCAGTGAGGAAATAATTTAAATCTTCCCTAGAAGGTAGGTGGTAACTTCAAAAGAGTGAAGGAAGTGTCATGAATAGAGTACATACATTTTAGTAAAGGTCCTCAGTTCTTCCTTGAAAATATTGAACTTTTTAATCTTTTTTTGATAGTGTAAGTTTTAGTGACTTTAAGAAGAAGGAAAATCAAGAGATGTAGTATCTGTAGAGATTAATGACACTTATTTACATGTTCATGGAAGAATGCTGACCCCAAGTTTTGAAAGGAAGGAGCATAGAGGAAATTATAAATAATTAGGAATAATTTAGTACAGAGGGATGCCTATTCAGGCTATAAAAGTTGGGGGAAATAAACAGGAAAAATGCCACTTATAATATTCATGTTATTGTCCAGGATTGAAGAAACAGGGACAAAACACTGGAGGGTATTATGCTTAGTGAAATAAGCCAGATGGCAAAAGACAAATACCATGTGATCTCACCTAATACAGGAAACAAATAAACAAAACAAATGAATGAGCAAAATAGAACCAGAGGCATGGAAACAAGGAACAGACAGATAGTGACCAGAGTGGAGGGATGAAAGAAGGAAAGGTGGAAAGAAAGGGAAGAGTTTAGTGAAGAAACTAGTATAAATGGCTCATGGACATGGACAATTAAGGTGGGATTGATTGTCAGGGACAGGATGGGGTGGGTGGGGCAGGGGAGAGCAATGGGGGTGAAAATGGGACAATTGTAATGTAACAACAATAAGTTAATTTTTTAAGTAGACAAAATAATATACTCTCATCTAAGATTTTTTTTTTAAGATTTTATTCATTATTTTAAGAGAGAAGGGCCAGGAGGGAGGAAGAAAGGGAAAGAAGCAGCCATGTATGGTTGCCTTTCACCTGTCTCTAGCTGGGGACCTGGCTGGAGACCTGGCTTGCAACCTGGATATGTGCCCTGACTGGGGAATCAAACCAGCAACCTTTGGGTTCTCAGGCCAGCAGCCAGGGTAAGATTTCTAATCTTTCTTTTTGTCTTAATTTTAACAGTTCTTTGTAAAATATAAGCAAACTTAACTCTTCTTGAATTAGAGTAACAATTATAAATAAATATATTCTAACTATATGAACTATAAAGATAAATAGAGCAAAATTTTGAATACGGGGCATGCTTGTTAAACTAATCAGCATAATCTGGACTTGTGTACTTTAGAAACTGTCATCTTCAAGTTGGTATTACAACTTGTTAGTTGTGCCACACCTGCCATGAGGAGTGGGGCAGGCCAGTCTGGAGACCCACGTGGCAACTGGTCTACCCATACTGCCTGCTGGTACAAGTTATTTGCCTTAGCTAGTTTACAGCTCCGGTGATGATAATAACCTCTTGGTAGAGTAATGATTGATGGATTAAGCAGTAGATGACATACTTTGGTTTGCATTTTTAAGCATTCCCTGTGGGGGCAGAGTGAAAAATGGTGAGAAATGGGATAAAAAGGTAGGAAGAACACATTAGGAATTAGCAGTACTAAACCAAATGAGAAAAGATGTTAAAGGAATTTCTCTGTCATTATGAATATGGCTTATCAATACACTATAAAGTACAGAATAAAACTTAACTATATGATAGAGAGTTAAGCACACACTTTTTAATAATGGGTTCAAAAGTACCCAGAATCACTGAGTATTATGGACAATGCCATGAAAATTTCTCTACATGGTAATACATTTATAAGTTCATATATATATTTTAATGTCTGCAAGGTTGGATAACTTTTACTACAACATGGAGGAATAATGACCATAGTAACATGCTAAAGAGAATGGATTTTGTGCCCTGGCTGGTGGCACAGTGGATAAGGTGCCAGCCTGCGAACTCAAAAGATCGCTGGTTTGATTCCCCAGCCAGGGCACATAACCAGGTTGCAAGCCAGATCTCCAGCCAGGTCCACAGCTGGACGCAGGTGAAAGGCAACCATACGTTGATGTTTCACTCCCTCTCTGCCTCTCTCCCTTCCCCTCTCTCTAAAAAAATAATAAATAAAGTCTTTAAAAGAAAAGAAAAAGAGAATGGATTTTGTTAGTCTTAGTTCTGTTAGAGGAATTTCAATGCTACACTTTTAGAACTGTAGTTTCTACATTTGGTGTGCCTCATCAAATATTGCATCAGAACACTTGAAAAACCTCATTTCTGCTATTCAGTGACCTCTTGGCTATATACTGATAGATTTCCAATCCACCAAGATGCAAACCCACACAGACACTTTTCAGATTTTCAAAGCTATGATTAAATGTGACTTTACATTAAAAAATCAATCTTTTTGAAGGCATGCAAGGGATTTGCTCTGCAGAGTGGAGACTAATGTGCTAGAAAGACTCCCCTAAACCTTTAAATTAGCTATTTTTTCTCCTTGTAAGAAGTCACTGTTCCAAGGGCTGTTTATAGAAGCAAATTTTCAAAGGCCCCAAAGTCTCAATTAAGATCATGCTGGTTTAAGTATATGTTCTCACTTATTACATGATATTTTTAAATTGCACAGAAGTTACATGCTAGAATTATAACAATCACCCATTGGTAGATGTAGTATGTTGATATTTTGGTTGATTAGCTAAACAGTCAATGGCCTTTAATTTTTAGAAACTTTAATATTTTTTTCAAGTAGTTGTACCATTTCTATAAAGTAAATAATATTTTGCATGCTAGACTTCTCGAAATAAATAAAAATATTTTAGGTGAGTTTAGTTAGCAAGTATGAAATTCCTTGTGTATAAGAAACTCAGATAATTGATTTTAGGGTTATTTTTTGGGGGGGTTAATTTTAATGGTTTTCTGTTCTTGTTAACCTTGCATCTCCTAAAAGATATGTTAGCTTCCTCATAAGAGACCCCATCTTATGTTGTCTTAATTCCCCCACCCCATTTAGCACAGACAGTATGCCAGTAGGTAATCCTCAACAAATACTAACAACAGCCTTTAATACCAAGACAAGTCCAATTACAGTTTATTTTTTCTCTGTGAGGTGCAAATAATAGCCTCAGTCAGCTCAATAAACAGAACACTAGATTATATTAACAGGTTCCATTGTCATTGATCTGACTTTATTAAATTAGACACAGATTTTTTTATTAGGGCCAAACTATAATACGGAAGCAGTAAAGAAAACCTTTTCACCAATTGTCCCAAATGTCATATTGACCTCTTACAGGCTTTGTGATGTCATTGTCTACTAATTTGCTTCAGCCATATCAATTTGTTATTTCCTGAACTTTCATTTGTACCATTGCTTCTTTCATTTTATTCTTTATGCTCTCTCTCTCTCTCTCTCTTGCTCTCGCTTTCTCTCCCTCTCCCTTTCACTCTCACTATTTCTTTATTAAATATCAGGTCTCCATGTGATTTTCTACTACATCTTCATGACGCTCCAAAGTTTAATCATTTTGTTAATTTGCTAACACACCACAAAGGTCTTGTGCAGACCTCTTAGGACTGAATTCCTAAAGGAGGTTGGCACAAGATCACAGATTACTGGGCAGAGTCTGGCCCAACACACACCAAAGAAAGACTTGGATCATGAATCAGGTTGCAGGAAATTAAGTCCTGAAAATTAACCAACACTCAATAAGAACATAAAGTAAAAATCCAGGAGAAAGTGGACACTGATTCACATTTTCAACAGAATGATTCAGAGTAACTCAAACTTAACCAAAACTGAACATCCCATCTTCTGTCTCAAATCTGCTATACCTTCCAGATGGGGGTCACACCATACATCCTGTCGTGCATGCTAGTGACGTGATTTCTTTTGCTTTCTCACAGTCCATGGTTAGTCAACAGGCACTACTCTTTCTGTCTTCTTGATAACTTTCAAATTCCTCCACTTCTTTCCACTTCCAGGGCCCCCCATGACTCTATATATATATATATATATATATATATATATATATATATATATGTATATATGTATATATATATGTGTGTGTGTGTGTGTGTGTGTGTGTGTGTATGTATAGATTGTTATCTTTTTCCTGTTGGATTAAAAAGCCTCTCTCTTTCCCAGACTCTAGGCTTGCTGCATGGTTCTATTCATCACACTGCCTCCGCCATTTACTTTCCAACTCAACTATGATCAAGTTCCTAAGAACTTTCTAGCTCATGATCCTTTTCAGGTTCATCTCTCCTAACCACCTCATTGACATTGTCCATTCCAATGAGTTCTTTTCTGCTTTGAGCGCTCTGTGTTGGACCATGATGTTCAGCCTGTATGTCACTTCCTCCCTTACCTAGACAACTTCTGCCTAAAACACTCAACTTTTATGTTTCACCTTCTAAAAGCTTTACGTCACCTAAAGAATTCTTTGTTGCCATATGTTCTATTTCCTTTGGCCAAAATAAAGTTTGGAAGCCTAAATTCTAAAGATGATTGTTTTAAATGACAAGTAAAATGGATATTGAAAATTGTTAGGCTCAAGAAGAAATACAAGTTCTACTACTTGGAAGTGTCAAAGAAAGAGAAAATTGTGGAAAGAGATAGTGCTCATGTAATGTGTCAACTGACACATTAATTATCACAATTTTCCAACTGAAGAAAAAGATGTATTAGTTTCTTACCATTCTGTATAAATTACCTTAAATTTAGTGGCTTTAAGCCACAAATGTATCACGTTACAGTCCTATGGAGGTCAAAGTCCAGAAATGGAACCCACTGAGTTAAATTAAGATATCAGCAGGGCCATGTTCCTTTCTGGAGGCTAGGGAAGATTCTTTTTCCTTGACTTTTGTTTACCTTCTTGAGGCCACCTGCGTTCGTTGGCTCCTATTCTTCTTGCATTTTCAAAGGCCAGCCAAGTCTTGCTTACACAGAATCACTCTGACAATGACCCCCTTCTCTTACTCCATCCCATTTTAAAAGACCCTTGCAATAACATCAGGCCCAGTGAATAATCAACAATAATCTCCCTATTTTAAAATTAGTTATCAACCTTAATTCTATCTATGATCTTAATTTCCATTCATCACATAATCCAAAATATTTATAGATTCCTGAAAGTAGGATGTGAACATCAGAGGAGGGGACATTATCCCAGGGAAACAGAAGATAACATTATAAAAGTATACATCTTTCTTCAAAGCACTTTAGGTTTGTACATAATGAGGTCTTGTGATTAATTTGGAAGATTCTGGAACCAGAAGCATGTAGTTCTCCCTCTTAATAGAAAATTATTCAAGCTCCCTGCTCTTGAAACCTGGGGAAAATTAGAGTTTTTATCTAGTAGTATAGTTGGAATATGCATATAGCTTTTTCTTACAATCACTGTATTATAAAATGGAATAATGAAGTTATTTTAAGAATTAAATTACTTGAAATATTTAATGTGCTAAACACATACAATTGTCCACAGCATGATGGAAGAATTCGGTAAATGATAAATAACTATGAGCGTTTTGTGTAAAGTGAATGGTACTGGTAATTATTATAAAGCATTAAGGAAAATTGTTCCTTTTATACCTACCAAGTTTGTGTTAGATCCTTGGGAATATATCAGAATTATTTTTAGGCAAAGAATGACTCTTCTACAGAGAAAAAATATGTAGAAAATATCAAAATAGAGGCTTTTAGAACTATGAAAGTTAAGGCCTGAGATCCGTGACCTAGGGGGACAGTAGAGTGCTCTGCATCATACAGAAGCACATTTGGGCACAGCAGGAGATTCTGTGGGAAGGGACAAAGCCCAGGGAGTGGAGGCCCAACATCCTGACAAAGAGGAGAGGCCAGATAACAATATTGGCCTATGATACAGGATATAGTCTCCAACTCAGAGAGAGCTAGGAAACTTTGAAGAACCCTGATGAAAACAATAAATATGCATTATTCTTTGTACAGTATAGTGCCTCAAACCCCTTTATTACCTCTTAAAATTTTAGTGAAAGGTGATTCCTGTCAGTGGTCTTGTTTTAGTGGGTCTATGGGGGATGATACAACAGAGGCCAGTGATCAGCTAGGGGCCAGCCAGCCTGAGCACGGGTGCAGGGTTAGATCCTGCAACACACAGAAAGAAGGGACATATGGGGAGTGACTCAGCATGGATGAGACAAATCTCATTCCAAAAAAAGAAGAGGAACATTGTTTTTCTTTCTTTTTTTTTCTTTTTAGAGGAAAGAGAAAGGAAAAGGATGTGTTTATTTCTCATCTCACATATTCTCTGTTACAGACATTAGGGCTACCCCGATAGGTATTATTTTTGTGAATTGTTCATGGGGTGATGATGATGATGATGGTTGTTTGTCACTATTATTTGCAAATATACATTAGTTGAGCATTATGAAATATTTGAAAATTATTCTGAGGCAATGTAAGGCATGTTTTGATGTCTTGGTACACAGAGGAAATACAAGAATAATGCAAGTGTCATTATTATAATTTTCTAAAAAGGGGACATTTTAGCTTCTAGTAAGGACAGGTGAACAATGCAAATCTTTACACAGATCTAAAATATATATTACTTAATTGATAAATTGCGCTCTGAATATATTTAGTAGGTCATTGGGAAATTAAATAAGTTCAGTCTACAAAAGATGTCATGTGGGTTTTTTTTCCATTTTGAAAAGATTTGTAAGCTGTTTAAAGCAATTGAGAAGTTTTCTGAAAATAATTTTTTCCAGAGGTAACATGTTGTAGAAAAAGTTTCAACTGAGAAAGTTTTTCCAAATGATAATGTTGTTTGGTGGGAGATTACATTTACCTCTTTAGATCACTAAATTATAAACAGCAATATAACAACTTCTCTAGAAGTCTAAGATATTTAACATACAGTCTAAAAGTATCTAATGTTAATGATACAATATTTCCCAATCTTCTTGAATATATCTTATTTCCCATAATAAAAATGTTCCAGACTTCTTCAAGTTCTAAGATCTGTAAATGTAGAACATAGCTGGCAATACTTCAAATCATATTGTACAGTTGCTAAGTATTTAAGAAAGTAGTGAATACTTTCCCAACTAAATCAAAGCTAATGATTTTTGAAAGGAGTGTATATAAATGTGTGTACAGGAGAGACTCTAAAATAGCCCCAATCATCCTTGTCTTGTAGTATTTATGACCTTGTACAATCAACCCCCTCTTTTTGTATGAGATGGGACTTTGACTTGTTTCTAACCAATAGAAGATGGAAAATATGATGGAGTGTCATTTTATGTTTATCTTACATAAGATCATGGCATCTGTCTAGCTAAGAGTGTCTTTCTCTTTCAGTGGCTTTAATGAAGCAAGTGGTCATATTGGGAAAGTCACACAGCATGAAACTGAAGGTGACCTTTGCTCACTTTCAGCAAGAAATTGAAGCTTTCAGTCTAACGATCCACAAAAAGTAAATGTTGCCAATAGATACCTGAATTTGAAAGCAGATTCATCCCAAATCATGATTTTAGTTGGGAACTAATCATGTCTGACACTTGGATTGCAGTCCTGTGGAGGACCCAGGTTAAGTTATGCCTAGATGTCTGACCCACAAATTGTGACAGAATAAACGTAAATTAAAAGATTAAACTTTTAATTCTGAGATAATTGTGGATTCCCATGCAGTTAGTTGTATGAAATACAACAAAGAGGTACTCTGTACTCTGTGCCCAGTTTTCCCAAATGGAAGTATTTTTGCAAAACTGTAGTATCATATCTCAACTAAGATATTGACATTGACACAGTGAAGATACAAAAACTTCCATCACCAGAAGGATCCTCATGTTGCCCTTTTTTACTAGTAGTTTGATTTTCTCTTTATTCACCTTTTATAATATTGATTCACCTATGTTAGTTCCTTTGCATTTTTATATAAATTTAGAATAATCTTGTATATTTCTACAAATATTTTGATGGGATTTCAATAGATACTATATTAAATCTGTATATCAATTTGGAGAGAATTGAAACCATTACTATGTATAACTTCGAATCTTTTAAGATAATATATTTCTCTATTTATTTAGATTCATATATATATACATACTATGAATATTTGTCAGCATGTGTCATTTTCATCATACAAATCCTCTACATGTTTTGATAAGTTTACACCCATTAATCTTTCTTGGTAATCCTATCCATGTGTTAATTGCTGAAATTTATAAATAAAGGTGAGTTTTGTACATTTACCTTATATCCTGTGATGTTGCCAGAATTTTTAAAAATTCTTTTAATTATCTACGCAGGCTATCATGGCATCTGTAACTTGGGATAGTTTTCTTTAAAAAAAATTCTGCCTGCTTTTAGTTCTCTTTTTATTGCATTGGCTAATAATTCCTATAATATGCTATATGAGTGGAAAGAACAGACATTCTTATTTGGTTCTTAAACTAAGAAGGAAGCATTCATTAAGTATAATATCAGCTGTAGGTCTTATGTAGATGTTCTTTATCAAGTCAAGGGAACTCTATCAACTAATTTTTGAGAGATTTTCACATAAATGAATGCTAAATTTGTCAGTCCTTTTTCTGAACTGAATTATATGAGGGCGTGGTTTTTTCCTTTAGCTTGTTAATATGATAGAATACACTGATTTATTTTCAAACATTGAAACAGACTTGCATCCTGAAATAAAGCTTACTTGGTCATGGTATACAGGGTGGAACAAAAATGGGTTCAGGGTTATTTGTATGGAAAATGATACAATAATTAATAAATAATACAATATACTCTGTGTTTCACATATGCCCAACTGTAAACCTACTTTTTCTCCACCCTGTATAATTATTTTTGACTTAAGTTCTGGCTGCTAATATTTCCTTAAGATATTGTGGGGCCTGGCAGGGTAGCTTAGCTGGTTAGAGCATCGTCCTGATACCTTAAGGTTGCATTTAATCTGTAGTCAGGACGCATGGGGGAATTAATCAATAATAAGTAGAACAACAAATAGATGTCTATCTCTGTCTGTCTCTTTGTCTCTCTCTCTGTCTTCTTTCCTTCCTCCCCCCTTCTCTCTAAAATCAATCAATAAAATAATTTAAAAAAGAAAAATTGTATATCAATTTTTCTATTGTACTATCTTTGTCAAGTTTTGGTATCAAGGTATCCTACCTCATAAAATAAATTAGGAATGATACCTGTTTTTTGTTTTATGTAAGAGATTGTTTAGAATTGACGTTAACTCTTCTTAAAAAGTTTGGTATAATCTTCTAGTGAAACTATCTGGAAATAAAAATTTCTTTTAGGAAATTTTAAATTATGATTTCAATAGTCTTAATATTTGACTATTCTAGATATCTATTTCATATTGAGTGAGTTGCAGTAGTTCATGTTTTTTTAAAAAATCTGATATCATGGCACAGTGGATAAGGTGTCAGCCTGTGAACCCAAAGGTTGCTAGTTCGATTCCCCAGCCAGGCACATAACCAGGTTGCAAGCCAAGTCTCCAGCCAGATCCGTAGCTGGAGGAAGGCAAAAGGCAAACATACATTAATGTCTCTCCCCCTCTCTACGTCTCTCCCTACCCATCTCTCTAAAAATAATAATTAAAAAATTAAAATTTGATGTCAAATTTGTATGTGCAAAATTGTTCATAGTAGTCATTCATTGTCCTTGTGATTTATTCAGAATCTGTAGTGATATATTCTGTTTTGTTCCTGATATCAATTTTTTGTCTTTTTTTTATGTTTTTGCTTTCTTTTTGGTCAGTTTTGCTGGAGATTTACCAATTTCATTGATCATTTTAAAGAACCAGCTTTTTGTATCATTTTTTTCTATTGTTTTTCTGTTTTCAATCAATTTTATCCATTTTTGCTCTCATCTTTCCTTCCTTTTGATTATTTATGCATTTATTTTGCTCTTCTTTTCATAGGCTCACTAGGGAAAAGCTTAAAGATTATTAATTTGAGAAATTTATTTATTTTTAATATATTCATTCAATACTATAAATTTCCCTCTGGGCCCTGACTTAGCTATATACCCTGCAAACTTTAATAGTTTGCATTTTCATTTCATTCGGTTCAGTTCATATTTTAAAATTTCCCTTGAGATGTTCTCTTTGATCTATGAATTATTTAGAGATGTGCTGTTTACTTTTCCAGCTGTTTGGAAATTTTTCTGTTGTCAATTTAAAGTTTGATTCCAGATTATATATTAAAAACAAGGTTGCGTATACATAACTTACAACTCAATCAAAATGGGCAAAAGCCTTAAATAAACAAATGGCCAACAAGCACAAGAAAAAATACTCAACATCATTAATCATTAGGGAAATCAAAGTCAAAACCACAATGAGATACCACTTCACACCCACTAGGAGAGATATCGTGGTGATAGAAGTAATAATAATAATCATAATGGACAAAAACAAGTGTTGGTGTTAATATGGAGAAGTAGAACCATTCTATATCACTAGTGGGAATGTACTCTGGTACAGCTGTGATAAAAAGCATTTGACAGCCCCTTAAAATAATTAAACATAAAATTACCACATGACCCAGAAATTTCATTCCTAGGTATATACCCAAAAGTATTAAAAACAGGTATCCAAACCAAATCTTACAATGGAATGTTACTAGCACCATCCATTATTTACATTAGCCAAAGGTGAAAACAACCCAAATGTTAATCAACAGATCAAAAGATAAATAAAATGTAGTATATCTACATAAGACAATATAATTCATCCATAAAAAATAATTAACTAGTGGTATATGCCATAACATGATGGAACTTTGACAACATTATGTTAAGTGAAAGAAAAGACCATGTATTATATTATTTCATTTATATGAAATGTCCAAAATAGGAAAGTCTATAGAGAAAAAAATATATAATAGTGGTGTTCTTAGGGACACAGTGGACAATAGCTAAATGATCTGGGGTTTCTATTTGTGCTGATGAAACTATCTAAAATTGATGGTAGCAAAACTTGCACATATCAGTGAGCATACTAAAAACTGCTGAACTGCACATTTTACATGAATAACTCAGGTAAATGAATTATATCTTAAGACAATAAAACTTTTTTAAAAGTCAATATGATTAAATTACAAACTATCATATTGGGAAACAAAGAACAGAATCTTGAAAAACAAACATTCTTGGCTGGGTGGTTCAGTTAGGTGGAGCATTGTGTATACACCAGGAAGGTTGCAGGTTCAATTCCTGGTCAGGGCACAAACCTAGGTTTGGGTTTCATCACCAGTCAAAGTGCTTATGGGAGGGAACTGATCTCTCTCCCCTTCTCCTCTCCTTCCCCATCTTCCTCTAAAATCAATGAACACATTGTAAGGTGAGGAATACATAAATAAATACATACCATACCACCCATGGAACTCTCAACCATGTATTTGAGCTATCTAGTCAGTCTACCTTCTTCTCTCTACCTTTCAGTTTTCTTCTGGTTGATTTATATACTATAATGTTCAGGGGTTTTATTTGTATTTAGCAGAAGGGATAAAAAATATATATATCTAGCCCATCTTCCTGAAAGAATTCCTCAAAGTGTGTTATTTTAAGCAAATAAATTTGTAGTAAGACTGCTTTGCAACAATAAATAATGCCATTTTATGCATGTTCATTAAGTTCCAGGAGGTAAATATTTACCAAAGAGCATTATTGTAAGCATTAAATTACACAATGTCAATAAGTAGATAACAACATACAAATCTTACTTATTTCTCAGCCTCACATAATGGTGAAACATAGATAAATAGAAATTCAAAGCCCTGCTTCTCGACTATTAAGAGTGCTCATTAATCAGTGTTTCTGAGCCCGAGCGGCATGTTAGGATTACCTGAAGAGGTTTATACAAATTATAAATCCCTCAGGAAAGATAGATTAAATAAGAACATTTGGGCATGGATCCCTTGTTTCAACATTTTTCAAAACTTGTCATGTAATTTTGAAGGTGAGTGGTTTTTGGGAACCACTCCTCTAACCCACCTAGACTGTTTATTCTTCTGTAAAATAAGGATGATAGGATAATAATAAGACAATGATATCTGTTTCACAACTTGCTGTAGGTCATAAATAACTTTATCTAAATCAAGTTCTGAGCACAGTACCAATATTTTGAAGTAGTAAAAGTATAAGTAACTAGGTTAATGATTATCGATACCACTTCTCAGGTTTATCACTGATCAATTCCCATGACCCTTTAGTCTCAGTTTCTTCATTTCTAATCTTGAGAAAAATGGATTTAACTCATAGTTAATCTAAGGATAACATCTTATGACATATATAAAAGAACTTTACACATTGTGTTACTTCCAATATCTTTTTCCTAATGTTTCAGCAAAGCAAAAATAAAATCATCCTTCCATAATATAAAGTTTCATAGAGTTTTAAGTGCATGGAAGGAAAAGATACTTTAAATTGATCCAATTATCTGAATATCAGTGATAGTGCTTTGCTTCCTAGGCCTGGACATAGAATGGTTTTCAGGGAAAGAGGTTGATGAGGTTTGCCTCCTATTTTTTTAAAGATTTAAAAAATGTATTATTATTTTTAGAGAGAGGCATAGAGAGAGAGAAATATCAATGCATGGTTGTCTTTCACCTGCCTCCAACTAAGGATCTGGGTGAAAACCTGGCTTGCAACCTGGTTATGTGCTCTGGCTGGGGAATTGAACCAGTGACCTTTGGGTTCACAGACTGGTGCCTTATCCACTGTGCCATCAGCCAGGGATTAGATTTGCTCCTTAAAGAAAGAATAGGTTTATTTTTCTGTTATCAATTATAGGACTTGACTTACAACTTTTTAATGCTATCTCTTTTATCTTCCAAGAGTTATAAATATCACCCTTGTCCTGAGAGTTATTATTGACTTCAAGAAGTCACTCCCAAAATGTCTTTTTTGGCATACTAAAATTGTTGTGCATTTAAAAGATATATATGTGTCCAGAAAAAGTCCAGTCATTGTTAATATAATAAGAACAGTTTGCATGGCATCATATAACCTGGCAGCCAAGGAGAGTGGATTGGAATGAGCATGTGTGAACAATGACGACCTCACTGGCTAGTCAGTATGGCTGGTAGACACCATTGAGTGAGCATGTGTACTGTGTGGCCATTGCATACAAAATGACTTCACAAGTAGAGCAGCAAATCTTCATCAAGTTTTGTGTTAAGGAAACTATTAAGATGACTCAGAAGGCTTGTCCATCACAAGTATACCCCTTCAGAACAATTAATAAGGAGCACTACCTCAATATTCTTCATCAATTGAGAGATGCAATATGATGTAAATGGCCTCAGCTGTGGGCAACTGGTGGTTGGCAGCTTCATCACAACACATGCATCATGTCTTGTGCAAAGTTTTTTTGCGAAACATCAAATCACCCAGGTGACTAAGCCCCTCTACAGCCCAGATTTGGCACTCTGCAACTTCTTGCCTTTCCCAAAACTAACATCACCTTTGAAAGGGAAGAGATTTTAGGCCATCAGTGAGATTCAGGAAAATAGGATGGTGATTCCAACAAAGGAATTTACAGTGTTTTGAACAGTGAAAGAGATTCTGGGAGAACTATATGAGGTCCCAAGGTGGTTACTTTGAAGGTGAATAAGGTGTCATTGACCTATGAACAATGTTTCTTTTATCTTCAATAAGTATATCTATTTTTCATATTATATGACTGTATACTTTCTGGACAGAACTTTGGTCTGTAACAAAACTCACAGATTCAATATTTGGATTTAGTAAACACAATGGTAACCCAAATTCCCACCAATCTGAGGGTTTGATTAATTGCAGACAATCCATCATTTTTGGAGCTTTACAAAATTACTCCTTTAGTGGTAGAGTTAATTAAACAAAAACTATTATTTGACTTGTTACTTTATCTTTAGATAATTAGACCAGTGAAAGCATAATTACATTATATAGTCTAACATTCAGGATTATAGTGTACGCCAAGTCAGAAATTGATATAACCTATTAAACTCATTATGAGAGTTCTAAAAACAAAACCCTTAAGTCTGTAATAAGTAGACTTAATATAACCTGGCAAAAGAAACAACTACATTTTCTAGTTATAAATGTCATTAGAATGACTATGTCCTATTGTGAAAGTAAGATAGTAAAATGGCTTGCTTTGTTTAGTTAGCTATTGCCAACGTATTTTAGGCAATGGATATTTTGTGATAACAGAACTGAGTCATCCATAAGTAAAGATTGTGTTTTCTAAACAGATTTCTTCGGTCAGGGTTTAGGTTTGATTTTGGGCCAACTTTTAAATGCTTTCTTACAAAGGAATTATTTTTAACTGAGTCATGATACTCTTTTCATTCTCAGAAGTTTTGGTCGATATGAGTTGGGGAGGCTGAAAATAGATGGATCGGATACTGACTAACAAAAACATGTAGCAGGACAAAGACAGCCAGTTTTCAGAGCAGTGATTTCAGGTTCCTGGATTTTCATTGACTTCTTTACCTTGAAAAAGTCTAAGCCTTTTTGTTTTCTTGAATCTATATCAAAGCAAAATGGACTCTCAACTATTCCAATCTAAACTAAGCTCCTATTTTCCTACTAGAAAGTACTATTAACTCTCTCTTGAGAAAGAATGGTTATATAAGAGCCAAATAAATAAGCCTCCATTTAGAGAGGACCCTAAGAATGCATACAGCAAACACAAAAATCAATGTGAGCCCCTTTGACAGCTGGAATTAGATGTCTCATAATTTTTGCCAGAATCATAGAGCATTGTATATTTTCAAGGTACCTTTTCTGCTTTTGTGATCCTTTGTCTTCATTTGTTTCTCTTGTTAAAAATACAATTTTGCCTCTTTGCTAACATTTCATGGGCTTAGAGAACTCTTTTTAAGATGTGGACACAAAACCTTGAATTGGTGGCACCAGCGTTGCTAAAAGCAAATTAACCTAGAAGAATAGGTATCTTGGGGTTATTCAATAACATATTACCATGGCTAAGTTTTATATTGAAGTTTGGCCTTCTTTTCCTTTTATGTCACATGGCATCCAGACAAAATTAAACAAAGACCACAGAGAGCTGCTTGAAAGATAAAAATGCCCTGTGATTTTGCAATATCAGTGACATTCTCTTGTCTAACGATAGAATTGAAGTGCGAGGCACTGGTCTAATGTCAGGAGAGGGAGACGGGAAACTGGGTAGCTAGTTCAAATCAAGTATCTTAGACAGGAACAATAAAAAACTATAGTAATAAAGCACTGCCATTTGTTACACAGATGAACAAAGAGATATGTGCTAATAATAAAATATCTTAAATACTGCATGGGCTTTGCTAAATTTTTCATATCTTTCTCTGAGATCTGATTTTATTTTAAGAAAGAAGAATTAAGAAAATGAGTCATTTCAGGCAACACTTTTTCTGTTATATAAATGGTATGGCTGGTATGGCTTAAACAGTCTTTGAGGCTCCATCCTGACCACTGATTTAAAATCCAATCCTGTATCTGCAATGCAGCATCTTGATTTACCTTAACTTGCTCTACTTCTTCCCTTTTGTACATTTTAATGTAACTATATCATTTACGTATTTTTTGTGCTTATTGGAGATCTCTTCCCACCAAAATATAAAATCTATAAGGGCAAAGGTCTTCATTTTTTTCAGTGGTATATATCAATAGAATATTGTCTAGCACAACCGATTTAGTCAACAAATGAGCGAAAAGTACTATGACACATATTATTCAGAATCTTTTTCTTTCCTGCCATACAGAAATCAGTCTACAGGGAGCTGGCTTAGTTTTTAGTGTTGGCTCTAACCTTTTATCTCTGTGTTAGCGATTTGCCATAGTTACTCTTTCTGCCTTAGTTTTACAAACATAATTTCCTAATATAAAAAAATATTGACTTTTCTTCCAGTTTCAAAGGAATGATGCAATAAAGCCAGAAACAGACTTATGACCATACTGCACTGTCATGTATACTTTCTTGTTACCACATAGTATTAAATACCAGAAGTGTTTATTCACCCACAAGTCTCCATTCCTTAAATTAAAAAGAAATAAAAGAAGAAAGGAGGGAAGAAGAGTTGGCCATATTATTTTGCATGTTTTGATATCCCAGAATAAAATATTAAAATGCTCTTAAAAATGTTACATATAAAAATCAACCCCACAGATCTGGAGAGAGCTTGTGTCTCATTGCTAAAGTTCTGAACTTTAAGGGTATGGCAGATTTCTGTTTAGAAAATGATTCTCTGTGACATTTTAGTGAGTTTTCAAATCTATAACCTCCATTTTTTAAAAAATGTTGCTTGAGGACAGATGCCTTTCCTGTGGGGGTTATACCTCCGTGAGCGGTTAAAAAAGGAAGGGCGAGCTCTCTGCACACAGCACCACTAGTCACTGAAGAAGGTTATTTTTGTGCTAAATCATCTGCACAAAACCATATGGTTAGAAGAAAATAGACTAGTAGCCAATATAGAGCATCTCCAGGGGGCATTAGACTGGCATTCAATGCTGGCTGATTTGTTTGCTATTTGAATTGATGCCTTCCTTTCCTTGGCTCACTGAAGAAAATTGTGATTCAAAACAATAATTGCACTTTGAAAGATAAAACATAACAGAAGGTCTTCAAATAATAAATACTTTTCAGTATGTAACATCTACTGTGATTTCTAGGTGTTACATAATGTCATTTGCTGGCCTTTGTTCACATATGTTATATAAATCTCTCCTAATCCATCATAATACATGTTATGGGCTATACTGTGTCCTCTTTCCTCAAAATTCATATGTTGAATACCTAATTCCAGCACCTCAAAATGCAATTCTATTTAGAGATAGGGTCTTTAAAATATCAATTAATTTAGAATGAGGTCCCTGTGGTGGGCCTAAATCCAACATAACTGGTGTCCTTATGAGAAGAGGAAATCTGCACACAGATGTGTACATACAGAAGGAAGAATACAGGAATAAGGGAGCCACCTACAAGCCAGAGAGAGACCTAAAACAGCTTTTTCCTTTACAGATCTCAGTAGGAATAACCCTACAGACATTTTGATCTTGGACTTCTAATCTCCAGAACAGCAAGAAAATAAAATTTCTGGTGTTTAAGCTACTCAGTCTGTGGTACTTTGTTAGGACAGACTTAGCAAACTCATACAATACACAAGAATCCTAAACCTGTCTCTTCTGGAATTGAGGATACCAAATAAATGATGGAGGTAAGATAATTTCTACTCCTGTGAAGATGGTGGCAATCAGAGGCCATTTTTAGGGGTACCCTCCATTTTAAAGAGTATAAACATAATATTAAATATAAAAGGATCTCAGAGAAATAACAATCAATACAAAATTTAAAATATTGATAAATATAAAATGAAAGAGTGTTGGCAATGTACTTTTGCCAGTATTGTTTGTTCAGTAGTAGTAAACTTATGAAGTAGGTTTGTAAATTTTAATCTGCAGGTTGATTTTTTTAAAGATTTTATTCATTTTTTTTAGAGAGGAAGGTAGAGAAGGAGTAAGAAAGGAAGAGAAGCATCAATGTATGGTTACCTTCCACCTGCCTCCAGCTACGACCTGGCTGGAGTCCTGGCTTGCAACCTGGTTCCATGCCCTGGCTGGGCAGAACTGAACCAGCGACATTTGGGTTCGTAGCCCAGCTGATTTTTTTCTTTTTTTGACCACCACAGAAGCTTTATTTGTACAATCTATATTGGATGTGTCTGCTATGTACCCAGGAGGACAAATTGGCCTTTTTTCTCATACCTGTTACTGAAATATAAATTAATAAAACTGGCAAATCAAGCCTAATACAGTCTTGGCAAATTATTTTTAGCCTCTTCTTAGCCCCTCTTCTAGTTTTTTTCTCTTTTTAAAAGGCTATATTTATTTATTTTCAGAGACAGGGGAAGGGAGGGAGAAAGGAGAGAAACACTGATGTGAGAGAGAAACATTAGCTGGTTGCCTCTGGTACACCCCCAGCCAGAAACCTGGCCCGCAAACCAGGCACGTGCCCTGACTGGGAATTGAACTGAAGACCTTTCAGTTCACAGGCAGGTACTCCACCCATTGAACCACACCACCAGTAAGGGCCCCTATTTTAGTTAGGATCATCATGGGGAAAAGCATTTTCCTAAGCCATTCAGCTGCAGAGGACAGGTGGTGTCAGTGGCCCACAGTAGCACTGCACCGTGTGGAAAATATGCCTGCAGGCTTTGTCAGTCCCCCAAGACAGCATCCAGCCCATTCTGTTGCCTCCTTTTGGTCAAAACAACCAAGGATTTAAGTCTTTGGTTCATAGATGGCTAGATTGGCTGGAACACATAACTGGGATTGGAACCCATGTCTTTTCATTTTAATTTCTATTCTATCACAATGTCACACCTAGATACGCTAGTTTTTCCGGGATTCAATTTCTTCAGTGTTAATTGCTTTTAGTGAAGGAAGCTCAAAAAATTTTTTTTTGCCTTGTAAAGGCCATGTTCCTTGTAAGCAATGGAAATGCTGGTGATAATACGTGCTAGGTAAGTTCGTTGTATGTGTCAATTTAAAATTATTTTGTCCTTATGCTGACAATTAATTACAAAAGCACTATGATCACTCAACCTTGTGAGCTTGTAATTTACCTTTTAAAATTGAATGGCAAATACGTGCTACTATTTTACAGGACCTAAAATATAATACAGAAAATACCTGTTATCTAAGCAGAACCCAGTTACTCCCAGCATCAACCTTTGCTACATTTATTGTTATGGGGTTACAACCAATTCGTTTGAATTTGTGTTATTTTCTATGTTGTTGTGTAATGAGAATTGATGTGTATGGTGAGGGAATTCTAACTTTTTTCACTTTTTTTCTTGTTCTAGGTTTTCTAACATCAAAAAGCCTGATTATATTCAATAAGCTTTATTTAGAAGTCAAGAAAATGAAGTTATGTGTTTTCATTAAATTTTTGACCAAAAATGCTGAAATAAATATCACTTTTTTTTAATGTGGCATTTATCACATTCTACTCTCACTATAGTTTTGTAAGTACATGTTTTATCCTGTACTATTTGTAAATTACTTAGGTCAAAATTCATGTCTAATTCATCTTTATAGTATGTGTTCAGTAAGTATTAATTCACAAATCAATTTAAATTAAAAGTTTTCTTCTTTATAGTATGTGTTCAGTAAGTATTAATTCACAAATGAATTTAAATTAAAAGTTTTCTTCTTTATAGTATGTGTTCAATGAGTATTAATTCACAAATGAATTTAAATGAAAAGTTTTCTGTGTCACTGTCAGCTGTTAAAAATATAAATTAAATCAGAAAAATCCATTAAGTAATTATTTCATATCAAAGAAACCCTGTGCATCAAAATAACAGTATGCTTATACTCCAGCCAGATTTTAAACAAATGAAGTACTAACATATGGTAGGGTCCTTTCATCTGTGTTCAACACATTTTTATATTAATTTATGAATGGTGTTTATCAATTTTTCATGGCATAAAAACATTTTGTTCCTTAAAAGTCCTGCATTTGGTCTCCGGTTTGATACACTGAAGTCCATGCGTTTAGCTCATTTACGCCATCACCTTGGTGCAAACCTCCCCTGAGGTGTTTGGAAAGTAACCATTCTCTCCAGCTGTTTCAATTAGCGCTCTAGAACACTCATCATCTTTAGCAGAAACTATCTGCAACCATAACACCCTTCAGCTTGATTTTTTTTTTTTTTTTGACTGTTCAAAGGCAAAGAAGGTGTAGGATTTTTATGAAGGGACTCATAGAGATGAAAATGACAAGTGGAGGAAGACCTTAGCCAAGACTTGCAGAGGAACAGATCTTAGGTCTCCCCTGCTGCTTAGCAAAATAGGTTCCTATATTAGGGAATAGCTGAGGTTAAATTGCTCAGAATTCACTTTGCTAGCTTTTCAAATGAGAGAACCTTTGATTCCTAAGCCACCCCCCTTTACTAGTAAGGGTCACAAGACCTACTTTCTCACTCTGCCTACCCCTGAGTTGAGAAAGTACGAACATTTCTTTGAGCTCCACACTGTGTGGCCCCAGACACCAATCAACATGGCTTATCAGACCCCTTTTCTATGGACAGCCTGGGAGGGTGTGCTGTGTGTCAGGACCAAAGAATAGGGTAAGTTTACCTTTGCCTTCAAGGTCTCCAAATTCAGGGAACCTTGAGAAGAAGCTAATTTTTACAACACTGAATTCTTTTATTAGACTATACAGAGAAAGGCACAGAAATTAATATGCATAAATGCTGCCGAAGCCATTTTCTTTTTCTGATATGGGTATGCAGTAATGAGACAGACATGTGGGATAAAATAGGACCCTTAGCTCACACAAAATTGGCCTTATTTTTAGGCACGTACCCCACATAAATGTGAAAACACATGCCATTTACTGAAAGGTGACCTTATTAGGAAAATTAGCAGCTACATACCGTAAAGGCATGAAATGTCTGGTAAAATGGTTCTAAAAATATCCTAGTACAGTCCTCACATTTTCAGGCAGAGGTTACTTGATTAATGCAGGTGAATTCTGGTTTTATCAAGGTTTATAAAAATTCTTGTTTTATAAACAGACCATTATTTGAATGTGAAGATTCATGGGAATTCTTATCAAAATGCTTTATGCACCATTAAAAGGTTGTTGGATTCTGTTAATGTGTGGTATCTACATGTGTTTTTATTCGTCCTGCGCCCTGCAGTCTCATCTGTTGCCACAAGGACAATGTGCAGCAACATCACTGGGAGAAGGAAGCCAATCTCTAGATCCATTTTGTGGTAACTTTAATCTCTCCTAATATCTTTTCCCTTGCAATGTTTTTTTATGATTGATAAGTAGGTTTCTCAATGATCCTGAGATTGATTGGTTTCATTAAAGGCAGGAAATGTATTCCACCTAACTTCATTGAGTGCTATCCCCAACACAATTTTTGCTGTCTTTTCCCACTCTCTCTTTTTTTTTCTCTCTCGTTTTGTGAAACATTTTAGGAGAAGGGAGAAAACTCTAGAGTAAAGGTGATTAAGAACTATGATGGGTAATTATTTGCCAAATGTTGACCTCTGGAAAGTAAGGATGTAGTTAAAGTTGACTTTCTAGCTACACAGAAGTGAAGACCTTTTATATAAAGGAAAGGTCAACACCTGAGTTATTGCATCTATAGAATGTCAAATAATCAATACACACTGTGAATACTGATTATTATTAATCATTTATACTTTTACAGGCCTTCTTTTAGTGAATAAAAAATTATCACAGACCCTATTTTAGTGAAAAAAAAAAATTACAGATCTTCTTTTAGTGGAAATAAAAAAATGTGACCTCTTGTCCTACCTGTGTAATTATGAAAAGAGGTGAGAGGAGCAATGGCTTCCCACTGGCAAGACATTTCTTCTCAATATTCTAGATCAGTGCTCCCTAGGACGTTTTCTTCTGAAATATCCAGCTCCTGGGAACAAAGAAAGTTGAGAATCTGCTTAGATCAGGGAGCTGCAGCTTGTGAGGAAGGGAGTGGGTGGTAATTTGATTAGGCAGTCAGGACAGCCAGTTCTGAAACAGAAGTTATTTCACAAAAGAATCACTTTAATGGAACAAAAGTAAAAAGAGGAAAACAGTTGTAGGTTTTGTAGTTAGTATTAATGGGAGTTTTATCACTTTGAAGGCAAGGTTAACTAGTTTTATAAAGTATACTATAATGTCTTTTTAAAAACTGAATTATTTTAGGACACTTTATGTAGATATAGGATCAGACACTGACTTAGGTTACACATGAGGCCCATTGTATTTTCTTCTGAGAGAAAAGGGAGTATTTTTTTTTCTTGAGTCTGAATTTCTGTATCATCCATGCCAAAAAGCTCTTATAAATTCTCAGCATAGGATAATATAGATTTGTACATGCTTAGAATATTAGAGATTTATTTCTGGCTTCAAGTAAAGAGTTAACTGAAATCATTCGGTATTTCACAAATATATATTCAGTTTCCTCCTTTGCCTGGATCTTATGCAAACACAAAGTTGGGGAAAATGTGGTCTTTGACTAAAGGAGCATATAGCCTGAGAGGAAAGTTATAGGATTCACACATAAAATTTTTGTTAAATAAAATATATTGAAAATCATTCAAATTATAAACTACTATAGAATTAAAAGGAGTAGAAAAAAAATGTTTTCATGGAAAAAAATAGCAAAGATTTCATTGAGGGTAGTAGCCCTTGAATTGGACCTTAACATTTGGAGAAAATTTAGCTGAGACAAATTGGCAGGAAGGACTTTGGACAGAGTGAATAACATTAACAAGAACCCAGAGGAGTAAGAATGTTGAGTATGGTCCTTGAGAATGAATAATCCACTCTGACTGACTAGAGAACAGAAGGTGGGATAATAAAGAAATGGCAGTTTAATAATTGGGCACATTCTTGAATGCCAACCTAAGGAATTTGGACTTTATTCCTCAAGTGATGCGTGAGAATGAGAACTACTATGTATTGTATGCATAAGTACATCTTCAAAATCAGTCCTTAACTTAAGCTATATCATTTAATTTCTCCATTAACTCCAGAAGAAAAGATATTGACATACAAGAATCTGTAATTAAAATCTGAGCATTTCTCATTCCAAAGCTCTTTTCTGTATATTACTTCTTTGTGGTCATAAACAACTTTGAAAATCTCATCAAAGCTATCAACTTTTTCACAAAACAATGCATATGCACACATATACACAAACATTTTTCTTACACTTTCAGGGTATTCACTAAGTCTCATGTTCATTCCCTGTTAGAAATTCATGCACTATCCAAAGATATTATCCAGCAAAGGAAAGCATTTTCTTTTAATTCCATGATCCAGTAATATTACAGAATGATAGTGTATCAGAGAATGTTAAGTAAGTTATTGAATAAGGTCATCTTTCCTTGTTTTATATATATATATGTGTGTGTGTGTGTCTGTGTGTGTGTGTGTTTATATATATATAAACATATATATATATAAACATATATATATATGTATCTGTGTGTATGTGTCTGTGTGTGTCTGAGCATGTATATGTTTGTATGTATATATGCATATGTATATATATGCATATATGTGTGCATATACATATATACTGTATATATATGTGAAGAGAGTCTATAAATTAAATAATTAGCTAAAACAAGGTAATAATTTCACACCAAATAAGGAAATGTTTCCTTTATAAAATAAAAATAACAATTAGTTGAAATCCACACCACCACACAATAATTTAAGTCCCTTTAAATTTAGTTTCAATAAATTTTATTCTATTTGTCTTTATACCTTATCTAACATTCTCTCATTTTAAAGAAACCAAATGTCATATTTACTTTATTGACATATTCTAATTCAAGTATCAACCTTTTCATCAATTAAGACTAATCTTATTTTAGAGGACAAGGCCTTAGGGACAAAAAATGTATCTAAATCTAAGTACTAAGTATGTGCTGATTGACAATGTAAACCAGAACACACTACACCTTTGCTAAGCCCCCAAACTCGCAGATTCTTCTTCCCTAAAATGGAAGCAATAATAATTCCATTTTCAATTAAAAGGTTATTACATCTACAAAATTTCAAAGTGATAAAACCAGTATATTCAGGGTGTGGCAAGAGTAGGTTTACCTTTGTGAGTACATCAAAGACTGAGTTTATTCTTGTATTATCATTTATTATGTATTAATTATGTTTTCCATACAAACAACAGTAAATTTACTTTTGCCCCAGCCTATCATATCTATATATATGATATATATCATATATACAGATATGAGAGTATATGTACATAAACACATATATATGCATGTATATATAATATCATTTACTATTCAATTTATCACCATTCTTAAGAATCTAGTTGGCATAATAGCATTAAATAAGAACAGAGAAATAATTTTCAAAAGAAAAGAGTTAAAATAAGACCAAGCTCATAGTATAGTTAAAGAGAAAGTCACATGACTAGTCCAAGTATAAGCTATATCATAAAGGCATGTATAACATGCTAGGAGAACACAGGTGCAGAAACAGTGAACAAAGCTGCAGCAGTGCAAAGAGAAGTAATATGAATGGGGCCATGTAGGAAGGATGTTCTAGGTAGCTCAAGCCTATCACTGAAGTGACTTTCAATGTAAAAACAATAGCTTCCCATGTTCATAAAACATATTGGCCCATCAAACAGTGCTTATGCTTCAAGAATGAAAAAAATCTTTGTTTAAGTGTTACTTGCTGGTCCACACACATGGTTGTAAAAACACAGTATCTTTACAGTTATTTTCATAGAGAAATAAATTGCATTTGTTTGAAATTTCTGTATCAGAAAAGCCAGATCATGTTAATAATGTGTATAAAATGAGAAAACAAATGTGAGTTCAATTTTTCTCAAGAGTTTGAAATTTGACTGGGCACAAGGGAACAACCAATAGTTTTTGACAATCACCCCATATTAATTAGTTCACTTTCCTTCATTATAAATATGATTTTCAGAGGTTTTTATTTTTTATTATCTTTGGGGTGGATCTTTTCTCCTTTATCATGCAATGATTGTATTATTTTAGCACAGTCACCAAGATATGGTATATGCTTGTTATTAGAAATATAAAATTAAATGTCTGTATTGTCACACCTGGACGTATTTGTGAGAGAGAAAACATATGAGTCTGCATAAAACTAATATATTTACTGGCAATATTTTACTGAAGCAATCAAGCTATTTCTGTCCATTTCTGTCGATAGGCATGGAGGTGACCAATGTAAATGCTATCATGAACAGGGCCACAAAGCACAACCACCCAAGCTGAGTGCTGCCAACTCCAGGAGGACAACACATTTGCTTGGGCTATAACATAAATAGAGTCTACTAGAGCTACACAGAGTGAATGCTCTGGCACAGGCATAATTTGCATGACCAAATATACTATGTATTATTAGTCAATTTAAAAATTCTTACAGCCTATAGTAATTAACTCTAAACCATACAAATGCCATTTTTTAAAACATGCATTATGACTAAAAACACGAGGATGTTCCTGGTCCTCCCATCTTCTTTTCTACTCTTCCAGGAATCAGGATAGTCTATCTAATATTTATTGATTCTTTCATCTGTGCCATTCATGGTATTAAGCATTTATTTGATAACATTTTATTTTCTCCCTTTTTACAGAAGAAAAGTTCAAGGCTGAAAGAAATGAAGAGGTATGTCCAAAGTTATACACCTGGTTCAAGGACAGAACAGGAATTTGAATGAAGAATGCACTGCATATTCATTTTTTGTCCAGAAAATAAGTCCTTGGATGCCTAACAGTAGTAGAGTATAGCATATCATATAAGGAATCCAATTCAAGTTCTACATATTTCTATGGGAGCCCAAGCTGTCCAGAATTAACAAATAAATCAGCATAAATAACACCCTCGATCCCATACTTAGCTCATAAACAACCATTTATTCAGCATTTATTGGAAAGCCAATGCACCTTTAGTAGGTAAAGCCAATGACTAGATGATGAACTGCCCTTATTCCTGAGTAAGTGGTCTTCAACTGTTACTTACTAGGTCAGAAGAGCATCAAATCTCTTACATCTCAGACTTTCATCCTTTACACAGTTGAGAAGTGACATCATCACTATGATAATCAATTAACAAGTGACCTAACCACAATTATTTGAAACCAATTCAATGGTTTTTCCCAAAGTGCAATTTCTATCCTTGTGACAGGAAGTAGGACTTCACATCCCAGGATTTTCAGACATCAAGTGTTATCACATTGCATAAGATCTTCCTGGCCTAGAATGTTTTTTTTAGGCAGACCTAGCAATCACCTACCAAAAGTGTCTTCTAGCTTGAATTTAGGACTAGAGGAACAAATAAGCAGTGCTAGAATATTACTTGTTTAATGAAAGAAAGAATTAATTAATGAGGTCAGGCTCTACGCGCATGGATGATCATGTATTATATAGCATGCCTTAAGGTAAAGGATCACATCTTTTTAACCCTTGTGTTTCCTGAACCTTAAAATGGCACAGAATGAGTAGTCGATAAGCATTTGCGGAAGGACAAATATTCATACACCATCACCATATTTGGACAGTTTTGAGATGTGTTATTATTACTTCCATATTTTAAATAAGGTGATTACATCTTTTCCCTAGAAGATGAAACTGGAAAGTGACCAAGTTTAATAAATTGAAAACCAAAACTTCTAATTACGTCTAGTTTTGAAAGTGATATTACTGAAGCCAGTGATTCAAAAATTTACAACCAATAACACAGGATTTAACCAACTGTGAGAAACATCACTAAGGCATTGTCAATACTCATTTAATCCTAACAATCTTGATAAGTGACTATTATTATCTCAATTTAACAGACACAAAAAGGAAAGCTCAGGATTGCTGAAAAAAAGTTGTCTAAGGTCACAAGACTTAGAAAATGGCTACTTACTATGAGTCAAGTGTTTTATGCTATTAACTTTTAAAAGAGCTCCAAGGAGTATTTGAGCTTCAAAAATCAAATTCCAGTGTCCATACTACGCTATGTTTCATATACTTATTCAGTGAGATTTACTTTAATTTTTGGTTTCAAACAGATATGCAAAATAGTAATATCCATAAGACACAGATTGCCAAGTCCCTCTGGTATAAATATTTAGGGCAGTATATACAATATCTATTGAACTTCATAATTTAAAATACATACTTCATCCTCATCTGTGAAGTCTCCCTCCTTAATTAACCTGTTTTGAATATTTTAAACCTAAACCTCATCTGCCACAACATCTCATTCAATGTTATGTTTATAAATAAAATAAAATAATCCAAACCAAAACAAATGAGATAACAAAATGTTTACCCATGATATTAAAGGCAAATTGGGCATTGAAGATTAGATGTCTGTGAACTGGTTTGACAGTTTAAAAATCAGTTTTATTTCATGCAAAAGTAAGATAAGCAATACTGTTCTAATGGGAGTCAACTTCTAAGTCTAAAATTAAAGAAAACAAGTTGAGGCCCTACTTTGATAGCCTTAGCCATTTTGAAAAACTAAAAGTTATCTGTCCTTTTCACAATTCTAAGGTGAAAATATGCCCCCCAAAAAACATGACAGCATATAATTTGTATAGGGATTTAATAGGGCTTTAAACAATTAAAAGTAAATAAAAAGGAGCAGCACTTTCCTCATACTACATTGCATATTTACAGATGTCATTATTTTATATTTTATTTATTTTTGATTTCTATACTCTGGAAAGTAGGTATTTGTGGTTCACTTGGGCTGTAAAAAAAAAAAAAAAAAAAAAAAATCACCAAGCGCAATGGATATACTCCATAAATATATCATAAGATAAACAGGAACTTAAACATTACAGCCAGTAAATAAAGTCCGTGGAGATTCAACTTCTTCTTTCATGTGTGCCCTTCAGTTTCTTTTGGCTCTGATTCCAGTTTTCAGGACCTCGAGCTCCTCCCCAATCAGCAGCTCTTTCCATAGCCCTAAAGACTGACCTTGACCTTCAAGTCCAGCACTTAACAGACATTGGCTAATTGTTACCAAGTAATTATGAAATAGCAGCAATTACTTGCACTCAATTGATAAAAGTGCATCACAGGTCCTTACTGTAACAAATAGTGGAAAAATATTACTAGAGCTCAAGTGATTAACTTTAACATTATGCCCTGATTTCATGAAGGTAAAAAAGTAAGTGAAGACATGAATCCAGGCTGGAAGAGGAGTCTTCCAGAAAAGCACTCATACAGATTAGAATATAGATTAGGACTAGAATATTAATGACAAATTATATTAAGTGACCTTCAGATGAAGAAACAGAGAAGTATATGAATATATTCCTCCTCCATAATTTAAATTCCTCTAAAATTTCTCAATGTTAGACATAGCTGTACAAAATATACTGGTGATTTATTAAGAAATGTCTATTAGTATATAAATGCTTTATAGCCCCTTTCTCAATTATTAAACCAAATATTTAGGGCAAAGGATCAGAAACTTCTGTGAAATTGTCTTCTTATTTATATCTCTTTTAAATAAATATTATTAAACAAATAATCCATATTTCAACCCCAAACACATTGAGCTACAGTAAAATTCTGTTAATGAAAAACCGTGCCTAACTTTTAGCTGATCTAGCACAAAATGTGCTAAGATTTTATTCAGTAAACTGTCCAATAACAATTTGATCCTAATTTTAAATTCCAAGGGATAATAAAATTCAGTCCCTTTCTTCATATTTTAACTCTCTATTTTCCTACTCTAAGCCTTTGGATATTATATACACTTTGTTCTAAGTTAGATTTTTAAAACATAAATATACTCATTTCCCTTTGATATGTGTAATGGAGGCAGTTAGGTATTTAAGGTGTAAAATGTCCCAGGAAATTGGTCACTGGTTGTAAAACTATGAGGGCACCAGTTATTGTTTATTTCTCATCTCCCTCTATGAGGGAGACATATAATATCTGAGCAGATTCAATTCCTGTTCAAACATATCTGGTGCCTCCTTTCAGGTCTCCCTCCCTCCCACCTTGTTTAACAGAATTGTTCATATGACTTGTTTGGGCTAAGAAATGTGAGGGAGGTAATGGCTAGCACTTCTGAACCAAACTTGGTGAGCGCAAGCTTGGCATGTTCTCTTTTGCTTCTGTCAACTCAATCGATGGGTACTGTTCCAGAAAATGACTACTTGCTTGTGAATTCTACAGTAAAGATAATGTGGAATAAAGCCACAGCTGCCCTGAAATGGCATGACAAAGAAAGAAATCCTTTAAACATTTTTTTTTAGTAAACCACTAATATTTTGTGGTGGTTGTTACCACAGAATGACTTAGTCTATTCTATCTTTTATACCCTCAATCTATCAACATGCCTTGAAAATAGTTAATGGCTTCTTTAGAGGGGGTGATGGGACCTTATTTACACATCAAAATCTCTAAAAGAACTTAGTCAATGGGATGATTTATTATAAGGAATTAATTGTAAACAATGAACTAATCCTTGTTATCATGCTCATGTAATGGGAAATAAATAGTTTTGCTTTAAAAATTCTCTTTACTAGCCATATTTTATTAAAGTCTGTTAAATAAAATTTTCATCCTAAAGTTTAATCTATCACTGTAATAATGTGAGCTTTTTCCTTTGAAAATGTTTTCGTATAAAGAACCAAGAGTGAATAACATAATTGGTGAAACTACATATAATTATACCCCTCTCTGAAAGAAGCATGTAGATTTACATTTTTTTCCCCTTCACACAGACAACAAAAAAGCACTGCTCTCTGGTCCAATGAGAAAAATCAAATGCCAGAAATAATGTTCTTTGGTTCAAAGCCCAAATTTTCCCACTTCACTTCTCACTTTGTTCTTGAAGCTCTGGTTCTGAGGAGTGACTTAACAGTGTAAACAGCTCAGTATTCCCTCTATTTCTAGTAGCTGCTATCAACCTTTCATTGTGATTTGTGCAAACTATTTACTGCCACGGAACAAGTCTGATGGGTCACATCTAAACTAAAAGGACATGATGGTGCCATGGCATCAATGGTGCTGAATTCTCGAACCCTTACTTATGCACAGTTATGCAGGGTGGATGAGCAATGGCATTAGCATCAGTAGTCCTGAAGAAGGGGGCCAGGGGGAGAGAGGGAGAGGGAGAGAGAGACAGAGGAGAGATAATAAGCATGGAAATAAGCCTTCCAGAAGCTTGGAAGGGAATTGGCGTGCTTTATTTTATCACCTTTCCTGTTAAAAAACATTACAAAGAACTTCAGAATACCCTTTCTGAGAATGATTTAGAATTAGAAAAGTCTTTTTTTTTTTTTTAAATAAAATATGTATAGATTTTTTCCAGCTCGTAGGTCTTATAATCATCCCTCAGACAATAAAATAGCAAATTGAACCCGATTGAAATAAAAACAAGAAGGTATTTTCTCTAACTGCAGAGGCTGCAATTGTATGGTATGTTTAAAATGACTGTCTGGGCTGCCACTAATCTTTGTGTTCTATCGTTAGGTGGCAGATGAGTCTTCAAGGTTACGGTAGATGCATGGGGCACCTAATGGTCTGACTGCACACATGCTTTGTTTTCATATCTATTCCAATACAGTGTCTTTATTTACAAGGCCTGTGCTTCTGACTTGCCTGTGAGAAATGATTTCCTCTTCAAGGAAAATGTCTGCGCCCATCTCCCTCAGCCAGAAGCCATCAGCCGTAGGGGGTAAGGGGACTAACACCAAGAAGAAACAAACATCTTGTCCCAGAAAAGGATGTTTCCAGGGATTACCATTCTAAGAAAGAGGAGAAATAGAAGGCGGAGAACACTGTCAGTCCCTATCTTTTCTCTTTCCAGAGAAATAAAATATGCATGAGTGAAAGCTAGAAAAGCAGTCAGGTATAGCAATGCTGTTTCACTGCTGAGTGGTTGGCCTTCACTAGCTCTTCAAAAGAAGTTAGGGTGAAGGAAGGAAATGGCTTGGTCTTTGAAAAAAAAATTAGTTGAAATTACAATGATTGGAAATAAGAAAAGATGGGCAGGGAAAAAAAGAGCTAGGCTATTATAAAACAAAAATGAGATAAAAGATGAAAACCAAGAACTTGGAATGATGCTGATAAGACACTATACAGGGTAGCCACAGAAACTTAAAAGTCCCAGTTTTTGTAATCACAGAGACAACAATGAAGAAAAAATAAGAAAGTAGTTTCAACCACTAAAAACAGTACACTAAATAGAAATACAGTATTCTGAACTAAAAGAGCAAAGCTTCCTGGTTGGATGATCAACCATAAAATATTTAGAATAAAGATGTTTTTTCCTACTATGTAGCCAAGAGAGTATTTTAATATGGTGATATTTTTTTTCAATAATGTCTTAATTGATAAATATAGCCATTTGATTGGCATGTCCCATCACAGCCTAAATATCAATCTAAGCTGTTGAGAAAATATATGGCCCATGTGGAACCATCTATATAAATGTATTCTCTTCTCTGCTATCTTTAGGGCACTAGGATGTGCTAATCTTAATGCATACGACAGCCATGAATAGGGCAACTTAGAGAATTGGACGGATGAAACCTTGAACTGGCAGTTTTCACCTCCAAATAGTCTTGATGGCCCTGACCTTTAAATGTCAGGGGCAGTGCAGGAAAGGTCAAGGCACTGTTCTTAAAGATCTGGCAGTACCAGGATCTTCCCTACTGAAGAAGATAAAGCAAATATCTAGTTTCTTTCAAAGTCTAGAAAATTTACATTCCTCAAATTGCATGGCATGAGCAAACATTTATGGCTTTCGCCTGTCAACAAAGAGAGAATTATTATACTTAGCAACTTTCACAAAGGTGGCCTTTGATCTTCAAAAGATGTTTCTGAAGCAGGTCCTTAAAAGTCAGAAAGTTAAATCTAAGTGGCCCTGCAGCTGCAGAACACATGCTGATGAGCCATAGACGTGAAAAGCTTAGATTCCTAAGGAAAGTGATGTTTTTACCCCCTTCCTCTAGAAATATAGGTTACCTCTTGTAAAAACTGTTGAAAAATTTAAAAAATGTATCTATAGAAAGGAGGACAAATATAGCTGGTTAATACTTCTGCTGAACATTAATAGCCATTTTTTAAAATGTCCATGAAACTAGGATACTAAATGAAAATTACTTCTCTACAATAGCACACCCAAAAGAAATGTAAAGAGAGCCACAAATGCTATGTAAATTTTTCTAATAGCCAAGTTGAAGAAAAGGCAAAATGAAACAAGAGAGATGAACTTTAGTGACATTTAAGTTCATTTCATTTCAATAAATAACCAATATGAAAGCAATTTTATAGTGCCTTTGTTTTGATACTTAAATTTAAATAAATGGAAATTAAAGAAAATTTAAAAACTAGTGCCTCTGTTGCAAAGCCACATTTCTAGAGCTTGATAGGCATGTGTGAGCAGTGGCTGCCACACTGGAGCATGCAGCAGCCTTGGAGCACATCAGGGGCAAAGCACACTCATGGAAAAGTTAAGGGAAGGGCCCTGGCTGGTGGCACAGTGGTTAAAGTGCTGGCCTGTAAACCCAAAGTTCACTGGTTCGATTCCCAGCCAGGGCACATAACCAGGTTGCAAGCCAGGTCTCCAGCCAGGTCTGTAGTGGTGGCAGGTGAAAGGCAACCATACATTGATGCCTCTCTCCCTCTCTGCCTCTCTCCCTTCCCCTGTCTCTAAAAATAATAAAGTCTTTTAATAAATAAATAAATTTTACATACCGAAATTGACAACTTGGAGCACCGCCTCTAGTTATTATTTAATAAATCAGATCTATGATTTATTATTTAACAACTCAGATAACTGATTATGCTATAAAACTCAGAAGCTTACAAACAGGGCTCTTAAAGACATATTCAGCAGTTTGGTAGCCTGATTAGTCTTAGAGCTACATGTCACCATTTTTCTGAAGTGAAACAAATGTACCAGGTGCCACAGGTCACCTCCCCATGGTTTAGTTTCTCATTTTAGTGGGCCACTTGGTTACTGATTTTTTCCCAAGTTCCCCCGGCAGGATCAGCCATAGTCCAGTAAAGTGCACAACATGCCATATCCGGATTCTTTTCTAACAGGTGCACTCAGGCAACCAGCCACGAGCAGAGCCACTTCAACGGACTTGGCTGGCACAGATGATGGAGCGCCTTCATAGCAGGGGTCTCTCATCTTCCTCAGGCACACCCTGCTCTCTGTTGAAATAATTAATGGATCATTACAGGGCCAGGGCCACAGACCAACGAATCACAAAGAATGATCCACAAAAGAATGTGTCTTTTCAGCAAAGGATAGAGCCCCATCCAACAAACAAACAGATTTCTCTTCAGGCATATGTTTTCCTGATGAAAATCCTCCTGTTTGAAGCCCACTTTCGTCTGCTGCAAACGTGCCCTGTTGCTGTGCAAAAATAGAAGTCATCGTTTGCCTTCTCAGACCTTCTATCTCTTTCATTGAATTATCCTCTAATGCCCTGCCCTGAACTGGGAACTGTCCCAGTGCCTTGTCAAATCCTTTTATTTTTGTTATGAAGCAGGTTTTACCTGAAGGAGATGCCCATTTGCTGCCAAATTTAATTAAGGAAAGTTGGATCTTTTAGAGCAGGGAAAGCATATGAGTTGCCAAATAGCAAAGGGCATTGTCAGTGTTTTTTTCCCCTATTGCGCTGACAACACCATGTCCTTTCCACCTTAGCAGATAGACAAAACAGAACAGTTCTAACACCTGCTCACATTGTGCTCATCATCTAATCATTATTAGCCCCATGGAACAGGTGGGGAAATTGAGATAGTGATGGGTGATCTGAACAACCCAGGGCTAGGAACTGGAAGCTAGAGCTAAAAGTCATTTAACTTCATCAATTTCCACAGCACGGCTGAGACACTATAGTTTTTGAAAAAGAACAGATGGTAAGTAAAGAAGGCAAGGACTTAAGATAGAGACCTTCCTTTAGTAACTTGTAAGGCTGTTGGGTGCTATTCTGCATGCTAAATAGGAAAGAAATTCCAGATATTGAAAACAAGCCATACTGCCTTATTTGAAGCTGTAAAAATAGCTCTCTTTGGAAAGGCTGGCTAGAAGCGTGCTCTGAGACTCAATTTCCCTATGTGTATTTGGGGGAGGGGTCTCTAATGCTAACAAAACAATTCTTAGGACACCAGCAGGGTACCCAAGAATTTAACTCAATTCTAACACTAAATACCAAGAGAAAACATCAGGTTCCACAGGTTAAGGGCTTCTGTCCTACAAGACTGCATCCCCTCCCACACACTTCAGACACCAGGGACATGCCCAGGTTACCTGTGCTCCTGACCTACTGGCTACAAATTAAAAATTCCCATAATACCCTGCTTGCATTCAATTAATTTGCTAGACCAGGTCACAGAACTCCGAGAGACATATATGTTACTTCCTAGATTACTAGTTTATTGAAAATGATATAACTTAGGCCCCTGGCTGGTGGCACAGTGGATAAGGTACCAGCCTATGAACCCAAAGGTTGCTGGTTCCCAGGCAGGGCACATAACCAGGTTGCGAGCCAGGTCTCCAGCCAGGTCTCCAGCCAGGTCTGTAGCTGGAGGCAGGTGAAAGGCAACCATATACTGATGTCTCTCTGCCTCTCTCCCTTCCCCCCTCTCTAAAAATAATAAATAAAATCTTTTTAAAAATTAAAATTAAATTAAAAAAGAAAATAATATAACTTAGGAGCAGCCAGATGGAAGGGGTGCCTAGGGCAAGGTATGGGGGGAAAAGGCTTGGAGCTTTGATGCCCTCTCCAGGGCTCCCCATGTGTTCACCGAAGTTGCTTCCAAAACTCTGTCCTTTGGGGGGTAGTGGGGAGAAATACCTCTGTCCTTTGGGAGTTTTATGGAGACTTCTTTACTTAGCCCTATTACTGAAATCGTTGGCATTAGCTATTAGCACCTGATTCAGCCTCTGATTCTCCTCTCCTTGAGGTCTGAAGGCGGGACTGAAAGTTCCAACCCTTCTAATCAAGTGGTTGGCTCCACTGGCAACCAGCCCCATCCTGAGGTGCTTTCTTAAGTATGTGATTAACATAACAAAAACACCCATTTTCAAGGTCAACATTTAACAGAATGCACGGGTTCCCAGAGCTATGAGGAATTATGGAGGGAGACTATTTATGAGAAGTATATTTTGATTATCTGAAAGACCAAGCTATATCTTTTAAAAATCACAATATAGCAGTAGCCTATATTTAAAATAGCCTTATATCCTATTTTCAGGGGATTCAATTCAAACAAAGTTTTGTTTTGTTTGTTTGTTTTTTCCATAGCAGGTAGTCTTCTTAGCAGGTCTGTTTAAAATGGATTACCCTAATAGGCTACAATTGCACTTATTAGGTGAAGTATCTCTCTCAAGCTTATTCACTCAATCGCTGTCTTCTATTTATTTCTATAAAACATCCAAAACTCTAGTCCACAAATTAAATCCACTCTTTTTTCCTGGGAAATAAATTCTATCCTATCAAGATTTTTGGTTTCTCTCTCCAGAAACCTTAGGGAAAAATAATTCTTCCGTAATGCAATATTGAGGGCCAAGAAATCTGGATATTTTGCTTTATAATGTTATTTTCCATGTGCCTACAATGTTTTGCTTCCTCGATACATCAGAGAAGGGTTGCTTTTTAAGCTATGATTTCCTTCTGCCATATTCCTATCACTGACATTATTTACTATTGATATTATAACAACATTTAATTCCATGTCAACAATTAAAATACACTAAATTATTCAACTTTGTGTGTGTTTCATGTCACATTTAAATGAAGGTTTAAGGTTTAATATATTTTTTTATATCTACCGCAAGTAGATTACAATGCAGAAAGATCACAGGAAATGCACTTTACTTCTCAGCATCACAAACATTTGGAATGCAAAAAGTTCACGGATGGGCATTTTAAGTGAGAAAGGTATACAAAGGTTTGCTTAAAAAATAACAAAAAAGGTTTAGAATGGAATTTTCCCCAAAGTCCAAATTGTGGTCTAACCATCAGAGTAAAGGCTTCATTGGCTTATTCCTTTGGTAAGAATGAGTTTGTGCAAAACTGTATATCCAAGTGTGTGTGCAGAATACATAAACATGTGTTATACACATATAAGTGCTTACACCCACACAGACACATGGAGGTGCTTTTGTATTCTAGGCACTTCATATCCACTTTCTTAAGTCTGCCACCAGTGCATTGCATTTGGCAAGTTACCCCTTTGGAGGCAGGACATTTCACTGAAAGAAGCCCAGGTAGATGACATTCCCTGTTGGGAAGTGTTTAGCCAGCACAAAGGAGGAGCCATCACTTGAAGATGCCTTCTTCAGTTCCATCTTCTTTGTATTCTTCCGTATCATGGCCTTGAAGTGTCCAGTCCTAGAGATGAAGCCAGGCTGCTAGAAGTTGTAGTTCTTTTTTTTAAGATTTTATTTATTATTTTTAAAGAGAGAGGAAGGAAAAGAGGCAGAGAGGGAGAGAAACATCAGTGTGTGGTTGCCTTTCACCTGCTCCAGCTACGGACATGGCTGGAGATCTGGCTTGCAACCTGGTTATGTGCCCTGGCTGGGAATTGAACCAGTGACCTTTGGGTTTTCAGGCCAGCACCTTATCCACTGTGCCACCAGCCAGAGCTTGGAAGTTGTAGTTCTTAATTTAACTGTATCATCTCTCTGCCACTGCCTTTCCTGTATGATCATAGGATGTACAGGCCAGATTCTCTCCACACTGGCTGGGACTGGAATCCAGGCTGTGCTTGAGAATCCTTGTGCTGACTAGGGCTTCTAAACACTGCTGAGCCTCCTGGTTGAGCTTTTTGCAGAGCTTCAGTAGGGGACACCATGCTGCTGCTAGTACTTACTCATTGTGAGCCTTCAGGACCTCATCAATAAACTGTTTGGAAGCTGACTTGCCCATGACCCTCTTGGTACGCTTCCAGGCTCCCCACTGCCTCTGTGCTCCCTGGCCAGCTGTGTGCTGCTAGAACAGCCTCCTAAATTATTCAACTTTTAACTACACACTCTAAATCCACACTGATCAGGTAGCCACGAGCCAAATGTGCCTAGTAGCCCTTGAAATGCAGTGAGTTTGAATTAAGCTGTGCTGTTCACATAAAATACACACTGGATTTTGAAGAGTTGGTACAGAAAAAGAGGCATGTAAATATCTTATTAACAATTTTTAATGTTCATTTCAAAATGATAATTGGGATATAGGATACTAAAATATTTTGAAATTAATTTCACCTTTTCGTCACTGTTTTTCATGTGCCTATCAGAACATTTAAAACTGCATGTGTGGCTCACTCTATTTCTAATGGTACTGTAGAAGAAAAGTTGGCAAACTTTTCTTGTAGAGGCATAGACAGTAATTTTAGGTTGTGCAGTCATACGGTCTCTATTTCAGTTACTCATCTCTGCCCTCATAGTAGGAACACAAGCACAAGTAATACACAAATGAATGTGCATGGCTGTAGTCCAAATAAAACTCAATTTGCATAAATGAAGTTTAAATTTCATTTAATTTGCAAGTGCCATAAATATCCTTATTTTGATTTTTTACCACTTAAAATGTAAAGTAGATTCTTTCTTCACAGGTCAGATAGAATGAATGGGATGGGCAGTCAGATTTGGTAATGGACAGGTTGCCAACCCCTGCTATAGAGTGTAGGTTACAGAAAGTGCAATGCAGGGACAATCTCATCATACAACAAAGCCTACCATCCATGTTAAAGAGGACCAAGTTATATTATAAAATCAGGAAACAAAATCTCAAATCAGGTTTGCTGGGATAAAAGTAGAGGCAGGGTTATTGGATTGGTTTTGCAAATACCAAAAACCATAAGAATTTATTTATATTTTTATCCATGGGAATGAATGCCATCAATTTTTTATAAAAAAAATTTTTTTCTTTATTTTTAGAGAGAGAGAGGAAGGGAGGGAGAAAGAGAGGGAGAAAAACATCAATGTATGGTTGCCTTTCACCTGCCTCCAGCTACGGACCTGGTTGAAGACCTGGTTATGTACCCTGACTAGGGAATTGAACCTGTAACCTTTGGGTTTGCAGGCTGGCGCTATTCCACTGAGCCATCTGCAAGGATCCAATGTTTATTAAATATTCTCATGTTAATCATTTTTTTTCTTGAAAGTTTAAAAATGCAAGAAATTATGAAGCTGAGACAGAAGATGAAGAATTCACAGATGTTAGCTCATTCTTCTGGTAGGGTTCAGTGGCCCTGCCTGCTGGGTGGGTCAGTGGGCAAGACTGAAAAGCAAAGTCCATGTGTTGACAGAGCTATGTAACAGGAGAAGTTTGTTATTGGCATTTCCCCATCTCTTCCATCTTTGCCCATTAGCCTCTGATTACATATAGCTTACTGTAGTAGAGCAAACTGGTTTTAACCAAATAAATATTATAGGTAGATAGATACGTCATTTAATACCATAAACACAATATGAAAGGTGTTTCTCAAACTAAAACATACATGTGAGCAATCTGAGAATTGTGTTGGAAAGCAGAACATGGTTTAGTAGGTCAGGGTAGCATCTACATTCTGTGTTTCTTACAGGCTTCCGGGTGATGCTGGCATTCTTGGTCCTTGGGCCACACCTTCACTAAACTGCAAGTACTTTTGTCTACAGTATTTTTGTCTCTCTGGTTCATTGATTTATCCAAAGCACTTTTGGCAATGCTTAACACTTAATAGGCACACATAAAATATATTTCGGGTGAATGAAAATTGATATCAAGAGAAAAATCATGTGAAGGAACACATTATTTAGACTGAGGTATCTAAAATGTTTCTGAGGGGATATATTTCAGCTGAGGCTGTAGCTAGAGTTGTCTCACCTTCTGAAAGCTACCCCTCTATCCCTGTCCCCTCCATTGTTCACCCCCAACTATATTAATGGGTTCCCATAAAAGATCTCAAACAAGGATGGAAATTATGGATAATAACCAAATATGTTGCCTCTTCAGCAACATTTTCATTCTTAACATTGGTGCCTGGAGAAAAAGTATTTTCCAAGAAGTGGCTTTCTAATGGTAGCAATTAAGGACTACTGAAAATGCACTAGGGAAATATTTGCTATCAGTGTCCTTTTGATTACACCAAATAATAAGACAACTAACAACCAGTCTCTGCATTAAACCAGTGATGCAATCATTAACAAGTATGAGTCACTTTTTCAAAAAGTTAAGGCTAGCATTTATGAGTAAGACCATTTCTCCTTCCAGAGGAACTGATAAAATAATGGACTCTTCCCTGGCTGGTGGCAGAGTGGATAAGGCACTGGCCTGCGAACCCAAAGGTTGCTGGTTCAACTCCCAGCCAGGGCACATAACCAGGTTGCAAGCCAGGTCTCCAGCCAGGTCCATAGCTGGAGGCAGGTGAAAGGCAGCCACACATTGATGTCTCTCTCCCTCTCTGCCTCTCTCCTTTTCCCTCTCTCTCTCAAAATAATAAAATCTTAAATAATAATAATAATAATGGACTCTTGTAGGTAGAAAGTTATCTAATAGATCCATCTATTCCAACCATTTTCTATAGCCAGATTTTTTTGTTCCATATCCTGCCTTTTAATGGTCATATAATCCGAGCTTCCTCACTAACAATCCATTCCATTATTAGTATTTGGTAAATGATACTATGTTATTTCTTTAATAATTTCTCTCTTCCTAAAAGTTTTATTTACTAGTTCTGGTTCATTTGGTCAAGAGATATTTTGGTACCAATAACCAATAACCAATAACATGCAGGGATATAGTGGTGTCGTCATTCACAGGGCTCGTGACTGATCCATCTTCCCTGTGACAGCACCTCATAATTTTGGAAGACAGTCATTCTTAAAGGTGTGGACAACTGCCCATTCATCTTCATGAGAAGTTATTTCATCGGGTCACTTTCCCACAACTGCTGTGGGCTAGCTGCTGTCCTAAACTGGGGATATTGTTCTGCATGAGACAGACATGGTCTTTTTCCTCACAGGAATTCAAGTTTATCTCAAAGTATATACACTGAACAAGGTAACACAGCAGGGAGTATCATGACCAGGAAAGAAATGATGCTAAGAGTTTTAGGTGGTCAAAGGATGGAATCCCTAACAAACTGACATTGAAGTTACAATCTAAAAGGCTGAGGTTGACCAGTGTAGGGGAAGGAATATACCAGTGGCACAGGAAGTGCACAGACCCCATTAGAGAAGGAAAAGATCACATGTGGAACACAGGTGGCAACATCTAGTATGGGAAGGGAAGGTGTTCTGTGATGATGCTGGGGAGATAGATCATCAGAAACAGTCATGAAGGGCTTTGTAATTTAATTGGAAGCTTCTGTACTTGAGCCAAAACACAAGAAGAAATTGAAGGGTTTTAGCAAAACAGTGACATGATCGGACTTAAATTCTACAATATAATGGTTGCTCTGGCTTTGGTATTCATAATGGAATGGAGATGAATGAAGCTGGAGGCACAGAGTATGTCTGTGTTTTCAAAATGTAGCATGTGTGTACAAGATCTGTCCTGAAAATATCCAGCCAGTGTCAATATAACTAAAACCGTTTGCATGGCCGATACTTTTGGGACAAACCTCATATATCATCTGGGGAGTTTGTCAAAATTCAGATCATAGGTAGGTTCATGTGGGACCCACGATTCTATATTTCTAACAAACTTCAGAGTGATTCCGATGCTAATGGAACAAGGCTCTTTCTCACTCTGAGTAACACGTAAAAACTACAAGGTGAAAAATGATGGAGGCTGGCTGAGGTAATAGCAGTGCAGTTGGAAGAGAACTAGATAGATTCAAGGAAGTTTTAGAAAATTTACTCAGCAGGTCTTCATAATGACTGGCCAGAGGAGAGGAGGAAAGAACCTTGCAGGTTTCTAGCTTAGAAAATGAGGATTTGGGGTTTTTCATGTTCTTAAACATATTATTCACATTTCAAAACAAGACAATCATTTTTAATCTACATAACTATAACAAGTTTTCTCCAGTCAGTTGTCCCTGGTCTGTGTGAAATCTGAAGCATTTATTCTAAAGTGAGTTCAGTGGCTTAGAAAATGCATTAGCTTAGTGCTGTGATAAGAGTATCTGGACTCTTTAAAGACAAACAATCTAAGATTAGCTTTCTGTCTACATAGCAGCACGTACATTCTGTTTCTATCGTCTGGCAAGCATGCAGATCTATACTGCTACAGTGCACTAGGGGCTTCAGTGGCTCACATACCAATGAGGTCTTTTTGGGCTTTAGCAGCAGAAATGGGTAACTAGAGATGAAAGGCTCATTTCCTAAATTTTTACCACTAATGGGGTAGTAATAGTGGAAATCATAGTTCTCTAGTGGGCTGACAGAGTTTTCAACAGCTAGGATTCCTTCGGCATTCCCTAGCAGCTTTCTGTTAAACAGAAGGGGTAATTTAAAGGTTTGATTATTCCAGATTTCTTGAAGTTTAGCACACAGAGCAATTACAGGCAGCCTTACTAGAATAGTTCGGGGGAGGAGGGGAATTTGATGTATTGAATCAACAGAATTTCATTTTGAGAGACAGCTCTGTTCTCTACTGTCTGGAATATCACATTCATTTGTGCTTTATGAACAAAGTACTTATTTGTTGAACTTATCAGGGATAGGATTCACAAGCAGGACCTAAGCATGTCAGCTGCCTTAGGCAGCTGAAATATTCCTGGTTGCAAAGCTTAAAAACAGGTTTTTGTTTATGGTATATATTCTATAGTTTTCCATCTACTTAAATGGAAGCTGACAGAAATTCAAAGTCAATGCCTTCCTTATAAAGTGATTCTTTGTGATGTAATTATAGGATGAAATCTCTTGACTGAAATAGAATTTTCTCCCCTAGAGATGACATTAAAAAGAAATAGAGATTACCAATAAACTATCTGAGAACCTAGATGAGTATCATAAAAGGATGAAAATCATTTTTTTAATTCTTATGAATACTGTCAGAGAATAACATCATTCAGTTGAAACAAGCAATTCAACCTAGTCTGCAGGAATTGAGCAAGCCAACCAAGGCATTGCTGAAGTCCCGGGGAAAGCCAAACAGTTGTATCATAAAAGAAGATATCTTTGGGATATTTGCCCAGAACCCAACACTGTTAACATGATAACTTGCCTCTTGACCAACAAGGATAGATGTCTTTGACAAAGCTAATTTCATTTCTTTTACTCCTCTGTTCATAGGTAGACTGAATCTCCCAAACTTCCTTGCATTCAAATGGGTCCTGTGACTGAGCTCTGGTGATGGAAAGTGTGCAGAAGTGATGAATACCACTTCTAGGCCTAGTGCCCCCAAATCTTTATCTTCACCTATTGGCATCCCTGTCTGTTGCAGAGGATCCAATAGAGAACTCATATCACAGGAGAAATCAAAGTCACAAAATACATAGCAGTGTCCCAGTATAACTCATAATCCATATGAGCCACATCTTGTGACTCCAGGTTCCATGTTAACTGGACCAAGAGTAAATAGCTTGGAGCAGCCTCCTTCAGCGGAATAAAACCACACTGCCAAAGTGACTAACTAGGCAGTGCACCCAGAGAAAGACCATGAGATTGCTGATACGTAATGTGACATGAGATGGCACAGTTCCTAGAGTTTGCCATTTCCTGGATTTCTTTTCTCATTAAATAAACCCTTTCTGTTAACTAAGAGTCTCCTTCTTCTGATCAAAGCTGGGAGAGGGGAAAGTTCCTACAGAAGGGGAAGGCCTCCTAGTAAGGCCATTTATTGCTCTTCTCCCAGAGACTTAGAATTGAATTCATTCTAGTGCAGATGCAAGAGTTCAAATGATGTTTCTATTCTGTAATTGTGGCTATTCTTCCATACTTGCAAAGAGAACAAGATCTCCATCCCATCTGGACTGCCTGTTGCTTTATTTCCGATTGCATTGTTCATTCAGAACAGGGAGGCCCATTAGCTAAATGAAGACACCTCTGGTCTCAGCAGTGGGAAGAGAGAAAGAGAGGAAAGTGTTCAACTATTTTGTTTCAATTTAGGAAAAAAGAAGGGAAGAAGGTTAAAAGTTGAAGATGGAGGGTAAGGAACAGATCAGACGCAGATGGAAAAGGGAAATAAGGCTGAAAAAAAGAAACAAGGAAATGAAAAAGGGGAAGGCACTGTACTTTCTCCATGTAATGGGCCTCTTCCTGGCTCATCAAGTTTATCACTGATGCGGGCATCGGAAAAGAACTAAATGGGAAAAATAGTTGCACTTACAAGCTTCAGTAAGTTCAATCTTCCTCAAAACAAACTGCAGTTATCAGGAAAAGATGAAGTTCCTTCTGTGTTTGGGTCCAGAGTGTTCAGAGGGCAAGGGAGAGGCTTTATTGATTAGTTTGGCTTTTCCTGTGTAGAATGTTTCAACTCTGCATCTGAAAATGCTATGTATGTGGGAAAAGGAGTCGGTATCTGCATCCTGATAGGAAAGACAAGGGAGCATTTGCAGGCTACTGAAATGGCCTTTATGTGGATAATGTCATTTTTAAATCCATTGGCAAGGCAACCAATCATTATTTTGATGGCCATGGCTACTCCTGTTGTTCCGGGTTGTTGTCTTTCTCATTTCTGATCTCCCTGACGCTAGTGCCTTCTACATGCAATTTCAGAATTCTACCAGGAATGACATTGTTTATAGCATAAATCTGGCTATCCTTTTTTTGTGTAAAAAATCCTCAGCGACATGCCGTATTTTTGGATTAAGCAGCATCTAAGTAGGCCAATGCAAACTGTCCTTAACATACATGTGTAAGCTTACATTTTACTTCTTCCTTAGTTTCTTTGCAGCCAAATGGAGCTACTGGCTTGCCCTCTAACAGGTGGCCTGTCTCAGGCTGAAGCGCCCTTCCCATCCCTCTTGTCCTACCCCCCACAATCCTTTAAGGTATCCTTGACAATCCTTAAAGGGTCCTTTAGAAGCTATCTAGCTATCTTGAGTGTTATTTTTCTTTACTGATCTTCATCTTCTCTGAACTCCAGACCTCTTTTTTTAAACTGTTAATGAATTTGCTATGCCACATACTTCACTCAACTAACTCATTTTATTCAAAACAACCCTATGAGGTAGGTTCTTTTATTATCACCAGCTTTAAAAATATTAAGTATAGTAACATGTAACATTATATTAGTTTCAGGTGTAAAACATGATGATTCAACCAAAATGAGTCTAGTTAACATCCATCACCATGCATAGTTATAAAATGTTTCTTGTGGTGATAATTTTTAACACATATTCTGGTAGCAACTTCTATATGTAACACATTATTATTAACTATAGTCATGATGCTGTACATTTTATTCCCAGGATTTATCTATCTTATAACTGGAAGTTTGTAACCTTTCACTACTTTCACTCATTTTCTCTTCCTCCCACCTCTCCCACACCTCTGGGAACCAACAGTCTCTTCTCTATATCTGTGAGTTCATTGTTTGTGAATTTTTGTTTTGTTTCATTTTGTTTTGTTTAGAATCTACATGTAAGTAAGATTACAAATTGAGTGTGTGTTTAACTTTTGTCACTCAGCATGATGCCCTAAAGGTCCATCCATGTTGTTGCAAATGGCAAGATTTCCTTCTTTTGTGGCTGAATATTTCATTACATATATACAAGGTCTGTCCAGAAGGTATACAGCCATGTAATATGAAAAATAGAGACATTTACTGAAGAAGATACAAGAAACATTGTACATAGGACAATGGTGTCTCAGTCCCCTTTAAAGTAGGCACCTTAGAACCTCTCATAGTTCTTCTAATCACCATTAGCTGTCCCATGGTATTTTTCTGAATTTCATCAAAGGTCTAAAATCTCTTTCCTTTCAAAGGTGATGGTAGCTTTAGTCAGAAGTTGCAGAGCACCAAATCTAGGCTGTAGGGGGCTGAGTCATCTGGGTAATTTAATGTTTTGGAAAAAAAATCTGCATGAGATGTGATGTCTAAGTGGGCGTGCTGTGATGAAGCTGACAATCACCAGTTGCCCATAGCCGCGGCCTTCTGAATCATCCAAATGGTTTTCACAGGAGAATGTTCACAATGCAAAATCTGATGCAGATCCATTGCTCTACTCACTCATTTTGAATGTGACAGCCACATGGTACTTATATTCACTCAGTGGCATCTACTATCTCCAATGATGAGTACAGCGAAGTCATCATTATTCACGCATGCACGTTCCAGTCCACTCTCCTTGGCTGCCAGGTTACATCTAAGTTGTGCAAACAGTTCTCATTATATTAACAACGGCTGGACTTTTTCCAGTCAGACCTTTTATATATGTATCAAACACACACACCCAGCCATATAAATTACATTTGCTTTACCCAGTCATCCATCTATGAACACTTAGGTTGTTTCCATATCTTGGCTATTGTAAATATGCTGAAATGAATGTGGGGGTGCATATATCTTTTTGCATGAATGATTTCATTTCCTTTTGATGCATACCAAATTATCTGCTTTATAAAGAAACCAGAAAAGTAGTATTTCCAAAGCTTCAAAAATATTAGGAGGCCAAACCAAAATTTTGATCCCAACAGAGTAGCTCCAGCATTCACCCTTCTTACCATGCTGCCTCTTAAATAGCTCCAGGTCTGTCCACAATTATTTGTAATTTGCTTATCACTCCCACTAGAGTATAAACTCATTGAAGGCAAATATAACTTATTTTTTCCTTGAATCTTCAGTGGTGATTCAAATGTTACAGTGTATGTGTAGCTTTTTCCTTAATTGGGCTGAATAGGGAAGCAGAGTACTGTTTGCAAAACTATGTATAGAACGGCATACAATTTTATACTGTGATTTGGGCTGCTCCTGGTAAAGCTGGGCAATATGCTCATAAGCAGCAGATCCGATAAAATAACCCAATCTCTGTGGTTAAAAACAACAGAACTCGTATCTGTATCGGCCACCATCTCTGCGGCATGCATCCTTCTTACCAGGAAGTGGAACTGGAGAGAAGACCTCAATGAACCTAAAGGAAGTGGAATCTCCAGAACATAAAAATGCGACCATAGTCCCCAGCCCATCAAAATGAAATCTTTCATATTTTCAAGTGGCACTTCAGAGTCTTTTTGAATTTTGTTTTCTTATCTTTACCTACACTCCTTTCATGGCATTGCTAATTAATACATTACCAATTATGAATCTGTAAAATGTAGTCATTTCTCCAATGCACAGTAGAAATGGAAAGGATTCACTCTAATCCTTTTGACCATCATACAGATGACCAGATACTGTTTTGAACCACTAGCTTTTGGTTCCACTAGCTTTTTATCATAGAACTGAAATGCATCTCCTTCTCTGGCTTCTTTTTATGTGCACCATGTGTAGCTACTTTGTTTGTCTGTCTTTATATGTCTCATAAGCCAGTTTCAGCAGCCCCAATAGAATAAGTAGCTTCCAGTTCTTTCAATGAAGGTTACGAAGGATGCCTTCCATCCCATTTATACCTTTTAAATATAATTACCAAGCACTATTTAATTTCATTACATTTAGTAAATATTTTCAATTTTTGATAAAAGCGTGTAAAGTAAGTTAAAAATCCATGGGATTTCTTTGACGAACTCTTTTTTAACCTTCCATTATTCCCTTAGGTTACTTCGCATGATTGTTTTACTTGCTATTTACTGGACATGCTGCTTTGCAAGTGTGGGAGTGGCTAGCTGCTATGTTCGCTTCGGAATGAGCTATTTGTCTTTGGTTACTCAGGTCTTGTTACATTAGAAGTGCCTCATCTTTCCTCCAAAAGGAAGACTCATAGCACATAAACATGCCAGAAACAAGCTTGCACTGCCTTTTTCCGGAGCACTGGACCAACCCGTTCTAAACTTGGAGTGCCACACTGCCACCTGGGGGCTCAGGCGTGAACAGCCGTGTGCTGTGGAGCTGAGCGGAAGTGGGAAGACCACAGGGATCTGAAGAAACTGGGAGCGATGGCAATGTTTCAAAGATGGAGCGTGAAGTTCTGTACTATACTTTGGGTTGTTTCTCAAAAGCAAAATATATATAATTTGAAATCTAGTCCTTTCCTTTAAAATAGGAATCAGTCATTGCGATGTGTCCCTGTCATTTTTTTTTTTTTTTTTAATTACATTCCATTCCTTTTAAGTCATACTTGGAACGTGAAGGAGTTTCCAGGTTCATCTAGCATATGCTCCTCATTACAGAGATGATGAAATAGAAGGCCAAATATTGCTGCAATTTTTCCTGACACATAACTTATTAGTGGTTAAGTCGAAGGGATACAAATATACTGTCTCCTAATTAAATGTCCTCGTTACTTCAAGATCTTGTTCCCAATAAAAACAATGATGTGTCCCAACTTTGTAGTCAGTTAGCTATCTCCCCAAGAGTAAAATACATGTACAAGTGAATCAACAACAGTGTTGATTTTAAGGTTTTATTACATACATTCCTTTGGTGGAAGGCAAATAAATAAGACATAAGTGGGACGACTGGCACTGATTGATTTTTGTGCTTATTTTACAGACTGGTATATTTATCCTTTATTACTCTTTGATATTTAACCTCCCATAAGGTCCGAAGCTGTCGGTGCATTTTAAATAGGAAATTAAAAATAAAATAACTTTGGTCCATGCTTAGTTTAAAAAACTATAATAAAAAACACTAAGCCATATTAATTTAACTGCTCCTTAATCATTGGGTTATATGGGAGGTAGAAATATATCATATATTACCAAGAAACATAGCTTCATGTAGTCAAGTGTTTTTCATTTTTTCCATTAATTTTTAACTTATTTGCTATATATAAACATGAGTCACATGACTAATTTACTTATTCATCAGTGTTTATTTCTATTCTAAAGGACTTGATAAACTTACTGGTATGAGGTAAAAGTTGTCATCATTATTTGCATTAAAATTCAAAAGTCCTCAATCTTACTATCTGCTGAATGGGATGCCCAGTGGCCTTGCCTTTACGTACAGGGAACAGCTAAGGCTCCCTGTGACTCCCTCTAAGTTTCTCATATCTGCCTAATCCTTTAGACAGAACAGGTAGGATACCTTCCTCCCTAGCCAAGTCTGTGGAAGTCTACAGGCCAGAAGACACAGGGCACTCTGAATTCGGAGGAACTAATGAAGGAGAGCAGAATCTGTCCCTTCCCCAAATATACCTCTTTGGCATATAGATTATCATCAGCTGGTAGGAGAAGCTCTAAGACACCAGTAAAACTTACACTAGTATAAAAGACATTTATTTATATTTATAAGGGAAATCTCCATTTATAAAGTTTTCAGTCTCAGTACCAAGAAGGATGGTGAAATCACTAGAATTCCTACCAAGAGTGAAAGCAAGGATTTAAGTATGTTTAATAACCATTACCCTGTTTACTGTAACCTCCCATAACTAGTCTTCCCACCACCACCATCTTTTGTCTTTTGCTGGAGATGGTATTTACTGGTTACTTAGCATTCCTGGGTATCTCCCACATACACAGGAAGTATACATGCTATTAAATTTGTTTGTGTTTCTCCTGTTAATTTTGCTTTTATTACAGGGGCTTCAACTAAGAATTTAGGAGAGTATTTTTCCTTTCCTACAGTGGCCACAGATGTCATGTCCAGGGGAGGAAGACAGACAGCATAATTGCCATAAAGAGGCATCGAGTTCATGAGCCCTTAAATTACTGAGGCAGCATGAAGAAGAGAATGCTTAGGAGAAATTAATAGACACCAGATTAAAAGAGTATTAATAGAATTAATACAATGGCACAGTCTACTTAAACTTTTTTAAACTTCAGCCCGTAGTGAAAATAAATTATATTGTCAAATCACACATACATAGGCGCATAAGGGGAAGCTGTTGGTTCATATACTGTAATGGAGAGACCTGTTATATAGTGATGATTTAAGAAAGAATTTATTTTTCTCATATAAAATTCCAAATAAGAAGCCAAAGCCTATAATGCCAACTGAGGCTCCTTCTGCATAGGTGTCCTGCCTTCCTAAGCAAACTGCTTTTTTGTCTAAGATGGGTGCCTCACTTCCTATCACCATAACCCACACTGAGTTAGCAGGGAGAAGGAGAAATCAAAGAGGAGAATGTACAATTGTCTTATAGAGCACGCCACTGAGATTACACATAGTGCTTCAGTTCATACCACCCTGGCAGGACGCAGTTGTGTAGCCACATACAGATGTCAAAAGACTGGAAAATGTAGGCTTTAGCTGAGTGGCTATGTGCCAAATTAATATTCTATCATATGTAAAAAGGTGTGTTAGGGAAACACTACATGTTATTTAAAAGAGAGCGGGGGTCTTTCCAAAAGCAAAATAAGCCAAACATAATATATGTTTATTTCTCACTCATGTTTGGTATTTGTTACGAGGCCCAGGCTGATGGGGACTCTGCCATCTCCAATACGTGACTTCCATTGCTGGGGTGAGTGAGGGATTGCCTTCTCCTTCCTAGTCATCAGAAGGTGAGAAATGTAAGATAGAAATGTTCCTTAAGCAACTTGGCCAAAAAAATCACTAACTCCATGAGTCATGTGGACTTGGATTCATTGGCGAGTAGTCCTGTGATCCCATCTTAGTGCGGGAGACAACAACGTAGACCCTGAACGAGTATCCACTTCCTAAGGTCAACTCTGGGCTGTTAATGGGAACATGAAAGTAAGTGGGAGGGGAGTTTTTCTCTGCCACTGGTGTCCATTCAGGTCAAATTTTCCTTTTTATTCATCGTTATAACAGACTCCTGCAGAGAGACAGTTCCAATATCCCATCAGGGTCTCCATCCTATGAGAAGTCTCCTGGATCAGGGGCATTCTAGCAAAACTAAGAGTAAATTGACAATCTATAAATCAAAATGGAGTTACATGCCCCCTACCCCCAACCTAATATATACTGGTGAATAGCAACAGGATAGACATAATACAAAACTTAATTCTGAAAAGGGAAAATTAAAAAATAATACCATGGTAACTAGACTCATTGTCAAGCTGGTAGAATAATTCCTCATGTTAAGCTATCTGGCAGCCTTTGGTGCCACATTCTGAGGCAAACCTCCTTGTTTACTATCCTGCCAATGTCTAGCTCTGCTTCCAGGGAAGTTCTTGCATGTCCATTATCTCCATGGTCACATAGGAAGTAGACATTAGAGCATCTTCCCAACTTGGGAGCTTCAGAATGCTGACAAGTTGCTTCCTACTCATTGGACAGATTTAGGGAGACCAAGTTTGCTTTAAGAACTGAACAATAGCCTGGCTGGTAGAACAGTGGATAAGGCTCCAGCCTGCGAACCCAAAGGTCGCAGGTTCGATTCCCCAGCCAGGGCACATAACCAGGTTGCAAACCAGGTCTCCAGTCAGGTCTGTAGCTGGAGGCAGGTAAAAGGCAACCATACATTGATGTCTCTCTCCCTCTCTTCCTCTCTCCCTTCCCCTCTTTCTAAAAATAATGAAATAAAAAATCTTTAAAAAAAAAAAAAAGAACTGAACAATAAAAGAATTTCAGAAGCCTGATCCATGGTTTCTTTGGTAACACAATGATGCAAAAACCTTTAGAGGGTCACCAACTCTTTCTGTCAACTCTGGCTGCAAGGAAATAAAGACAGGGTTCTCATCTGTATGTTGCTTTTTAGCCTAATAATTCTGATCTTTTGTTTACTTACTTCTTTGCCTATCAATCACTGCTGCTCAATTAAAGAGGGACTACCTAATAAAACAATTGGCTTCAATTGGAAGGCAGTGTGCTTAATCTAGCTGTTCCTAATGGGCTGGCTGGTTCCCATTGTCACCTAGTCATGTGTGTGTGTGTGTGTGTGTGTGTGTGTGTGTGTCTAGTTTTATCGCTGGTTGGCCTTTTGATTTACAGTAGAGATTAATTTTAACTCTGCCTCAGTGTGGACACAAATGCCTTTGTTTCCTGTGAGGACTGACTGAGAAGGGCCTGTGTGATAAGACTTTAGTCAATTAAAACTGTGGGCCCAGAGGGGAGCAAAAAGGGGATGAATGTAATACAACAATAAAATTAAAATAAAAAAAAAAAAAGTCATGTTCCCCAGGAAACAAACAAAAACAAACAAAAAAAACTGTGGGCCAAAGAAACAGAAAGCTTACCTTGCCAGAGCTTCTTTCTCTCCTGTTTTGGTTAGTTCTGACTTGAGTTCACTTCTCTGGTAGGAAATGGCATGCAGGTAAAAAAAAATTGTAACTTGAAAAGAAATTAACAGCTAACAGGCAATAAGAGTATGCGTTCAAGTTCTAGTTGGTACACGACCTTACATACAAGATCTCTCCAGGTGAAATTTGGCAGGTGTTTTGCTACAGTATACTTATGATCAATGGCTTTCCAGCCTCTGTGTCCTCACTACATGCCACCTAAGAACTAAGCCAATACTATATTTTTAGGTGTAGTTCATACAGCCCCAACTCTCCAGGTACCATAGACTATTTTAACTGGAATATCAACACAATCCTAGTCTCTGATGTTATTCTGAAATATTTTGATATTTCAAAATCATAAAAGCTTAAACAACAGAGTTGCTTGTTTGCCTCTTAATTAGAAGTCAGCTAGGGAGTCCAAGGCTGAAGTAGATGCCATAATTATCAGGGATCCAGGCTCTTTAGATGTCCTTGTCTGACCAGTCTCAATGTGCCATTTCTAGCTAGAGGCATGGCTATTCCTGGTGTCACCAATATATTCACCTTCCAGGTACAGTGGGAAGAAGAGGTCTCCTTTCCTTTCCTCAAGGGCAAAATCCAAAGCAGAATACTTCGCAATGTCATACCCTTTACCAGATTTAGGTTGTAGACGAGAAAACTTTTCCTCAACCCATCTTAGGTTTTCCAACTGAGACCCAGTAAATCAGACTGGTCAAGGAGAGACTAACCCAGAGGAAAACAAATAGAAATTTACTTGTTTACTTGTACGTGCATTGTGCGTGGGCACATGGGAGCACCCAGGAATGAGCGGCCCAAGAGCAGGTGAGGACTTGGGTTTATGTACCATTTTAGGTTAAACAAAGGAAAAATGTTTGGGGCATTCCAAGCAGGGTGGGAGGCAAATTAAGGGAAGGTGACCAGATAAGTAAACAATGGTTGTTAAGGTTTGCTAAGCAGATTTAAATGAATGGGCATTTGACACAAGTTGTTAAGAACCTCCTGTTTCAAGTGCAGGAGACATGTTTATGCACGGAAATTTCCTTTTTAAATGGAAATTTCCCTTACAAAGACAAAATGTGTGTCCTGTTTTTAGAGCCTTTCCTGATTCTGCCACACCTCTTTCAGTGGCCTTGATTTAGCTTAAAATAAAACCACTTGCCAGAAAGGCATATTTTGGGTGGCATATTCTAGTACCTACCCTCAAAGTCACATGGCCACACAGCTAAAGGGTACCTAGGAAATGTTGCTGATATGCAGTTGCTTATCATTTAATAAGATGTGAATGGGTATCTGGGGAAAATCCAGCAGTCTTTTCCATTCATTTGTATGTATAGCTAAAAATAAATAACAAGTAACTATTTGTAATATTATCTGATATTTTATACTAGAATCTATTCTAGTAAAAGTGCTAGTCAAACCCACAGAATTAGCTTCTCCATTCATTAATGCATCAAAACCGGCAGTTTGCAACCTATGGGTTCAGAAAGCAAGTTCAGGATTTACATGTTTCATCAAATTCTGCACCCTTGATTATTCAAGAAGGCTTTCATTTACTGATAATCTCGGGAGCAGGATAATTGGAGGAGCAAAAACGAATCTACTCCTAGATATCAGACAAAACCACACAGATAAAAGGGAAGAAAGAATAAATAAACCTCTCATACAAGCCTTTAACTGGAGACCTTCACAATTAGGCATAGAAAGCTTAGAGATGAAAGTAACCCAAAATGGTAACATATGGCTGTGAAAGTGCTTTTCATACCCTGTGGTTCACTACTTTTGCAACTTGAAATGGATAACCAACTCCCATGACCACACCTCAGTTTCTTAGGATCCCTTTGAGCTTACAGTCACGTCCCTTTTTAGACTGCATTTATCCCAGCCCATACGAGGACAGGGAAGAGCAGCGTGTCTTTTTCTTAGCATGGGTCTGAGGGTGTACTCCATATGGCTGGGCTTCACAATAGAAAAAAAAACATACATGTACATCTTTAAAGAACTAGGTGAAATAAGTCAGTCAGAGAAAGACAAATACCACATGATTTCACTTACATGTGGAATCTAAAAAACAACAAAAATGAATAAGTAAAATTGAAACAGACTCATAGATATGGAGAACAGAGTACTGGTTGCCTGGGAGGAGACAGGGTGGGGAACTGGGTGAAAAATATGAAAGGATTAAGAAGTACAAATTGATAGTTACAAGACAGTCATGGGGATATAAAGTACAGCATAGGGAATATAGTCAATGATACTGTAATAACTATGTATGATGCCAGTTGGGTACCAGAAATAACAGCAGGGAACACTATGTAAAGTATATGATTGTCTAACCATGCCACTAGGCTGTACACCTGAAACTAATACAGAATAACACTGAATGTAAACTGTAACTTAAGAAAGAACTAATTACTTTCTTTTTTAATATATCTTTTATAAGTTTCAGTTTTGGAATGACATGAAATCTGGAGAAAAATAGTGATTTTTCGTGGGTAAAAATTTCACCCATAAACAAGTTTTTATGTAAGTGTTCAAACAAAAATGAATCTTAGACAAAGCTTTATTTTTAAAACATGGTTTGAGGCAATATATTGACACTTCAAAGAAGGTGGGGATGCTGATTTGGAGGCTTCTGAGTTTTTAAAATTATATAAATAAAATACTTGTAAGTAACATATGCCATAAATATTCTTAGTCACAGAAACAACTAACTCAACATTGCATAAGTATTTCCAAGGCAGATATAGAACAGCAAATTCATTTCACAGTAATAAGGTGTTATTCTCCTACCATCACAAGCTAACAAAGAATCTGCTCCTTTTCCAAACAGCCACCCACCCCCCAATATAGAGGACTGTATCTCACATAATTATCAGTTTTCTTTCTTCTTCAGTTCAGTCATACTTGGTAATTGATTACTGGTCAGCTGTCAACAGCATTTTCACATAAAATAGTATACTACCCAAAAACAACTTTACCACTAACCATTAGAAAAGCTGTGTCATAAAGTATATACAGAGTTTTCTGCTATCGTATACCAAAAAAAAAGAAAAAGAAAAAGAAACAGAAAAAAAAAAAAGAGTAATTCCAAGCAGATGACATTTCAATGATTGTATTTCAGAATTATTTTTCTCTTTTATATTCACCCTCCCCTTTACCCCCACTCCATACTCCCCTCTGGCTGCCATAAAGAGTCCAATTGATCTAGCTACCTTCTTTGGCTCACACAATCTTCATAGTGACCCACATTAATTCCACCTATGCATGCAATTTTAATGTCCAATCCTGTTCCTCGTAATCTTGTACTTGAACCTTGATCTATGCTCCATCAACCCAAATATGATGTGACTCTAGCTCAAACATTTGTGTATGGTATCTGCTTTATCGGAAATTGGTATCCTTCTTTTAATAATCCCATTGCTGTTCTGGCTGGGTGGCTCAGAAGGTTGCTGGTTTGAGCCCCAGTCCAGGCACATACCTAGGTTGTGGGTTTGATTCCTGTTAGGGAGTGTGCAAGAGACAACTGATCAATATTTCTCACAGTGATCTTTCTCTCTCTCCTTTCCTCTTTCTCTACAATCAATGGAACATAATCCTCAGATGAGGATTAAAAGCAACAATAATAATATCAGTAACAGTAATAGTAATCCCACTGCCACCTCCCCTCCCGAATGCTCTTTTAAAATCTCATGCTTACTTAACACATGCACTATAATTGCTTGTGTTCTAACTGCTCTTTCTTTCAGACCATGAACACCTTAAGAATATTGCCAGCACCAAGTTCATCTTGTTTATGCCAGTATCTAGAACAGTGCTGCGCATAATAGCACCTTAATGAGGCTGCTTCAATTAAGAACTCATCAATGCAAGAGTATGAAAGCACTCATAATAGCCAGAACATGCAGTGCCATGGAGCAGGGATGGGGGGTGGGGAAGAAGGGGGAAGGTTGTGAGTTTTAAGGGGCAGAATGTTTAACAAGCTGTGCTCCAGGAAAGTCACCATGACATTCACATTTGCATCTCATCATTCTGACTCATGGGTATTTTCCCAACTTGAAGTTCATTTGGATTCAATTACAACCATATTTATAAAGTATTGGAGTGATGAATTGGGTAAACATTTTCATTCTCTCAATTTGTCAAGACTGAGATTTTGCCCAAGCCAGTAACAGGCATCCTTAAGAATCAGGCTCTGATGCTAAACCAAGTTTTATGGCCTGGCTTTTGTGGACTGGCAACACCTGTACAGCTTACATAGAATTTGTTCTGATGACCAATATCTATCTTCCAAACAATCAAAAAATAAAATAAAATAAGAGCCTTCCAGAAGAGACCAGAATTGGTTATCATAAAGCAACGTGGAGAAGTCATCAGAATAGTACTTTGAGCCCTGACAAAAATGTAACAAAATAATACAGTTGATCCTTGAAAAATAGAAGGGTTTGGGGCACCAACCTTCCCACACTCATGCAATTGAATATCTACTTAGAACTTTTGCCTCCCCTGAAACTTATGTACTAATAGACTACTATTGTCCAAAATCCTTACTGATATCATAAATAATCCATTAACACATTATGTGTATGGTATATCTATTATACACTGTATTCTTATAAGCAAGCAACCTGGAGGAAAAATATTATTAAGAAAATCACAAAAATACATTTATAGTATTTATTAAAAAAAAAATATGTGTATGAGTGGGCCTGCACAATTCAAACTTGTGTTGTTCAAGAGTCAAATGTACCTGGTTGAATATTGAATTTACTAATAAAACACCATACACAATGACAGAAAACATGATTGTTAGGTTCCTAAAAAATGCTGTATTATGCAAATCCATGTATGAAACAAAGAACTAGTACAAAAAATAAGGTTAGGTTACGAAAAAAATTTTAAATATACTATATATATTACATATATATTTTATTTTATTTTATTTTATTATTTTTAGAGAGAGGGGAAGGGAGAAAGTCAGAGACAGAGAGAAACATCAATGTATGGTTGCCTTTCACCTGCCTCCAGCTACAGACCTGACTGGGGACCTGGCTTGCAACCTGGTTATGTGCCCAGGTTGGGGAATCAAATCAGTGACCTTTGGGTTCGCAGGCACCTTATCCACTGTGCCACCAGCTAGGGCTTACTATTATATTTTCAAAAAAGAGAAATAATATTTATTAAAGCAATTTTCACCAAAAGTACAACATAGCAATATGTATTAAACAGAAAATATTATTTAAAATTTAATTCTATAGCTTGTTCAGTTACATTCTATAGCTTGTTCAGTTACAGCTCTCATTTATACATTGTTTTCTCTTAAATAGCCTTTAATTCATAAAAACCTAAGACTCTTAACATTTGAACTGAAATGACACGAGCCATAGTAAAAGGCACACAACCAGTTACATCTGTGTCATATATAAGAGAGAGTGGGGGTGAGAGAGAGGGAGAGAGAAAAGAAGAGGGAAAGAAAAGGAAGGGGAAAGGGAAGGGAGGAGAGGCAAGGGAAGGGAAAACAATGGAAAGGCTATACTTGGGTCTCACTTTCTCTGGAGAAAGTTTGAAGGCAATTAGAACTGTTTTCTTCTTAGGAAGAGTGGCCTGAGGCCTTACAGACTGCTAAAAGGTGACAGTTCTCTCTTCTGTTCTTTCTAACTATGCTGATTTTTTTCTTAATATTAGAGAGAAATAATTTGGAAAAAAACAACCAACCAACAAACAAACCACAATCTTTGAGGAAAAAAACCACATGAATCTTAAACATAAAATTTCACAAAAATGCAGGAATTGACTCAGGTATAAAGCCATCATCAATTCCACAGGGTATAAGAGACCTATGGAATCAGCCTCCTTTGTAAACAGTTGTTTTTTTCATGCATCTTGCACTTCCCTACAGGTGAACTCAAATAGACAGAGAAATAACAGGTGTAACGTACTATTTTAGGGTTCATCAGGCAGCAAGATAGAATTTGATTGCTCATTTACTCAGTTGTTCAGAAAATATTTACTATTTGATCAGTAGCTCTCAATGAAGTAGACCCCAGAGGGAGCTACTAGCAATCAAGACAAGTTGCTTATAATCCAGTAGAAGGAGAAAAACATATAAGGCAATATATGTATAATATACATATTACGATTATACGATTGTTAGGGTCCTAAAAAATGCTGTATTATGCAAATCCATGTACAAAAGAAAGAACCAGTACAAAAAATAGGGTTAGGTTACAACAAAAATTTTTTAAATATACTATTATATATATTTAAAATTTTATTTTATTATTTTTTAGAGAGAGGGGAAGGGAGAGAGGCAGAAACAAAGAGAAACATCAATGTATGGTTGCCTTTCACCTGCCTCCAGCCACAGACCTGGCTGGAGACCTGGCTTGCAACCTGGTTATATGCCCTGGCTGGGGAATCAAATCAGTGACCTTTGGTTCACAGGCCAGAGCCTTATCCACTGTGCCACCATCCAGGGCTTACTATTATATTTTCATAAAAGAGAAATAATCTTTATTAAAGCAATTTTCACCAAAAGTATAACATAGTAATCTGTATTAAATGATGTTTTCTTCACCATCACTACTAAGCACCATTAATGAAAAATTTCAAAAGATATCTTGTACTCTTAAAAGCTCTTATTACAGTCCATATTGTTTGGAGATTTCTCTAATTCTCAAATCATGTTAGAGTGAAACCATGTTCTAGGATGCCATGTTGTACGAGGGTTTTCACCAGTTCTCGAACTGTGTTAGAGCAAAATTGTGTATAGAAGTGTTGTTGTTTTAGCGGGGGGTTACCTGCATATATATTCCATTCTTTTTCTAATTTTATTTGTATTGTTGACACTATTATAGATATCCCCATCTTTCCCACCTCCATCCAGCCCTTACCTCCTGTTCCCTCTAGCCATCACCACACTGTTGTCTGTGTCTATGGGGTATACACACATGTTCTTTAGCTAATCCCTTTAACTTCTTTCATCCATTCCTCCCTCCCCACTTCCCTCTGTTAGAGGTATTTTTCCATGCCTCTGTTCCTAGTTTGTTCATCAGTTTATTGTGTTCATTAGAGTCACAGTGTAGTCGTGCGGTAACCCACTTTTAAAGGTTTTGACTGTAGGCTTTCAGCATATGGTGGGGGGAACAAAGAATTCTACCAACTTGTCAAGGAACAGCTTCATAGAACATATAAATGAGGTTGGAAATGGGACAGCAAAGACAGATATGGGGTTGGAAAATAGGGCATTTGAGCAACTACAAATGTGTTGATCTGACTGGAAGATATGAGGGAGAGCTGATAAGGAGTGAAGTAGAAAGATAGTAAAGGATCTCATAAAAGCCCCTTGAGATCACACTAGAGGTTTGAATCTCATCTTGAAGTCAATGAAGAACCTTTAAATAGGAACAACAGGGAGACCCTCCACTACTGGAAAATATTCCAATAGCCCATGTGAAAGATAATAAAGGCCTGAATGAATCAGTGACAGTAAGGATGGAAGGAAGAGGTAAAACCAAGAGATGTTCCTCACTAAATATATATGAGCACTAGCTTAGTTTCTTGCAAATAGAAATCAGTACATATACTATATTGGATATATTTGTTGTAGTTATTACTTAAGCAGATAACTTTTCATAGTGTAATGGGTTCACAAAAAGCTCCTGTTTAAAGAATGTATAAGAATACTTCTATTTCCAGCAATGTAACATGAGACTTAAGCATGACTAGTCTATGCAGGAGTCCTGCACTTTGAGGAGCCTGAAATGGTCCTTCTCTGGCCATGACCATCTTCAAAGGCTAAAAAATATGGATTCAGGAAGACCTACCCAGTCAGATCTCTAGCTCTCCTCTTCCAGGTCATGCTCCTGATAAACAGAACCCCAATTCCATGCGCATGTGACTTTAGTCTACTCCACGTTTTGCTTAGGTTTCTCTCCTGTGTTGCTCATCCTAACAGTAGGCTGAGCCACTGGTATTCACATCCCTAGGCTGGAGGGGTGAATAGGAAAAGCTGTTTACAGGGGCAGGGATGGTGCTTGGATGCATGGATGATATGTCTACATGCAAGTGGGGAAATCCCCTACATTAAAGGATGGATACAAGGGTAGGTAGAGAAGGGAACAGGCTCCAAGCTACAGTCCAGGGGCTATCTGTGTACAGATACAGGAAGAACCCAAGGTTTCTAAATTCAAATTTGAACTTTCACATCATTATGAAGGCTTACTTGTCAAGACTGGAAGACAAAACATATTTTATTCATTGACTTAATTTACAATGTTTAAACATGTAGATACATAGGCCTCTATTTGTACACTTTTTCTGAGCCCCACAAAGATCAGGGAAGAAACTTTATACAAAACTGAACTTTCATGAAAATCTTTACCCAACAAAATTCCTACATTGCATAAAATTCAACAAATGCTTACAAATACAGAGATGCTTTCACAAGAAGGGATATTTCTAATGTCATAAAAAACTAGACACATGAAGTATAAGAAAGATGAAAAGGTAAAAGATTAAAGAGAAGTGTCTTCCAGTTCAAAGAAGAAAATAAAAGGAAAAAGGGAGCAGTAGCTATTTCAGAGAAATAATGTTGAAAACTTTTAGAATTTATAAAGACATGATTCTCCATGTGCAGGGAGCTTAATAATTCAAAGCTGTATATATAAAAACTAATTGAACCCTAAAATTACAACAAAAATTCAAAAAAGAGGGAAGCAGCTTAAAGTAATTATGCAGGAAATATATAATATGCACTAAGGAGTAAAAATGGCACTGACAAGAAAGTTCCCATAGCAGCAAAGGGAGCCAAAAGACAGTAAAAATATCTTAACATTACTGAAGTACACATATGACTGATCAGGCAAGAGCCAGGGCACATATAAACATTTCCAGATAAAGGTGGGTAGCTTATTGCAAATAGAAACTCACCAAAAGAACTTGTTTTGGAGAAGGAAGAAATCGAATCCAGGAACATTTCAGAATCGAACATTTCAATTGAGAATAAAGAAAACAATAGACAAACATTTAGATAAACTGACAGTAAAGACTGATCATCATTATAGTGTCTAATTTGGGGCACGTTAGGGGTTCAATTGGGTCCCCCTGAAGTCCTAACCTCTAGTAGCTCAGAATGCAACCATATTTTGAGATAGGGGCTTAGTGAGGTAATCAAGTTAAAGCGGAATCATTAGGGTGGGCCCTGATCTAATGTGACTGGAATATTGATAGAAAGGGGAAATCTAAACATGGAGACAGACATGGAGTGAAAACAATCTAAAGAAACACAAGACAAGGAACCAACCTTCCTGTCAGAGCCCTCAGCAGTAACCAACCCTGGTGATACCTTGATTCTGGACCACTAAATTCTAACATTGTGAGACAAAAAATTTAAGTTATTAAGCCACCCATGTGTGGTTTAAAAAAAAAAAATAAAGGAAGTTAGAATTATAATTTTGTAATTAAGAACATGTTAAACTTTCTAAGATCCAAGAATATTAACATTTAATATTAAGTTAATCATGCATATAAAATTTTTGATGAATAGGTGATTGAAATAGGGGATGTATAATCAAAATCAATTAAGGGAAAAATAGAATTTAAAACTAAAACCTCACCCTGACTGGTGTGGCTTAGTGGGTCATTCCACTGACTGGAAGGTCCTGGTCAGGGCATATTCATGAGTCATGGGTCAGGCCCCTACAGGGCCCAGTTTGGGATGTATGAGAGGCAACTGATTGATTTTGCTGTCGCACATCAATGTTTTTCTTTCTCTCTTTCTCCCTCCCTTCTGTTCTCTCTAAAAATAAATAAAAAATATTTTTAAAAGTTTTAAAAATTAAAAACCCTCAATTTAATAAAAAAGATAATAAATGAGGAAATATCTAAAGGAGGGGAAATTAGAGGAAAAAAAAACAAAGCACAAAGAGAGGGTAGAAATACTTGCAAATGTAAATATTAAGTGAACTAAATAAATCTAACAATTGAAAGGTAAAAATAAATTATATTTGAAAAAGCAAAATATAGCAATATCATTTGCAAAGATTCATCTGAAATAGATGGGCATATTCACATACAACCAGGTGCCTATAAGAACATCTAAGAAGCACTTTGAAAAAAAGAATTATAAGACAATTATAGGAATAGTTATAAGAGTAAAATACCCTTTAGGTAGGTCTTTAAAATACCTTTCTAAATTAAAACACTGAGGCTCCAAAAAGACTGCTTTCTTAATAGCATATTTTCTGCACTAGTAAGTATAAATCAATATTATACCATTATGAGATAACTTTTTAAGCAACCTTGATATTCATAAAATCATTAGTATTATATTTGTCTAGAGACTGCAAAATAAAATAAAATTTCAACTAAGAACATCTAAAATACATATTTTCAATTTTTTTTTAGTTCAATCATATCCTAGGTCAGCTGAAAATTAATGTAATAATTACTTATAACTTGATGGACCGAACAATGACTATTTACAACTCAGTAATCTAGAAAAGAATGATTCCATATATGTGAAAGGGTATAATTTTAAAGACAGAAAATAACATTTTTTATTTGCTGGAAGAGCAATCATTATTGATTCCTTTTGTTCAGGGTTATATCATACCTGTTTCTTAAATAATAAAAAAACATGATGACCATAATGTAAGTAGCATTGAATAATACATTATGAAGTGCTAAAATGATGAAAAAAATTAAGGATAGTTGACTGCCTCACATTTAAGTAATAGTTACACTACTAAGGACTTTTGGAACTGGTTAATTCTTGGTTGCATATGGGGAAGGAGAAAGGGAGGCAGCCCTGTTGCAGAATATTTAACAGCATCCCTAGCCTTTAACCACTAGATGCCAACAGCACCTCCCTGGTTCCTGTCACTCCATCTCCCTCCAAAGCACAAATGAACAAATGTCTCTTATGGGGCAAAATCATCCTTGGTTGAAAATCACTGACTTAGAGTATTTCTCACTCCCTTTTATTTTTTTCTTAGTGATACTTCTTCAGCAATCTCAATTTCATTTAGTTTTATTTTAGATTGAATGTATGCCCAACATATAGCCCAGGAAACTGGATTTAAGATAACTTCATCTGCCATAACTATCCAGATAATTCAGATCTTTTACAGGCCATTTTTAAAGTACAGGTCATTTATAGTTCTTTTAAAAAAGCTACTAAGGAAGCTGATTAGCATTCATTTGGGCTGGTTCTCAGCTGCAAATAGAGTCTCAGTGCAAAGTTAATTTAGAGAGGAATTCACGAATTTCTTGCGCAACTCAGAGGCAAGAAAGCAGCTTGGCTATCTTCCATAAGATTTTCATTTATACATGAAATTAAAGGAGAAAGTAAAACATCAATTAAACTATAATTTACTTTGCTCAATCAAAATGTTCTTTTTAAAATTATTTTTAATATATTTTACTTATTTTGCTATTACAGTTGTCCCAATTTCCCCCCTTTGCCCCCCTCCACATAGTGCCCAATTTCCTCCAGCAATATCCCCCTTAGTTCATGTCCGTGAGTCATGCATATAAGTTCTTTGGTTTCTCTATTTCCTTTGTTCTTCCTAACTTCCCTGTCTATTCTGTGTACTTTTATTTTTCCTTTTACATTCAGACAATTCACCATTTAAGTATTGCCTCTGTCAGTTTCTCAAATTATATTAATACAAAGTTTTATTTTCATTATTCCAAAATGCCTACATTAATTCATTTGTTTAAAGAATTATTTTAAGTAATGTGAATTGCAATATTACCAAACACATGCAAAAATACATTTACACCCATAATTTTTACACATATTTAAAGTACATACTAGATTTGAAGAGTTAATACAAAAAATTTAAAATATGCCAATAGCTTACATAATTATTATGATAAATGATAGTGTTTTAGATATATTGTAGCAAAATTAAGCAGATTTTTTTTTCTTTAATACTTATTTTACTCTGGAATGCTATTTTTGTGAAATATATCACAGAAATTATATACTGCAGAACTCACTTTTATGAAAGTTGTCCTAGAGACCGTGCCAAACCCATAGTAAAAAATGAATTTGGTTTTTGAGTCAGATCATCCCCATTCCCATAGTACAACTCAACTTTATTTTAAGCTACTGGAACTACAACTTATTCTTTTTGGAGTTTTCCATCTTAAATAGTAGATTTATTTATTTATTTATTTAGGCTGTGCACAGGTCTTACTTCTTTCAATACCCTTTGTTTTTCCTCAACATGTGTTTTACAAGTTGAAGCCTTCAGAAATAATGGCACTTGCAGTGCTCAGCTGGTCCCCAAAGTAGAAATTATTATGTCTGCTAAATTGAGGTAAAATATAAAAATCCCTAGGAGTTAAATAATTTTGTAGAATAGTATTCTAGCTCTTTTTTGAACTTCTGGTTGACTTCCTATGTGGTCCTAAACTAACCCCTGAACTATTTAAGAGTCTGTTGAGGTAGAGATTATGTATGTTCACATTTCAATAATCAAGTTTACTATAGCATTAATTCCTTTTTTCAAGCATTCCCAGTTTGGGGGCCTTCATAACTGGGAATGTATATTTCCACAATTTAGTTGAAAGGAATCTCATCTAATTTACGTGCTAATACGAGAATATATATTGTCTATGTACATGTATCATACAGTTGAGTAGTTTACAACTTCCATCCAAATTGGTCTTCATTCTCAGCATCTTTTCCAGCCTAAAGATTGACTGATTTCACAACACACCCATGTCCAGTTGGTTGCTATTTAAAACATAAATTGCTAACAAAATCTATATATTACACACCCACAAATAAGCACATATTTTGTAACAGTGAATAAGAAAGATAGCATGTCTATGTAATATACATCAACATTTTCTTACTTTTTTCTTTTTCCTTAACTGCATTCTGATTTTTCTGAGTTATTGCAAGTAACCTGATTTTCCCATATTGTGAAATGATTACAATCTAAGAAAACTTAACCTTAAGTAATACAGATACAATATACAAAATTGTACCTTTAGTAAAATCTATTTATAACAAGAACACGTTAAAGCATTCATAAGTTTAAGTTGGTTCTTATCCATTCAGCTGCTCTATGTCTTTTGATTGGTGCATTTAATCCATTTATCTTTGTACCTGTGTTCCTGCCTATCTCTCTGTTTCTACATCTTCTTAAAGCAGACCCTTTAGCATCTCTTGCAATGCTGGTTTGGTGGAGATGTATTCTTTTAGACTTCTTTTGTCTGGGAAGCTCTTTATTTCACCTTCCATTTTGAATGACGGCTTTGCTGGGTACAGTATTCTTGGTTACAGGCTTTTGTTTTTCATTGCTTGAAATATTTTTTGCCACTCCCTTCTGGCTTGTGTTTCTGTTGAGAAGTCAGCTCATAACCTTATGGGAGCCCTCTTGTGTATTATCTGTTTCTCTCCTGCTGCTTTTAGGATTCTCTCCTTGTCTTTGAAATTTGCCATTTTCATTTTGATGTATGTTGGAGTGGGCCTGTTTAAGGGTCCTTAGGACCCTCTGTGCTTCCTGAGTTTGCATGACATTTTCTCTCCTCAAGTTAGGGAATTTTTCTGTCATTACTTTTTCAAAGAGGTTTTCTATCCCTTGCTCCTCCTCTTCTCCTTCTGGTATCCTTATGATACAGATGTTATAACGTTTCATGTTGTCCTGCAGCTCTCTGAAAACCTCTTCATTCTTTTTCAGTCTTTTTTCATTTTGTTGCACTGCCTGGGAATTTTTTTCTACATTGACCTCCAGCTCGCTGATCTGATCCTCTGCTTTCTCTAGCCTGCTTTTGATTCATTTTACTGTGTTCTTCAATTCAGAAATGGTATTCTTCATTTCCTCCTGGCTCTTATTGATGGTTTTTATGTCCTTTTTAATGCTGGTGTAGTTCTCAGTAAGTTCCTTGCAGCTTTCCTAGAGTTCTTTGTAGTTTTCCTGGAGTTGTTTGTAGTTTTCTTTGAACTTGCTGAGCTCATTGAGCTTCTGTATCATCATTATTTTGAATTCCATGTCTGATAGGGTGCTTGCCTCTATTTCATTTTGCACTCTTCCTGGGGATTCCTCCTTTCCATTTGCTAAGGGTTTTCTTTGCCTCCCCATTTAAGGTGGCTCTTGTTTGTTTCTGCTTCTTAGATTGGTCTGCTTTGATTTACTGTCTTAGTGATGTGACCTTCTGTGGTGTAGAGATGCACTTTTTTTACTTCCTGGATCTAGGCTTGGTGACATTAGCTCATGTCCTAGTCTGGGCCTAGTCAGTCAGCTGGAGACTACCAGAGAGCCACTATCTTTGTCTCCTCTAGTTGTTAGTCTAATCAGTCTGTGATCAGTGGTCAATTTTAGGTACCTTTGTGAGGGGCAGATGAATTCAGTTGTTAATGCAATCAACTTGGGATCTGAGGTCAGGTTTAGACACTTCTGGGTGGGGTGGATTAATTCCTATGGGTGGGGCTGTGGCTTCCGCTCAGGCTCCCTCCCTTTGGAGATGAGTGGTCTGCAGGCTGTATGGGGGATGGTTCAGCACTGGACTCACGGGCTGCTCCCTCAGCTCTCTCCTTAAAGCCACTGACTCAAACTTTCCCCAAGCTTCTCTAGTCCACTATGCCCTCCCTCTGCTTGAGCCCAAGGTATGTGGGTGCCTCTGTATTTTCATGTATGGTCCCTTTAAGAATGAGGTCTCTCTCTCAAGCTGGCTAAACCTGGCAGCTTTTTGCTTTTCATAGCTGGGTGCTATTTTACTCTCAGCTGTGTTGCTGTAGGCTGGGAAGCCCAGTTGAGGGTTTAGATCCCACCTTTTTCAGGCGGAGGTCCCTGCTGCTGAGATGTTTCTCCATCCCTTCAGCTGCTGCCCCATGGGAGCCCCACCAGCCTCTCACATCTCCACACTTCCTACCAGTCACATTGTAATGAATCAGCTATTCTGTTCTGTCTGTGGTTGTAAGAATTCTCTCCAGTTGGTGTTCTGTTGGTTATTCTGGATGATTTCTCTCGAACTTATTTGTAATTCCAGTTTGGTGCTTGGAGGAGATTGGTGTAGCTCCACTTACTCTTCTGCCATCTTGGTTCCAGACCAAAATATTCTGTTATTCTTGTTTCATGTTTTCCCTCGTTCACTCTACACTATTGGAGCTTATGAAAGCAAATTCTAGACATTACAAGATTTCATTATTAAATACTTCTATATATACAGTTCTATTTTTATAACTCCTTTTTGTAAGGTAACCATAACATTGTTACATGTAAATTAAAAATAAAATTATCCCATCAATGAATGTTCAGCTATCCTTGATTATCTCATAAATGTTGTCTAGTTGGTTCACAGTCCAAAAAAAGTTAAAGGGTTAGCATTCTGTTAATCTATCATGAACATCTATTTCAATCTACAACAATTCCCTCCTTTCTTTTTCTCTAGTCCTTTTGGTCAAAACCACTGGGTTATTTTTTCCTATATAATTTTCTAAATTATGGATTTTACTAACTATACCACCTTAACATTTAACTACCCTCTCCTGTATATATTTTTAATTTGGCATTTAGATCTAGATGTTGATCAGACTCAAGTTGACATTTTGGCAAAAATATTCCATACCTTTTACTGTATAGCTAGTTCTCTATAGCATTGTATCTGAAGGCAAAAAAAAAAAAAAAAAAAAAAAAGAAGTGGTTTCCTTATTTGTGAAGTTAACACCCCCATCTTGCTTCATTCTTTATTAAATGTCTAGTTGCTCAAAATTAGGTATTTAGCATTATGCAGCTCTAGTGTATACAAGTATACCACACTGACAACTGGTTTCCTTTAAAATCACAGTGGGCTCATTATCAATGATTCTCTCTCTATTCTTGAATGGAATCTAAATCATGTTTGAGCTGTAGCAACATCATTGTGGTAAGTGGATAACTTCCCAAATATTATTTGAAGTGGTCAATTCAGATGTACAATTACTGGTATATTAGATTAAAACAAAAAAATTCCATGGCCTTAACACACTATAAAGTTGGCTGCAAAACTAATGATAATTCATCCCTAAGGTGTGAGTAATGCTTTAGACCTTACAAAGCAGTTTTATACTCATAATTTCATTCATTTCTCAAGACAGATGAGAGGTGCTCCTGGCAAGTTGGCTATGCCTGTGGAGTTGCACGCCTACCTGAATGTCCATCTGGTGTCCTCCAGCAAAAGGGGGCTGACAGGTGATAATGTGATTTTCTTTAATGAATGCAATGTTCCTACCAGAGATTGCTCATTTAATTAAAAAAAAAAAAAACTTTAAAGTATGAAAATTGAAGTGGCAAAATTGGACTTATTCTTGATAGATTATACTATAAAAAAAGGATGCACAGGTTGAAAGTGACTGTAGGAGTCATCCTCATCATATCATGGGAGAGGAAACTTATACCAAAAGAGAGAAACATAAAAAATGATGCAATCATCTGTGGGCACTATGTTCCTGTTGATTAATGCATAATTAATCACAAAGATTTTTATTATCTGTACACAAAAATATAGTATTGTCCAATGCTACACTAGACTGAGACATTAAAAATTCAAAATCAAATCTCTGTGAGAAAATGTTGACAGAAGGTTTGTCAGGGAAATGTATGCACTAATTCCTAGCCAGGCTGTTACAAAGACAGAAAATGAGTAAAAAATAAATCAAACATATGGATGCTCACGAACACAGAAAAGATTATTTAACTTAATTATATACATAAAACTTGTCAATTCTGGTTTGATAAATATTTGAGGGTCTTATATATTCACAAATCTAACCTGGTGCTGTAGAAGACATAGCTGGGCATCAGAAATAGCCTTTGACTTCAACCACACTGATTAATGAAAAATGTCATACACTATTTAAATGAAGTGATGACTGTTATAAGTGCTATTAAAATGTTATAGGTAAAAACTATAGAAAACTAATTCTATCTGGAGGTAATATGACTTCACAAAGGAGGTAGAATTTTAAAGATAAAAATAGGATTCAGGCCTTTAGGCAGAGAAAACAGCATGAACTAAACACAGAGGTTTAAAAAAAAAATCAGGTCATCTAGAGAAAATAAAATACCATGGTTTGACAGAAGAGCAGTATAAAGGAAGGCTAAAGGCAAGAGATAAAAGCTCAGTCTGAGTGCATTGGATTCCACACTAGGAACTAGAACTTTATTTTCATGACAATGGAACACTATCAGGGGATTTTTAAACAGGGACACGTATATTTACTACAAAGATGTAGACAGGTTCTTCTAGTAACTGTAATAAAGATTCATTGAAAGGGAAAGAGTAGAGATAGTTGGGGTGAGAATGAACCAACCTCTTTCTTCAAATTAGGAAATGAAAATAGAGAGAGAGCCTTGGCTGGTGGCTCAGTGGATAGGTGCTGGCCTGCAAACCCAAAGGTTGTTGGTTCAATTCCCACTCAGGGCACATAACCAGATTGTAAACCAGGTCTCCAGCCAGCTCCATAGCTGGAGGCAGGTGAAAGGCAACCATACATTGATGTCTCTCTCCCTCTCTGCCTCTATCCCTTCCCTTCTCTCTAAAAATAATAAAAAATCTTTTAAAAAAATAGAGAGAGGAACATGAACAAGAGAGTTGAAGAAACAAATAACAAGGCCATGGTCATGTAACAGCTGAACCAACCTATTGCAATAATTTGGTGTTTCATTATTCACGTTTTTGTGTTTAAACTTCCATTTGAAATTTTAAGTAATATAATTTTAAAATCACAAGTTATATCAATTGTATAATAGCATGTATGTATAGATTCTTCCTTGAAATGATACCTAACAATGCCTGACTCAACAATCATTTAATGGATTTTTTAAAATGTCAAATGTGAAAAGGTTGTGGGCTGCAAACACCGCATTAACTATAACTAATAATTAGTGGCATTTACTTACCCTAGTATTATGTTTTAGTGACCCAGCTGAGAAACAATTGAAGACCATAACCATTATAAATCCTAGCTGCATATTCATCTATGGAGCCACTCAATGTTCATATATAATACAAATGGTTAGAAATAATATAGAAAAATATAGATCTTTCAAGGCCATCATAAGTTCTTAAAACTGGAAAAGATTTCTTGCATAAGAAGGGAGATATCTAAAAATAAAATGTATAAGTAAAAAATAGAATGCACTATATGATGATGAATTTGCCACCATCTAGAAAGAATACAAAGTACCTTATATACCAATCCATATATGAATATTTGAAAGAAAATATCAGAGTAGTTTATGTTTCTCTCTCTGACACAGAGACCAACATGAAGAAAGCCCTCAATAAACTATGCAATGTCAAGATTTCCATGAAAATTTTTGTTTTCATTGGATGTAACATTTCTGAACACAGTTCAATTCAACATCCTGTTGCAAAACACTGGAACAAACAGAATGCCTTCTGGTGTCTTCATGTCACCTACACCCCATAGACTCTCATCAGACTCTACTGCCACCCCATCAGGCAGCTTGGATAGCCCTCACGGGACTCTCTGTCTCCATTTGTGGTTATAGTTTATTGCTTTTTGTTTTCCTTTATCATGTGAATGATGTATTTTTCTATGTAAATTGACATTTCTCTTTCATGTTGAAATGTAGTCAACCTTCTCCTAAATCAGACTGAAGCATATATTCATCCATGGGTGATAGAAGACAAAGGCAAGTTGGGATGATTATAATAGTGATCAAAGAGACAAATGTTAATATTTAGTTTTCAATCATCTTGTCCATAGCCTCTTGGACTGACCAGGGAATAGCATCCTCATTTATCTATTCAACCAAAAATATTTCCTGGCTCTTTTATTCCAAATACCATTCTAAGCCCTAGAAATATAACCTCCTTTCCTCATTGATATATGCTAGTCATGTCTTCAGAAAAACAAATTGGTAATACTTTAGGTACTACATAGTCTATGGGGAAACAAAATCAGATTAAGGAGAATAGACATGTCAACTTGGGCTGAGGGGAGGTGAACAAAAAGTGTCATTTTTAAGAGGGCATCAACCAAAGCCTTACTGATAAGTTGACTTTTGAGCAAGTCCTGAATGAAAGGAGGTATTAAGTCACATGAATAACTGTGGGAGAGAATAACAGTCAAAAGAAAGAGCAAGATAAGAGCCTCGAGAAGGGAGCACGTGTGAGGAGATCAACTAGTGAGGCTGGAAGGAAAAAAAGTGAGGAGAACAGTGTTATCTGTGCCCAGGTTTTAAAAGGTGACTGAGTAATGACACAGAGAGTCTAATGTCACTGAAGGAAGAACTTATTGCCCACAGTTCCCTAGAGCAGACATCATGCCAGACCACATAGAGATACTTATGGATGCACTAGGTTTGGTCAGGGGGCAGAATCAAGGGCAAAAAGAAAGCACAGGTCACAACCTTCATTGGGATTCCCATTGGAAAGGCAAAGCAAGGCAACCAGTTTAGGATTGATTGGTTTCATTAATTCTAGTGGACTCTGGAACATGGAACTGTCCATAGCCATCTGGTATCTGGCTGTGGGTTGATTTAGGCAGAAAAAATATCAGCTTGGTCTATGAGAGTTAGATAAAGGAGTTGGTTGGTAGTATGAACTCAGGATTAATTGGAGGGTTTGCAATAGGATTTTCCTGTGCCTGCAAAAACAGTATCACAGAGATGTAAATACATTTGGCCATTAATTTGGAACTGTGACTAATCAATGCAAAATAGACAAAAATGCAATGTAGGAAGACATAATGAGAATGCAGTGGTAGGACACACGCTGGGAAAATAAAAGGAAGCAGGTGATCGATATCAGTGTCTATAAGCCATTATATGTTGGGATTTTACCCTAAATGGAGTAGGAAAGCTGTGGGAAAATGTTGAGCAGAGGGGAGACATAGCCTGACTTCCATTTTAAAGGGACAAATGTGGCTGCTGTGCTGTGGTAGCAGAAACAGGTTGTAGGAACAGAAAAGAATATTAGTAGTTTGATAATTGACTTATTAAATGTGAAGTGTCTGTTAGCCAGTACAGGTGTTAAAAGATCACTAGATTACATGAGTTTGTCTCTGACTTATATATTTGGAAATCCTTTGTGTATTTCAGATGGTGTTTGAGGCCATGAAACTCAATGAGGGGGCCTAGACAGAGAAGTACAATGACTGAGCTCAGGGGCACTGCAACATTGACTGAGATCAGGGTAAGGAGAAGAAACGGATAAAATAGAATTAGCAGTCATGAGGACAGAAGAGAACCAACCATCATGTTTTGAAGGCTCTGTGAAAAACCTGTTTTGAAAAGAGAGGAGTACCAGGTTTCAAACACTTGTGATGGCTTTAATAAGGTGAGATCTGCAAATTGACAGAGTTTAGCAGTTTGGAAGTCTTTGGTGAAATTAATGTGTCTTAATGAAGTGGTATGGATAAAAGACTAATCGGAGAGAATTCAAGAGAAAATGGAAGGAGAGAAATTTAAAATAGAGTATAAATGACTTCTGCAAAGAGTTCTCTTGTGCAGGGATACAGAGAATAGTAGGGAGCAGCTGGAGATAAATATGTCAAGGAAGTTGTCCTGTTTTTACTTTTTATTTTAAGATTTTATTTACTATTTTTAGAGAGAGGGGAAGGAAGAGAGGCCAAGAGAGAGAGAATCATCAATGTATGGTTGCCTTTCACCTACCACCTCCAGCCACGAACCTGGCTAGGGATCTGGCTTGCAACCTGGTTATGTGCCCTGGCTGGGAATCGAACCAGCGACCTTCAGGTTAGCAGGCTGGCACCTTAGCCACTGTGCCTTATCCACCAGCCAGGGCTTATCCTGTTTTTAATATATTGATATTCACAGTGTGTTTTCATGACTATGAGATTGAGTCACTAAAGTGCTAAAAAATATCCTGGATAGAGAGGGGAAACTTAACACAGAAATGCTATTAAGTAATAGAAGATAAGATCAAGTGATCAAACAGGAGTTGCTCTTAGATAGAAGGAGGGGCATTTTATCCATAGTAAGTAACACCAGGGACTGCCAAGTCTACAGATACAGGTACAGATATGATACGGTGGATGGGGAGGAAATTGTTTTCTGAAGGCTTTCTATTTTCTCAGCAAGAGCAAGCTAAGATTGGAGAGGAGGAAAACGTATTAGGTCATTTCTACTTCACATACCTAAAGCATGTACCACCCTCCCATGTCTGGCAAATAAATACTAATGTATCGCATCTCCAGAGGAGGATATAACAGAGTATACAATGCATGAGGGCAACCTCCACTTCATGTAATTCAAATGCGCCTCTTTGGGGAAGTGTTGCCTCACCCAACCTCTCTTGGGAATCTATTGTTTAGAATGAGTTTTCTCAGGATTCTCTTTGCCTGCAAATATGTTTCTACTAACTTTGTTCTTATTGCTTGCTGGACATGTTCAGGCTTTTATGATTCCTAGAAATAGATCAAGTCTTGGTTACAACTGAGACAGGTATTAATGTTGCACACACATGTAATGATCAGTTCATAGAAATGCTGTGAAAGGGCTTTGAGCTGAGATCTGAAGGAGGAAGAGGACAGACAAAAAGGAAGAAAGGAATGAACATGCACAAAGGCCCTGAAGCAGGCACTGGAGGGACTCTGGGGGCAGAAGCACAGAAAGTAAAGGAGAAAAGGGTGACAGAGACAGGGAGTGACAGGGTGAAAAGACAGGCTAGAGTTAGGTCTTGCAGAACTTCCTAGGTCATTTTTGGAATCTGGATCTTTAACATAAGACCAGTGGAAAGCCATTGAAGTTATTTAAGGAAAGATGTAATGGGATCAGATTAGCATTAAGAAAAAGTTCATAACTAAATATCCAAGAGGTGAGAGACTGGTTTTCATTTTCAGGCAAGTGAGCTCCACATGCAGGTTGCGGTTATTTAAAAGGAGCCATAGAGATTTAGGCATGCATAAATAAGGTGCTATATGTGTTTAAAGACAAAACAAAATTAGGAACATATGAAAGGAAACTGGGAAGGAAAGACTAATTGAGTCTTATTTAACTCTTCTAGCTTGTACTTAATTCTATACTCCACAGATTCTAACCATTAAGTTCCATTCCTGAATTTCCCCTTACTTTTCTTTCACCAAATCCAGTACTGGTTTATTTTATTTTCTTACTAGTCTTAAATACTGTCTTCTCTGTAGCTTTCCCAAAGATTCCAAATGCTCAGAACTTAAGCTCTTTATTTTATCACACACTTTCCCACCACTGTATTATTCCTTGCTTTTGAATTTTTCATCTCCAGTAAGTCATTCACAGCCTGTTAACTAGAGTGATCTCTCCCTCTGACCCTCTGTAAGAATCCCCCAGTCTTGGGGTAGGATTGAGGGGTCAACTAACATGTTTCCCAAAGACTAGGTTATCATTTGCTTACAAGCAATCAGGTAGAATTAACTTCACTGATAATTTGACCAATGTAACAATTATCAAAATAATGGTGTGCTGATGATTGGTTTTTGGCTACATTTCATTGGTAAATATTAGATTGATCCAAAATTTCCTTATGTAGTTCAGAGCCCTAACTATAGAAGGAAAAGTTTATATAGTTTTTAAAAACATGAGCTTTAATCAAGTTCTTAGGTATGCTATATGGTAAGCTTTAGCCAAGTTCTCAGGGTGTGCTATAAATGCAAATGCTAATAAAGAAATAGAAAGGTTAAAACATATTTTAAATTGTAACTAAGTAAATGTTTTTATATGTTCTTCTTAAAATGTAGATATCATTACCCTAAAGAATAACAGTTTGTGAGTTTTAATGTGCTTTCAAATTAACCTGTTTAGTAATGACAGTAACACCACTTAGGCTTTTTTATTTTTTATGTAATATATGTATATGGTTTTCAAGTTACAGACCTTTCATAGTGATAATGAATACTAATAGGGATAATATAATAGAACTATTCCAAAAATTCCTCTGAATCACTTTTGGTTCTTGCATTTTAGCCCAGCCTGGAGATTAATTTGGTTTAAGACTCTTTCGAGTTAATCCCATGAGTGATTTCTCTGTTGTAACCATCATTTTTTCCAGTTATCAGCAGTTTTAAATAAAATTTCATTAAAGTTCAGTATAGGATATTAGCTCTGGGCTTGGAAGGCTTACTTAGAATTATAGGAAAAAACAAGTCTTACTCTTGATATTTTACATAAGAAATAAATTTTCAAGATATGGAAAAGGACATTTCTTAGTTGCTTAAACAATGGCCATTCCCTCTTCTGCCCCTTCCCACTTTTTTTTTTTTTTTTTTTTCCCCACTGGTGGCTTCTACTTCTCACTCTAGAATCAGAAAATGTCAAATAGTCACCTACCATCTTTCTGGTGCATAGGCAGGGGACTCAATCTTCTTCACTGAGACCCAAGCTTAAGTTTATTGATAGACTCCTAGAAAACATTTTTGTTCTTTATAAAAGGAGAGGATGTGATGCCTGGAACAATGGCAACCTTCTAGTGACCAAGAGGAAAAAAAAAAAATGTATGGATTCAAGCTAATATACTGACATTGCACAGTATAAAGAAGAAAAGAGCATGGGTCCACGGGGCAATAATAACATATTTGAACTAAACTTGGAGCCAGAAAAATTCAGACTTTGTTATATGGCCTATTATATTTTCCTCTTACATAAATCATCTTTTGGGGGGAAAATGACCCGATGAAATCTCTAAGTAAATATGCTGATTGAACATTTCACTAGTGGTTACAAGTAGGAAAGTAATGGAGAGGTTTTTACCTCTAGATGTTTTTTTAACTGACTCTATCTTGGTTGTTCAGGTTGATAATGGTAAACAAACCTGGATCTAATGGATTTTAAGGCATGGCTGGCTACAAATACCATGCCAGCTACATAATTAACACAGTATAAATTAGGAGTTTTATGACCATTATATCTCCTCCCTTTGGTCAACATACCCTACATGCATCACTTGAGAGTTATATATTAAATCTGGGTCAGATTACATACTAATGCTATAAGAAAAGACGGAAAACTGTGTGATTAGTCTCAGGCTTTACCATATATTTTTATCTCTCTTTCCTTTGATGCCGCATCAGATCCTTGGATTTTGTGAATGTGAATTGACAATTGAACCTGTAGTGGTATCTGGCTGTCACCCTTCATAACTTTCATTTTCTAATGAGAAATAGAAAATGACAACTCAAGCAGGATAATTGTTTGGCAAAATGTCTAAACAGCAACACAATGTTTTCTTCTCTCTAACTCTGTATGGATTCTTCCTAACAAAAAGCCAGATTCTAAAACTACCCATGGATAAAATCATTTAAAACTGTGTTTTAAGATATAAAGAGGAAGACTGTATGTACATTATCATGTACATCAGAAAGCCTGAATTTTGAGCTGAGTTCAGTAAGTGCTTGTCTCATTTGATGAATGGGTGGAGGAGCATGTTTAAGGTAGAGGAGGATTATGTGCCTGAATATTTTAACGTCTTACTATAGAGACTTATATTTGCTTTCCAAATCCATTCTCTCCTTATGCAGTTTTAGAACGTTTTTGGTTGAGCACAAAACTACTTAACTTAACATTTTCCAACTGTCCTTACAGCTAGAGACTGCCTTGTGACTAAGTTCTGCACAGTGAAATGTGAATAGGGCTACCATGTGCAATTTCCAAATCATGGCCGTAAAGGAAAGAAACAGGTTGCAAGCCAGGTCTCCAGCCAGGTCCCCAGATGGAGGCAGGTGAAAGGCAACCATACATTGATTCTCTCTCCCTCTCTGCCTCTCTCCCTTGCCTGATCTCTAAAAATAATAAATAAAATCTTTAAAAAAACAAAACAAAAACATACTCTCCATTTTCCATTTTTATTCTTCTTTATGCTAATAAGCAAAACACATATTGTACCATGAGGTAGAAGCTGCTTGTTAAAGATGAAAGGGTAAAAACATAAAATAAAAAATAGGAGACTGGATATTTGATATTTATGGAATTACCATGCTAGACTGGACCAATTTCTTAGGCTTTCACATGAAAGAGGAAAAAAAAAAAAAAAAAAAAAAAAAAAGCAGTCCCTTTTGATCGAGCCATTACTATGTTTGTTCTCTACTATTGACCTGAAACAATAGTCAAACTATTATGTTCAATCATTCCCTCATAATGACTCAGCATTCACTCACTCCCTTTATATATTTAGTCCCTTCCACATATCAAGTTTTCATTTATTTTTTATTCCTTTTTTAAAAAACATGATATGCTCAACTAAAAGTGTTATTACTATGCAAAAAAAGAAAGTAGGTATTGGGGCACATCTAGCTGATATATTGAATTATTTTGGCAAGTGAATAAAATATAATTTCAGTGCCACATGGGCTTAAATATTATTTAACAAGTATATTTCCCAATTATCACCATCCACAGATTTTCCTCATCTGTTATTTTAAGAAAATGTTAACATTTGCCTGAAGTTCTCACTATAAACTCTTTATTGCACCATGAGCCTTCCCAAAATAATCAGGTAGTTTAAAACTTGTTCCTAGAAAATCTTTTGGTTGGAAAGATGTCAGTACAGAAGCTTACAATTATAACTTCTAAATTAAAAAATGTTTTGTGCATGTTAAACAGCAGCATTCTAGGTAAAAACACCTTATTGCTCACTTTGATAAGCATTTGGAAAGGGTGATATAAAGTCATTTTATTTTCTTCCACTTAGTTTTTCTTTTTGGCTTTATTTTTTGTTTAGAGGTTGTTTTATTTATTTTGTGTATTTATTTCCACTAAGCCATGAAAGGTGCCAAAGCAGTGAGAATGAAGAAAGTGCCTCAAAAATAAGACTTATGATTTGGAATGCAAATAGTAATGATAAAATTAAGCAATTTGCAAGAAAAGAATGTTGCATATGGATAAAGAAGTAATAGTGGGAAGTTTGATCTTTAAATAAAAGAGTAAATCATGCCATGTATGGAAAGAGCTTTTCAAAACATAATCACCAACTGAAAATGGAAAACCAAATCTGGACGGCTGGATCCATATTTTAGAAACTTTGCCAGATGTTGGACTCACTGGGAGGGCATTAAAATACTGATGTCTGCTAGCCTGTTCCCAGAGTTCTAATTTAATTGCTGTGGCCTGGATATCCAGATTTTTAAAAATCTCCCCATGCAGCTCTAATGTGCAGCCAAAATTGAGGATCACGAAATTAAGGTGACAGTGTCAATGCCAGATGCCGACTAGATAATGTTAACATGGGAGAAGGTTGAGAATTCATTCAAAATCTTAAATTTAAGATTTGAGAAATGTTATAAAAATATCTCCAGTCATAGAAGATCAGAGCCTATTACCCCTTCACAAAGGAGCAAATCCTAAGATCCTATAAAATTCCACTGGCCAATGGAACTTTCTGCAATGATGGAAATGTTTCATATCTGTGTTGCCCTACACAATGTGACTACTAAGGACTGAAAATGTGCCTACTGCAACTTAGGAACCAAATTTCTAATATCACTTAGCTCGTATATTTAAAATAACACTATAATTAATTTAAATTCATGTATTTTAAATTTGAATAGCTGTAAGTGGCAAATGGCTACCTTATAGGATAGCACAGCCTCAAAGAACATCAAGTTGGAGTATTTCCTCATTCCACAGATTTTTAAAAACTTTAATCTTTATTGTATTTTTTCCATTACCATTTAGTCCCCTTATACACCCCACCCTCCAGCAATGCACACACTGCTTTCATTGTCTATGAGTTCCTTTTCCTTTTTGCTCTATCCCTTCACTACCCAACCCTCCCTCCTTTAGCTGTCATCCTGATGTTGGCTTATTTTAGATTAAGTTACTGGATAGAACATACACACGGTAGGGCAAAAGTAAGTTCACATATGTTTATCTGGAAAATAACACAATAACAAATAAATAAATAATAGCATAAGAATACACTGTAAACCTACTTTTGTTCTACCCTACTGTTATGAGAAAAAACTGAATTTCTTGAAGTTCCAAAGAATAGTCATACTCTTATACTCACAGAAAGAACTATAAGATTAAATCAATTTTGTAAGTATTGAACTAAATATATTTATAAGTAAACTTTCAAAACAAAACACTTATAAATAAATGTTTAAAACAAAAATCCGGTTGTCAATAGGAACATGTCTATGGTTTTCAGTTTGATAACTTTTATTAAAGCAATCATTTAACCTATAAATATGAAAACACAGCAGTAATATTCACATCTAAAATAATATAATTTGCACATATAGAGAAATGAAATAATATGCTAGGCCAATAAAATAAGCATACATTCTCTATTTGTATACTAATTACTAGAATTTTGTGCTTACTATGACTAGACATGGTGCCTATAGACTAGACATGGTGCTTACAGCGTGAGGTGCATAATCTCATTTTATTCTTATAACCATCTAATGAAGCAGGTACCATTATCCACATTAAACACATGAGAAAATGAAGCCTATAACAGTTAATAATTTTTTCAAATTTATGTAACTCGTAATGTTACTGTTGCATTCTTATTTATTAATAGTAATACTTGACACACCTCCTTACAATAGAGATACTTAGTAATATTTTAAGTATATTTTATTGATTTTACAGTTGTCTCAGTTTTTCCCCTTTGCCTCCCTCTGCCCCATACCTTCCTTCCCTCCAGCAATGCTCTCCCTTGGTTCATGTTCATAGGTCATACATATATGACCTTTGGCTTCTCCATTTCCTATACTGTTCTTAACATCTCCCTTATATCTATCAATTTTGCTTCTTCATCCTTATAACTTTTCCTCCATTCTCCCCCTTCCCCCTCCCAGCTGAGAACCCTCCAAATGATTGCCACATCTATGATCTGTTGTTTTAGCTGTTTTCTTAATTTGTTTTTGTTTTTATAGATTCAGTTGTTATAGTTGTGAATTTGTTTTCATTTTACTGTTCATCTTTTTTATCTTCTTTTTCTTAAGTTCCTTTAACATTTCATATAAGGGCTTGGGGACAATGTACTTCTTTAGCTTTATCTTGTCTGAGAAGCACTTGATCTGCCCTTCCATTCTAAAGGTTAGCTTTGCTGGATAGAGTATTTTTTATTGTAGATGCTTGCTTTTCTTCACTTTGAATACTTCTTTCCATCCCCTTCTTGCCTGCAAAGCTTCTTTTGAGAAATCATATGCTAGCCCTATGGGAACTCCTTTGTAGGTAACTCTTCTTTTCTCTTGCTGCTTTTAAGATTCTCTCTTTATCTTTAATCTTAGGCATTTTAATTATGATGTGTATTGGTGTGGTCCCCTTTGGGTCCAACCTGTTTGGGACTCTCTGTGGTTCCTGGACTTATATGCCTATTTCCTTTGCCAAATTAGGGAAGTTTTCATTATTTTTCTCAAATAAGTTTTCAGTTTCTTTCTCTTCATCTTCTCATCTAGAATCCTTATAATCCAGATTTTGACACCTTTAGAGATGTCCCATAGTCTTATTCTCTTCTTATTTTTTCAATTCTTACTTCTTCATTGTGTTTTAGTCAAATGTTTATTTCTTATGTTCCAAAGTTTACCTGAATCCTGGTTTTTCCCCTTCACTATAGATTCCCTGTGGATTTTTCTTTGTTTCACTTAGTGTAACCTTCATTTCTTCCTTTATGTTTTTGCTGTACTCAATAAGTTCTCTGAGCATTCTTATTACTAGTGTTTTGAATTCTGCATCTGATAGATTACTTATCTCCATTTCATTCAGTTCTTTTTCTGGGGGTTTGTTCTGGTCTTTCATCTGGGCCATATTTGTGTTTTCTCAATTTGTTAGCCTCCTTGTGTCTGCTTCTGTATTAGGTAGAGCTGCTTTGACTCCCTGTCTTAGTGTACCTGTTAAGTCATATGATGCAGAACCTTAGGTATTTGCCAGGGCAGGACAATCTACTTGACCACTTTGTGACTCTGTATGTGGAAAAGGGGTTGGAGAAGTGATAATGCCACTGCCTGGCTGCTAGATGCTTGCTCATCATTCATCCCTTTTGCAGCCACTTCACCCACTTCCTGCATGTGACTAGTGCACCTCTAGATGTTGCCCTGGAGATGGTTCCCAGAGTGGGAGGGTTTGCATACATTCTAGGACTGTAGGCTCTAAACAGATTCTCCTAAGAGACAGGCAGTTTATTCTGAAGCTCCAACCCCCACTGGTTCCCACAACCAGAAGCTATGAGATTTTATTTTTTCAATGCTGGAACTCTGGCTTGCATGGTGTGGCCTGGGGCTAGGGTTATTCCCCAGATATCCCTCCTGGTTTTTATCTTCCACACAGATGTGGGACCAGTGCACTGCTGCCTTGCCCCACCACCTTGACACTGCCACAACACATCCTCTCTATCCTGGTTCCCTGTCAGCTCCTCCTACTCATCTGGATGAAAATGGCTTTTTAAAATCCTTGTTGTCTATGTTCCATACATTTAGATTTTCTGGCAGTTGGGTGTTTTTTTGTTTTGAGTTTAGTTGTGATCCTCCTTATGGTCATGTAAGAAAGTGAAGTGTGCCTGCCTATGCCTCCTTCTTGACTGGAACTGATATTTAGTAATATTTATATCAACAAGAAATAATTGGTCATTGTCTGAGTAAGGTATTATCTGTATGTATTTGTGAATGCATTTTTAATGTTACTTTACTACATATATTTCCATAGCTCTAGTTCTTCAACGATAGCTTAAACAAAGCCAAATTGAGTAAAAAGAAATCATTACTATTCATAAATAAGAACAACTAGATGCTTTTAATGGTCTCTTGTAATTTTGCCAAGGTAGCAAGAACAAAAGTAGGTAATAATTGTCACTCCTGCCTTTTGTTTTGAAACTATTGAGTAAAGATAATTTAGCCAAAATACATTTCAAAAAGGCTTGCTGATCTGCATATTTCTTAAAACTGCATTCGGGAAGTAGCAATGGCACTTAAAATCTAAATTTACATTAAAGAGATATCACAGGGTTGTGAAGCAGCAAAGCCATTCCTGGTTGGTGAAGAACACACACAGAAATGCAAATAATGTGAATTTGGGAATAAGTGACACTAGCACAATGAACATCCATGTCAAGATGTGCACTGAAAGTGCACACCACCACCATACCAGGGCCTTTTCCAAAATTTGTCATCTGGTTTTGTGTATTTTACTCTAGATTCCTCTAGATAGATGTTGAATCAACTGAATTACTGTCACCAGCCAGTGAGTTCTTTAAAAATTATTCTCCATATACCTAGAAGATGAACACCTCCAGGGACACATATAACAGGCCACAGTTGCCATTTTCTATCAGTGAAGTTAAACAATGCATTTGAAGATTTATGTTATCATATTTTTCAATGCTGCCTTTACTTTTGGGTTACATAAGTGTTTATGTTCCTATTACTATTCCAATCATTAAAGAATATGGAATCATCTAAAATAAAATCCAAGCCCTGGCTGGTAGCACAGTGGATAAGGCGCTGGCCTGCAAACCCAAAGGTCGCAGGTTTGATTCCCCAGCCAGGGCACATAACCAGGTTGCAAACCAGGTCTCCAGTCAGGTCTGTGGCTGGAGGCAGGTGAAACGCAACCATACATTGATGTCTCTCTCCCTCTCTCCCTTCCCCTCTTTCTAAAAATAATGAAATAAAATCTTAAAAAAAAAATAAAAATAAAATCCAGTTCCAATAACCAATAATAGCTATTTATTGAATACATTATACATGAGCCAAGCACCATGCTCATTTTAACACACTTAAGATTCTCAGCACTAAGAAAAGGCATTATTTCCATAGGTTGCCTATGGGGAAAGTGAAGCTGAGGGCAGCCCAGCAGGCAGAGCTGTGCACTTGGTGTGCCCTGCTCTCAGTCATTCTCGTCTGGACCCAGCTAGGGGCCTACCTGGGGGTGGTAAAAGGTGTTCTTAGTCCTTTATTGAAAGGAGACTACCATTTCTTTCACAGGAAATAGTTACCTTGAAAAACTCAGGGAATGTAGTTTTACACACCAAAGATATCCTTATTTTCCCCCAACCTGTCCAGAATGATCAAATCATTTCTTTCATTTTGATAACATACTGAAGTCTTTCTGTATTTTTCCAAAATCAAATGAATTTAAAATCCTAAACTTGCTAATTCATTCTATTATGTTTTTATTCTGCACTGTGAACTGACTTGTTATTGATAATCCAGATGTAGTCAGAAGTACTATCACACTGTTACAGAGCAACAGAACAGGCGGTAACCTAAGTCGAGAAGGAAAACAAGATGAGGCCATGTACCTATTAGAAGAAAATATGGGCCAACTTCTTTTTTATAATCATATCATGGCTCAGACTCATTTTATTATTGTTCTTCAGAATTCTAGAAATTGACTGAACTCAGCTACATATGCATCATACAGGATTTTCTATATTGACTAGGAAATTCTTACAAGGGGGGTCTCATAAGTGTAGCTACACTATGGCTAACAATCAAATTATTGCAAAGGCCTCCACATTTACATGCCTCGAATTCATCCCACCTGTCAGCTGAGAATACAGAAGGAGCTCGTAGCTGGTCACTGATATATGGTCCCACCACATAGTTTGGGCATGGCTGGGTTCTAAAAAGAAATATTCCAAGAAGGAGGAAATGGAAGTTGCTTTTCCTTAGGGCTGGGGTGTCAAACTCATTTTCGCTGAGGGCCACATCAGCCTCATGGTCGCCTTCAAAGGGCTGAATGTAATTTTAGGATTGTATAAATGTAACTACTCCTTAACAGTTGAGTGAGCCAGGTAGAAATACGGTGCTGGGCCAGATAAAACAAGGTGGAGGGCCAGATTCAACCTGCGGGCCTTGTGTTTGCCACCTGTGGTTTAGGGCTGAGTACAGAAACTGGCACTATGTTGCTGATACCATACTCTACTGGTCAAATTGTTTAAATTTTGTTTGTTCATTTATTTCATTCTTAAGAGTCCACAGTAAGTGATATCATATAGTATTTTTATTTATCTGAGTTATTTCACTTAGCATAGTACCCTCTAGGATGAACCTGTACTAATAAGATTACATTCTTTTTTATGGCTAACTATTGTTTCATTGTGTATGCACCACAGCTATTGTTTCCATTCATCCATCGACTGATGGGCACTTGGGCTGTTTCCATAGCTCGGCTATTGTAAATAATGCAATAAAGAACATAGTAATGTATATATTCTTTTGAAGTAGTGCTTTGGGTTTATTCAGATATATACCCAGAAGTGGAATTGCTGGATCATGAGGCAGTTTCATTTTTAATTTTTTGTTTCTTGTTTAATCTTTATTGTATTTTTTCCATTACCATTTAGTACTCCTATACCTTCTTTTCCCAGAAATCAGTATATTGTTGTCCATGTCCATGAGTCCTTTCTCCTTTTTGCTTAATCCCTCTGCACCCCCACTATCTGTCATCTGCTCTCCATCAATGAGTCTGTCCCCATTTTCCTTGTTAGGTCAGCTTGTTCATTAGATTCCACATATGAGTGAAATCTTACAGTATTCATCCTTCTCTGGCTGCATTATTTCACTTAGCAGAAGGTTTTCCAGGTCCATCCATATTGTCAAAAAGGGTGAACTTTTCTTTCTTCTTCTTCTTTTTTTAAAGATTTTATTTATTATTTCCAGAGAGAGAGGAAGGGAGAGAGGCAGAGAGGGAGAGAAACATCAATGTATGGTTGCCTTTTACCTACCTCCAGCCATGGACTTGGCTTGCAACCTAGTTATGTGCCCTGGCTGGGGAATGGAACCAGAGACCTTTGGGTTCGCAGACCTTTGGGTTCGCAAGCCAGGGCCTTATCCACTGTGCTACCAGCCAGGGCTTTTCTTCTTTTTCATGGCTGAGCAGTATTTCATTGTGTAAATGTCCCATAGTTGTTAAGAAAGTTCCATACTGTTTTTCATAATGACTATACCAATTTGTATCCCCACCAACAGTGCCCAAGGGTTCTTTTCATTTTGTTGATGGTTTCTTTTGCTGTGCAAAATCTTTTTATTTTTATGTAGTCCCTTTCATTTATTTTTTCTTTTGTTCCCTTGTCCAAGGAGATATTATTGGAAAAAATATTTCTCAGAGATGTCAGAGTTTTTATTACCTATGTTTTCTTCTAGGAGTTTAATGGTTGCAAGTCCTACAGTTAGATCTTTAATCCATTTTGAGTTTATTTTTATATATAATATGAAATGGTTATCTATTTTTTTTTTACAGGTATTTAAGTTTCCCAGTACCATTTATTGAATAAACTTTCTCAACCCCAATGTATGTTCTGGCCTCCATTGGCAAATGTTAATTGGCCACATAGGCATGGGTAATTTCTTAGCTCCTTAGTATGTTTCATTGAGCTATATGTCTGTTTTTATGCCATGCTGTTCTGATTGCTATAGCCTTGCACTGTAAGTTAATATCAAATAGCATGGTATCTCTGACTTTGTTTTTCTTTCTAAAGATTACTGTGGCTATTTGGAGTCTTTTGTGGTTCCATATACATTTTTGGAGTATTTGTTCTAATTCTGTAAAATACAACATTGGTATTTTGATCGGAATTACGGGGAATCTATAGATTGCTTTGGGTAGTATGAACATTTTAGTAACATTAAATATTATCCATTTATAATATTATAAATACATATCCATAAACATGTATACACATGTTCATGTTCATGTTATTTGCATCTTCTTCAATTCCTTGCTTTATTATCTTATAATTTTCTATTTATAGGTCCTATATCTCTTTGGTTAAATTTATTGCTTGGTGTTTAACATTTTTTTTTGGGGAGGGGGGTACCTGACCGTCACTCCTTTCCAGATTTTGTTTTATCTATCTATCTATCTATTTATTTATTTATTTACAGATTTTATTTATTATTTCCAGAGAGAGAGAGGAAGGGAGAGAGGCAGAGATGGAGAGAAACATTAATGTATGGTTGCCTTTCACCCACCTCCAGCTAAGGACCTGGCTGGAGACCTGGCTTGCAACCTGGTTATGTGCCCTGGCTGGGAATCGAACCAGCTATCTCAGGCCGGCACCTTATCCACTGTGCCACCAGCCAGGGCCTAACATTTTTTTGATGTAATTGTAAATGAGAGTGTTTTCTTAGTTTCCTTTTCTGACAGTTTATTATTAGTGTATAAAAACAGTACTAATTTCTGAATATTTATTTTGTAAACTGCTACTTTACTAAATTTATTTATTAGGTCTACTAGTTTTTGTGCATACTTCTTTACTGTCTTGGAGTAAAAAATACCTTCCAAATTATGATCTCAATTCAGAAGACATTAAAAATTCCATAAATTTAATTTTTGAAATTATAAGTAAAATAAAATTACAAACAAGCAAAGCTTTGAATTATATGTTTCACTTAACATGTATAAGACATTCCTATACTTTAAGAAGTAAAAAAAATAAATAAATAAAGCTCAATAGAAAAATGGGCAAAGAATATGAACTCATTTAGCATTTACAGGTTAAAAAGAAGTTTATTAAAAATATGAAAACATAACCTCTCAGAACAAAAATGAAAAAACATCAAATGAAAACCTATACTAAAATATAATTACAACAAACTCTGATGGCCAGTTTGTGAGAAAAAAATTCCTCTAATATGCTGCTAGTGAGAGTAAAATGATGCAAGCTTTGTGAAGGCAACCCAACAATGACTTACAGTGAAAATGCACTTAGTGTTTCATGTACCCACCTCACCTTCTAATAACTTATTCTGCCAATTTACACACATATGTACAATATGATGTATCTACAGAGTTATCCATTATAACATGTTTTTGTAATAGCAAAAGATTGAGGAAGAACAAAAACATCTATCAACAAGGATTTATGACATAATTGAACTACTTGCTTTACTATAGTTGGATTTTTCTCCTGTTTTCACTTTTTTCCCCCAACATTATATCCCCCAGCCTTATCCTGGTTGGGAAATGACATAAACTGTATTGTGATTTTGTGGGATTCTGGGAGTAAGTGAGACCCAAATGGAACCAACTTAAAAGGTTGCCAAGCAAATAGGGCAGAACTCACATGATAACATCCCTGTTCTAGGAAGCATCTGCCACAGCAGAGTCTCCAAGTCAGAGATGGGAAAGCTAACTTGTCCTCGGTCCAGGAGTAATTAGTGTTGAAAGGAAAATATAAATCTTAGAAAGAGGACTAAGGTCATAGCATTAGGAGATGACACAGATGCAAGGATCATTTGAACCACACCAGATCTTTTGAAGAGGGTAAGGAAGAAGAAAAAATTTCCTAAGAGAATTTTCCTCATAAATTTGCTTCAGGTAATTTGGAAGTAATATCAGAGACCCAAGGAGAAGAAAAGAAATACCTCAGGCATAAGGTGGTTAAAAAAGAAAAAGCCAACAAGCAAATATAATCTTCCTTCCCATCCTCAGCCTTGTCAGGATAGATTTACCAAGGTGCTGCCTGATGTGATTGATTTCCAAGCTTTGTTTCTCCCTAGACACCTTTGTTGTAGACCTTCACACTGTATAGGAACATTTCTGAACTTGATTCATTAATGGTAAGAAAGTGCTTTACAGATTTGATGACAGGATACAGTCTCACTTGCAAGGTGTCACAGCTCCAGATCTGGAATGACCATCATGTCAGATAAAAAAAAAGAGACTAACATGCAAGAAATGCAATTTATTTTTTTTAATTACAAGTTTGTTTGCAGATTAATGGTATTAAATTGAATTTCCGGGAGATGGATTTTTGCGGGGAAATGGGAAAGATGAATATAAGCATTCATTATATTTCTTGTGTTTGCCAGGCAAAATGGCAGCACATAAATGTTGAAAGTTAGGCAATATTATCTTCCATTCTGGAGATGAGGAATTGAATCTTGGAAAGTTTTCAGTATTTATCTAAGATAACTTAGAGACAGAGATCAAATTTAAATATGAGCTGGTTTGATTTCAAAGTCTATGTTCCTTCTAAATACATTGCACTGACCCTGTGCCAAATGTCAAGAACTGAAATTTTACCCTATTTGTGAACCAACAAGTGAGTCTGCCCTAGCTTCATGGGTGCTGGGAGAACACACAAAATTTCTGTGTCAGAGATGGAGGGCAATTTCATGCTCACAAAACCAGAAATAGCCAGAACATCTTACACTTTCCTGTATCAGTTCCTCAATTCTAGCTGTGTGCCATGAAGAGGGGCAGGGAACCAGCAATGGGCTTTGTTACAGGACAGGAGCCTTCAGTCTTTTTAATAACCCAAATTTTATGATGAGCAGTAAGCACAACTATCTTTCTCTTGGGAGGAAAACATTATTTTTATTATACTAAACAGTTAAAAGGAACTATCCCTATCTTCCAAGATTGCTGGCTATTAAATATCCTTAAAAAGATTATCCAGAACAAAGGTGCATCTGCTCTCAAGATGTACAGAAATGAGGGAGAGCTGGGGAGAAACTTCCCTCCATACCACAGAAATGATTATGTTATAATATTGCTTAACAAAGGGATTGGTAAGTTTGCAATTCCTTATAAAAGGTGTATGTGTATAAATTCCCAATAAGATCATTCATACCTGAATAAGATCATCCTTATAATATTGTTAATTTAATAGGTGTAGAATGATTCCCAAAGTTGATTTAACTGGTATTTCATTTATTACTAGATAGTAACAATTTCCATGGAATTACATTTACTATTTGTATTCTCTTCTGCGCAGATTGTATTAATCTTTGCATATTTACCTCTAAGGATTTCAAAAGGTATCTTGTATTATATATTTATGTGAGCTTTTATATAACATATATTAACTGCTAAGTAGCAATAATGGTTTTCTGTTTCATGTTACTTTAACTTGAACATCTCATTAAAAGAATTTAAAAGGTTTTTTTTTTTTGCAAAAGACCAACACCTTCTTTTATTATCTCTTCTACTACCTAAAAAATATTAAACTATCTCACAGAGTTGATTAATATTAAATTCTAATTTCAGCTATTTTTCATAAAATTTATGTTTATATAACTGGTTTCTATATCAATCTGGAGTTTAAATTGTTATGAACATTAAATACCTAAAATAAACTTTTTATCAAAAAACATGTTTTTCAAAGTACTTCCCTGTGTATTATCTCAGTGAAGCTCCAGAAAAATCTTATAAAATATGTGCATGTTAGAGTACTGGAGAGCAGGTTATCTATCATTTTGCCTTATCATCTATTTAATAGTTGAACTTTTAAAATGATATATTTGCCAATAATGGGTCTGTTACTGAAAACTCCCCAAATGAGGAATTGATTACTCTCCTGAATGACTCATTTTATCTCAGGGCAGGACGTTTCTGTTACAAAGGTCTCCCTTAAATGAAGGCTAAGTCTGCACCCACCCCCCATTTCTTATTAAGTTTTCTTTTTGCATCCTTGGAGCCATATAGAGTAAGCTTAGTCTCTCATTCCCACAGCAATGAAGAAAAGTTTTGTTTTGTTTTTTTATGCCTTCTGCTAAATCTTCTCTCTTGTGGCATAAACATACCTCGTGCTATTGATCATCTTTGTCTCTTCACCATATGCTTTTCTCTAAGCTTAAACATATGATATCAAAATGTCACTCATAAACTGACCGATTACAACAGTCATCATGTTCACACTGATTTGAAATACTGTACTCCCATTACTTTTTAAAAATTTTACTTAGAGTTCACTCTTGTTTGTCAATTGTTTTTAATATCTCAGTATCATTTTCTGGGGGCGAGGAGGAGAAGGTGATTTGGGGGGGGAAGGTTGAAAATAGACTTTCATTATTTAAAAAAATACCTATTTAAGCTAAATATGTATATAAAGGAGAGCTACATTTGGCAGATTTCAATAAAATTCTATACTTGAATTTATTAGATATTAAAAATATGCTGACTTGAGTGTGTTGATACAACAAGAAGTGAATAGAGGATAAAATGGCTCTAGGTTTTTCAGTAACTAGAGGAAGAGATTTCCATGGGACTTGAAGCCTCAGACCAAGCAAATAAAGATAGAGACCTAAAACAAAATATGTTCTGTGATCATATCTTGCACTAACAGAATGTAAGAAAATTTAGGTGCTCATTTCTACATACACAAATCTTAAGAGGTCAAAAGATTTTTAAAAACAAGTTGTTAGAAATGGCCAAAAACAACCACATTACTATTATACTTATTATCAAGATCAACTCACTCTTTATATATTAGGCAAAGCATATCTTAATTATTATCCAGCAGCATTACTGGCTGCTCTCCACATAAATTTTAAGAATGAAAATACCAATATGATAATATTTATGCTAATACTTCATATCTATGTACAACCACTAGTTGTTTTCTACCCCCTTTCTCTCCTTTGTCCATAGTGATATAATTGTAACTGAACATAAGGTTGCCCAGCTAGAGGCAATATTTCTCACCCCACCCCCATACCTTGCAAGTAAATATGACCATAGGCCTAAAATCACAACATGAATGTGAAGTTAATGGCAACCCCTCTTCACTTAATTAAAATGAAATTGATGCACACTGTTTGGTGTTTTTATCACCTTTCAAGGATGGGTGGTTCAACCACACAGACAGCACACTACCTTTGAAGGTGTTGGGGCCTGGTGGAAAGTTTCTTAACACCTCCTGGAGCAGGTTTGCCTCACCAGCTGGGATTGGGTGGGCTATTAAGTTTATTGTTTGTTTTTTTGTTTTAAGATTTTATTCAGTATTTTTAGAGAGAAGGGCAGGGAGGGAGGAAGGAAGGGAGGAAACATCAATTTATGGCTGCCTTTCACCTGTCTCTAGCTGGGGACCTGACTGGATACCTGGCTTGCAACCTTGTTATGTGCCCTGACTGGGAATTGAACCAGTGACCCTTGAGTTTGCAGGCTGGTGTCTATATACTGCACTATTAAGTTTTTAAAAAATGATTTAAGTTGTATTTGAATACCTACATTTGGGGATCTCATTGGTAAAGCCACTTAGCCTTTACCAATGAGGGTTAGTAAATTCCTTTACTAACTTAAGGAATTTAATTATCACCATTCTGTATCAATCTAGTATTCTATACTGTGAAATTCTTAAAGGAAGAACAATGATTTATCTATCTAGTCCAAGGCATGCCTCCTAATAGCATCAAAAATATATGCATCAAATGGACAATCAAAAATTTTCTCTGAAGAGTTGCCATTTTTTTTCAGTCTACCATCTCATTTTTATTTTCAGTTCACCATCTCTTATTTCACACATGAAGTATCAGGCTAGATCAAGGTCACACAGCAGATGTCTGATATATTAGCAGTGGGAAGGAAGAAAATACTAGGTAAGAGGGAACACTGGGGAATGAAATATGACTTCAAATCCAAGCTCTGTGACCGTTACTCCCAACAAGATACCTAATGTTTTTAGATCTTCTCAGGCGTAAGATGGTATTTCCATGTATCTGTGGCAATATAGCAAACCATCCCAAAATGTGGGGGACTCAAAACATTTTATTTTTTCTGTTCTGGTTTTGTTTGTTGCCATAGCTGGTAGTTCTCACTTGGGGGCCTTTCAAGAACTGCAGATAGTCACCTGAGAATTTCAGTAGGCCAAATGTCCAGGATGACTCACGGGTATGGCTGGCAGTAGATATTGGCTGTGGGCAGGAAGCTCAGTTGGGGCTGTCAACTGCAGGCATTCTACATGGTTTGGGTTCTCAAAGCACAGACACCAGGTTCCAAGAGAAAGCATCCGAAGCACAGAGTTTGCAGAAGGCCCAGGTAGGAGAAATAAAGGTTCTTATGAATTAACATAGGAAGTTCCCACATATCCTTTCAGCTGTATATTATTGACCAAGCTGGTCACTCAGGATTGTCCAGACTTAACAGAAGGAAAATTAGGCTCCAAATCTTGATGGGAAGATCAGTATGCACATACAGATAGGGAAAAACTTGGTGGCAACACTTTTGAAAATTACTGACCATGGTATGCCCTCTGGCCATTATAATAATATTCTTCCCATGCGCAAAATATACTTATCTTCCTCCCAAGAGCCCGAAAGACTCATCCCATTAGGGGACTGGCTTGAAATCCAGGATCTCAGCTAAACCAGCCTCAAGGGCAGTACCTGTAGCACAGTTTCTCTTCGTATGCAGGCCTATCCCCCCTTACACTCAACATTCTGAAAGATTTTTTTTCACTTCTTAACTTTCAGATAGAGTACATAAGTTCAGATGTTTTATTGACTGCTCACTCTGAGAACGAGAAATTGAAAGATCTGAACTTTCTTAGACCTAATAATTTCATCTTCCTCAGATGCTGAACTTGGTTCTCTGAGTTCAGAAGCCTCAGGCTTATTTTCTGTTCTGCCATTTTAGCCTCACTGTCCAAATCATTATTTGTATAATGCTCCTGTTCATCTTCTAGATCATCTTGGTTCATGAGAATTTTTTGAAGTGGTGTTTTTAATTGTTTCAATGATAATATAGCTGAACCAACATTTTCCTGTTCTTTTTCAGGGGTCACTTTTATGTACTTTGAAGGTGTGAAAAGGTGTTGGACTTCCCCCACATTTAAGTATGTAGGCTCCCCTACAAATACCAATCCTTCACAGTCACCATCCTTTAAATCAGGAGGCTGGCAATCTAGGGGTGCAACTTCATCACAGTAAAAATGTTTCATCATTAGACATCATTGAATAAAGGTCCTGAGTTAGCATTAAAGTATAAACCTTGTGAATGAGAATACTCACTTTCTTCATGTCAGTAGATGACAGACCAGATTCACCACTTTGGCTTTCAATCATGGAATTAATTCCATGATTGTTTCATTATTGGTACACTCAAATTGAAATTGGTAACATTCTGAAATTGTCTGAGGATCTTCTGAGTTCATGTAACTAGAATAATCATCCTTATTTTTTTTTCTGTAAAACATCATAGCAGCCTAGTATCCACTTTATTTACTATGTAGATCTTGGACAGTTTTTATCTTCTTTTGAAAATTTCATGCAAAGATTCTGAGTTCCAGAGAGGCACAGTGGCTCAAAAAGTGTCAGAGATCTACAGGGAGAAACTGAGTTGTGTGGCTTCAATGTGAGACCATCATTGTCCTTATACTGAGCCCTCTCCTCATGCAGCCTTCATTCAGGACATGAGCTGGCACCAAAGCTGCTTATCACATTACTTACTTCTGTCTCAAATCTCCCTGTCTTTATTTTATATAGACAGTAGTCACTGGACTTGAGGCTCAGCCAGATAATTCAGGATGAGCTCATTGCAAGATCCTTAATCACATCCACAAAAAAAAAAAAAACTCCTATTTCCAAATGAGGTAACATAAATTGGTTTCAGAAATTTGACAATGAAGGTATTTTTATGGTGTGGGGGTAGGGGGCATCATTTAACCAACTATATGTTCATTAAATATTCTCACAAACATGGTCTCTAAAGATGTGAAGCAGTCTGTTTTTCTGGTGATGATTCACTGCCCCCCAAATGAGTTTGAGCCTAGTGTTCCCCTAGTGTGAGTGTGTGGGGGAGAGGGGAGGGAGTAGAGAGCCATCTATCTGATCTTTACAAAGACTGACACTTTTCTCAAAACCATCTTAAGTAAACTGGCTCTTAGAAAAATGTTCTGAGGAGGCTTACTTAATTTTATAACACATTACCAACAGAAACATATGAAAAAAGCTTTCCATCACCAAAAGCAATATTCTTAGGACAAGCTGGAAGTTTAGAACAAGTCTTCACTCTTTCAATTCACTGGAATCTACTGAGTGTCTATAATATTCATATATGGCTCCAGGCTTGAGCAGCCTGCAAGAAAAATGTCTAATCTATACCCAGAAGGTGAAGTGAATTATGCCTTGAACATCTGGCTTGATGTGATATTAAAATGGTATTGCTTATCTTTCTGCAATAGGCATACTATATTCTCATCAGGCATGTTAGAAGCTTAGTCAGTTTTCCAACAACAGAAGTGAAAAAACTAATTTTTTGCTAACCAAATAAAGGGTCCTTTCTCTATTTTTATCTAACACAGCACTCTGCATTTTCTTTTCCAAAGCATGTAGTTTTGGATGATGGGCATTATAAATACTCATTACAACTAGACCCGCAAACTAAGTTTTTAAAAATAAAGCTATAAATCTGACTTTACGCAAGTTATCATATTACTAGGAAAACAAATAGTAGGTAAGTGGGCTAAGAACTCCAAGATTTTAACCCCCATAATCTATATCATATTCAGGAAGAAGTGGCAAAAAAAAATCAAATAACTTCAAAAATAGTAACAAAACAAAAACAAAAAAAATCTACTGAATGTCTTGCATCTTGCCTTTTTCCTCACCAGTACCTATACGTGTGTACATGAAGGCAAATAATTAGCGTTAGGGAAAAATAGGGCCTAGTAGATTTAAGTTTCCGGTTTAATTATTTTTTAAAAATCTGCAGATGTCTTTCCTCTTAATTCAGTATTAATACCATCACAGAGTGTCTTCCCTATTTCACATTCTCTCCATAACCTTCACCTGTATGCCTCTTTAAAGACAAAACTAACTTACAAAAACAATTTGTTTCACTGGAGGGGATAATAAATACAGTGAATACTGATGTGGAAAATTTCCATCTCTAAGGGGTTAACAATTGCAAAGAAAGCAACAACAAATTGAGTTGTTGAGTCTCTCTCTCTCTCTCTCCACTCTTCCTTGATCTCTCCTGCTCATCCTTTGAGGTTCCCACTCTCCTGTTTCCAAATGACAAGGACATTCTCCTAAGAAGTGAATAGGACCATTGATCAATGTTTTTTCTCACTGTTTAGAGAATCTCTGGGCAAGAGAAGTATCTTTCCCATGCAGAAAGAACTGATAGTGCTTTGAGACTTTGGCTCTGTGGAACAACACAATAAGCTTATTAAGTTAATAATATTCAGCAAGTTAAAATAGCTGTTTGCTTTTCATCATTACGATCTCAGTGAAAGAATTTATATGTATGATATTCATATCCAAATATCTAAAAACCTAAATCTAGTCTTTGGATACCAAATATAGGGAAGATGTTTACTCCCACAATACTATATTGAATGACAGAACAAAAACACACATAACCATTTTAGTGTGATAACAGCTCACTTTGGAGACAAAAAGAACAAAAGTAAAGAACACTCAAATTACCACTTGCAAAATTGCTGTGAATTTTTAGTATACACCACGAACCATGGAAGCAATACAAGTTCTACTTTAAAGCTTTTAAAGTTACAGATCTGCAATATAAACACATTCAAACCTAAGAAGACATCCTGTTGCCATGACAATATGACACACTAGCTGTCATGATGGATCATGGGCTTCAGAACATGGTCACACCACTGTACTTCAGGGTTCTCTGACAGCAATGTGCTGCCTTTAAGTCTTATTAATTCATTGCTCAGATGTTTGCTATTAGTCTTAAAAAACAGGGTCACAGGTAAATAACCTAGCATAAATGAAAAAGTATTCCACATACTTTTTTTCAAGATGTTTTTATCTAATGTTTGTAACATCTATAAATTTACCCACACAGTCTTAAATTAAAGATACAAGGGAAGTCTATTGTTCAAAAAATGAAAGTATTGTTTATCAGAATGTTTTTAATGCTCCCATAAAAAGAAAGCCATTTATTAATCTGAAGCCTCAGAAAAATTTATTGTGATGTATTTTTCATTATACAATGATAGTTACACACATGCTTTGAAAAACAAAACAGAGAAAGAGAGTCAGGCCCTAACTTGTCACAAACAATATGAATCATGAATTATGGGGAACAAAACAAACAGGGAAAGAGGTTTCTTTATGATACAAGGTTGCTGTTAGTTTATCACTAAGCCATTGCCTTATTCCCATTTTCTGAGATTCCTTATCTCCTCCTTTTCTTATTTTGATATTGATAAGAAACAAAAGACTAAACTGCATTATCTTTAATTCATTCTCTCAGTGTTTGTTTAACAAGCATTGAAATTGTGACTGGGGAAGAATAAGCTTACCTAGTGAGGAAGGAGAATGTTAAAAAAGAAAAAGCTAAAACTTTAATAGACTCTCCCAAAAGGCTGCAGTCCCGGAAGTAAAGGATAATGTAAAACCACAAAGGAATGTAGTTCTGAAAGAGCCCGTTGGCACAGGAATAACTCCAGAGAGGCTGTGATATTTGAAGTGAGCATTTTCTCAGGCAAGGAGTGGTGAAAGAAGGGCCATTTCAAAGAGCAATCATTTACAAAGGCACAGAATTCTGGAATTCATGCTCTAGTCTAGAAAACCCCAACAGGTCTGTCCACCTGGAGGGTGGTGCATACAATAAAACAATAGGATCGAGGTTTGCCATTATGTGAAGTTTGTACTTTATGCCACAGAGTACAGAAACCTACTCCAAAATTCACCAGCAATGGGAAAACGAAGCCCAAGAGGCATTTTAGAAAGATCACTTGAACAGAATTGTGGAGGGTCCATTTGGGTGGAGGGGGGGACTAGAGACGTGAAAATTGAGAGGCTGTTTTAACAGGGCACGTGAGAGAGACTTGAGCGAAGATGGTGTCTACAGAGAAATGTGGGACATTTTTGAGTGGTAAATTTAACAAATCTTCGTAATCTACTAAATGTAGAAGCTAAAGAAGAGGCAGTATTTCTGGCATGGATGATTGTGTGAGTGCTGTTGCAATTTTGCACAACGAGGAATATAATTCAGGGGGCACTCATGACCAGATAAAACTCCTGAATTACAGTAAAATTCCAACAGTTAACTAGTATAAAAAAGTGAAGAGAGAATATTGAATATCAAGTCATGCAAACAGTTATACTGAAGAGCTATAGAGAGGAGGAAGCTACAACAAAGGGAAACAAAAGGAGTGTCCAAAATTGGTTGCCTTTTTTTTGACAAAGAACAAAAAGAGCAGAGTCCGCTGTATTAAAATGCATCTGAAGGATGTTTCTAGCATGATAAAGATATTCCTTAATATAAAAAATATATAAATTGCTCTGGCTGGTGGCACAGTGGATAAGGTGCCAGCCTGCAAACCTAAGGGTCACTGGTTCGATTCCTAGCCAGGGCACATAACCAGGTTGCAAGCCAGGCCTCCAGCCAAGTCTGTAGCTGGAGGCAGGTGAAAGGCAACTGTGCATTAATGTCTCTCTCCCTCTCTGCCTCTCTCCCTCCCTCTCTGCCTGAAAAATAATAAATAAAATCTTAAAATATATATATATATATATTATGTTTAACACATCATAAAACATCCTTAAACTACACTGTGCAAGCATCATCTGATTTCTAACACAAATGTGTGTGCTTAGATTAAGCATTATTACCCCTCTTCTTTTTATGGACTAACCCCCATAGGTTACACACCATAGGTTATACACCTAGTATAAATCCATTTCCTTTAGATATGTCATTAAATAATCTAGTTATGCCTAAACTTCATGTAGAGGTTTATTTTATTAAAATATGTAAAAAATTATTTTATTAATTAAAACCGTCCCACATCTTCTAAAGTATAGGAATGATTTTAACAATTAAGCAAATAATACATATTTGGAGATGATTGTCCTCAGTACAGCTATAAGCTATTTTTTTGTGGATCTGAAATAGGACAGTCAGAAAGAGGAAAAAGGAAGAGTAGAAGAAAGTGCCAAGCATTTTCTGTAGAAGGAATCTTTACTCAAGTCAGAGAATCTAAGTAATTTTCTCTCTTAAGCAAATCTGCCAGTCTCAAGGTGATAATTGTTACCCATTACCTATTTCAGATATATAAACAAGATCCTCAATTTAAACTCACTAAGTTATGTGGCAATCTATTAACTGAGCCAAATAAAATAATCAATACAAAATATAAAATTATTCCAAATAGTTACTTAGAAACCATTCAAAAATAGCACATATAACTATCATGTATAGATGCATAAAGGATAACTGGTAACATACTTGAAACCCTGCCCACCCAAAATGATATACTTCAATAATGAACATGTCAGATTAAGAACTGAAACAAGAGCCACCATTTCACATACATCTTTCAGAACTGTAATAGACCCTGCAAAAGCCACAGGGAAGTCAGCAGGTAGACTAGGAATCATTTTCATCTCAGTGTGCTCATAGAGAATATCTCTCTCTTATTCATCCTTTTCAATAATAAAAACCATGATTTTGGGGGTTTAATTAGCATCTTATGTCACTTTACATATTTGTTTATACTTGAGCCTGAACAACTTTTTTGTGATAGGTGAGTAGATATTGTTTCACCACTTAAAGATGAGAAACTGGTGGCTCAGGGAAGTTGACATCCAACCAGTTTAATCAGAAGGAGAAAGAAGGAAGCCAAAATGTGAATTCATGTGTTTGACTCTAAATTCATGTATCGGGTTACTATATTACTCTATGCTCTTTTTTATAAACTTCTGCATTAGCTAACATCACATACAAAAGCCCATAAAATAACCTTTTGTTATAGGAAAAAATCAAGTCATATTGAGTTATCAATTGTCTCAGAGCAATTATGTTTTATCATGAGGTTACTCATCTGGTACATAAACAGCTAAATCCTTTTTCTTCTCTAAACAGAAAATATGCTCATAAATAGCCAAAGGTGTGTCTTCGGTTGTATAAAACCACTAGTGTGTTACTACAGGACTTATAGAGACTTGGCATTTTAATTATAGTGTTTCCATAACTCAGTTCCCTAACAAGTTTTTATAATAAATACTTCAAAAGAGGTCTCATCTCTTTATGCATAATGCAAGTATCAAATATGATGACCTTTCTCATATTTGCACATTAGTGATTTTATTTTAGTAAGGGTAATGAATTTCTTTGCTTCTCAATTTGATCTTTGTTTTTATAAAATATTAATCATCCCATATTCAGAGTCCTTTATAAGTCAAATTTTAAAGTCCCTTTGCTATAACCAAAAATATAAACATAGAATTCTCAGATGTTAATTATGGATTTCCTAAGCTTCTTAACAGTATTTCAAGTAGGCCAGTTTTTTTTAAAAAAATATGCAAACAGAGAAGAAAGCCCACTATAGCTTTCTCCCTGGGACACTGCAATGAGGTAAGTAGTTTGAAAACTATTGCTGGGCTCCTTTGGAGAGAGGAATTTGTGTACAGCATTAGCATTAGGCTTCCAGAGTGAGCTGAGTTTGTAATATATTGTGAGGTATGTATGTGTTTCTGTCTTAAGTCTCTCAGAACTGATGAAATCTTATTTGAACAATTGAGTTTCAATAGGTATATTGCCCATAAAAAAGGAGTACAGAGTCATGCATAATTATTATATAATTATTAAGTATTTTTTCATTTATTCTTTTCCACACAAGCTTTTAAAGCACTAACTGTATGTCAGTCACTCTGCTAAAAGCTGGAAATACCATAGCCTATTCTCAAGGAGTATAATCACCATCATCATCATCATTGAAAATCATTCTAATAATCAGCCATATATTTACATAAACATAATTTATGGGAAAAGTGTTTCGATATTGAAGAATGGTTTTCTCCTGAATTTTGGAGCCAGGAAAGTGTTTTAACCTATTTTCAACCTATTCCTGCAAAAAATTACATTGCTCAGTTAACTATTTGGTGGGAAAGGTTAAGCCCTAATGAAAAACAATTGCAGGGCATGCTCCTAAATGCGTCATTATAGACAATACAAAGAGCCTGGGAGATAAAGGACAGAATGAGAAACAAACAAATAAAAAAGTTGCTGAACTATTTGAAGAAATAGGGAAATAAGGAGTGGGAGAAGAATGAGAGAGAGAAAAAAAAGAGAGCAGGATTATAAAGAATGTGTGTGGGAAAAGGAAATAGATAAATGAAGTTATTAGAGAGTAAAGAGATAATAAAAAAGTATTCTTGTCAGTGGCACCAACTCCTGTTTGTCATATGACTAGTAACCAGTTATTTGTGAGGTTAGTGCCTTAACTGTATGGACACATTATCATAAAATCTTTGCACACCTATTATTCCACATATAGTACTCCTAAATCAGTTCATGAAAATTTTAGTAATAATAATTAACATGTTTGAGTTCTTTATAGGTCCAGTCAACAGGCTAAATGGTTTGGGTATACTACCTATTTTTAATATGTAAAACTTTTTGAGATATATACTACTACCATTATGCTAATTTATAAAGGAAGTTGTAAAAAACAGGGCTTAATTCAACATATTCCTTTCCATTTGGCTTTCCTCTTAGTGCTAGTCTAAAAGGAAGATTCAGTTAACAATGTGATTTCAAATAAGGTATTTTAGCTCTCTAAGCCTTAATTCATTTGCAAAATGGATAAAATAAAACAATATAGCATAGTATCATTATGAGAATTGGGAGTAACAAATATTAATAGAAAATAGAGAACTGCAGGTCTAAACCGGACATGGCCGGGTAGACAGGAATAAAGCACGTTTGAACAGAGAGCTCTGTGCACCAGAGACGACGGTCTACAGAATGAACGCCTGCCGGCAGCAGGGAAAACGTACACCCTCCCTCTAAAGGGAATGCCTTCGCTCCTTGGGGATGCTATAACAAAAATACCACAGGCTGGGTGACCTAAAATCAAAAGAAAATTCTCTCTTACTTTTCTGGAGACTGGGAAGTCCCAGACCAAGGTGCAGGCACATTCAGTGTCTCGGAAGTCAGCTTGGTGGTTCGTGAAGGGCATTCTTACTGTGTTCTTCTCCTTTTCTTGTCTTTCGCCTTCTCTCTCTTTTTCTTTTTAATTTACGGGCCCTGGCAACCATGTGTGGTCCCCAGAAGACCCCACTTCTAACCAGCCTGTTTCTACACCCTTCAAGCATCTGAGTGAACGCAGGTGCTGAACGCAGGTGCCTAAACGCTGAGTCCGCGGGACGGCGCGTGCGCACTTTGCACCCACACACCTGCCCTCGGTTGTCAGGCCCTCGGGGCGCGGGAGGTGGGCCCGCAGAGCCTACGGCCAGGCTCCTGCAGCCGGTGCTTTCCAGATCTGTGCCACTGATGAGAGGGTTTGGAATGGTGGTTACCGTCAGACCTCTTAGGGCCTCGCTGTTCTTCCCGGCTTTGGGGCCTTTTTGGCCATCGGGGCGCGCAGGTGTTTCCAACGGAGTCGCTTTTATAAGTACAAGAATTCTCTTCCTGAGAGCTCCACCCTCATGATCTCCAAATACCAACACACGGGAATTGTTTCAGTGTAGGAATTTCAAGAAGGCACATTGGATCTAGAGCAGAGAGAGCACACAAGCTTTCAGAATTTAGCCACAATCCTAACGAAGGGCTGGGGGTTCCAACTTACTACATTTCGGTCATGTGAGTACAACGAAGGCTCAGTTTGGAAACTGAACTTTTAATTTTTATATAAAATACAATGTTTTCTTTTTCAAACCCACATTCATGGACTCGGGTTTATACCCACTTTATATAGTACATCCCAGCTCTGTGTGATACAATGATATGTATTAAACACATATACACAGTATCAATATAGCTACAAATTATGCATCTAGTTTCTAGTAAAAGCTACATAGTAAATACCATGTAATGTTTTTACCTAGGAAGCTGTACAGGGCCTGTCACCAAGTTGTGCTGTCACATCGTTAGTTAATCCTTAAACTTCCCCTGAGTTTCATGTATTCTCTCTAACACAATTCCTCACAGAAGCAGGCTGAACTCGTGACAAAGAGGTAAGAACTCTAGGGTTAGCTAAGTCTGCCAGCAGGAATCAGCTAGGTAACCCAAGGACCACTACCAAGAAATTGGTTTGCACCAGAAAATTCCAAGATGGCACCTAAAACCACCTGAAACCATCCCAAGAGACTGTTGGATGAACCTTTCTTTATTAGCATGCTAAAATCAGAACCAGGGGTGTGGAGATTTAACATTAAAATGAGATGTGATATATGGCTAAGGGTGTTCCAAGCATGTTGGAGTGAGCAGCACATGCCTCCTTGGAAATCTGAGAACTTTCCACCCTTACAGGAGAAATCCCACTCCTGAAGCAGTCTGCCTCCCCCCTCAAGATCCTTTAATACTTTTCTAATTCCCCAGAATTGTGAAGAAGGACTCATTAGGGTATTTGATTAACCTTCCATTTCTTGGCCAAGGAATAGTTTCTGATTCACTTTACTTGCACATTTCTACATGTGTAAGAAAGTGGCCTTATGGGAAATTGTGCTTTGAAGAACATTAATTTGCAAGCCATAGTAAAACAGCTAGGATAGTTCAGCTAGGAAGCTACTGAAAAAACACAACCAAAGGGTATAAGACCTGAACCCAGTGGTGGCACTGAGAACAGAAAGAAGGGCTTGAATGAAACAGCCAAGTGGGGACAGATAAATTTTGGCAATAGTTTCCTATTTTAGACCTAGAGCTTTTTGGGATTAAGCCCAGAAAGGCTTCTATCCCTTGGCCAACTGCTTGAAGATACTGATTAGCTGTCAGAGATAATAAGGAGCTGCTAGAAAGAACTTTAAGAAGAATGTCATTCTACAAAGAATAGGATCCAAACAGTTTATCCATTTAAATTGTCTACCTAAATAGTCTATATAGTTAAAACATAAAACACATCCACTGAGACTTTGAAAATACCCTATGTTTAATATGAGATGATTAATAGGGATCCAAATACTCAACCTTAAAACTAATAACAATAAGAGCAATTATTATTTATTTTCAATTTAAAAATCACATGAGTAAACTCATATGTGATGCAGCCTGCTTAATGGAATAGGTTAGTGAGTACTGCAATGCCGAGGTCTTTATTATCTTTCAGCTGTGGTGAAAGAGTATATCTTAAAAGAGAAATGAAGAGACCCATGTTGCCCTATAGTCAGATCAAGGTGAAAATCAAAAAGCTTATAATCATAGGGCATGAAAAATTTTACTAGCATAACTTTAAATTCAAAAATATGGAAATACATCTTTAGCATCAGAATTTTAACTGAAAAATAAGAGAAGCTAATCCAAAATACCTTGAATATATATAGAATCTTATAGCATAGCAGTTTTCTTTAAATTTTATGCATTATTTTACAGAGTATAATTTAGATGGAATTGGTAGAAAAGTAGTTTTTCTTTTGTGAGTGCCTTTCAAATTGCAGATTGACTTTGGTACTCTTTGATATAAATTGTGAGGGAAACCAATCTCTTACAGGGAACTTCTCTAGAAGGTGTATTTATTCAACACAATTTAATTCAATCATAATATTTATAATATGTAACAAGAGGGTGGAAATTATTTTGATTTTTGTGTTTTTAATGAAAATATCAACAAAAGTTCTCCTAGTGCACACTAGTGTTGATCACACACATAGAGAGAAGGAATCAAACTCACCTTGAAAGAGGGTAAAAAATGAAACACTGCAATCACAAAAATGTAGTCTAATAATTATTGAAATTGAATGATAAAGATAAGCCACAGTGCTATTTTTAGATGTTTTCATGACTTGCTGGGGACTATCTCAGAGTTAAGGAAGACCTGAAAATGAACTTCCAATGTAGTGACACAAAGAATTGTGAATGAAAGAGATGCAACTAAACAACAGGGGGGGAAAATCCAAGTGAGAAAAAAAAAGAGAAAACCTCTTTCTGGGTGCCTCTCCCCAGCTGTACCTACCTCACATGCCCAGAGGGCCCCTGGGCCATTCTGCTACTTAAATTTTCCAAAAGATATGTGGTTTCCAAGCTTCTTTGTACACCTATCACAAAATCCTTCTGTAGGCATAGTTAGGCCTTCATTCTTAAACTCTATAAGCATTCCATTACTGTATTACTGAATTCCTTCTAGTCTAGGGAGGAATGGCTAAGGGTAGAAGACAAAAAGCAGACAAACACCTGCAATGCCCACCGGACATTAATAAGTGAATGCCCATGTCTACTGCTATCTGGTCCTGAGGGCAGTGGCCCAGGGAAGTGGCATCCAGGAATATAGAGAGCTGGGTACTCCCCTTAACCAAAACTGGTTGTCCCTAAAGGACTTCATTTTCTTATCCACAGGGCATCTCTAAGTATACCTTGAGGGGCCAGGAATCAATCTGAAATTTCTTCATCTGATTTATATTGCACTGAGAGCTCCACACTGTCCAGTTTTGACAAGCAAAGTATACTCATTGGCTTTTCCAAATTATAAGGCTATTGGTCTACCAAGCAAACAGCCCTGCCCAACGGCCATTCCTTGAACCAGATAGTAAGTTCCAAACCAACCAGACTCTCCTTTAACTGTGAGGCATGCAGAGAAGTTCTGATGATAGTTGCAAAAGCCTTGAGAAAGCAGATGCTATGGCAAATATAAGGTAGACTAATGAGTAGTGAAAAAGTAAATATAGATCCCCGAACCTTAGAGGCAGAGAGATGGAAAGAACAAAACAGTCACCATGCCAAAATGCCTGCTTCTGTGCAATCAGCGAACGCCCTGAACAACCTTCCAACTTCCAAATGTCAGTTCAGTCTCCGTAAGGCCTGCTTTGAAGGCAATTGCTGACTTGCACAAGTTCTAGCTGCCCTTTTCTCATAATAAGCCTCCATTATATATCCCTTATTCTTGACAACCTAACAGAATCAAACACACAAGGGGCACTGGCTTTGTGAAAGAAAGAGGAGATTCAATAAACTATATAAAACTTGAGCCTCTATATTTCTTTCCCCAAGTGCCACCTGCAAGCCAAGTCCAGATGCCAACCTGCTAGGCGGCAGTGCTAACTCAGGTCCCTGCTGCTCTGGAGGCCGCTGCAGGGGTTGCTGCGTCCTTGGGTGTGCAGAACGGCTTTGGGGTAAGTGCTGGGTTCTTTCTATTCCACTCACTTTTATTATCAGGGCAATAAATACTTGCTGCCATTTAAACAATCAAGGACCCACTTGAAATATTAATAAAGGACAATAAAGTATTATTTTAATGTGTTCCTTCCTCCCCCCCACCCCCCAAGAGAAACTGTGAATTGTCTGGGAGGCTCATTTCTATTTTCCTGACTCATAAGGTGTCCCTAAGTGTCCTTGGAGGAACAGGAATTAACCTTGCAGTGTCTTCAGTGGCATGACTTTAAGAAGAGGTGTGTCACATTTGTGCAGCAATGACAACCAGCAGCCTGTGATGTTGATTAGGTGAACAGGTTTGGATGGGCAAGGTTACTCTTCAAGGGTAATTATTACCCTTCAAGGGTAATTACCACCCCCAACCCTTTCTAAGCTGAAAATACACACGTGCGTGCACATGTGCACACGCACACACACACACACACACACACACAGGGAGATATGACATTTTATGCACTTTTTTTACTCAAGGAGGTATGCAATTTACCAAAGCTCTAGAGGTTGATTATCCTTTGGGGTCATTTGGGTGTGTTCCTTTTTCTGTGTCTGCTGTTTACTTTCAAAATGTTTCTCCAACCCCCCTTTCCTCCTTAGGTATTTTACATTCCTATAGAAAAAATTCAGATTCCAATCGCTACTACCTTAACATTTTTAATAACAAAAATGGGAACTTCCCCACAGAATTTCTGCTGGCTCTGAAGATAGATACAGGTGTTCTCAGTCTTTCCTTGTTTTGTAATAGAAGTAGTGAATTTTGGTCCAGCTTGCAGGGATGAAAGTGAAGAACTTTGACTTCTGGCTCTCACTGGTTTTCTTACTTTATGCCTCATCTTACCTCCCAAGGAATAATTTTGTCGTTAAACACGCTACTAAATCTACATGAAGGAGATACAACTTCTCATTATTTTTTATTTTAGCACAGTTTTGGATCTCTGAAAAACGGCAAAGGTGGTAGAGGTTTCCAGATACTTCACTCTCAGTCTCTGTTATTGGCACTAGTGTTTAACACAATATCCTTAAAACTAACAGATAATTATTATTAACTAAGGACTCTATTTATTCCCATTTCCTTAAGTTTACCTTAATGGCCATTTTCTGTTCTAGAACCCTTCTAGGATGCTACCTTGTAGGCACACCTCTGAGATCTTTTGGGTTCACAATAAAACCAGGAGTTATCTTTTTGCTTGAAGAGAGTCTTGCCATTAATTTGTAAAACAGGCAACATCTGTGAAGCATAATAATGCAAAATTAAATCAAAAGAGGTCTGCCTGTAGTTTTTGTGTTTCCTCAGCTTCTTGATGGTGACAGTTTCCCAGAATTTTATTATTTTTGATGATCTGGATAATTTTGTAAAATGTCCCTCAAGTGGTATTTGTCTGACTGCAGTTATTGATTTGGGGAAGAAGACCAGAAAGGTCAAATTTTTGAAAAAGATCACTGTCATCACATTTGATCAAGAGAAGAGACTATCATCATGAGTCATCACTGTTGATGTTGAACTTGATCTTGATCACCTGGCTGAGGTAGTGTCTGCCAGACTTCACTGTAAGTACTCATTTCCTCTCATTTCATACTAACTCTTTGGGAGGAAGTTACTATGTATAAGCTTACACTTCTGGAGTTGGGAATTATACTCTAACTGCTACTGCTTGAGGATAAAATATCTCCATAAATCATACTTTGGGTACCAATCCAATACTACTAGCTGATCAAATTGTTCCAGCTTTGGCTGTTGGGAGTTCTTTCAGTTGGCTCCTGTATCATGCCCCGTGTCCCATGTGTGGCAGCAATTTCGGACTTTCTGGAACTAAAAGATACTTTAGGTTCATTTTGTATTTACTAACCCAGTCCTAGAATGGGCATTTCTCCAAGGAGCCCTGGTAACCAAGAGCTATGCGCTATTTGTGCTCCTTGACACTGGGATGGTATTACTGTAATTTTAACCACAATTGTCAAGAACTAACAATCTGACCTTATCATGTTAAAAGACAATTTACCACTCTTGCTATTCCATTAAAACTAAGTTTATCAGCCCTGGCTGGTGGCTCACTGGATAGGTGCCAGCCTGTGAACCCAAAGGTAGCTAGCTGGTTTGGTTCCCAGCCAGGGCACATAACCAAGTTGCAAGCCAGGTCTCCAGCCAGGTCTGTAGCTGGAGGCAGGTGAAAGACAACCATACATTGATGTTTCTCTCCCTCTCTGCCTCTTTCTCTTCCCTCTATCTGAAAATAATGCATAAAATCTTAAAACTCAGTTTTTCCACTAAACTTTAACCCATTACAACTAATTTATCCAGTAGAACTTACTTTATTTGCTGTAAAGACTAAATACCATATGTAGCAAAGTATTTACTTGCCTTAGAATAAAAAGCTGAAAATCCTTCAGAAAGCCCTCTGAGGGAAAAAGAAGAGTATCATCTTCATTCACCAATGAAGAAACAACATAAGAGAATTCTAATAACTGTTTAAGTCACGCAGATTAGACAGGCCTGGTTTGGGGTCCTCTTAATCACCAGAGTAAACCACCTCATTTCCCCCCCTAAAATAAGAATTTTCACTATTTAATTCTCAAGGACTTTTCTTATATAGTAACATCTGGTTTGTGTAACTCTCCAGAATGTGGAGTGTGTGTTGGCACCTTCAGCAGAGGGCAAATGGGCATGTTTTTGCAACTAGCCGATACCGAGGATGAGTTTTAGCACTCGCCAATGAGCTCGTGCTGGTCCTGCATGTCTACTCATCACAGCCACCATTAATGCCAATGTCACCGCTCCCCAGAAAATGCTGGCATTGACATTCTATTTTAAAAAGTGACTGCATGTATATTTAAGATTAAATGGTTCTGATCAAGACAAGTAATGATTTCTGGCTCCCATTTAAAGCATACATGATGAGTGAAAAAGCTGTCCTCAAAACAGATCCTTTAGACCAAGTCAAAATATGAAATTGGTGTCACTCCCTGGATTAGGAATTGGCAGTTTAGAGCACCCACTTTTTTCTCCGTAGTGTTATCATGGCTCTTCTAAACAGGACATGAAAAAACTTTCTTGACCATACCAGAGTTCTGAGGTTAGAAGCTCAGAGTTTTGACTTCTCTAATTTTATTTACATACCTGTTTTTTTCAGTCCCTGACACTAATATAGCAGACAATCTTTGGTGATTTTACCATGTCAGTAAGAGTCTATTCATTTATATCAAGAAAAGCACAGCCTCTACCTTTCACAATCTAATCCCATGCAGGTGAATTTGCAGAAGTTTCTGCTAAACAGAAGTGTACAGAGCTTCTTTTCCAAATTCAAAAGATCTACAAAGGGGGAATAAAAGCTTTAGGAAATCTCAATTATAGGAATCAAGGCATTAAATGGATTACCTTCTTTTCTCTATTCATTGCAGACAAAGCAAAATTGGCATTTTTATTATGTAAATTAAGATCAGGCCTCAAAGTGGAAAACTGTATGCTCTTAGATGGAGATTAGGAAGCATAATTGCTTTTCTGTGGAAAAATTCAACCAACATTGTTGAACGAAATGCTAAACAAAAGGCTTCATAAAGGTTTTAGTACAGCTCCGTAGTGGTTTAAAAGAGAAGCTGCCCTTTTTTATTGCATTTAGGAAATTCTGAGATAAACCATCCATACAAATATATAATTATATAGCCCATATAATGTGGGCTATGGAATAACCAACTTCAAATAAAAGAATGATACCAATATAAGTTTCTAAAATATCAAATATATGCTATATAATCTAACAGACTCTACATGAAGTGATCTATGTAACAAAATAACCTGACAAATGGAATAAGGCAATAAAAGCAAAAAACCCTACTCTCCAGATCAAAAAGGTATGTTCCCAAATTTTCCTAACAGCACATTTCAGTACAAGACTGTACAATATTTAAATAACTGATCTTTAGTGCAACATTTAAAATAAAATATATTATTTTATAACCATAAATTACAACATACTTATTAAAAATGAAATGCATAAAAGCTTAAAAACAGAACAAAAATGAGTAGAAATCTAATTATTTAGAGATAATACCTAACACCTGGCTTTTTTTTGTTTTTTTTTTTTCCAGAAAATCCATCACAGTTATACACTAATAACAATGTATAGCCCTGGTTGGTGGCACAGTGAATAAGGTGCCAGCCTGCGAACCCAAAGTTGACTGGTTCAATTCCTCAGCCAGGGCACATAACCAGGTTGCAAGCCAGGTCTCCAGCCAGGTCCCCAGCCAGGTCCGAAGCTAGAGGCAGGTGAAAGGCAACCACACACTGATGTCTCTCTCCCTCTCTGCCCCTCTCCCTTCCCCTATCTCTGAAAATAATAAATAAAATCTTTAAAAATATATATATATATAAATTTAGTAAAACAAGAGACACAATCTCTAATTTTTAATTAAAATTAATATTGTATTATGTGCAGCTTTTAGTATCCATACCTATTAATCAACATAATTACTTACAATAATAAAATAATATCCCCTTATGTGATTGGATCATAATATATTCAAGCATCCTTGCACTGATGTCATATCCAGTTTTTGTTACTGTAAATTTCTGAGAATATACAATGTATGCATGCCTCTTTGTGTAAGTATTTTGTACCCTTTGTGATAAATCTTTAAAAGTTGAATTGTGATATCAAGTTTATTCATTTTAAAATTGAATGTCCAATGACAAACTACTCAGTAAGAAAACAGGATATAAATATTTAAAGAAAATATTTACTTATAGCTTAATTATAGCTTAAATTTCATAAATTTAGAGATCGTCTTGGTTTTGCCCTATGTTCAATGTCAGAACTATGTCTACTTTTTCTTTCTTTTTCTTTTTTTAGTTTTTATTGAATTTACAAGGGTAACATTGGTTAATAAAATTATGTAGGTTTCAGCTGTGGATTTCTATCTATAGCATCTGTATTTTGTATTGTAGGTCCACCAACCGAAGTCAAGTCTCTGTCCATCACCATCTTCCTTTTACCCTCTTCCACCTCCCCACCCCCTTTCTGTTTGGTAATCACCATATTGTTGTCTGTGTCTACAAGTTATTTTTCTTTGCTTAATCCCTTTATCTTTTTCACCCAGCTCCCCAACACTCCCCCTTCTAATAGCGGTCAGTACTTCTCTGTATCCATGAGTCTGTTTCTATTTTCTTGGTTAGAGTGGAGTCAGCACACAATAAATATTAGTCGAATAAACTAATTATTAAACTGGGTTTAAAGAATTTTATTTGCAATGAATCAGTTTTATATTTGAAACTCACTGCAATCTTTATTAGCCCCTTTGCTTTAATATAACCAGTGAGAAAATTTCAGCTAGGAAGTAAGGACAAATTCTCTCTCCTCACCCTCCATGTGAATTATGCACCCACTGTGCTCTGCCATTTATCACTTTTATGACCTCAGACTAATTGCTTAATACCTTCGAATCTCCAATTTTCCATCTGTGAGATAACTATAATAAAACCCTACTTTGCCAGCCTGTCAGGATTGTTGTGAGATTTAAACAAATTCGTGTGAGGTAAAAAGTAATTTGTGAAAAATAAAATGGTCTACAAATAAGAGAGATTAACAATTAAAGACAGGTTTAATGTTCTGGAATGCATTACACTCAACTCATGCTAACCTGCAAAGATTTCTGCAAACATTGGAAAGCCCCAGACTCAGAGGCTACCTTTTTCAAGGTGGCCACCTGCAGATGATGCTCATAATGGAGATATCTTATAAAACTGGGAAATGGCATTCACTTTTATCTGTCATACTTAGCTGAACAATGCTTATTATTGATCTACTGCATCAAAGTCACTTCCTGTTCCCAAGCATGACATTTGTTAATCTTTTCACAAGCACCAAAATCTAAAAGTAGCACCATAAAAAAAGAAAAAACCCTGCGGCGTAAGTATTGATTAAAAACAAGCTTGGTTCATTAAAAACACTGCTGGGATTGGATGTGAAGCACTTAGAGGTAATCTTTTCTTTTCCTCAGCATTAAAAAATTATAGTGATTTATAGATCGTAGCAGCTCTGAGGAGTTAGTTGTATTTAAAGAAATTTAAAATGAAAAGATTGAAAGTTAGATTCCAAATTTCCCCTCATTCCATTTGGTACCCAATTGTCTTCTTGAAATAAAAATAATAATGTTTCATCAATATCTGTGCAGCATTTTTTCTATTAGAAGGATGTTTCATATAATGTATCTTCTACTTTGTCTCATCTCAAAATTGTTTGGCCCACCTCCAAAAAGAACAAGGTCAGGAATGTGTTAGAAGTGAGAATGAGTAGTCCCTTACTGTTCTCTTTAGGGATCCTGACAGAGAGGGAAAAATCTGTGCTCCTGTCAAAAGGAAATATGTGTTCTGATCTCAACCGACTCCATGGCATTCCTCCTTCCAGCCAGGTGTCACCTTGGCTGGAGGGAAGAGCAGAGAGTCACAGAGTGACCTGGATCCTTGTCCTGCTAATGGACATCCAGCTAATACCCCAGTGTAAACAAAGGAAAATCAAAGGCATCTAAAATTGAAAAGGATTCATAAACTTGCTTAAAACTCTTCGGGATTAAACTGTCATTGGTGTATTTATTTAGTTTTAAAAATTATTTTAATACTGATTAGTCTGTACATCAGTGGTCTTAATCCTCAGTATTAACACAGATCCATTATAGTCTTTGCCATATCTATGTATCAGCTGTACTATTGTTGTCTTAATTGCTTGTTTAAAATTAACATATTTTTACATAAATTTTAAAGGGAGTTTCAAGTCTATCATACTTTAAAATTATAAATACAAAAATTATAAATAAAAGTGCAACCAAAATAATCTTACTTTGTTATAATTGCTTGCCAAAAGTTATTTATTTTTCTCTCTGTTTTTACACTATTACCAATTTTTTATTATTCAAATGTAGAATATACAACAATGACATCATCAGAAAACAATGGGAAACAGCCTGTACCTTAGGGATGATGTAACATCAATATTATTTTGTTGAGCAGTTACAAAACATGCATTGTTCCAAAAATTTACACTACTATCACTTATTTTTACATATTGAAATAGCATTTCCCTTCAAGAAGTATCCTCTACCTCTTAACACTGATTCTTAAGTCAAAGTAACCTGAAAACACCGAAAATAATTCAGCCTTCTATTGTTCTACCGCAGGCAAAAAGGCTCACCTCTCTTTTTTAAAAGTGGTAGAAAGTGTTAAGAGAAACTGGGTCTCAACATTGCTGGATCTTATTAATCAGAGAAATAGGAGAGAATTAAAAATGAAGTTAAGTTCTTAGTCATTACTATGTAACACCATAACCACATCCAATGGCTCTGCTTCACATCCAGTGATACTATTATTTGGAAAACACAGCAGTGAGAAATAAATACATCTGTCTACATATATACATATAGGTATTTAAAATAATTTATCTGCTGAGCCTATTTAAGTTTCAATTCTGGTGTGCTAACTTAAAAGGATCAGGTTAGTGTCACTGACAACCATTTATACTGTGAAGACAAAATGTCTAGTGAGATTCCCAGTTTTCATCCAGATTTATTGATATTATATAATTATAACCTTGAGCTATGACTGAAAAACTGTAACAAAGTTCATAGGAACATAAGGCATTCTAAGCCTATTGTCCCAAAATGACCTTTCTCCCAAAATCTTGGGTACAGAAGCCAGGTACAGTACTTCTTAGACTTTCATGTTCATGTAAATCACCTGAAGATGTTAAAATGAAGGTCTGTGTGCAGGGCCGGAAGTTTTGTATTTCCAACAAGCTTTCGGATGAAGCCAGTGATGCTGCAACCGAGTAGCAGGAGCCTGTTTAAAGCACGACCAGTATCTGAATTCAGGCTCTGGAGTTATAATATCCATTGAGTTTCAGCTTCACCATTTCTTTTTTTCATAAAATTTATTTTTTATTGAATTTACTGGGGTGACATTGGTTAATAAAATTGTGTTTATAATTATACATCATCTGTATATTGTATTATGTGTTTTCCACTTCATGTCAAGCCTTTTTTCATAACCATTTATCTTCCCTTTACCCTCTTCTACCTCCTCCCACCCTTCTTTCCCTCTGGCATTAACCATACTGTTTTGTCTATGTCTGTGAGTCTTTCTTTTCTTCTTTTTTCCCCCTTAATCTCACCGCCCTTCCCACCTAGCCCTCAATCACCTCCCCTCTGATAGTTGTCAGTCTGTTCTCTGCAGCCATTAATCTGTCTCCACTTTGTTAGTTTATTTTGTTCATTATGTTCATTAGATTCCACATATATATGGGAGAACATACTAACCAATATATCTGGTAAGGGCTTGATATCCAAAATTTATAAGGAACTTACAAAACTCAACACCAAAAATATTCAATTCAGAAATGGAGCCCTGGCTGGTGACTCAGTGGTGCCAGCCTATGAACCCAAAGGTCACTAGTTCAATTTCCAGCCAGGGCATATAACCAGGTTGCAAACAAGGTCTCCTGCCAGGACTGTAGCTGGAGGCATGTGAAAGACAACCATGCATTGATGTTCCTCTCCCTCTCTGCCTCTCTCCCTTCCCCTCTCTCTGGAAACAATAAATACATTCTTTAAAAGAAAAACGAAATGGACAAAAGACCTGAATTAGACATTAGACACTTCTCCAAAGAGAACATACAGATGGCCAATATACATATGAAAGGATGCTCAATGTCACTAATTATCAGATAAATGCAAATTAAAATCACAATGAGATATCACCTCACACCTGTCAGAATGGTCATCATTAATAAATCAACAAAAAAGTGCTGGCAAGGATGTGGATTAAAGGAAACCCTAGTGCACTGTTGGTGGGAATGCAGACTGGTACAGCCACTGTGAAATGCAGTATGGAGTTACCTCAAAAAATTAAAAATGAATCCACCTTTGACCTAGCAATTCCACTTTTGGGAATATATCCAAAAAAATCTGAAACACTAATCTACAAGAATGTGTGCACCCTGTGTTCACTGCAGTGCATTTACAATCACCAATATTTGGAAGCAACCCAAGTGTCCATCAGTAGATGAGCAGATTACACAATAGGCTACTACTTAGCATTAAAAAAAAGAAAGAAATATTACCTGGAGAATTACACTAAGTGAAATAAAGCTTTATCATTTTTTAAAAAGATTTTATTAATTATTTTTAGAGAGAAGGGCAGGGAGGAAGAAAGGGAGAGAAACACCAATGTTCGGTTGCCTTTCACCTGCCTCCAGCTAAGGATCTGGCTGAAGACCTGGCTTGCAACCTGGTTATGTGCCCTGGCTGGGAATTGAACCAGCGACCTTTGGGTTCTAAGGCCAGCACCTTATCCACTGTGCTACCAGCCAGGGTGCTTTAGCATTTCATAACAGTGTGAATTTCCTAGAATGTTATTTAATTTCTTGCAGCCTGTTTCCTCATCTATTAAATGGGATAATACAAAAAGGAAAATAGGATATTATTTCAAGGGAATATTATAGAGAACAAATGAGTTAAAACATGTTAAAGAACACTGAACTATACCTAGCACATGTTAAACCCTTGATAAATGCTAGCTCTTATAATGAAACCAAAGTTGATGATGATAATGATGACAATGGTGATGATGATGACAATGACATGTTTTTCAGCAAATTTTTCTTTGAACAAAGGCCTGTTGCTACATAGGGCAAATTCTATTATCAACAGAGTTTGGAAAACACCAGCATATCTAATTGTATTTATGACCATCTTTTGCTATACTTTCTAAATAGTCCCAATGAACCTGCATAGTAAAGTCTCAATCCTTTCACATGGTTATAACACTTAAGCTAGCTTGTGATTGTACCTCTAATGCAATGTTTATCCTCATGTTCTTTGTCATTTTTCCTATTATGATAAGATTGTTAAAAGAAATAGCTACACCTGTATTTTCCTATTATTATTTGTTACATACCTTGAGGGCAAAAACCATTCATCAATTAACCATCAGCACCAGGTGGTATAGAGAGAATTGTGATTTCAGTGTTCATGATATTACTTGGCACAGGAGTGATAAAGACTTGTTGAATTAGTGAAAATCAGAAACTAGAATTGTAGATACATGTTTATAATGTCCTCCCTCTGACGTATTCAGACAAAATTTTCACTTATCAGGGTATATAATAATGTTTAACAAGCCACAATTAGAGAATCACTATATTAAAGAATTACTAAAAAGATGCAAAATTTACTCATTACTCACAATCAGTAATTCTAAAACCTTTCCAAAAAAAACCTGTTATGTCATGTTTAAAACTTTGTGTACACTTTCACATGTGTGTATGTTTATTTTAAAATAAGGATTTTATATTATTGTAAAATAAGTTTTAAAATTTCCTACATAGGTAATTGTTTATGCTTTTTATTATATCAACTCCAAAATTATGACTAAATTGAGAAAATCCACATTGTGTATCAGATTTTTTAAATGGGCAGGTTTTCTTTGTTTTTCAATATGTTTAAATTCCAAGTTTAATTAAAAAACTCCAATTATCTTATTGCATGAAACCATGCTTTAGCTTATATTTCATATAGTTTTATATTATTAATTTAATGGTATTTTTTAAAATCAAGAAGCATTTAAAGTCTTTGGTACTTTATGATTATAATTAATAGCATTTTTCTTTAAATTGTAATAACATTATTTCTTAAATCAATGTTATCTTTCACACACTAAAATATAGCATGTGAAATATTGGCAAAAGGTTTTTACCATTTGATGAGCCAGTTAATATGATCAAAAAGGAAAAATGCCTCAAGTACTATAAAAATATAGATAACACAGAACATTAGTGCTGGACAATGCATGTGCATCTTCTTATGAGATAAAGTACATAAAGTTGCTAAGAGTGTCTAATGGTGTTGACAATCTCATAGAAACAGTCTGACAATTTTTTTTCCTTTTTCAAATAAAGAAATTTGGAAAATTAAAATTTCCTGGCTATCATGAATTAGCTTACATTAGACCAATCCTCTCACCAATAGCAACATGAAAAGTTGGGTAACATACATTAAAAACATCAGTGTAAAGACATGGGGGAGCTACCAAGGCACCTAAACTGATAGCCAAGTTCCTGAGAGAAGTGCAAAGGGACAATCTGGCATTTAATACATCTTTTTGTTCTAGAAGCATTTAACAGTTTGTTAATGATGGACAAGCCACTAAATAGCACTTAGCAGTTTCAAGAGTCCAGAAAGATAAAAGAATGTCAGAGTATCAATTAGAAAAAATGCTGGTCAAATTCTTAAATTTTCAGTTGAGATGCTTAAAAGTCAAGAGACAAGAATTAATGGAGAATTGGAAGCAGTCCTCACAATGACAGAAATCCAATTTACTTGTGATCGGTTTAAATGATCTTCTTGTAGTCAAACTCCTGCTAGAGACCACAGGAGACCTTCAATGAAGGAAACTAACATTTTTTTCAAAGATTCAAATTATATTAATCACTTTTCTTATAAAATTCTCAGCATGCACAAAAATTACCTAACACAGCAATAGACCACAGCACATCTGAAACACTGAATTACTATAATTAAGAGTAAAATAGAATACCAAAAGGAAATTCTAATATTAGAAATATCAGGCATAGACACTGAAATAACTATGATTAATATGTTGAAGAAAATTTGGGTTAATACAAGCATGAAACCAGGATCTATAGAGAAGAATTACTGGGGAGACCAGGGAAAATTTAGGAATAAAGAATACATTGACTATAAAAAATAAGTAATTCAATTGGATTTGACAGCAGATTAGACATAACTAAAGAGAATGCAAGATAGGTAAGTTAGTAGAATATATTTAGACTAAAGCATGGAGAGTAAAAATAAAGGAATATATAGAAAATAAGTCTTCATACAAAACTATAAAATGTTATTGAGAGATAATAAAGAATGTATAAATAGCAGGAGGATTTTTCTAGGTTGGAAGACCAAATAATAGAAATTTCTTCTAAATTTATATATAATTTTAATGAAATGTCCCTTAAAAATCCAGTCTTTTTCATAGCATTCAAAATGATTTTTTAAATGATATGAAAATGCAGAAAGACAAGGACAGCCAAACAACTTTGAAGAGAAATAAAGGCCTTAATATGGTTTACCATTCCCAATCTTTTTAAAATAAAGTTTGACTTTATTTTTTCTCAGAAAATAAGCTTTTTAAAGAACCAGTATATCTCTCTGGCTGGTGTGGCTCAGTGGATTGAGCACTGACCTGTGAACTAAAGGGTTGCCAGTTCAAATCCCAGTCATGCACATGCCTGAGTCACAGGCCAAGTCCCCAGCTAGGGGCACATGAGAGGCAACCACACATTGATATTTCTCTCCCCACCACTTCTCATCCTTCCCCTCTTTCTAAAAATAACTAAATAAAATCTATATTAAAAAAAAAAGAATCAGTATATCATCTTTATCTTTTTCATCACCAAGTAATTTATCACCCACCATTCTTTAAATTTTCATGATTCACAAACATTATTATAGAAACATAAATATATTGAAGGCAAACAAAATGAATGAATAATCCATATTAATGGGAAATCCAACTGTAAAATAAATAATCGGATTTACCATAGTGTCTCAACCATTTGAACACGTAAGCCTTTGCCACATTTACATTGTTATTAGCTAGGATTTAAAAAAATTTTATTTTATTGTTGTTGTATTACATTCATCCCACTCTCCCCCTCCCTCTCCCACTGCCCACCCCCTCCCCCTGCCACCAAAGTCAATACCACTTGTTGTCCATGTCCATGGGTCATCCATGCTAGTTTCTTGACTAAACTGCTCACCTTCTTTGCCCCCTTCTCCACCTTCCTCCCTCCCTCTTTCCTCTGCTCACTGAAGGTCCATTCCTTATATTCATGTCACTGGTTCTGTTTTGCTTGTTTGTTTGTTTTGCTCATTAGTATCCTGTAATTGGTAAGATCATATGGTATTTGTCTTTCACTGACTGGCTTATCTCACTAACATAATACTCTCCAGTTCGATCCATGGTGTTACAAAAGGTAGGAGCTTCTTCTTTCTTTCTGCTATGTAGTATTCCATTGTGTAAATGTACCAAAGTTTTTTGATTCATTCATCCACTGATGGTCACTTAGGCTGTCTCCAGTACTTGGCTATTGTAAATAGTGTTGTTATGAACAGAGGGGTACATAGATTTATCTGAATTGGTGTTTCAGGGTTCTTTGGGTATAATCCTAGTAGTAGAATTGCTGGATCAAAAGGCAGTTCTATTTTTAGTTTTTTGAGGAAATTCTATACCATTTTCCATAGTGGCTGAACTAGTCTGCATTCCCACAAACAGTGCACCGGGGTTCCATTTTCCCCACATCCTCGCCAACACTTGTTGTTTGTTGATTTGTTGATGACTGTTGTTCTGGTGGGTGTGAGGTGGTATCTTATGGTTTTAATTTGCATATCATAGGTGCAAACTAAAGTGATGTTGTGCATTCTTTCATGTGCCTGTGGTCCTTTTGTATGTCCTTCTTGGAAGAAGTGTCTATTCAGGTCCTTTGCTCATTTTTTAATTGGGCTGTCTGTCTCTCTGGTGTTAAGTTCCATAAGTTCTTTATGTATTTTGGAGACCAAACCCTTGTCTGAGGTTTCATTGTCAAATATGTTTTCCCATATAGTAGGTTGCCTTTTAATTTTGCTGGTGTTTCCTTTAGCTGAGCTAGTATTTTTAAAAAGGTTTTATTTATTATTTTTAGAGAGAAGGGTAGAGAAAGAGAGGTAGAGAGAGTGAAACATCAATGTATGGTTGCCTTTCACCTGCCTTCAGCTATAGACCTGGATGGAGACCTGGCTTGCAACCTGGTTATGTGCCCTGGCTGGGAATCAAACCAGCGACCTTTGGGTTTGCAGGCTGGCACCTTATCCACTGTACCCCAGCCAGGGCTGAGTTAGCATTTTTTGATTAAAAAAACCTTTTATTTCAATTTTTCTGCCTATTTTTGATGCAATTTTTTTACCATCTCTACAGCAGGTTAAAAATAATTACAATAATTATTACCTATGAAGGTAAGCTCATATACTAGTCTAGAATTCAACCTTATTTAGTTCTAAAGCTGATCTTGAAATAAGTTTTAAGTAATTTTTATGTTGTGTTATTTTAGTTTATCTTACAAAATATACTTTTCTGTTGTTATCTATTAAAACTTCTGGTGATTTTTACTTAATTGTCAGTGATTATCATGTAGACACTACAAAAAGACATGAAGTTATATAATTTTTGCTTAGGGAGACAATTTATTTTTATCTCTGGTATATTTTAAACAAACACATAAATGGATCTTATTCTTTCTTGGCTGTTTATTGCCACCTACCATTAAGTCACATGTTATGATTGGAATGATGATTATATTCTCTTTGCTATTTTCCTAATAATTTAATGTTCCTTTGAACTTTTGTATTATGTTATATATTTTAGATTCATTCTCATACCTCTAATATTTCTTGACTTTTAAAAATTTCTAAATTATTGTTTCAAGTTAACATATGGGTTTTAAATAAAGTATTTTAAATGGTAAATTATGGATACAACTAACTCACAAACCTTGGACCTATTCAATAGTCTTATTCAGAGAATAAAACTAACCAACAACGTGTAATCAAAAGATTTGATACAATAATATTGCAGGAAGGTAAGTGGATTTTTGAGCCATGTTTTTCTGGTAATTAAATTAAAAAATTTAAATGTTTCATAAGGTGATAAATAAAATTATCAAAAGAGATTTTTAGTGTAATCTAGCATAACTACAACAAAAAAATCATTACCTCTCACCCATGCCATACATTTGTAAACTATGCTTACTCTAGAATAGTATACCCTGTTCACTTCAATAAACTATAACATGGCATTCCCTAGTATCACAAAAGATCTCACTGTCAAAAATATCTATTAGATTGGCTGAAATAATAAACTGACTTTCCATATGATCATACATTAAAACACTCCTTTAAAGTACACATGTTCAAGTCTATTTTTTCCCAAATATTTAGGAAAAATTGGCATTTAACTGAATTTTGCCTTGACTATCTTAAACTGTAGAAACTCATTGGAACACTTTCATGAACTGTTATCTAGGCGGTGCTCTAATTTGAGAAGCATAATTCTGGGTGCTGTGAAATCTGCCCCTACACTAAGCCCAGCCACTGGAGAACTGTCTGCATATAATATATTCATTCCCTTGCCCTGCTTTGGTCTTTTTAAAAAATTGTGTGTTGATATAATACCTTCCTTGAATAGACAGAGAGATATGAGTATATTTTCTAAATGTGTTTTGGCTGTTATTGCTACTTGATAGAAAACTCATACTACTTTAAGAACATTCATTGCAAAATATACCTGCAACAGCAAGAGATGAAACACCAGCAAAATCTAAGAATCGTAACTGGGAGGTATTTGTTGATCAATACAGTGTCGTCACTTATATAACCTTACTCCCTACCCTGCCCTACAACAACCTTGGTGCATAGGTTGTGAAATAAGTAAATCAAACAATTATATATATAATTAAAACATAATAATTATTTCAGTATCACAACTTTAAAAGTTGTGACTACAAGACAGATAAATCAATGAAAACTATTAAAAATTCAGGAAGATATTTTATTACCTGTGGAAATTATGGTCATAACATATATGAAAGAAAATGTAAACAGAATTCAGAGTTGAAAGACTGAGAAAACACAATAGTTATATCTAATCAGGGGCTCAATCATCTCATTGAGGGTTATAAACTCTAACCTGACTTGTAAATCAGGTAATGATACAGCTCAAGCCCTTTGTTTTTCTACTACCTGACCAATGTTCTATTTAATTCTTGAAATCTGTAATGAATGGCTATAAGAAGTTTCATTACAGCAGTCAGAAAAATGTAAAACATAATCTCCCTGGTTCCGATCATTTTCAGGGTGCATCTCTGAATTAGATCTCTGATTGATAAGCAGTATCAGTTACCTAAGAAGGTAACTTTACAAAATCCCCTTGCAGACACACTCCTAAATTAATTGGAATGAGTTAGAAAAATGATGTCATAGGTAACTGAAGAACATAAATAAGAACTTTAATATTTTAAAGTTTACCGTTACAATTTAAAGACATTTAAAATTTCAAGGCCCTGGCTGGTGGCACAGTGAATAAGGCACCAGCCTGCAAACCCAAAGGTCACTGGTTCAATTCCCTAGCTAGGGCACATAACCAGGTTGCAAGTCAGGTCTCCAGCCAGGTCCTTAGCTGGAGGCAGGTGAAAGGCAACCATACATTGATGTCTCTCCCCATCTCTGCCTCTCTCCCTAAAAAATAATAAATAAAATCTTCTTAAAATAAAAATAAATTTCCAGATTCATGAAAGAGACCACATATTAATCAAGTCCTCCTAGAAGTTATTGTTCATATTTGCCATATTCACAAACAAAATAACACTATTTGTAAACCAAGTTCTACACTAAATTCTAAACTAAATTCTTAAGAAAATCTAGCTTTTTAAATAAATAAAATATAAAATTTAAGAACCAAAGGTCACCTCTGAAAAAGTTGTGTTTGCAAAAAGCCACTTTGAAGTCATAAAAATTCACTTACAAAATTTAAAAGTTGTAGAAATTATTTTTTCATAATCATAATATGTACAGTAGGTAACACAATAGATATTAGTAGTTATAGGATATGTCTCATTGTGCCTCTGCAGAGAGATAAGTTTTCACATGCAGTTGTTTAGTCAGTAATCTTCACAGGACACAGCATGACCTGTGCAAAGTTTCAGCATGATGCCAATGATAAAAAAACATGTATCCACCAAAATGAGTTACCCTATCTACCTTACAATTGGAGATCAGACGTCTTCAACAATACATTTGTTACCATACTTTAATTTCAAGTGTTGCATAATACATATTAAAACTTTTCATTTTCCTTTTGTTGAGATTGAAATATGATGCAGCTGGTTAAAACCAAATGTCTGTGAGTAGCACAAGCCAAGGGGACATTTTTTCACATTACAGTTTATATAACAGTGTCACCTAACAGAGGCAGCTTGATCACTGATTGTCCATATCCACAGTAATTTTTCCAAAAATTGTACACTTTTCAAGAAAAATCTTATAAAGATACTGAATTAGGTGTTCTTTACTCTGCATGGTTCATCTGAGTTGTTAATTAGGTCATCTAGCATGTTTTAAATTATAAGCATAATATTTAATTTTATTTATTTATTTTAATTTTATTGTTGTTGTATAATATTTTATTTTTGACCTTCCAATAGCATGCTGCTATAACTAGGCAGACTTTTTATTCACAACAAACTGAATTTGTTGTAAGTAAATAATGCTTGGTAATATTATAAAAGGAATTACAGGCATTGAAGTAATGCATATTACTTCTACATCTTTCACCTCACTGTGGAGTCAGCCAAGTTATATATTTATTAATTTTGTTAAGCTGGCCTCATGAGTCCATAGATCGAATAAAGTTCCTGTTAATTAAGTTTGCTGATGAAATGACTAGAAGCTTGGAGAATAGCTTTGGAATGAAAAAATGAGTTTAACCAGATGGAGGAGATTTATGTATTGGATAAGGATTGGACCAGATGATCTTTGTGTTCTTTTTCAACTCTGGGATCCTATAAAAGACTGAGAAATTAATATAACAAGAATTTGTATGAAGTGAACTTAACATAACAAAATGTTTGATGAAATAAATTAATATATATTAATATATGATCAAAATCAGAAATAAATGGTAAGTGTAGACATTGTTTTACATCCTAATAGGGGCAATCTAAAGATGTATTACTAAATTAGGTTGATTGGATTAAAACACTGAGATGTTTTGCTTGCTAAAAACTTTTCTGTAGAATATTTTTTATGGGCAAGAAACTAGAGTCAAACAAATGTATAGTCTCTATATCATGGCTAATCAATTAAGATTATATGTTCTTGTAGCCAAATTTAATTTTGACCAATAGAATGTGTGGAGAAGTTATGTACATCTATTTTAGGCTTTCGCAAAAAAATGCATCCTCATGCAATCCTATATTTTCTTTTTACTTCTTTTTTTTTTCTTTCTTTTTTTAAAGATTGCCTATAATGGATTAATTTTCAAGGCAAGCTTGCATGCCCTGTAGCAAAGATAGGCTCAGATCTAAAAAGTTACATATGCACACCACACATGCACACATATACATGTATGATTTTCTTAATTCACAATTAAAATAAGAAAAGCCATGAACAGGTCTTTAAAAAAGATATGAAAGGATACTCAATTTTATTAGACATCAAGAAGGTGAAAATTAGAACCTTGGTGCGATATCATTACATACTACAAGAGAATGGTGGCAATTTAAATATAACTTACAATGCCAAAGAGTGGGATGATTGTGAAAGAACGAAATTTCTTAAGCACTCATAATGAAAGTGTAAACTGAGAAAGAATTTGGTGATACTGCTGAAGGAATCATACACATACTTTACAATCTAAAAATTCATAAGTATTTTCCCAACATAAATGCATATGTAGTTTTACCAAATAACAGATATAGGAATGCTCAAAATGACTTTATTCATAATAGACAAAATGGAAAAGAAAACAAATATTCATCAACAGTAGAATGGATAAATTGTGCTAGATTTATACAATGAAATATAAAACAACAAAAAACAAATTTCTTTAAGGCTGAATTATATAAAATTGAACCCAGAAAGCCAAGAAACAAAAACCAGCATATATAATTACATATATATGAAGTTCAAAAATAGTAAAACTAATTACTAGGTATAGAAATAAGAACTGTAGTTAATTTTAATGTGTTAGGGGAGGGATTGACTTTTAGGGGATTGCTGAAAGCATTATATATTTAGATTTGTGATGTAACCTCACTAGTATATTTATTTATAAAAATTTATAAAGCTTTAAACTGAAAATCTGTGTGCTCTACTACAATAAAAAAAAAAGACAAAATGTTTAGTCTGATGAGTTGAAGTCAAGTGTTACAAATGCATATCTGAAAGAATAAAACAGTAGAAATGCTGTATAATTTCCTTTCTCAAAGGAGATTCAATGGTTTGAATGCAGTTGTGGCCAGAGGCAAGCTGGAAGATTAGATGACCTTTCTGGATCCCTTTCAGTCCTATGATCCTATGATATTTCTTATAATGTATTGTTTTTCTCAAACCCCCTCAGTCTTTCCAGTTCTTTAGTATTGAGTTAGCCAGGACTGAATTTAATATGTTAGGATTTTTCTTACAAGGGCAATATAAGTAGAAAGTCTGTCACCTCCCTAATAGGTAAGATGATGGAGTTGCATCCAGTGGGAAATCTCAGTGACATTTTGTTCAGCTGTGCTACAAATGGATGGATAATGCAAGGTCATATACAATTTTCTCTCTGTTCTCACCTCTGGATATTTTAACATTGTTTCTTCACAAGTTTTCCCTCAAGTTGCGTCCTTTTCATGAGATTTATTTCCCCCTCAGAGATATTAAATTGACTTCCTTTTTGTCATCTTCAGAATAGTTTTTTATACATTCTTAAGTCTGTGAATTTATGCAATGGAGAATACTGCTGACTTCAAGAATGTTTTTGGGATGGCCCTGGCTGGTGGCACAGTGGATAAGGCGCTGGCCTGTGAACCTAAAGATCACTGGTTCCATTCCCAGCCAGGGCATATATAACCAGGCTGCAAGCCAGGTCTCCAGCCAGGTCTGTAGCTGGAGGCAGTTGAAAGGCAACCATACATTGATGTTTCCCTCTCTGCCTCTCTCCCTTCCCCTCTCTCTAAAGATAATAAATAAAATATTAATTTTTTATTACTAAAAACTGCAAACCATCACTTGTGTCTTCAGTTAGTCATAATCTTTCATTATTATTAGTTGACATTTGTGAGAGTTACCAAAATATGACACAAAAATATGAATGAGCAAATACTGTTAGAAAAATGCATGACATCAGTAGATTTTCGTGATACAGGGTGGCCACAGACCTTCAATTTGTTAAAAGAACAAACTGTGAAGTGCAATAAAGTGGAGCACAATAAAATGTATGCCTATAAAAAAAAATGTTTTTGGGAAAAAAATTAGTGGATTCTTTGTCATTATGTAAGTAAGGAGGTTAGTTGATCAAATAAGTATTGTTTTGCTCTTCAACACATGTTGGTGAAATGTGGATACAACCAAAGAGGAAGTCTTGAAAGGAGATGGAAAAATAACATAGCATTTTCTTATAACTACAGAAATTTGAGATTTCACTAATTAAATATTATTTTATGCTAATTATAAATGTGATTATTAATCCTACTAGTAAAACCCTTGATTGACTTAGCTTCAAGTAATTTTTACTTTTTATTTGTTTTGGTGTGCCACAGAATTTTATTTTTTAATTTAACCTTAATTGTATTCTTTTTTCCATTACCATTTAGTCCCATTACATCTCCCTCCCACCCCCCAGCAATCACTGCACTGTTGTTCATGTCCGTAAGTCCTTTTTCATTTTGCCTCAATTTCACCACTCTCTAATCTCCCCTAAGCCATCAGCTTGTTCTCTACTTATGAGTCTGTCCCCATTTTGTTAGTTCAGTTTGTTCATTAGATTCCACATATGAGTGAAATCATATCAAATTTATCTTTCTCAGACTCACTTCACTTAGCATAATGCTTTCCATGTCCATCCATACTATTGCAAAGGGTAAAATTTTCTTCTTCTTTTTTCTTTTATTTATGGCTGGGTAGTATTGTGTAAATGCCCCATAGTTGTTTATCCACTCATCTACTGATGGACACTTGGACTGCTTCTATATCATGGTAGTAAATAATGCTGTAATGAACTTTAAGTAATTTCTCAATGAACTAATTCACACTAAAGAATATGGCTTTATAAATAAAATTATGCCCTGGCTGGTGACACAGTGGATAGGCACCGGCCTGCAAACCCAAAGGTCACTGGTTTGATTCCCCAGCCAGGGCACATAATGAGGTTGCAAGCCAAGTCTCCAGCCAGGTCCATAGCTAGAGACAGGTGAAAGGCAACCATACATTGATGTCTCTCTCCCTCTCTGCTTCTTTCCCTTCCCCTCTCTCTAAAAATACTAAAAATAAAAAATTTTAATAGTAAAATAATTGCTAAAATATTACAACTTCCAAATAAAAATTATTGCTAACTTAATTTTAGTTTATGAACTGTGACACATACATTTTGTTTTGCATTGTCAAACACCCAGAAAACAATGAAGAATTAGTTAGCTTTCTCTTAAATATAGATATACTTTGGGAACTTTTTTTAAGGTATATTTTATTGATTATGCTGTTTTAGTTGTCCCAACATTTTCCCTTTGGCCCCCTTTCCCCCATATCTCCTCCCTTCCAGCAATCCCCATACCTTGTTTCATGTCCATGGGTCATACATGTAAGTTCTTTGGCTTCACACACTTTGGGAATATTTTAAGTTGGAAAATACACTGGGTACTTGAAGCTTATTATTTCTGAAGTTCCCCAAATAAAACATTTACTCCAGAGTAATAAGCTTGCAGAGCTGAAAACATCTACATTACTCAATGCTACAAGATTGTTCCAAGTTGGATAAGGCTCTCCAAAGGCTGTAATTTTAGGACACACTCAAACTTTATGCCACTGCATGGTTTGGGGGAACTAGAGAAAAACAGCATTCCACAGGTCCTGTGCTTATGTTTGTATAACAGTCTCTAAATGCAGCTAATGGAAACTCAGCATGAAAACAGAAAAGATTTTCCTAAACTCATTGCAATTGAAGGTTACTCTAGTTGAAAAATTGATTTTGTACTGGAAAGTAAAAATTTAACTTCACAATGTCATCAATCATTGGGAAAACATAACTAAGGTCTAAATCCAAAAAGTATCCATTCCTAAGTCTTAGAAATTCATCATCTCATGCAAATGCAACAAAAATCTCAATATCATTTGGAAAAGAACTTACAGGTATGCAAATAGAAAATTAGTATATATGTTAGGGAAAAAGATTTTTCTTAATACAAAGTCAATTAGTAGATATTTCAGTCCATGAAAATATGTAAAAGAGTGCATGGCAATGAGAATTTGTTTTCATTCAAGAACCTCCTTTTTCAGATGACTAACATCAGAGCTAAGTATCCTAAATGATACCCATCCTACCACCAGGCATAATAGGCAAATAAGTTTCATTGATTTGCTCATTTTTTTAACAAATATTTTTTTAGATTCACACGTGTAAGAAGCCTATGATAAATTTTTATAAACCATGATATTTCCTCATGTTTCTAAAAGCAGAGAATCCTGAAAATATTTTTAAGTTATTAGTTTATTAATCCTTTCACGAAAATCTGTATAATCACCAAAGATAAACTCACGAAGGGATCTTTACTTCTTCTGTTGTCCAGACACATATTTTTTTGCCAGCACAAACATTGGCCTTTGTGGTCACCCTGATTTTCTTCATTCTGTTCTTTCGTTCCTTTCTCTGTTTTCTTAAGATCTTCTTCTCTTATAAGCTGTGTCTTGTGAGTCTATGTTTGGGTTCATTCTCTTTGCATAATCCAAGAAATCATAAATCATGCCAAAGCCAGTTGTCGTGCCATCACCAAAATGAGTTCTGAATCCAAACACAAAGATGATGTCAGAAGTGGTCTTACACATTTTGGCTAGTTTTTCTTGAATTTCTGTCTTGGATACCATTGTCTTACCAGGGTGAAAGACAACAATGACCATTTGTTTCCACTAAAGAAGTCTGTTGGTCATGAACTTCCTGGTCTGGATGGTCACTGTGTCATTCATGATGGCACCAGGTTTCAAGCATCATGGGAGGAAAAGACCTGAACATATTTCTTTTCTTTCTTTCTTTCTTTCTTTTTTTTTTTTTTTTTTTTTTTTTTTGCAGTTTAATTTCCTCTGCTTTTATTTACTTTTTAGTTAAAATTTTTATTAAAGATTTTATTTATTATTTTCCAGAGAGAAGGGGAAGAAAGAGAGAGAAGTATCAATGTACAGTTGCCTTTCACCTGCCTCCAGCTGGGGACCTGGCTGGGGACCTGGCTTGCAACCTGGTATACTCTAATTAAGTATAGTAGCTTCCAGGAACTTTGAATTTATGACTGGGAAATGCTAAGCTATAAACTGTTGTGTTTCTGAAATCTCTTGCTTGTCTATTCTAAAACTAGCCTGATCTATCTGTATATTTTGGGTGTTTTTATTTTTATTTATTAAGATTTTTAAATTTACTATCTTCAGAGAGAGGGGAAGGGAGAGAGGCAGAGAGGGAGAGAAACATCAATGTATGGTTCCCTTTCACCTGCCTCCAGCTACGGACCTGGATGGAGACCTTGCTTGCAACCTGGTTATGTGCCCTGACTGGGAATCGAACCAGCAACCTTTGGATTTGCAGGCCGGCACCTATTCCCTGAGCTACACCAGCCAGGGCCTGAACATATTTCTTTTCTTTTCTTTTTTTTAATTTTATTTATTAATTTTAGAGACAGGGGAAGGGAGAGAGGCAGAGACGGAGAGGGACATCAGTGTAAGGTTGCCTTTCACCTGCCTCCAGCTATGGAGCTGGCTGGAGAACTGGCTTGCAACCTGGTTATGTGCCCTGGCTGGGGAATTGAACCAGCAACCTTTGGGTTTGCAGGCTGGCTCCTTATCCACTGTGCCACCAGCCAGGGCTTGAACATATTTCTTTTTTTTTTTAAAGATTTTATTTCATTATTTTTAGAAAGAGGGGAAGGGAGAGAGGCAGAGAGGGAGAGAGACATCAATGTATGGTTGCGTTTCACTGCCTCCAGCCACAGACCTGACTGGAGACCTGGTTTGCAACCTGGTTATGTGCCCTGGCTAGGGAATCGAACCTGTGACCTTTGGGTTCGCAGGCTGACACCTTAACCACTGTGCTACCAGCCAGGGCCATATTTCTTAATATGCAAGTTTTTCATGGACCCCTGACTGTAAAACACTAGTAGAGTTGATATAAGATCAATAATGATGTCCTCATAAAGATCTTATGAATGTGGATTTCACAGCCAGCCTAGTCACAACCTGTTTAACGTACGGTTGTTAAATGTCAGAGAAGAATGCCTATTTCCTGTATTTATAGGATTGGGGTCTTTGGCATCTTCAGCTTTAAAGCTATACCAAACCTCTGAGGTAGTTGCCACATCCTGGTCCCTGGTATCCATAACTGTGTGTCCCTTGAGTGAGGGCTAGACTTATTGACTCATAACAAACAGAACACAGAAAAAGTAATGAGACTGTCATTTCTAATATTAGATTGTAGAATGGACTATGGCCTCCATCTGGGATACTTGTTCTCTTTTGCTCTCTCACTCATTTCTTCTAAAGGCAGCCAATGGCCACATTGTGAGCTGCCCTATTGGACAGTCATGTGGCATGGAAATAAAGGTCTCTATTTATATTGTTCATTAATTTTGTTCCTTAGATTCCACATACAAATGAATTCATATGGCATTTGTCTTTCTCTGTCTGACTTATTTCACTCTGCATAACACTCTTTAGGTTCACCCATGCTATTGTAAATGGTAAGAGTAAAATTTCCTCTAAGAAAAAGCCTCTAGCCCATAAACATTAAGAAACGAAATGAAATGAGGCAAGTCTGCTAATGCACCATCATGCTATTAAATCCTGTGAGGAACTGAATTTAACCAACAAGCAGTTCATTGAGTTTAGGAGCAAATCTTCCCATGATCTGAGCCTTCAGATAAGATCACAACTAACAGGAGAGTGAGACTTAAAGAGAGGCCTTAGGTAGGGACACTCAGATAAACTGTGCTCAGATTTTAAGCACAGACAAGTTGTGAGATAATAAATGTTTGGTGTTTTATGCCACAAAGGTTTGAGGCAATATATTACATATCAATAGGTAACTAAATGGAATTAAATTATCTTACCACATCTTGTTATTAGCATCTGAATTTTAAAATGTGTTGACCATGGCTGGTGTGGCTCAGTGAACTGAGTGCTGGCCTATGAACCTAAGGGTCATTGGTTCGATTCCCAAACAGGGCACATACCTGGATTGTGGGCCAGGTCCCCATTTGGGGGGCATGCAAAAGACAACCACATATTGGTGTTTCCATCTTACTCCCTCCCTTCCCTTCTCTCTAAAAGTAAATAAATAAAACCTTTTAAAAAATTAAATATGTTGAAAATGTTTATAATTGTTAAAGTCATGTTATGAGCATATTGGTGTTTATGATACTTTACCTTTAAATGTTTAAAAAAACAAATTTCTTAAAATGTTTTATATAATAAAAAAATTCCACATTTTCTTTTCCCTCTTTTTCCCCAAATTAAGTGTTATTGCCTTTTACATTTTCTCATAGGGATTATTTCTCATCATTCAAAAAATTTTTCAACATATTTTGGACATATTATATAATTATTTACTTCTGTCCAAAAGCAACCTGACGTTTGTTAAAAAGTCTTAAGAGACTTTATTAAATGCATGAGCTATAGAGGAAAAAATTTCTAACTCACAAGACTATGTAATAAGTAGGCACTTTGTCATAAGTAAACCTGAATTTAAAACCAACGAAGAATAGTTAATATAGACTTCTGGTTGAGATGGCAGCATAAGTAAACATGAGCACCCCTTCCCACAACCACATCAAAATTACAAAGAAACTATAGAACAACCATCAGTCAGAACTGCCAGAAATAAGCTGAATTGAAGTCCTGCAAGAAAGAAATTAAAGAAGCAACTATATTAAGACTGGTAGGCGGAGAGGGAGATGCAGAGAAGGCTGGTTCCACACTCACATGTAGGGAATGAAAATTGGGAGGGACATCTCTGGAGCAAAGGGTCCCAGCCCCACATTAAGCCTACAAAACCAGGGTTCCGGTGTCAGGAGGAGATGCCCCCATAACTTCTGGTTGTGAAAACAAGCAGGGATTTAGGCTGTGGAAGACAGAAACTGCTGATATCCTTGGCAGTTCCCCTTAAAGGGCCTGTACACAGTCTTATGCATAGCAACTCACCCAGCACAAGGGCAGTGAACTGAAGGGCACCAGAGACATAAGAGAAGGAACTGAATTTTCCAGAATGAGAGCAACAGCTCAGGGGTGGCTTGCTCCTAAGCAGACGTGCTGGCAGAGGCTACTGTTCATTTTCTGAGCCCTTGCCCCACAGAGCCACAGAGCCAGCAGGTAGATGCCATATCTGACACTCCATCAACCTGGCTCGCACTATTTGCCCCACCCTGGTGGTCCCCTGAGGCTCCACCACATGCTAATTTGGGACCCATCCAAGCTGTTTTCAGTGACTTTTCCATATGAACGGTTTGTCTCAGCCCATGCTTCAGATTTTCCTAAATTCTCGCAAATGAGCAGCATCTAGCTTTAGCAAGTCCTACACCTCTTGCTAAGTTGCCCTAGCGCTCATAGCAGCTGGCCTTCGTTCACATCTTGGCCTCTCCTGAACACCTCCAAGCCCAGCTTATTAAGTAGCAGCCATCTGCAGTGCAGAATATAGCTTATGCTGTGTGACCTGGATATAACACAGGTGGTGGCTGGCCTAGGATATGCTAACAGCAATCAAGACTCAACTACCACAGATGGTGTATACAGACTACACAGTGGGCATTCCTTCAGTCCAAGTTGGCAAAGGGGAGGCTGTGCCACTGGACCCTATGGGACAGCTACTACATTAGGCTATGATACCAAGCCTGGGAGATGGAGCAACTCTACATAATACATAGAAATACACACAGGGAGACTGCTGAAATGAGGAGACAAAGAAACATGGCCCAAATCAAAGAATAACAAAACTCCAGAAAAGGAACTCAATGAAATGGAGACAAGCAATTTGTCAGATGCAGAGTTCAAAATGCTGGTTATAAGGAGGCTCAATGAACTTAGGGGAAGAGCAGATGAACACAGAGAGAATTTCAATAGCTTTAAAAGGACATGGAAACCATAAAAAAGAACAAGTTAGTAATGAAGGATATATTAATTAAAATGAAGAACAATATATAGGGAGTCAACAATTCAGTGGATCAAATTAGCAATTTGGAACATAAGGAAGCAAAAAACAACAAATCAGAGCAAAATGAAGAAAATTTTAAAAGAAATTTTAAAAAATGAGGATAGTGTAAGGAGCCTCTAGGACAACTTCAAGAGTTCCAACATTAGCATATTAGGGACATCAGAAGGAGAGAGGGAGAATAAGAAATTGGAAAACTCTGGCTGGTGTGGTTCAGTGGATTGGCACCAGCCTGCAAACCCAAAGGCTGCTGGTTCAATTCCACAGCCAGGGCACATAACCAGGTTGCAAGCCAGGTCTCCAGCCAGGTCTGTGGCTGGAGGCAGATGAAAGGCAACCATACATTGATGCTTCTCTCCCCTTCTTCCTCCTTCGGTGCCCTTCTCTCTGAAAGTAATAAATAAAAAAATAAAAATAAAAAAGAAAAGAAAAGAAAAGAAAAGAAAAGAAATTGGAAAACTTTTTGCAAAGAAAATGGCTGAAAACTTCTCTAGTTTGGTGAAAGAAATTGACATAGAAGCCCAAAGAAGCCTGACCCAAAACACATCATAATTAAAATGCCAAAGGTTAAACAAAGAAAGAAGCTTAAAAGAAGCAAGAGAAAAGCATTTAGTTAACTACAAGTTTGCCCTCTAAGACTGTCATCTGATTTCTCAAAAGAAAGTTTGCAGGTAAGAAGAAGGTAGTAATAAATATTCAAAATGATGAAAAAACAAGGACCTACACCAAGATTATTCTACCCACCAAAGCTATCATTTGAAATGGAAAGACAGATAAAGAACTTACCAGAGATAAAAACAGTAAAGGGGTATATTTCACCACCAAACCAGCATTATATGAAATGTTAAAGGGCCTCCTTTAAGAAGACCATCAAGACTATGAACAATAAAATGACAACAAATACATATCTATCAACAATTGAATCTTAAAAACCAAAATAAACAAGCAGAACAGAAATAGAGTCATCAATACAGAGAACATTTTGACAGCTGCCAGAAGAAATGAAGGTGGGGAATGGGCAAAAAATGGAAGGGATTAAGAAATACAAATTGGGCCCTGGCTGGTAGCACAGTGGTTAAGGCGCCGGCCTGTGAACCCAAAGGTCGCAGGTTCGATTCCCCAGCCAGGGCACATAACCAGGTTGCAAACCAGGTCTCCAGTCAGGTCTGTGGCTGGAGGCAGGTAAAACACAACCATACATTGATGTCTCTCTCCCTCTCTGCCTCTCTCCCTTCACCTCTTTCTAAAAATAATGAAATAAAATCTTAAAAAAATTAAAAAATGCAAATTGGTAGTTACAGAACAGAATAGTCTGGGGATGTAAAGTAGAGCATAGGAGATAGTCGCCAAAGAACACATATGCATGGCCCATAGACATGGGTTGCCTGAGTGGGTAGAGGGAGGAAAGGGGAAACATTTGGATAACTGTAATAGCATAATCAATAAAACATAATTTAAAATAAAATAAATGGGGAGAGTAAAAAGAATAATTAATATAGACAATCCTTACTTTTTTCATTGTTATTATGTAATAAAACTTGCCTTATTGGTCTATGATGGAGTATTAATATAATGCTAGCTAACACTTGGTGAGTGCCTCTCTGTATCTGACAATTAATTTTTTCTTATTTTGCTTCTTTTAAATCTTGCATGAACTGTAAAAGAATCAATGAGACAATTATTTTTCCTTATTTATGAACAGGGAAACTAGGTACCAAGATATTAAGTAACTTTCCCAAGAAAACACAGGTATTAAGTGATGCAGCTGGGAACTGAAGTGAGATTTGAATCACTATGGTATACTATAAATAATTGTTTTACATATCTAAAACAGTATGTAGTACTGAGAAAGCATATTTAGTTTCTTTTTTTTCACCATCCTCATGCAACAACAGATCTGAGAGGCAGTAAAATAACTGGCATCGTCATGTTTCTGCTGACATATGCTCTATAACTACCACAAGAATATTTTCTTTAAATCTCCATGGCTTTACACAATAAACATCTGTTTCATGCTTACAGGTCTATAGATAGGCCAAGAAAGTTCTGCCTCAGGCTGAAGATTAGATTCAAAAGTATGGGTTTCTCATTTAATCTACCAAATACTTAGGAGAAGGGCTTCTCATTGCAGACAGAAAGATCTCCAAGAAGAGTGAGAAGTATTTAATGACTCTTGAGACTTCATCTCAGAGCTGGTACATTCTCATTGCATCCTAATTCCATTACCAAATGGTTACTTGGCCAAGCCTAAAGTCAATGGTGCAAGGAAGTATACTAGGCCCCAAATGAATCATGATAAAGAGAAGGAAGTAGAATTATAGATAAATAATACAGTTTACCACTGCATTCATGGAAATATAAGTAAAGTTTGACTCATTACAATGTGTTCTATTTAAATTCTATATACCCTAAAATCTGTATTTTTAGAATAATTTAAAAACAGTCACTCTTAGGAAATTCTTTCTTTCTTAATGCCTCACACTTAATTCCTAATGGCTCTAAAGTAACATCTATAATTACTGTATTACTTTTAAAATTATGCCCTTAATCATTGTGAATTTAAATATATTGGTATTCCTGGATACTACTAAATAAAAGCTTTCACAATTATAGTCTGATTTCCTCAGGCAGAGTACAACCAATATTGGTTTTAAACAATTCTCCACATATGACATCTTTTGCACTAGAGAACTTGAAGAGCATCCAAAGACTTAATGTTTAAATGACACTCTAATGTTGTGTTGCTCCTGGGCTGCCCAGGCACAGACCTGCCGCTTTTGTCTTTACCCAGAGGTACCCCTGCCCATTGCTTCCGTTCTGCTCATTGCTTTCTTTTTTTGCTTAGAATGAATGGCTGGTTTACGTGTGTATCTACCTCACTACATTATAAATTCCTTTAAAGAATGGATTGACTCTTAGTTACCTTGGTATCATTTTTGTCTGTTCCAGAGTCTAAAACCTAGCAGACAAACTCAATATGTGCATATTAAAGGTTGGCTGAATGATGTCATTTTTTACTATACACAGCCTGCCTCTCAAAGTTAGGCCACAATTAAATCATTTTCTATAGAAAATGTAAAATTTTAAGGAACTAAACTTAAGTTACTTAGTTAAGTAACTAAATAAAATGAAAAAAAAAAAAAAAAAAAAAAAAAGGCCATCATCCATAGATCTCTTATACAAGGTATATTGGGACCAAAATGATAAATTTAAGGGAATCTACACAATTAACCTGAGACTCCACCAAGAAGTAGCTCTATTCCCAGAGAACAAAGACTATCACACTATATGCAATATCAAGCACCCCCAAGTGCCCTGGAATTCACACCCTGGGCTTCTGGCTAGATGAAAAATGAAATCCTCAGAGGTATAACTCAGATGAAATTATTATTTTATAACCAGAGCAGCCAGTATCAAAGGCTATCAAGGTTCCTGCCCCAAGTTCACCTCCAGTACATCAGAATCCAGGCCTTACTGGCAACAGATCTCAAATTAAACTGTACAAAGGCAAAAAAAAAAAAAAAAAAAAAAAAGAGAGAGAGAGAGAAAGAGAGAAGAGTGAAAAATAGCACTATTGAACACCAAAGTACTTTCCTGGAATTCCACTGAACGCTTGTACATACATCATTTTTTGTTTAATGTGTGTTTATTGAGTGTCTAGTTGTGCCAAGCATCATTTCATGTGTGTGGTAGAAATAGAGAGTATAAAGTCCTATAAAGGAGATATAGAATTCTAAATATTAATAAGACATTATAGGTCATTTGTTCTATGAGGACATAGACATAAAGGATAAAGGAAAGCTTCCAGTGGATGAAGCAGATTTTTTTCACTTATGCAGAAAGTAATCAAATAAGTCAACATGAGTGAGAAGTATTTCTAGAGCAAAGTGAGGTGATTTAAAGGGAAATACGTATTTCATGTTTTTTCAATGTATTTTATTTAACACCTGTTTTATTAATAAGTATTGCATTACTTTCTGCTAAGACAATGAATTCTATATTTTCTGTCTGAAAGCTGTATTAACACCTTTCTGTGTATTCATAAAACAGGATTATTTTTCCACAATAATTAGTAAAGGATTTTTCTCATCTTATTTACAAATATGATTAGATATTTGACACATTTGGATGATTTAAATTACTTTTGATGAGCTCAAAATACAATTTTATCACAGTTTCCTTAAACCAAGAGGAAAGAAAATTGCATATTAATTTTACTTTCTTGCCAAGACTAGAATAAACTAAACTGCAAATAATTTCTTTTTAAATCAAAGAATGTGTCTTTTAGTGTGAAATACCAACATGTAAAGGAAGCTTGATTTTAGTTACTATCCTCATAAAACCCGGGAGCTTGGGAAATCATTGGTGATTAAATACAGAATCTATAGACAGCTTCATGTCAATGAGTTACAAACACTGAATGTGTATTTTCCTGTCTAAATATGCACCACTATTGTTTCAACACCAAAATTCTACCCATGATTAAAGTCCATTTTAAAGTCTATTGTCTCTAAATGTTTTCCCAATTGATTAAACTTAGATGTAATGGCTGCTTGAAAGGTGACTGAGGGATCTGTGTAAACCATACTTTGAATCACACTGCTATATTTGGGGAGGAACATTCAAATCATCTAGGTCAAGTCTCTTTCCAATGATTAAGTGATTTCTCTATATAACAATGCTGGCAAATAGGCTAACTTCTGCTGCAACACTGCTAAGTACTTCAGCAGGCACTCCACATTGTCTAGCTAATATCCAGTATCAATACTTTCTTCCTAATTCTCCCAACCCAGAAATTAAAGTGTCATAAATATAAGTCCCAACATAGGCAAGGAGAGACTTCACAAGAAAGACTATTGCAATAGGGAGAACTCTCCAATCTAAGAAATCTACATCTCAAACAAAGGTTTTTTTCCTTTATAGGGAGGGATAAGCAATAAGTAAGGAAGTTGGAAATTAGAGGGGGATGTTAGCAGAGGGTATATTTTGTGAAGTTTTGCAGGAAATGTGTATTGGGGTGATCAGCCACTTCCTCGTATAAGCTCACAGGGCATGTTCTACATTTTAGTGCTTGTTTAGACTTGGAGGCAAGATGATGTCCAGCGCTCTCTGTAGAAAAGAGGCCCCTGACAAAAGTGTGGCTGTCCTGGCCAAAGATTTCCCAACTAAAAGGGACCCACTTGGCTAGCAAACAGCTTTTACTATAACAATTTCTGGAAGCAGAGCAGCAACCTGAGGAAGAAAGCCACAAATGAAGAATGAAATTGCAAGGAGCCAGATCATTGTCAGCATCATTGAGTTGGCATCACTGCGTCAGCATAAATGCATGAACTGACTCAGACTTCTTTTTTGCAAATAAATAAAATGCTATTAGGTTAAGTAACAATAATCAGATTTCTGTTCCTTGTAATCAAACACAATATTAGATAATATGAATAACATATTTAACATTCTATTTTTAAAATGTTGCCCCCAAAACCATTCACTTATTTTTTAAGATTTCTAAAATCTCCATTTTACTATTCTCAAAGTTTTCACATGTACACATCCCCAGTACTGTGACTTTTCAATGATTTTTCACATTATTAAAAAATGAAAAATTCTTGATTATTTCATTTTCCTAATTCCTATGCACTTACATGCATTTTTAATGGTCTTTACATTTTGCCTTTCACTCTAATTATTGGCATTTGTGTATCTTTTAATAAAATATCTTTAGTAAAGATTATATATCCATTGTTATAAAAGGGAGCCAAATGTTAATGTTAGCATATTGTGTTTTTAAATTATTTCAGTGACTTTTACTTCATAGATACTTCATAAATATTTTTGTGTAATTTCATGAAATTTCTAATGCTGACAAATTATAAACATTCAGAGGAATTAGAAAGCTCTCATTTAGTTTTAATGGTATTTCAAAACATCACCACTGTGCTAATAAATACATGACAAGAATTAACTAAGACTATGGATATCTTTCTGAAAGTCTTTTATAAATTCAATTGAATGATTTCAATTGCATTAGACAAGTACAATATTTAAAGAAATCCTGTGGTGAAATCTTTACAAATACAATGTTTTCTTTTATTCACCCATAATTTATCTGCTGGGTTTTTGTATTGCTCTAAGCAGAATTTGGAGCAACTAGCACTTGCTACAGTAAGTTATATGAGCTTAAACCAGGATGCCAGCAAACAATTTCAATAGTTGTCAGGGAGATGAAAGGGAAGTAAAGGGGAGCTCTGAAAAAAACATTAAATTTTTTTTCAAAATTCTTTCAGTCATGAATTCTAGTAAACAAGGTTATTTTAGCTGGAAGTAGCTTGATTTTACTGACCATCTTTCCCCAAGGTTGGTCTTGGTGCCACTTTATGGTCTATGAAATGCTCATCCTTTACATAAATCTGCATCTCTTCTGGTTTATTACGATCCACCTTCTATGAAAATTTGAAATCTGAAGTACACATATTCCCTTTTATCAGCTCTTTCCTCAATGCCTTTGGGGGTGATCAGAGTTCTGGCAAACAGAAAATCTGATTCAAGGCTTGACACAGCCTCAGAGAGAATCCTCTAGGATCCCTGTGGTGTTGTAAAAGGATAAGCAGACAGCAAAGACCGGATGATATAGCCTATCACAATCATAATTAACTATCTTAAACAAACAATGCCCTTAGGGAAGACAAACATCAAAATAAGTTTTAAAGGTTGTTGTAGTAAACTTTTGTTGTATTCTCAATGAGGAATAGGATTAATTCAAAGAGGGAAAACAGAATGTTAGCATATATCAAAAAATTATACCTTTCAAGTACATTGAATGACTACGAAGTGTTAACATTGCCCATTATATGTATTTGAAATGCATAAGAAAATGATTTATAATTAGAAATTCAATTATTATTAAGTAAATGGATGCTTCCAAACTTCATGTATCCAAAAACAACATTCATTATACTTTAATTATTTTAAAACATTTTCTTGGCAATTTGCTTTTCAGAAGTCATTTTGTTTAGCAAAACTTCTTATCAAAATTAAGCTTCATGTTAGAAAATATATGAAGAATACCACATTCTAAATTATAAAATCTCAAATTGTGTAAATACTGAGTTCTCTAATATTATATGCTTTTTATGTAGAGACACAAACAAAAATATTAGTAATGAAATTATAACACGAAACTATCATCGGAGCCTTTAAATAAAACTAGCCTATATCAGAAAATGCCTGATGTTACCTGAAGGACATTTAATTCTGAATACTTTCCCGGTATTTATAAATAATTTGCATCTGAAAGAACAATTTTTCTTACAAAGCTTTTACAAAGAAAGTGCTACATTTTCCATGTTTTGTTTTTGTAAACAATACTCAACTATTATATCGATCAAGTTGCAGTGTAATCTGTCCTTCATTTTAGCCAGGATTTGGGACCGTAAGAGTTTCCATAAATCAATTTGATGTTTATTGCCAAGTTGTACACGTTAATTTCAGGAAAATATAAGAAAAAGAGGAAAGAACTTAAGGGCAACAGTACCATAACTGAACTGTATGTTTAACGTTGAACAAGTGATAATTATTCTGTCAAATCCGCAATGTTTTTGTTGATCAACTGGTAATTACTTAAGGAGAGGAAACATTCTTGTACAGTTTGATTCAGTCATTATCTATTCAATCTTTCTCAGCCTTAGTAATTTTGAAAGGTCTAGAAAAATATGTTATTCATATTAAATAATCACATCATGGAACAGAGTGTTTCAGCATTGCTTTCTTTGAAAGCAGAGGGCACAACAACCTCAGCGGGTTACGGTGACCAATCCTGGCAGTCTCTGTGCCTGGACTGCTGTGCTCTGCCAAGGACCTCTGCACACTGTCATTATCGTGGGCTGTCATTCGGCTGGCTGACCCTCGCATCCTTCTGCTCCTCCACGGCCCTTTAACACCCAATGATTGATGAACTGTAAAATAGCAACCGGTCTTTGAGCAAGTCAGGATTCCTTCCTGTGAATACTGAAAAGTTTCCTCCCTGAACTTGCCAAGATTTTAAGGATATGACTTACCTTTTTGTCTTGTACCCTTCAGCTCTAGTGACTGGTTACTAATCAATGTAAGAATCACAGGTTAAACCAGATGCACAAAGACCATCTCTTGTTTTCCACAGTAACTCTGAGGTGCTGCTGTATGTTTGCATCAACTGATTCCAAATTATTCCACCCAGTATGATTCATGATTAGCTCTTTCAAAACTCCAGTCTTGGAACTGTAGTTTGGCACCAGGGGCCTTGTGAAAGGGAAATAACATAATGAAGCAAACACAGTTTTAGAGCTGAGGGCAGGCTGACATTCTAAGGCTTACACAACTGCATCAGGAATGCTTAAGGTCCATAGCCATGTTTCTTCTAATTGTATTACTTTCTAAAACAATGTGCAAAGACAGTAGCATCATAAGCTCAAGGGAAAAACCACAAGCTCAGCAAAAAAGACAAGAAAACAATCCAGAAACTCTGAAAGATGAGACCTGTTTCAATGTTACCATATTGATTTCTAGAGTTCTCATTCATATTGCATTCCCACCCTTCTGCTTAAGAATTCAAGTTCCAAATGATTTAAAGGATTTTCATAGATAGTACGAACAAACTAAGAGCTGACTTTAGCTTTCAATAAACTTGGGTTTAGCAAACAAGATTAGCTCTTTCAAAACTCTCATTTTGGAGCTGTAGCTTGGCAAACATTTTGAAATTAATTTCTAGTATGAATAAATTCCTTCTCTTTTGAAACCAAGCTTCCACACCCTTCTTTATATGAGGTCTATTCTGAAAGTATTAAGCACATAAACTGTTTTAATTAGGTTGACTTTGGCTCAATACTTTTGGGACAGACGTTGTGTTATAGTGAAACAGTAAGAGCAAAATAACACAAACTGCCCAATTATGAACCTTTATAGTCCCATCACTGCTTTCTAAAACTGAATTGGCAAAAAGACATTTCTCATTTTTTCTTTTGTTTTAAATATTATAGCTTTTGAAACATTCCCACAGTCATGTTATATCCTGCTGCTTATATTTCAAAAATAAATATTTTAGTGTTCTTTGAATTGAAATTCAAATTCAAAACTCCTCAAGCATCTTAACATTAAAATTTCTTTCACCTTCTTCTAACTTGTATTTTTTCAGATGCTATTCAGATGCCACTCAACTTACAATGGCAAGACAAATTTTTTTGACTATTCAATTGTGCAAAAGCAAGATGCATTCGGTAGACACTATACTTCAAGTTTGGAATTATGATCTTTTTCTCTGACCAAAACAATAACAAGCGATATTTTGGTGATATTCAGTATAATACTCCCTCATGATGCTGAACAGTGGCAGTCAGCTTCAGCTCCCAGCCACGGGATTATGAGGGTCAAGAACAAATATTTTACATCTGCAGGGCAATGAGCACTTTTGGATATTATGTACTGAGCTGACCTAAGGTAGACTGGGCTAAGCTAGGATGCTCAGCATGTAAGATATATTAAATGTATTTTCTACTTGTGATATTTTTAACTTACAATGGGCTTTTCAGGATGTAACCCAACCATATCTAGGAACATCTATATACACAACAGATATTATACATAATAATTTTGTTCTGAGCTATAAAGTCACATTATGACTATCATGATAGTTCAACATTTTGGTAGCGTAAAAACAATATTTGTGAGAATTTAGAACAAACATTATTAGCCACCCAATAACTTTAGTTGATAGTCTTGAGATATAGTGGCCAAAAACAATTGTAAAACCTTCAGGTATTAGAAAGTGTTGCTTTAAATTACTACTATTCTATTTTCTAAAAATAAGCTTTGTTAAAAACAGAAATATTCTCACTTTTGCACTCTACAGTGAGAAAAGGTCTTTCCTGATGAAAACTTAGCTTCAAATGCTTTTTACCTGAGCTTTAGAATCATAATTGTTGTCTTCAACTTCGTACAGTGGAAACAGCAACATGAAGCTGACTGATTATGAATTGACCCATTTAGGGTTACTGCAGGTGTATATGCTGTTAAACAAATGCTATTTTAAAATTTAAGATGACTAACAAAAATAGCTGAACAAGCTGGGTTATTCCATTTTCTTCACTGTCATAGAAGTAGGGGTACTCAAAGATACATACATAGGCTTAAAAGCTACATTACAAGATACCAAGTTTTTAACAATTATTTCAACAGGTAGAATCTCAGAGTAAAATTTGAGAAAGCTGAGCACAAGTTTTTTATTTGCTTATTATTGTTTCTCCTTTACTTCTTCCACTCTCTGGCAGCTTTCTCAGAGGACAATGTTCTACCAAAAAGGCACAGATAACAGGTGTACTCTGATGATCCAAGAGAGTGTGGCCACTATAGCAACTGTTACCTTCAATGGTTATATGGCATCATGGTAAGAAAGCAACCCATTGGCTGGCTTTTCCTATCTCCAGCCAAGTCTTTCTTGATATAGCCATCATCCCATCAAAGCTACATGTTAGCTAGGAACTACCTCTTCCAAAGCAAAGTGAGGCTCTCATAGACAAAAACAGGAAATCTTGCATGATATATTTTTTACTTTTTTACTTCAATATTCTTATTTGAAAACAAAATGAAACTTATATGTTATTTACTCTAAGGATTTATCCATAAGGCTATATCAGATACTGATTTATTGCTATAAAATTAATCAAAGTTTAGAATTTATACCTATTAGTTTTTCAGATAGATGACCTATTTGTATATTCATTCATTCATTCTTCATCCAATGATATTTCTGATAACATATTGATTCATAAGCATTTCTTCTGTGCTGATAGAGTAGTATACAGAAATAAAAACAGTGCCTAACCCAAAAAATTCCTACTCACGGAAAGAAGACATAAAATATGTAAGTTGACAAGGAAAGATGATAATTTCATAAGTACTCTGAATGAAAATAAAATATGATGTAATATAGTGTCTAAGGTAGGAGCAAAACTACTTTAGAGTATGAAGGAAGATTTTTCTAAGAACATATTACTTAAGTTATGACATGAATGACCAGTAGTTAAAGCAAAAAGTTAAAGCACTCTTCAGAAGGTAAGGGTTTTAGATTGAAACAAAAATAGAAATGCTTCAGAACTGAAGAAAGTTCAATATAATATTGTTTTTCTTCTTTCTTATGTATCAAAATTTAAAATTCTGCATAGGGAAAAGGACTTTGTAAGCTCAGAGCCCTTGAGGGAAGAAAGATCCTAACTTCCTTGTTTGAGGATAGTAGATTATTTTAAAATTAGAAATTGATATCTCCTTAGGCTTTTGAGAATCATCACTTTCACATCAGCCATTATTTGGGAAGTGAATTCTGGGGTTGGCCTCTAGCTAAGTGACCTGAACCCAGGCTCACAAGCCACATTGTTAGTATTTAAATGATGTTACATGCATAAGCACATGTGAACCTCAGAATAAATTTATGAGATAGAGATAACACTATTTTAAAATTGTCATGAAATTTGGAGAGACATTCTTAAATATTTGAATTTAGGAGTATCAAGTCCAGAAATGCAAAGTTTCTAAAAACCCATTCTTTTTGTGTGTATATATACATATATTGTTTCTCTTATTCTCTCCATTTCTGTTGTACAACATTAACTTCCCTTCAAAATTCCTTACATCCCTCTTTTCAAAAAAAAAAAAAAAAATTCAACTACTTTTGTTTGATTTTTCTTCACTTTGGGTTTGTTCCTATTTTCTAGCGCCTTTCTTTCCATCCTTCTTTTCTTGGTTCATTCCCACTTATCTTTCAAAGGCCAGCTTAAAAGCTCTTCCTACCTTGAAGATCCTCCTAAGGTCTAGGCCACAAGGAATGACATTACATGTCTCTTTCACACTTAGCACATTGGGTATCTGGTTTCCACTCACTTGCGATTTGCTTTAGGGGCAGGGAATTTGAGTTTTCTGCCAGTGCTCATGGCACAACTCCTAGCAGATTTCTTGCCCCAACAAATACTTGCGGGGAGAGCAGACAGAGCAGAGGAAGTCAGTTCTTTACTCCATGCTTTCCATACAAGGAAATGAGAAAGTGCCTAGCCTAGGAAAGAAAGGCATAGGGACATGGACACCTCTCTCTCCTTCCCAAGAAGTGATGTACCACACTGGTTAATTAGGAGGAAGGACCTGAGCCTGTAAATCCCTGTTCCTGTATTTTTTTTTCCAGCAAATTTTCCCCAAGATGCATGGCTTTCTGAAAACAGGCTCTGCCTCTGTCAAGGGGAGATGCCTGCATTTCTGAGTTTATGGATTTTATTCTGAAAGAAACATATTAGGAAGCCTGATTGCAGCTACATATTGGACATATACTTTCTATTTCTGTTTATTAATAATAAAATTATGGTATCTTGATCTCCATCTCTCTCATTTTTTATTTTGAAAAAATAAAACCAACTCAATAAATACCTGCTGAAGAAAGAAGATAGAATATACATTAAGTAGAAATGTATAACCTACCCACACAGCTTTCTATGTTGGGCTTATTAAGAGTTACTAGTCTTCAAAGATTTTGAAAACAGACATCAGTGTAAATTAGTATCCTTTCACCTTCCAGCCTAGACAGCCCAATGATGTGTTCTTATCTTTCTAAAATTGAGAGCCTTTCAACTTGAAGAATGCAGATCTAACAGGTTGCAAGCCTGGTCTTCAGCCAGGCCTGTAGCTGGAGGCAGGTGAAAGGCAACCATACACTGATGTCTCTCTCCCTCTCTGCCTCTCTCCCTTTCCCTCTCTCTAGAAATAATAAATAAAATCTTTATAAAAAGGGTACAGTTCTAAGTGCTAAATATCTTTCAACCAACATGTAATGAGATGTTATATCAGAAGAATATAGCATCTCAAAAGAAGAATGCTTTACATACATAAAGGGACAAGTTTCAGGTATAATAATTAGCCAAGTGCCCTAATTTATTTCATCACAACTTCATGTGCTGATATTTTAGATGCTAGGAACATTTATTCTCAAAAAAGTGAAAATTCCATGATTAAGTAAGTGTTAACTAGATCAGTATCTAATATTCTTTTATATAAATTACAACTGATGCAGGACAAATACTTCCCTAGACCCTTATGAGTTTCTTGGAAGAGCCCCCTTCTGAATCCTACCTTAACTTATTAAGAAAAGCTCATCAGATCTGCAGGAAAAACAAACAAAGAAATGCTTAATATCATCAATATTGAAGTACTGAGGAAAACACACAGCCCTCACATCAGCACCGGTATTGGGAACAGCTCCTCCAATAAAAGTCTCTGCATCCCATCCATATCTGAACAGTCCATTTCTAAAATAAACACTATGAGTCACACCAAAGAAATAGAATCCTGAATCATCCACCAAACTAAACACAAGTGAAAATCACTTTGACTTTCAAAACTTTCCCTTTAACGCTTTTAAAGATTCAATGTTTTTCAGTAGTGTTTCTTTTTCTAGAGTGATCACGTCTCCCTCCATAATAGGCACCAGGCAATTTCTGGGAAGCAGAATGTACCAACATCATTTTGTTAGAATACAGCAATTACCTAACAATTTAACTGTCACTGAAAAAAAAATTTAAAAATTAAAAATTCACTGCATACAATGCATTGCCTTCTTATTTCCTGCAGGACTTTAATTTAAATTTTAATTCATGTAGAACTTTTCCATTTTCCTCTCTGTGAATCTGACATTTGGATTTGAATTCACTGGCAGGGAATTGAAGCTTAAGTTGTTACGGTCAGGTGCAATTATGGTATTAAGCAGCAGGGCCCAGCCACACCTATTAATGATTTCCAACAATGTTTGAGATGGAAACTCCACATCACTGAGGTTATTTCACTGAAGCCAGGCTTCCATCAGCTGTGATCTCACCATCTGATCACATTTTCACAACTTATAAAAAAGGATAGCACTTATTAGATGGAAGAAGCACCGAGCTTTCTGAGTCTAAAAAATACTTGGCCCAGAGAGGCAATTTATAGTTATTAGTCACTTGCCATCGCATGACTACCAGGCTGCACTAAAATATCATGGCTCAGTGGTTCTATCATGAATTTCCACACCACCACGTGTTTGTGTATAAATCATGACCTATTCAGAGGTCTGTTAACATCCATGCTCTGGTGGAGTCTGGGCCTTAGAGGAAAGGGGTATTATGGAAGCTTTTGGTAAGGAAAAAAAAAAAAAAGAGGATTTTAAATGTATCACATTTAAAGGAATTTTTCAAAGAAGGAAAAATTTAGAATTAAGAATATCTACCCAACTTGCCCATCTACACTTCACCAAAAACATACTGTCTCATTTAAGCTTGAACACAACCCAAATGAGCGGCACCGTTATTAACTCCACTTTAAAAGTGTTCAAATTTGCCCTGACTGATGGCACAGTGGATGAGGCACCAGCCTGCAAACCCAAAGGTTGCTGGTTTGATTCTCAGCCAGGGCACATAACCAGGTTGTAGGCCAGGTCTCCAGCCAGGTCCGTAGCTGAAGGCAGGTGAAAGGCAACCATACATTGATATTTCTCTCCCTCTCCACCTCTCTCCCTTCCCCTCTAAAAATAATAAATAAAATAGTTATTAAAAAGTGTTAAAATTCTACCTTAGAAAACCCATTTGAGAACACAGTTTCAAGACTGAAGGCCAGGTCTGATTGACCTCAAAGTCCCTATGCTCTAAAATCATACTGTCTTGCCTCCAACTATATTTTCCAGAATGTTTTCGGTAAACTAAAGAATCATTTGGGAAAAAAATTCAGCTTAACTCACTTGTATTTGCTGCGCAGATCCTAACACTATGTATAGATATGCACATTAATCAAGGATACAGCACTGCAAAATTCATAAATTTTATTAGGAACTTTTAAACAAAATGTTGGCCTAAAATGAGGATTCTGCGGGTTTCAAGGAACAAAGATCCAGTGAGACTGTTTCACTAATTGGAGATATATCCTAAGGACACAAGAGAGTCAGAACTAATGGAAGTGGTCCTACTGCCACGCAGTCAACCCTCACGGAGAAATGGGAGGTTGTTCGGTGCAGACCAAAAGCTCTGGAGATCTCAATTCAAGTCAACACCTCACACCTGCTGTAATTGAGACTCACAGCTCCATTTCTGTTCCTCTTTCTACATGTTTCTTTTTTTGCTATTCTGCTGCTGGCTGCCTTGTCTCTTCTTTATGACATCTACTATCTCTAGTCCTAAGTTGTCTTATGGCTTTTGTTACAGATGAGCCCAACGTCAACATCATTGGCTTTCTGGTTTGTTCAGAGTTAAGATACACAGATTGATGGATTATTGTTTTCATGCTTTTGATTTCATTCTACTCTAATGCTATACATCAGGCAGTTTTCTTCCTGAAGCAAACTCTCTTTTCTTCATCCTGAAACCTATCCTTTGGTGTCTCATCATGTTTGATCTGAATTACTTGAAAGACAGACAATGCCTTTGATGATATCCTTACTTAGTTTAAATGCATATGAATTTGTCAAAAGGCACAGTATGTAGCCATTTTACTTAATGTTTCTCTACTTCAGTGTCAGTCTATCAGTTTTTCATTTGTTTCTTTTAATTATCAGTAATGATGTTGCCAGTTGACTAGCATAGCATTTATTGGTGTTAAGTTCCAGCATAGTGAGGTGGTTGTAAATATATTTTTATTAGATGAGGGTGCCATTTATTTTTTTAAATTGAACTTATTGAGGTGACACCGGTTAATAAAATTATATAGGTTTCAAGTACACAATTCTATAGAACACCATCTTGTGTGTTCACTACCCCAAGTCCAGTCTCTGTCTATCACCATTTAACCCCACTATACCCTCTCTTACCTCCCCCCACCAACCTTTCCCTCTGGTAACCACCATACTGCAAATACATGTTTTTATCATTATTGCCTCATAAAATCAGGAGATTCAAGTTGAGTCATCTTAGTAGAAACTATGGTTTCTTTTCTTCAGAGATATAATATTCCTCTTATCACTGTATCTAGAGATAGATCCACCTTCCTGTCCATACAGCTGAATCTCAAGCATACTGTCTCTTGCCCCTGACCACAGTGCATGGCCCAGGGCCAAATTCATGACCCAAACATATCAATCAGAGACCTTACTCAGATTTTGTGAAACGAAGACAAGCAGTTCCCCTTGAGAAAAATTCTTTCATGAGATGATTCCAAAGTTGTGCACTAACTACTATTTTTACAACAGGGAAAACATTTGTCTATCATGGCAAAAAATAAAACCATAGACAGTAGGAGAAAGAGATAAATTTTCTGATTGTGGCAAAGCCCTAATTCTTATTTCTTAAATCCCAAGAATTCTTTAGGTCAGAAGTTGCTCTTTTATTTTGTGATCTACATAAGTACCTTGCCAATAAATCTTCTTTACTGCTTAAACTAATTTGAGTTAGGTTTCTATCACTTGCACTGACAAAGTCAAAATACGGCATTGCTCTTAGACTACCACTCATTGCGTTCTCCAATACAGAACACCCTGATTGTTACTCTCACACTTGAAAGCATTTTTGTTTAACAGATTTCTCACCCAAGGCTACTCCCCATATAGTAGAACACAAATTCATCCTTTCCTCCCCAATTACTTTGTGTAACTAACTTCCTATCTGTATCAGTGATACTATTTTCTTAAAGTTGAGAAACTAAACAATCTTACCAAAGGCTTCCTCATTATGTTTCACTTCATGGGAAACATAAATGGGAAATGTCTTTCCCATTTTCCTCATTACCCCTTCAATTTCTCACAAGTCCATTTTATTTAAAATAATAGCCCAGATTTTTATGCAAACTTGTGTATCTGATTTCTATTCCCATGTCTTATACTTGCCATTTCCACAGTAATCTTTTTAAAATGCCCTTTTGAGCAGCACTTCTGAACTTCATAAGAAAAATTTAAACCTACAGGATCAATTTCAACTTTTAAAATTAAAATTTAAGGCTACTTTTTGTGGCCTCTACCTACTATGTCTACCTACTCTTTTAATATTCTTTCAGAAATCCCAGTTATCCATATAATGTTTCCTAGTTACATTTTTATGTTTCTACCTCTGCACCGTTCATGTTACTTAGAATGCCTTCCCTGTTTTCATCTTATTTTCTAAGCTTTGTCAAATTTAAGCACTATTTTCTCTTTGGAGAAATGTGTTTGCCCAGGGGCTAGATAAGCTAATCAAAAGGAAATGAAACTAAATGTGGTGAGGGAGGAGAAAAGCAGCCAGATAAATATGTAAATCACTTTATGAAAAACAGTAGCTATCACTTTCAAAAAAGGAAAACATTGTGGGTGGTGCCAGTGAGTGATAGCATTGGACTGGGAAGGTAGGAACACTTATAATTCCAAATGCAAATATATATCATTGTGCAGTTCCCAAGTAATGTGAATTTAAATGTTAAGGAAAACAATAATTAAAATTAACCTGTAGACTTGGCATATTTTTTTGTAAGAGGGTAATACAATATCAGAAGGACATATGAATCTATAAGAGTTGCAGAAAGAGTGGCATAGTTTTAGATTCACCTAAAAAACAAGACCCCAAGAGGTAAGGATTACTGAAGAATATGAAGGATTTTTTATAAGAGCCATGATTAACCAATGAGATTTTGCTATGGGTTTAGAGATCGATTATGGTTAAAGTTAGAGTAAGGTTTATGCTGAGGGGTAAAATTTTTATTAGGGCCACCAGAGGAGGAATAGGAAACTTCCTCAGAAGCTGGACATGGTAGTGTGTTGAGAAAACTATTTGATTCAAAACAGTGTCTGACAAGTTCTATATTAGCTTTGCTGAAAATTAAAACTCTCAGAGAGGAGGAATTAACCAAAAGAGATTACTTACAACCTAATTATGAACAATAAGGAGGACTAGATGGTAAAATGAATCAGGTGTGAAACTGATAAAAGGATATTAAAATACCATGAAAATGTTAACCTAAAAAAAGCTGGTACAGTATGTTAATAGTAAGCAAAATGTCCTTTATGGTTAAAAAAAAACAAAACAAAACAATTAGGATAAAATGGTTTTTACATAATAACAAAAATAGTACTTGACAGGAAAATATTATAATTTAAAACCAGCATGTATAAGAATAAATCCCAGGATATACTTGAGACGATTAACTGGAAAATTAAAAATTCTACTACTATAGTGAGAAATTTAAAAATATCTATGCACCTCCTCTAGCAATTGAAATAGCAAATAGTCAATAAGAATATAAAATATTTAAACATATCAATCAACAAATTTGGTATAATACATATTTAGAGAACTATACATGCCAAGATGAAAGCCCACATAATATTTTCAAGTTCACATGATAAATTTGCAAAACATTCATCATATACCAGGCAATAAAATGTTTCAAACAAATACCAAAACATCAACATGTAGAACACATTTTAACAATGTAGGAATTCATTTAAGTACAGATGAGTTTTAAAATAACAAGAAACACATATGAAGTTTTAAAAGCATTTCTAAATAATAAAAATATAAATTAGAATAAATTAAAAACATTCAAATATTAAATGCTGCATGTTAAAACTTGTTAAACAAGCTAAAGATTTACAAGCATACCTCACCATACAACCTTTTTTGATATGAATATTCAATATGATGAGTTGCAAGTTTTGTCCAAATTTAGTAAGTCAAAGTTTCCTGTTGAAAATGTTGAACTTGGCCCTGGTTGGTGTGGAATGAGTACCAGCCTGTGAACCAAAAGGTCACAGGTTCAATTCCTAGTCAGTGCACATGCCTGAGTTGTGGGCTAGGTTCCCAGTTGGGGGCATGTGAGAGGCAACTACACATTGATGTTTCTCTCTCTCTTTCCCTCTCTCTAAAAATAAATAAAACCTTTTAAAAATTGTTGAATTTTTACACTACCCAGGGCCATAGAACACAGTGTTGCTTCAGCCTATGTTGGATTGTTTCCCAAGGATAGTATTTTGAGCTCCTTTTATTTTAAAAGACAGTATAATTGCTACATATTCTCTGGGCACTACGGTTTGCATGTGCTGGACAACTGGGTATAATACCAACCTGTGTCTAGAGGAAGTTACAGTAGTTCCCTTACCCACCATCAGTAGTTTTGTTTTCCATGGTTTCAGTTACCTGCAGTAAGCTGTCTCCAAAAATATTTAATAAAACAAAAAATTCATAAATTTTAAATTGCTCTCAATTCTGAGTAGCATAACGAAACATCATGCTATCCTGTGTTATCCCACCCAATACGTGATTCACCCTTTGTCTAGGATATTACACTGTGCACACTCCCTGCCTATTAGTTAGTTACAGTCTTGACTGTCAGATCACCAGTCCCAGTGTGGCAGTTCTTATGTTCAAGCAATCCTTATTTTACTTAATAAGGTTCCCCAAAGTCAATCAAGTGCATTGCTACAACTGTCCTATTTTATTTTTAGTTATTGTTGTTAGTCATTTCCTGTGCTTAATTTATAAATTAAACTTCACCATACACATATATGTTAAGGAAAAAACATAGCATATATAGGGTTTTTTTATTTTCTGTAGTTTCATACATCCACCAGGGGTCTTGGGATGTATGCCCGATGGATAGGAGGGGACTTCTATAGTATCTTTAAAAGGCTACTTCATCGATTATTTATATAGTGGAACATATTCCTTTTATGTACATAGTATAAATGCTATTTGCATTTGATATTGCATCATTATTAGTGAAAATAATTGAATAAATGATTTATATGCTTTCTATTATTTAAAAGGAACAACTTGCCCTGACTGATGTGGCTCAGTGGGTTGGGCATCATCCTGCAAAGCAAAGGGATGGTGGTTCCATTCCCAGCCAGGGCGGATGCCTCAGTTGTGGGTTTGGTCCCTGTCAGAGTGCCAGGGCCATACAAGAGGCAAGCGGTCAATGTTTCTTTTGCACACCAATGTTTCTTTACCTTTCTTTTTCCCACCCTTTTCTTCTCTCTAAAAATGAATATAAGCTAAAAAATCTCCAAGATTCATTAAAAAAAAAAAGCCTTTTATTAAGAAAGTTTCAGTGGTAGGTGGATAAACTTGATTGGATGACCTAAGAATGCATTCTTTTACCATTTAAAAATTGGAATATAATGTGAAAAATGTCTGTCCAATATATTGCCAGATACATATTAAATACTAATAACAAAGAATGCCTGTATTTGCAATCATTGTATGAGGACAATAAAAACCTTGATCCAAGTCTAGATATGAAAAACTGAGGAAAGAAAAATAATGCAAGAATTATACTTGAAAGCATAGTTACAATAATTCTAAATAAAATATTGGGAAAGAAAATTTAGCAATGCACATTTTAAAATACCACAAAATTTGGTTTATCTTAGGCATACAAAGAGTATTTAATATTTAAAAATTCAACTAGCTGTGCTAACAGAGAAAAGAAAAAAAGAACATCATTACAATAGATAAGAGAAAGATATTTCAAAAAATAAATAAGCCTTTTGAAAGCTACAAATGGAAACTTCCTTAACCTGATGGCACACCTGCCAAAAATCAACAGAAAAACATTCTACTTAATGGTATAACATCAGAAGCAATATCTTTAAAGTCAACAAAAGGTTTAAAAAATACCTCTTAATTACCACTGTAACATTTACCTACTGCTGTGAAATAAACAGCCTTCAAACTTAAAGCTTTATAAGAACAATGATTTATTAATTCTCACGATTCTGTAGATTGATTAGGCAGAGCTCAGATGGGATGAATGGTCTATCCTACTAAGTCTCTGCTGGGCTGGCTGAGGTGGTTTTCAGCTTTCACTCAACAATTCAAGATGTTCTCACTCACATGCCTAGTTCTTAACCTGAGATACTTGGGACCTCTCTCTTTAATTACAGACCTTCATTCGCCAAACCTCTTTCCCTTTATAGGCTTTTGTTCCCTGGAATCTTTCTCTACATGTGACCTCTTTGGTAGAGTAGCTCAAGCTGATTCATATTAAATCTCGGAAACTCAAAGGTGCAAAAGCAGGAAATTCAGGTTTCATGAAGTTTAGGGTATTGAACTCAAACACCACCAAATCTATAAGGCAATATTCTACAGCCTACACTGAACTAAAGGCTAGGCCAGGTTCGGTGCAGGCGGAGATTACAAAGGGTACAAATACAGAGAAGTATGACTTATGGGGGGGTTATTTTGTGATCATCTATCACAGCCATTTTATTTCAAATTTGTATTAGAGATTATTATCGATCATACTATTAAAATGAGAAGGACGAAAATGAGAATGATGATGAATTGAAGATCAAATGACTGCATATACAGAAAATCTAAGAGAACAAACCCATCATTGCCAATAATCTGAATGTAAAATTTATTTTTATATGCCGTAAAGGAACACAAAACTTTTAAATTATTTTTAATAATTTTATTCAAAAACCTTCTTGAGTAAAATAAAAATATTTCACTAACAGATTTTTTAAATTTAATTTATTGTTTTTAGAGAGAGGGGAAGGGACGGAGGCAGAGAGGGAGAAAGACATCAATGTATGGTTGCCTTTCATCTGCCTTCAGCTACAGACCTGGCTGGAGACCTGGTTTGTGACCTGGTTATGTGCCCTGGCCAGGGAATTGAACCAGCAACTTTTGAGTTCACAGGCCTGTGCCTTATCCACTATGCCACCAGCCAGGTAACAGATATTTTTAAAAGACCTAAACAAATGGAGAATTGTCTGTATCATGAATAAAATAATTGTCAGTATCATGAAGAAAATAATATCCAATATCAATCTATAATTTTAATGAAATTCTAGTCAAAGTTATTACATGGCTTTCCATGAAAACTAATAATCTTACAAAAAAGAAAAACAAAACAAAACAAAAAGAATAGCCATGACAAACTTGAAGAAGATGAACAAGATTTGGGGTCTTCTACTACATATCAAGACCTAATTAGAGATATTGATTAAGCCAATGTGTTAATATTGTAGGAATAAATGAAAACAAATGAAAAAAGAGAATTTAGAAATGCACACATACTTTCAAAGCTGACACATTATGGAAGTGTCATTACTAAGTGGTGAGGAAAAGATGGATTATGATAACACAATTACTTATCCATAAGGAGAAAATATATCATTATATTCCTATCATACATTCCACAGGAAAATAGATTAAATTGGGTTAAATAATTCTATAAAGTAAAACATTGAAATAATTTAAAGACATAAAGGATTGGAAATGACAAGCAACAGAATAGGAGAAAGCATATACCATGATTCATCTATTTTTTTTTAATTTTTAAATTTATAAAAAAATAAAATAGAGAAATGGGCGAATAGTATAGAAAGATAGGAGCAGGAAATTCAAAATGAACAATAAACAAAGTAAGGGTTACTCAGTTTTTATGGTAGCAAGAAATAAAAATAAACAATGATTCGGCAAATTTTAAGCCACCTGTAGGTTCTGCAAGTTTTTAAGAGGGTGGAGTCTCACATAGTCTCACAGAAGTTGAGATGGGGCAACTTATTCAGAGAGTGATTGGGCAATGATATAAATCTGTAAATGCCTGGTGAAACCTACATACATTTAATCAGGAAAATATATACATGTTTTTTCAGTGTTGTTTACAATAGCAAAAAAATGGACTGCAAACTATCAAAGGAGTTTAAGTATATTTGGAATACCCATAATATGAGGTAGTATATAGTTGTAAAATTTAATCAAATAGAGCTATAATTATAAGCATGGATAAATCTCAAAAATATGAGGTTGAAAGGGAAATACAAAAGAAAAAATTTGAGGGCTTGTTATAATTTGAAGACAACTTTATACAAATTTAAAATATTTGAATGAAGGAAAATAATGCTTATATATTGCATATGAATGTTTGTACATATTCACCAAAACTATTTTTTAAATTTTATTATTATTTTTCAGAGAGAGGGTAAGGGAGAGATGCAGAGAGGGAGAGAACCATCAATGTATGATTGCCTTTCACCTGCTTCTACCTACGGACCTGGCTGGAGACCCTGGCTTGCAACCTGGTTATGTGCCCTGGCTTGAGAATCAAACCAGCAAACCTTTGGGTTTGCAGGTCGGTGCCTTGTCCACTGTGCCACCAGCTAGGGCTTAAAACTAATTTTTTTTTTTTTATGACTAAAATAAAAAACACAGTTGTTAGTTCAGTTTCAATTATGTCCATAATGTTTTGTTTCATAATCTTGATGGTAGGCCCGTGAATAGTCATCATATTATTACCTATACTTTTGTGTGCATGCCCTTGAAATATTATGAATGTTAATACTAAAATTAGAGAAATTGGGAGAGAGGCTGAGAACACCTGGGATTTGGCAAATACATTTCTGTTTTTGAAAGGAAATCAGAGAGAGATTTTTAATTAACTAATTTATTTATTTATTTTAAAGACTTCATTCTTTATTTCCGGAGAAAAGGGCAGGGAGGGAGGAAGAAAGGGAGAGAGACATCAATGTATGGCTGCCTTTCACCTGTCTCCAACTATGGACCTGGCTGGAGACCTGGCTTGCAACCTGGGTATGTGCCCTGACTGGGAATCGAACCAGAGACCTTTGGGTTCACAGGCCAGCTGCCAACCCACTGAACCACACCAGCCAGGGCCTAATTAATTTTCCGATAAATATTTGCTGTAATTCCATCATGGATCAGAGATGCTACTAGGTGCTGAAGAAGCAACAGTGCAAACAACGACAACAACAAAAACCAAACCCAGTCACTGCTTCCGAGGAGCTTGTACTCTGAGTATGACATAACCTAGATACTCTAGGGGGTTGTTCTGAATCAAAAATTTTATAACCAGTCTTTAAGTGATGGGTTGCAATGAAATAGAACAAATCATATAAGGCTAACTTTATTTTCTTAAGACTCACTTCATTTAGTTCATTTAAAGGATCCTTTTTTTTTTTTTTTTTTATGGGAAGAGAAACATGGTTAATGTTTTACAGCTGGTTGTCAACAATTCTATGACAATGTGTAAATGAGCTGATGTCAACCTAAAAGTTGTTTGGGGAGGAATATTGAACAGCTCAGTTCCCTACTTATATCTATTGAGACCTTGTTGCCGGTTGGTTCATTTCTTAATGGCTTGGATGAATATATAAATAAAAGATTCATTGTTTCAAATTTCTTTATGAAAGTAGAGAATGTTAATATGCAACATGCTAATGTACCAAAATAACCAATAATATACCAAAATTCTATTTTTCTCCCAAATCATACTGCTTGTCATGAATTCACAAATACTCTTATGGCATGAAGTTATAATTCTTTTCTAAAACTGTTAATTATCAATTGCAGTGGTTTACATGGTTTGTCCCAAATAATTGTCAGTTATGTTGTAAGGTATATGAGATCTATCTGAAAAAAAGCCTGCCCATTGTTAATATTAATGAGAACAGTCTGAACGACATTGATGTAACCTGACAACCAAGGAGAGTAAACCTGAAGGCACATGAATGAACATTGTACCAGTCAGTGGGGCTGGTAGATACCTTTGAGTGAGCATATGTACTGTGTGGGTTTCTCATTCAAAATGACTGAATGACCAGAGCAATGAATCTGCATCAAACTTTGTGTTAAGCTTGAACATTCCTCCATAGAAACTATTCAGATGACTCAGAAGGCGGCAGCTACCAGAAAATGGTGAGTGGCAGCTTCATCATGACAACATGCCCACTCACACATTACGCCTGAAGAAGAGTTTTTTGGTGAAACATCTAATCACCCAGGTGACTCAGCCCCATTTCAGCCCATGTTTGGTACCCTGTGACTTTTGGCTTTTTCCAAAACTAAAATCACCTTTTAAAGAGAAGAGATTTCAGACTATCAATGAGATTCAGTAAAGAATATTGGGGCAACTGATGGTGATTGGGAGAAGGGTGTGAGGTTCCAAGGTGCCCACTTTGAAGGGGACTGAGGCATCATTGTCCTATGTACAGTGATGTCCTTGTGTCTTGTCTCTCCAATAAATGTCTCTAGTTTTCATATTACATGGCTAGATACTGGACTGACATCGTATGCCTCCAACAAATGGAAGTTACAAGTTTTCAAGTGATTTTATTTTCCCCAAAGCGAAAAAAGAACAGATAAGTATCACCAGAAAATGTTACTAATAGTTATTAATACTTTAACGTATACATTGCTGCCATTTTTTATCTTGCATGGCTTTTGATTAACCTCTGTCCTGTAAGTATCAAGCCAAAGTCAAAATAATTAAGAGTTTGTGTGGCTGATACTTTCAGAACAGACCATGTCAATTTGTTATATAATTTTTTAATTTATAAAAGTTAATTTATCTCTCCAGTTACCACATCACAATAAAAGAAAATACATTATAGCAGAGCATTTTGGCAATCCATAAACTTAAGTATGCATTGTAATACTTCAGACCAGTAAAAAGAGTATCATGAATAAGTTGGGTTTATTCCAGAAATGCTGGGCTAGTTCAACATTATAAAATCAATCAATGTTATTTATCATATTTACAAACTAGAATAGAAAAGCTATATATCTTGGTCACTGTAAAAATAAAATAAACATGTAGCCAAAATTCAACACTAACTTATATTGAAAACTCTCCACTAAAAGCAAAAAATAATACCTTTAAACTGAAAAAGAATAGAAAAAAATAAACAAACCAAATTAGACCTAATGCCATGCTTACTAGGAAAAAAGAAAACATTTTGCACTAAGATGAGAACACCAAGAAATAAGGATATTGATTTGTTATTTCATGGATCTTTGTACTGAAAGTCCTAAAAATATGTACTAGAAAGACAAAGTAAAATTGCCAAACAGTTTTTTCATAGATGACATTTTTGCATTTATAGAAAATCCTGAGGAATCTACCAAAAAGAAAAAAAAAAAAAAAAACAGGTAAAACAAATGAGCTTAGCATTTAGCAGTATTATATTAATATAAAAAGTAATTACCTTTAAATAAGCTAGCAACATTTGAAAACTTAAAATCATCATTTACATATTACTTATCTCAAATATTAAGTGCAAAGGGTGAACTTAACAAGGTATGTGAAAGAGAAACTCACTGAGAGATACAAAACATTGCTGACGGAACTAGAGAAGATCTGCTAACGGAGAAATTTGCCATACTTAATGGATCAAGAAAAAAATATTATTATATTATTAAAATATCAACTTCTTTCAAGTTAATCTATAGAATCAAAATAAACCAAATCAAATTCCAACATTTTGGTAGAAATTGAGAAGTTGAATCTCAATTGCTGGTTTCTAAAATTTACAGGATAATACCTAATCATATTAAAGCAAGATCAAACTGAAAGAGTTACAGTAATGATTTTTAAAACTTACTCTCAAACTAAAGTACTCAAGACTAGGTGCTGTGCTATAAAGTAGACATATAGATAACCAGAGCAAGGAGTTTAGAAACAGAGCTGTACAATGGCCCTGGCTGGTGGCACAGTGGATAAGGTGCCGGCCTGCAAACTCAAAGGTTGCTGATTCCATTCCCAGCAAGGGCACATAACCAGTTTGCAAGCCAGGCCTCCAGCCAGGTCTGTAGCTGGAGGCAGGTGAAAGGCAACCATACACAGATGTCTCTCTCCCTCTCTGTCTCTCTCCCTTCCTCTTTCTCTAAAAATAATAAATATTTTAAAATTAAAAAAGAAAAGAAAAGAAACAGAGCTGCACATATAGTCAATCGAAAGTGCAATGTGTGAAGGCTATTCAGCAGGAGATAGAAAGTCTTTTCAACAAATTGTGCTGGAAGGACTACATATTCATAACAACAAAAAGAACATTAACTGTTACCTCAACCTGTATATGAAAATCAATGAAAATATATTATAGATCTACAAAAACCTGTAACTCTAAAATTATTAGGCAAAAACTCATTGAACTAAGAAGGTAAATATTTCCTAGGATACAAAAAGAGCTCATAAAATAATCAATAAAATCTCACAGTTAAATTACAGAATTTGTGCTCAAACTTACCCTCTCTGACTCTCAAAGCTAAGTCTGTAACATTACATACATATTTCCTCTCATATTCCTTTTTCTTCCCTTTTTCTCTTCTACGTGAACTTCAGGATACAAAGAAGAAAAGCAGTTCTTGATTAGAATAAGTAATGACAAAACATTTTTCCTACCTAAAAAAGTCCTCTTATTTCTTTGGATAGCTAGGAAACATTTGGTTTTACTTTGAGTATCCTGTAAATGTTTGTGAACACAGAAATATTCCTAATTGTTTACATACAATAAAGTGTCTAATAATGAATACCAGTTATTTATGTTTACTCTATGTACCAAGAACAATTCCAAGTGTTCTAGGTGCATCAGTTCATTGCCTCCCAAGACTAATTCTATGTATGTAGGTGTTCTTGAAATCTAATTTTTATAGATGACAAAACATGAGATCCAGAGAGATAATTTACCTAAATTAAATTCAAATCAGGGTTTGAACTAGGCAGTCTAACACCATGGTCTACGCTTTTACCTCCTATAATGTACAACTGAACTATTGTGCCATTCAAGGCTTCCCAAATTTCAGGGAACTTGTTAAAACACTAATTCTGGCCTGCCAGCAGAGATTTCCTAAGTCAGAGAATCTGCATTTTTAAAAAGCTTCCTAATGATGCTGATCCAACTAGTTCTCAGACCCTAGTATAGACCAAGTTTGAGGGAACTGAGATCATCTTGCAAAAGATCTTTAAGACAGGAAAGACTTTATCAGACCAACGAAGTCAAATATTATCTCACTTCAGAGCACAAGATAGAATGAACCCCTTTAAATCCATAAAATATTCCTAAATCAATGAGGTTTCACATCTTGGAACAACAAAACATGATTTGCACATATTTTTTTAAAAGTTCTTTGCCTGCGTACGCTCTAAAAGCAGAGTGCACCTAGCACAGTTATCTTGTGACTGTTCTACAGTGGATAGGAGGGTAACAAGACAGTTAGCATCCGAATGTCTGAAATCTATTGGGTTTAAACGGCTAAACTCTGTCCACCATTAGCCTGCATGTACAGATTCAAGAACTAATATTTCAGCCAAGACTGACTTCAGCACAGGAAGGAAAACTGACATTTTTTAAAAAGTTTTAGTTATTATTGTTGTATTACAATTGTTCCATTTTTTTCCCCATGGCTCTCCCCTAAGACTGACATTTTATATTGGAAGTTTCTGACATGCATTTTGCTTTCTGAATGAGGAAGTAAAGCTGGGAAAACATGCAAATCTTAGCTGTTGGGACTGAGGAAAGGAGGCTGCTGTGAACAAAGCCGGAGCTGTTGCATTAGTCAGCTTCCCCAGGGCCAAGCTATATCTGCAGAATGGCAGCTGCTGGAATTTAAGCACCAATTAAAGATTCACCAGGATTTAGTCCATTTCTCTCCCAGGAACATTCTATCCATGTACTTAGAATGTAAATCAACTGCATATTCTATTAGGGGGTTGGGGGCATATAGTGAGGGCTTTCAGCATAAGAAGCAAAGGTGGGGGAAAATATTTTAAAGAAAATGGTAATACAGTTTGGATGTGAAACCTGTTTACCAAGTGTCAGTGGGATATGTCCTAAAATAACTAAATTGTCAGCCTTTCTACAGTAAATTATACTTGAGAAGTTAAAAGATTGCACCTTAAAGATGTAGATGTTAGTAAGCTTTATTTTCTTTTTGCTGTCATGCCATGTAGTGATTTCTCCGAAGTTAAAAAATGTGTTTATAATTATTGCTACTTCTGTGCTGGGAGAATCTTTCATTTGAGACCCATATGTCTCATATTTGCAAGTACAGTGAAAAATCATATTTTTGATATTTCTGTCCATTTCACAAAAAGGAGGGGTTTTGGAGAAAGGCAGTGTATGCATTAATTCACACCAGTTCACACTGTATTTCCATTATTTTTTTTATTATTAGCTCTTAAACCTGAGGCATGTCTCCTACTTTGGGAAACAAAATGCAGACATACACAAAATGCTCATACATTATTTTAATGCATATTAATGTAAGCACATAGCTTATGAAATTTATGAAAAAGTTAGTGTTAAAGGTTAAAAAAAAAACTTAATGTAGTACCTGAAACCTCTCAGCCAAGTTTTTCCTGCTTGTTTCCTGAGACATTTCAGAATGTTCCCAGATGATTCCTTCTATACTCCAGCGCCAAGCCCAGGAGCTGCTGCAGTTCTGCTGCACTTAATCTGTTGTATTTCTCCCCTGTTACTGAACTTGTCAGCACTATCAGGAGTAGAAAATGACTATTTAGAAATTATTTGCACTGATTGCCACATCTTAACTGTCTTCAAAGTGCTACATTAGAAGATTCATTTTGAATTAAATATAAAAACTTAGTAAATGTTTGTTTTGAGGAGCCCTATGATATTTAGCACGAACATTTTTTAGGGAGTCCGGAGAAGAGCTTTATAACTGAGGGGGAAGGTTTTAAGGTGGATTTGGGCCTCCTTTCCCCATAGAGTTATTTTAAATAATGGCAAAAAAAAAAAAAAAAAAGGCACACTTGTCTATCCAGTAAGTTTCCAAAACTACTGAAATGCCTACTTCTTGTGTAAGTGCGGGAGAAGAGAAACTCAAGAAATGTCCAATAAAGTTGAACAAGGGCACTTGCCTGGCTAGGAAGGAAGGAGTTTCTGAGAAACCAACTTTTCATCTGAGACTTCCTAAATTAATACAGACCAGCTAAGGGAGGGGGCAGGTGGAGAGGATAAAGAAAACAATGATGCAGCCATAGAGACTGAAAAAGATGCTGTAGAAATGCTTGAGAGGTCAAATAAAAGTCACTGTGGCCAAGGCAGAGAAAGCATAGGCAGAGAAGAGCATGAAGGGAGGCTGGTAGAGGCAGGAGGAAGAGCTTCAACAGCAGTATTAGACGTTTCGAACTCTACTCCGAGGAAGAGAGTGGCTCATGGAGGGTTTTAAGCAAGAGATGCTATCCTGGTACCTACTTCTTTAAGAAAACCTTTCTTCATGCTGTTTGGAGAACTGACTAGAGCGGTTAGAGGGGAAACAGAGAGACCATATAGGAGACTTTTCCTTTATAAGGAGAAGATGATGGCATCGTATACCAACATAGTAGGTGTGGGGATGGATACAAATGTTCATTTATAGAGTAAAAATACATGGAATTCACAAACGAAGAAAGAGGTAACAAGGATGATTCTCATAATTTCTGGCTAAAGCAATGGTAAGATGAAGAAGCGATGACCTGGATCATGAATGGAGCTTACGCATTTATTCAACAAACATTTTTTGAAAAATATCATTCTACATGATTGGACCTGAACTAGAGCCACTGTTCCAGAACAGTGAACATACATATATTCACTGAACCCTTAATAAATGGTACATAATAGGAACTATTATTATCTCCATTTTGCAGATGAGAAAAATGAGGCAAAAACATGTTAGAAACACAATTAGTGAATAGTACATTTAAAACTGAAACCAGGCCAACTGACTCCAGAGCTCATGCTTTTAACCACTACACTTCAGAACAGAGTGTATCATCACACAAATTCGTAGCCATTAGATGTAGCAAACACCATCTGTGCTCCCCAAGACTAGGTCAGGTAGGGAGGGAGGGCTCATAAATGTTACAGCTGACACCCTTACGGAGACACAATAGCACCATCTCTTAATTGCAGTGGAGGTTCATCATACGAATATTTAACATTTGAGATTAAAGTATATATGATTGACCCAAAAGAGAAAGGGGAAGGGAACAACAACTTTAATAGTCTTCTACTGCTGTTCCAATCAATAGAGATTTTCCCTAGAGTCAGTAGAAAGTGGGAAAAGTACGTCTCCTATAAACTCACAGCCTCATTCCCTAATTGCCTCCCCCAGATGTGCTCCTCTCCCAGAGGTGGGAGTGATTCTTGTGTTAAGGCCCACTCTCCTCCTGCAATGTAACTACTTCATCAAGTGCACATATGGAGAAAGTAAGGCTGCTCACATCCCCTCCATAATAAGAATTTATACATATATTCCTAATGGGACATTTAAGGGATTGTGTTATTGTTCCCATTTATGTTGCAGGTTTCCTTCCCTATTATTCTCTGCACCCCCTATAATGGCCTCATTCGCCCAGCTCACTGCATGTGACTTGCAATGTCATTCCTAGGGGAAGAAATGCACCTCCCTTGGCCATCAGCTTTAAGTTTGGCTTTGGCCAGTGGAACGTAAGCAGGACTGAAACCTTCAATGTCTGAACTCGAAGAACCATCAGATGGTTTCCATTTCACTCTTTTTCCTTCCTACCATGAGAGTAGCATGTGCTGGAGGGGCTACTCCTGCAGTCTGGATCTCAGCGTGAGGGAGACGTGTGAAGCCAAACTGCAAGTAAAACTAGCCAACCTGTCACATGAAAAAAATAATAATAAACCTTTGTGTTTCAGCTGCTGATATTTAGGGGGCTGCATCCTGGTACAGTCTAAGCTGACTGGCACAAAAACCCAAATTACTTTTGCTTAAATTTGAATCAATGAAAATTTCACTTTAAATCAGCCTTTAGCACCTGCTCCAGGTACTTTGGGACCTTTCTATCACCCCTCTTAACTATAGGTGGGCTCAGATCCTGTAACTGCAACAACTAATGGAAGACCTACAAGCAAGGCTGAGACAAACCTCTGCCTTGCAGATAATGATAAACATTGTTTCTGGTCCCCCAACAAGAGCTAAACAAAGATCTTAACAGGGGCTGTTGCTAGACTCCCATTTGGTGACCAGCTCCAGAAGTTTTTATTGCCTTCCACATGCTGGTCTTCCACCTGTAGGGTTAACAGCTGTATAAATTTCATTGAGAAAGCTTTTCCGATGGGGAGGGAATAGCAGCAGTGAGACACACACATGTGAGCGAGTCTAGAGGTCACTTCTCATTCAATAGCTCTCAATGCTCTTTTCTGTATTTGGTGCCTGTCAGTCAACTCTGATGGGGGAACAGGTGGAGGAATTCAGACCTAGGCCAAGTGACAAAAGTTACAGGTGGCACCAGTGCAACACACTGGAGAGACCTGGTTCACATCAGCTCAGCATGAATAGCCTGATATGTGAGAAAGGAAGGACAGGGGAAGAGACCATAGTATTTTCCTCCCAATGGTGTATAATTTAATATACCAAGATGGCAAGCAAAATGACAGAAAAGTACCTTGGTAGGTGGTGGTGGTACAGCTTGAGCACCAATTGCCTCCTCAGTCTTAGATTTTCTTCCACACACAAAGTCCCACAAAGAAACAGTCCTATAATTCGCCCAAGGAAGGAGAGAATGTGTCCCTAGTAGCAGCAGCAATTTGAAATTAAAAATCAGGTCATGAGGAAATAAGACCAAGCGAAATTATCATTTTGACTTGAACTTTGACAAAACAGATTTCTGTTCTCTGGTTTCCTGGACCGTGAATAGAAAGAAAGAGACTCGTTCCCTTAGCATTTTCTTCTCGATGATGAGCTATGTTTTTTTTTTTTTTTTCCTTAAAATTAAAACACCCTTTTCCTCCCACCCAAAGGAGAGAATGCCAAGTGCTATTCTCTCATCAGCAATTGATTTTGTGCCATCTGCTACCTATGAAGCGTGATTTCAAGGAAAGCAATGATGTGGCATCTCTTAGCTTAAATTATTCTAGGCAATCCCTTCCTCCAAAGTGCTAGACACAAACCTGTTTATTCCCTGTCTGCCATCATGAGTTGTTTATGATTTTTTTATTATTCTTTGCATCTAAATTAATTTGCAGAATATAATGAAAATTTGCATTTGAGTTAATAGGTTGAACAGAAGGTTTTTAAAACATTATTTTCCTCAATCAGGAGGTTCTCTTGGACATGCAAGTTAGCCACATGAGCTATCTAATAAAACATCATTTCCCATAACTTTTTTATACTTACTTCTGGCAGTGCTAACCCTTACACTTCTTCTTAGTTGGGTAAAAAAAAGTCAATGAAGAAAATCTACATTATTATTTCATTTAAACTTCACCATTTATTAAAAGTAGTGTTGTGTCAAAGGATATTCTTATAACTGTTGGTCAAAAGAGAAACTTGGTCATATCATAATATATCATAAAAATCATAATACTCATTTTGAACATCTATTATTTCACATGATATTTCCACATTCCTAAATCTTTAGCCTCTCCCTTTGTTCACCTAACCATTTATTTCATATACTGGGTCTGTCCAGAAAAAGTCCAATCACTGTTAATATAACAAGAACAATTTGAATGACATTGATGTAACCTGGCAGCCAAGGAGAATGGACTGGAATGCACATGTGTGAACAATGATGACTGCACTGTACTAGTCTGTGGGGGTGGTAAATGCCACTGAGTGAGCATGTGTACTGTGTGGCTGTCACATTCCAAATGATTGAGTAGAGCAACAAATCTGCATCATATTTTGCATTAAGCTAGAACATTCCTGCACAGAAACTATTTGGATGATTCAGAAGGCCACAGCTATGGGTAACTGGTGATTGGCAGCTTCATCACAACAACAACACACCCACTTATGCATCACGTCTCATGCAGAGTTTTTTAGCAAAACATCAAATCACCCAGGTGACTTAGCCCCATCATGGCCCAAAATTGGCACCCTGCAACTTCTGGCTTTTCCCAAAACTAAAATCACCTTTGAAAGGGAAAAGATTTCAGACTGTCATTAAGATTCAAGAAAATATAACAGGGCAGCCCATAGTGACTGGGAGAACTGTATGAGGTCCCAAGGTGCCTACTTTGAAGGGGACTGAGAAGTCATTGTCCTATGTACAATGTTTCTTGTATCTTGTGTCTTCTTTAATAAATGTTTCTATTTTTCATATTATAGGGCTGGATACTCTCCCATAAAAGAAATATACATATAAGCAGTCCAAACTGGTAGGATGGCTCCAGGAAGTCACCCAGAACCCAGGATCCTTCTATCTTTCAGCTCCCCTATGTTTGGTGCGGGCTGGCTTCCACCTGGAGCTACCACCCATGGTCCACGCTGCCTGCTGAATCATTATGCATCACATCTGCATTCCAGAGAGTGAAAAGGAGAAAGTGGGGTAGTGGGTGGGTTCAAAAGAAAGCCTCTCCCAACAGCCTGACTTCGACCCATCAGTGCTGTGCACACCTCATGGACCTCTTCTCAGTCACGTGCCTGCATGAAGCTCCATGGTAGGCCTGGAAATGGAGTGTTTAGTTGGTACTTTGTTACTTTACATAAAATTTGGTTACAAAGAGGCAAAAAAATTAGGGTGGTAGGCAACCAGCTGTCTCTGCCACTATATTCCTCACTGGACTATTGTGCAAATTAAATGATTAAATACATGTTAAACTCAGCACAGTGACTGATTCCATGTCAACCCCCAGAAACTACCATTATGACTATGAGCCCATTGCCAGGAACATAGCATTCTACTATTGAAAACTCATTCCAAAGGAAAGTATCTGTAATTCTGCAAGATTAAATTCCTTGCAGATGCTAATGAAATCCTAAAGGAAATGTTTTTATAAAGTCATAAACAAAATATGTAGGAAACACGACGTAAGTCAAAAGTTATACTTGAGAGTTCATAAATCAACAACTAAAAATGTAAATAACAGATCCAAAGCTAGAAAAGTAAAGAAAAACTGCATAGATTGGGGGGAGAGGGGGAACTGGCTTTCTTCCATTCTAGAATAATTCTCAATAAACCACTTAGGAGAGATGATAACAAGATGTAGGGCCTCCCTCGGTGCCACACAGATTTTCACAGGTCAGCACAGTCCCCATTCCCCATGTGGGTGGGAAACGGAGCAGGGTTCTTGTTCTTCCACAGATGCCTTTCATCTCTGTTTGCTGGCTTCTCACTGTCTATTTCTCCAGCCTTTCTTCCCTCTCTGTCCCTCAAAGTCTCCATCTCCTTTCTCCTTCCCTTTGCAGTTTCCTCTGAGATTGTTCTGTCATTGGTACTTTACAATGTTTTTGAGGGTTGATGAAAATTGTCATCAATGCCTTTTATTCCTTTTTAGAGCGTTTGTTGCCCTGAGTCATTGTTTGCAAGCAAGAGATGGTGCCAGGTACTTCTAATTTGAATTCTCCCTTTTAATGCTCTTTCAAAATGAAAATGGAAACATACTGCTGGGAACATAGCAGGATGTGTTTCAGCATCACAGGGACCTAGGTGCGTGCTACCTCATGGCAAGTGAATTAATTTTTCTCAGCCTCAGTTTACCTTTCCCTCGAACTGGTACAACAATAGCCTATGTTACAGAAGGACTTTTGCTAAGGATTAAATATGGTAATGAAGGTAACTTCAAAACATAGTGAGAAACATGGAGCATGTAAATACTAGCTCGGATAATAATGATGATAGTAATAAAACTAGACTCAGAAAATACACAGTCAAGCTTTTGGTATCTACAAAATATTGTTGTTAAATACTGATCATTTGGCTATGTTATTAAAACAAGAACTTACCACATTGAACCAAATAAATAAACAAAAATTCAAAATCTATGCTTTGTTTGATTCATCTGTTGGGTAAATTTCATTATCTGACAGGATACTACAGATTATCCAAAGTCTGTCCAAATTTCATTATCTGATAGGATACTGCAAATTATCCCAAGTCTGTCCTTGTGGCTGTAGTCCAATACCAAACACTGTTATGCACTGTCTGCATGATAAAATATGATCCCTTACTTTCCACTTTCTGTCATTTGGTCTAACTCAGAAATATATCATCTTTCTGTTTAAGTTTTTTCTTGTACCTTGGAATTATTTCCTCATTGTAACTCATTATCTAGACAGAGTAATCCAGACTTCCTCATATAATACCAAACTATATCAATCCTCACTGATATACCTTTAGTCAAATTAGTGTGAATATGTTTATTCTTTTCCTGGCCAAATGCTCCCACTCATTCACTTTCTTCCAAAGCACATATGGTGTTTTTCTGTCTAATAGTCCTTTTCCCAAGGCACTGACATATCTTGACAGATTTTCAGTACCTCTATCAAAAACAAAGCTTCTTAAACTATTTTGGCTGGCAGGTGTTTTTGAAAAACCTGACAAAAAGGATAGATATTTTCTCTGAAAAGAAATAATTGCACACATGTTGCTATGGAATGAAAGTTGTGTCCTCCCAAAGTTCATGGGTTGAAATCCAAACTTCCAAGGTGCTGATAGCATTAGGAGGTGGAGAATTTGGGAGGTGATAAAGTTATTAGCATAGAACACTTATGAATGAGATTAGTGCCCTGATAAGAAAGACTCAGAGAGGTCTCTGCCATGTGAGGGTTACACAGTCAGTCTGCAACTCGGGAGATGGTTTTCACTGGACCAAGCTGGCACCCTGGTCTTGGACTTCTAGTTTTCAGAACTGTGAGAAATAAATGTCTGTTGCTTATAAGCCACCCAGTTAATTGCATTTTGTTATTGCATCTCAAACAAAGGCATCATGCAGTTGCCTAGCGCTGCTTCTCTGTTGCCTTTTGCCACCCCTTTCCCAAATGTATGCTTTTCAAAGTCTGCTCCTTCAAACTCCACATACTTTCAAACTCTTACCTATGGCTCATGCTCTAATGTACCAAGCACACTTTTAGTAGTTCCAGGCTTCCTAAAATGGCTTGGCCTAGGTTTGGACAAACTCTACACCAATTCTAGCCCCCCATCTTCTCCCTCCCATAATGATTCCGGGCTTCCTCTACTTACTGCAAGGCCTTGGTGTAGAAGGTGTTTTGTGTGAGAGAACGCAAGCTGCATTATGCTGTTCCTGCTTTTTATCTTAGAATTTATATAGTTTGGCAATCTATCTCTAAATTATGCTAAGACTGTTGTTTTGGTATAGTTTTATTTTTATTTTTCCTTTCTTGTTGAGCTCTATTGTTCTTGGAAAATTTTTTGGGAAATAGGGACAAAGGCAGTCACCATTGTAAAGAACTATCAGGAGTTGTTTAGAGATAATTCTGCAACCAGTTTAGAGAATAGATGGGAAGAAATGCTAAAAAATGGATAGACTAAGTAGAAGGGTATGTTAATAGTGTAAGCAAATGTAATGAAGGCCCTGCTTTGTAGATGAAGAGAGTATGTTGGGTTCAGATGATATGAAAATTTTGGAAAGTATCAGGAGGGAAGGGTAAGCCCTAGTTCCTGGCTTAGCCATTTAATATTATTATTATTATTATGGTAGTGCCATTCTGATGCAAAGAAAAGGGGATGAAGGCTAATTTGGGCAGATGAGCAGCATATGCAGAGAAAATTTCATGAATTCGGTTTCACAGCTCAGAGTTTGGGATACCTGAGAAGTTTTCAGGAGGATTAGCTTGGTGGGTATTTGGAAATAGGAAGCACAAAAAATGTTGGAACTAAAGATAGAGATCTGGCCGTCTGTATCACAAAGCAGAGAGAAGCTGTTTTCATGTGTGAAGTTTTTCAAGGAAAGAGGGTAGAAAAGAGAAGAGCAGAGGAAAGGATGCCAGGATAAAAACTTGGAGACACTTCCATTGATGGAAGAGGAGCTAATGGAAGTGGGGGGGGGGGGGCTAGTAGAGGTCCATCTTCGAAGTTGAAGGTAAAATCAGTTTTTTGATAAGTGTATTGATCCATTCGATCAGTATTGAACAGAAAATAAAGGAGGAAGTGAATCTATCAACATCAAGTTGCTTGAAGACTGAAGATCCTTTGAATTTTTGTATTAGAAGATCATTGGTGAGGTTTGCCAGGAACATTTCCTATCGGCAGGTGAAGGTGAAATTGATTACAGTGAGCCAAGGAAAGGGTAAGAGGTGAGGAGCTGAGGGATGAAATGCAGAACTCTTATCTGTCATGCCTTATCCACTGTGGTCCTTCAAGAATGAAATAAGGGTGGTAGTTAAAGTAACACACTTAATAATATTCTCATAACATTTAATACTCCTGCCTTGTGACTATATGTATATATGCCTTCTTTCCCATTTTAAATGGATAGTTCCTTTATGTAAAATATGTGTCTAAATCATGTGTGTATCATGCATTAGTGTGCACCTATGATGAATTTATTAAGAACTTGTTGGGCAAATGAGTGAACCAAGGAAAGACTCAAAGAGCCAAGACACAACTCCCTAATCCCAAGCATAATACTTAGTACTTGTTCCCAGGTGCCACAGCCTGTAATAGTGTTTAGCCTCCAATTTGAAATAATGCAGAGATGCTGACTCTTAGGTTATTTTATGAGATGTGAATGATAGTTCCCACAGCCACAGCAGAGGTGCTATTGGGATGCACAGAAGCCTTGGCCAACCAGCCATGGTATGTAAATAGCCATGCATACATCCCTTCTTCAAAACAGGCTTTCAGACCCTAATGTGTTATCCCATTTATCTATCATTACCCAAGTAAAGAAATACTTGTTCATTTGTAACTACCCACAGGTGCTTATTTATTTTTATTACTATTCTCTGCAGTGCTGCCAGGCAAATATCCTTTGAGACTGTTTTGATTAATAACATGGTTTGCATTTATTGTTTGATTTCCAAGTCCATCTCAAAGTGAGACTCCATTGTAGACCTCTAGTTCTTCTCCACATTAGCTCTGTTTTGAAAGGAAGGCTCTGATTGCTATAGATTTCAGAGAACACACCACTGAGCACAAATACAAAAGGAACAGCATGGACACAGAGCCACAGAAAGAAAGAGGAAACAACTCAGAAAAAAATGTGCCAGAGCTGAGTTTCTAAGAGGAAAGAACCAAAGGATAAATGTGGACCAAAATATCTAATGCAAGATTCTTTTGACTTTCACTGCAGGTGTGGCCTTCTATATAGGCCAATAGTTTTTTGAAAAGCCAACTATAAAGAAGTATAATAGGAAGGCTTTCTGTTAGACTTGGAATGCAAATATCTAGACATGCATAATTTCTCTGACTATAGTGGGCATATCCTTAATATTTAGATAACATTTGTTATGATGATTTAGGAAAAGATAGGATGTGAAAGTTCACATTTCTCCATGTCATTTCATCAGTCACCATTCCTATGTGTGGAAGGAATCCTTTGTTCTACACCCACTGTCCCTCTGAGTCACATACACATATCTTAATCCTCTTAATTCCTCCAACACAAGGTAATATGTATTTCAGATTTTACTTAAGGATTAGGTGGGATCACAGCTTGGCTTTGCTTGGGAACATCCAAGCCCAGCACATGCAGCAGCCATTTCACTCCGTAGCTCTTGCAGGGTGGCCCCCAGCAAAACACAGGTAGGGGCTGACCCTGACCTGCACCAACCAGGAAATCCCAGAACCTGGACAGCCAATGTACAGTTACAGACTATGTCAGAGCACCACCACCCTGCCCCTACACAGCTGATATTCTTTAGAAGGTAGAGGTTGGTGCTCAGTGGCTATAGCCAGTCCTTGCAGCTGACTGGCTTGGGTAAATTCCTCCCACTGACTTTCCAACAGCAACCAAGGCTCAACTATGAGAGGAGGGTGTACTCAGCCCACACAAAGGGTGCACCCTGAGTACCCAGTTTGAGTGATAGAGAAGGCTATATGCTACTGGACACTTACAGGATACCTACTACATTAGGCCATGCTACCAAAAGAGGGAGTCATAGCAACTCTACCTAATACACAGAAACAAACACAGAGAAGCTGCCAAAATGAGGAGACAAAGAAACATGGCCCAAATGAAAGAACAAATCAAAACTCTAGAAAAAGAACTAAACTCAATTGAGATAAGCAATCTATCAGATGCAGAATTCAAAACAATGGTTTATAGATGCTCAAAGAACTTGGTGAGGACCTCAAAGCATAAACAAGATCCAGTCAGAAATGAAGGATACACTAATTGAAATAAAAAAGAATTTACAGGGAAACAACAATAGAGTGGATGAAGCTAAGAATCAAACCAATGATTTGGAACATAAGGGAATAAACAAAAAAAGAAAAAGAAAAGAAAATCAACCAATCGGAAATACATGAAGAAAAAAAAAGAATATAAGAAAACAAGAGAAGTATAAAGAGCCTCTAATATAACTTCAAGTGTTCTAATGTTTGCAACATAGGGGTCCTAGAGAGAGAAGAGAAGCAGCAAGAAATAGGAAAATTTTTTAAAGAAATAATGAAGGAGAACTTCCCTAATTTGGTGAAGGAAATAGACATGCAAACTAGATGGATGCAAAGAGGCCCACTCCAAGATACATACTTATTAAAATGCCAATGGTTAAAGACAGAATCTTAAAAGCAGTAAGAGAAAAGCAGATAATTATCTACAAATTCACCTAACATTATCAGCTGATTTCTCAAAAAAATCTTTACAGGCAAGAAAGGACTGGAAAGAAGTATTCAAAGTGATGAAAAGCAGGGACCTACAGCTCAGATTACTCTATCCAGCAAAGCTATCATTTGGAATACATAGGCAGATAAAGAGCTTCCCAGACAAGAAAAAACTAAAAGAAGTCATTGTCACCAAACCATTATTACATGAAATGTTAAAGAGACTGATTTAAGAACAAGATCAAAACTATGCATAAAATGGCAATAAATACATACCTGTCAACAATAGAAACTAAAAAACAAACTAAGCAAACAAGAAGAACAGAGACAGGGTACACAGCTGGATACAGAGAGCAATTTTATGGTTGCTAGATTGGGAAGTGGGGTGTAGGGGAACGAGTGAAGAGGTGAGGGTTTAAGAAGTACAAATAGGTATTTCCAGAATAGCTAAGGGGATATAAAGTGCAGTATAGGAAATGGAATAGTCAAGAACCTAGACATATGACCATTTGACATAAACAATGGTGTGGGGATTTCCTGAGGGAGTAGGGCTACTGTGAGAAGCGGGGGGCAAAGGGGAAAAAACTGGGACAGCTATAATAGTATAATCAATAAAATAAAGTTTAAAAATTAAAAAGAATTTAAGAGGCAAGAGAGGCAGCAGTAGGATTACTTAGCTGCCCAGCAGCGTAACCAATTTAGCATAGACAATTGATGTCTATGGCCTTATAGTCCTTGAACTAACTTAGGGAGTTGGTGGTGGCTGATTTTGTCTACTAGGATTTTAGCCTGGCACCATATCGCTGCTCATCCCTGCTTCCTTCCCAGTCCAAGCTCACAGGTCCGTGCCTCCCACCCAAGGTTCTTATAATCTCTGCTGCAGCGCAGTTTAGCTAGCCCTCTGTTTCATCACAAACCATCTACTCACACCCAAAGGGTCTCATTCTCCTATTTATGAGCAAACGTGACTCTTCTCATCCTAAGAGTTCAATATCAATCCTTAAAATAATACAATTTTACCTCCCTCTTCTACTTTGAAATAAAGCTTATGTGCTTAGGCTCTTGGTGATGCAAATTTTGTAGTTAACGCATTCTCAAAAAAAAAAAAAATAAGGATGTAATTTACTTATTCTGCCTTTGCACCCAAAGGATTTATCCTAATTCTCCCCACCTTGAGCTAATCTTGCAGAAATGCCCCAAAATTGGTTAAAAAAGGACAAGTGGAAACCTTTCATTTTGGGCAACTTACCCTCCTGCCAGTCCTCAACCTCCATCTTGGTTCACTATATCCAGAGGTTTTATTATAGGCCTGTGATGGTTAATTTTATGTGGTCACTTGCCAAGGTCACAGGGTGTCCAGGCTTTGTGTCAAAGATTGTTCTGGTTGTGTCTGCAAGGGTGTTTTTACACGGGATTAGCATTTGGGTCAGAAGACTGAGCAAAGCAGTGCACAGGATCAATGAGTCAGTTAGATTTGTCACCTTATCATTGTCTTTATTTAGGTAATAGGTATTGTTGAAGGAGATGTAAATAGGTGCCAGCTGAAAAAGGATGGACTTGTGATGGTTAATTTTATGTGTTAACACATTTGAAGGTGTTCACTAACATTTTGTTTCATCCATTTTAATGTAAGCACTTTTTAATCAACCCAACAACAAAAATACAATACTTGGTATATTTTGCATCTGATTTAAAACACGTACTTAGTAAATAAAAAGTTTTCTGAAACACCTTTTAAACCTATCATGCTTCACACTCCCCATTAACTAGATTAAGATCTTTAGAATTTCTTACTACTGGGAAGGTTGTAGTCTCACCTCTCAATTCCCACAAAATCCAGCCTGTGTATAATGCATAATTTTTAAGTAATAAAAAAAGAGATGCCCAGGCATTTGGTGTGTCTAGGCATGCCTGTGACTATGTTTCTTAATAGGATTAACATTTGACTCAGTAGACAGAGTAAGGCAGATTGCCCTCTCTCATTTGGATAGCCCTCATCCAATCAATTAAAGACCTAAACAGAATAGAAAGGCTAAAATAAACAAGAGAACTACTCTGAACTGACTGCTGAAATGGGACATTGGCTCTCCTGGCCTTGGGCTTGGACTGGAATCTACATTAGCTACTGGAACAACCTCCTACCCAAATCACACATCTAGGCTCAAAATTTTCTCTGTCCTGGATGATCATATGTCAAAAAGCCAGCCTCCTGTAATGTCTGCTTTCAGCTAACAATATTTAAAAGCCCTGTAACACCATAGTTGAGTTTCATCATTGTTTGATCTCCTCCAAGTAATGCATCATGGGCTTTCTTTCGACAACTCTTTGAATTTCATTGCCCATTGCCTTCTGGTTTTGAGCATTTGACTTGCAATGATTCTAGGTGATTGAAAAGGGGAGTGGGATAGGGAAGAAAAGAGGGGAAGAGAGTGTCTACTGGAGGCCATTCAAATAGGCGTCAGCAAAGTGTCCAAACCCAGGCATCACCTGGACAGGCTCAGGCATTTTTTGATGGAAAACTCATCTAGCATTGACAAGAACTACTAACAAGACTTCCCCGCACCAGGAACAAAATGAGCCTGTTCAAGTGACACCAATGGCCCGTAGGCCTTGGCTCATCTCCCACACTACTTCCTGGCACAGGAGGCAGAGTGTTTAGCTGTCTCCTGGTGCTCACTATCATCTCTGAGGTTGCCTGCCAACTCGGAAACTGAAAACTGCACCTTATCTCTTTCTCTTTGCATGCCTGCCGCAAGAGTCTAATTCGCCAGGCACTATGCAAGCTTTTGGCTGATTGGGAGAAGGGTCCTGTACAGGAGGTTCATATTTAATATTTTAATTGTAATATCTTGCCATACAAAGCATCTATAGCTGTCATTGCGTACATTCTCCAGGAAGCAGTGGCCAAGCAAGTGACCAAACAAGTGAGAAGCAAATGGAAAGACTGGAAAACTGCCCCAAAGGTCTGAAAACTGAATGAGGTCTGGGGGGAAGGGGTTGGGGGGAGGGGGAAGGCAGAGGCAGGGAAGGGGAGCAGCTTAGACAAGAACCTAGTATAAAGGAACCATGGACATGGACAACAGGTGGGATTGACTTTGGGGGGAATGGGTGGGTGGGGAGGGGGTCAGAGGGGAGCAAAAAAGGGGATGGATATAATACAACAATAATAAAAATTTTTTAAAAATAAAATAAAAAATTGAGAGGGAAATAGAAAAATCTGTAAAATTCTGTTGGTTATTTTTATGCCCTCCTCCTCAAACATATTTTCTATCCCTTTTCATACTATTTGGGAGTAGAGATAAATCTACAGGTCATCCTTGATGCATTTGGCTACAGGTTTTAATCATTAGGATCTTTTTAGAAGAGTTTCCCCTCTAATCAGTAAATATTCTAAACAATTAATGTGAGCAAATGCAAAACTACCTTTCTGATTAGTGATCTTAGTCTTACCCCCAAGTTTCTAACAGGGCTTTGGTTATCCCCTGGCATGGGCAAATACGCCCATTGGGGCAGATAGGACAGAACTGAATAAAAGTGAAAAGGATCTTGTGTGGATAGAAACATCAACCATCACAAGAGCTGGCATTCTGCAGTCTTACCCTGCTCTTTGATGTCCTGAAGATCAGGGGTTTTGCAGCTTTAATGTGTACATGACTCATTCAATATTAACTCAGCAGGTTTTTGTTTGTTTGTTTTTGGGGTGTTTTTTTTTTTTAATTTGTTTGTTTGTTTTGTGGCAACCACTACAGTGCCAGCCTCTGTTCCAGATACTGGAACTCACATTCTAGTGTTTGTGCACACATATGAGTACAGTAATGCTACTACGCTGATCCTTCTGCTCTGTGCTAACATGGAGCCTGTCGTCTTATGTGCAAAATATTGTTCTCTGGGACTCAACAACCCTGGGTTCTACTTCATAAAGTTTTGTCTCAGGTCTATAGTCTATTCTGTGCCAAAGTCTAAGTTTTCTTATGTGTTAATGTGGATATTAGTTCAGTAGTCTAACACTTACGTACCTGTAAAGAGTAAACATGATGCATTAAAATACTTAAGGAAGAACAGACTCAAATAAAAATTTAATAAAGTACCAAGTGTTCACCAATAGATGAATGAATAAAGATGATTTGGCACATTTATACAATAGAATATGACACAGCCTTTAAAAAGAATGAAACCTTGCCACTTGCAACAGCATGGGTGGACCCAGAGGGTTTTATGGTAAGTGAAATAAATCCAACAAAGAATGACTATATAATTCACTTACATTTGGAACCTATAAAAAAAAAAAATGAAACAACTCAGAGATGTAGAAAAGGTGCAGAGAAGATTTTGATGACTGCCTAGATGGGAGGGAGATTCGAAGGTGAATTTAGAAGTACAAATTGCTAGTTATAAAACCAGTCACAGAGATATAAAGTACAGCATAGGAAAAATAGTCAATAATATTTTGCATCAGATGGGCACTAGACTTACTGAGGTGATTGTTTTATAAGTTATATAAATGCCTAATCACTATGTTGTACACCTGAAATATAATATTGTATGTCAACTGTAATTGAAAATTTACAAAATTAGAAAGGTGTATTTAAGAAAGATAGGAAAATAAGAAGGAGAATAAATGTGAGTTAAAGAGAAATAAAAAGAATAAAAAGAAAAGTGGTGGAATGGAAGACAGGCAAAGAAGGAATATGGGTGTATTATTAGTCACTGAAAAATGTAAAAAAAAAAAAAAAAGACAATGGAACAGTTAATATTTAAAACAATAATTCCAGAAAACTTTCCATAAATATATTTTTAAAAATCTACACATTGAAAGAAGTCAAAAAATTACCTGGAAAAATTAACCCATAGCAATCAATTCTGAGACATAGCTAAAATGATCAGATTTCAAAGATGAAGATAAAATCTTCAAGATATGCAGACAAAATGTTCAAATAATTTATATACGTATTTGACATTTTAAAACATAACAAATATGGCAACAATAGGACTTCACTTTTTAAAATTTCAACAAAAGAAAGTATAAATCAAGGATTTTGTAACCAGCCAAGTTGACCTTCAAATAGCATGAATGTAAAAAAAGCAAATGAAGTTTTCAATATATAAGAACTAAGAGAATTCTGTACCCACCATTCCTTTTGAGAACTCTATCAGAATACTACTTGACAAACTATAGCCAAGATCCTGTTTTCTTAGGTATATAGTCACACTCACTCTTTTACATAGAGTCCATGGCTACATTCACGCTAACAGAGTAGTTATGACAGAAACAGCATGTGGCATCTTGATATACAAACCCCAATATATTTTCTACCTGGGCTTTTATAGAACAAAGTTGTTAACCTCTGCTGACTGGAGGATGAGTTTCATTCAAACAAATAAGATGAGATCAACTTTAGCAAAAGAACCAAAGGTAAATACTTTAAAATATAGGCATATACATAGAAGACTAAAACGTTGGAGTTGAGAGTGGAAGACTAATGTGCAACTTTGTACATTGTAATAAAGTAGAAATTTTGAAACTGAAAGTGGAAAGATAAAGGGAGAAGAAAATGTAAAACGTTTTTCGCTATATACACAACATATGGGTACTACAGATTACTTACAAAACAAAACAGAATTTGATGAAGAGTTAAAGGGAATTCTAAAGGGTTAAGTTCATGATTACTACTAGACAAAAATACAGATCTCCCTATGTACTCCACCAATTTTTTAAAATAGAAGGGCAAACTCTATTCAATTCATATACAAAAACTCTCATAAAACAACACATGTAATGAGCAAAATATATATCTCAGCAACTTGAGTCCAAATATATATCAAAAAGATGACTGTGAATGAATTTAATTTACTGCATTAGTTTGCTAGGGCTCCCATAACAAAACACCACAGACTTAACAAAAAGTTTACTTTCTTACTGTCCTGGTGGCTAGAAAGCCAAGATCAAGTAGCATCAACTTCACATGGTCATCACTTTTGCAATTATATGAATCAGAATTCTCTAGAGAAACAGCACACTAGTAGGATATAGGGAGACATTGAGTTTTTTGACTAAAAGACAAAATTCAAGTTGGAGACAATTAGTGTAGGATAAACTTGGATTAGTTAGCAGAAATTAATTATAAAATGCTTTATCAGAACTTTATGCTTGATAATAGGGAGACATTGAAAATTTTAAGATGGGGACCAAAAAAGTCTCATTTTCATTTGTAAATCAAAGACTAGAATTGAGATCATGTATCTAAGAGGGGCTAGGAAGAGAAGTGGTTGTTTCTAAAATGACCTTGCCTACAGTAAGATAACATTCAGTGTTACTGACTTCTTAAGGAAAGACAAAAGACCAACAATGTTATTAGATGGGAATCCATCCCTACATTAAACAAACAAAAATTATTAGGAAAAACATGGTATGACTATAGAACTTTAAGTCAGTTGCATTGCAATAAAAAGTTATTTTTAAGTAACAAAGATAATGGGAACAATAATTTGGGTACAAATTGGAGCTAAGAAACTAATTACTTCACCCTGTAAAGTGCCTACTGTTATTTATCAAGTTTGCAAGATAAATGTTTTAATTCATTACATTTGCATAAATCCCCTGACTGCACCTTATCAGTGCACTTACAAAATGAATTGCTTTTCTAACACTAATACTTTTTTCAATTAGCATATGTATATTTCCATTGTATTAAAGTCAGGTTTCTTTCAGGTAATGTATCTTATCAACTTATCACCAAAAATAGTGTGATTTGCAAAATCAATCAAAATTTGAAAATTTAATTTCCTTTTTTATGAATAAAGTCCACCTCTTCTCACCTTCTGCATAATACCTGCTGCTTTCATTAAATCAAAACTAGTACATTTGCCCTCAGTAATTTAATTGCCTTAAAAAAACCCAAACAATTAAATTACAAGTTGGTACAAAAGTTGTGTATGTCATAGATAAGACAGCTGAATATTTTTTCCTGAAAAATAAAACTCAGCAGGCATGAATTTTCCTTAATGTGAATTGTTTTCCTCTTCTCCAGAACACAGAATTTAGTAAGCTAATTTGTAATATTACATTACAATCAAGAAGCAAAATTCCAGTTTATGAAACTCACTAAATATATCAAAGTAATAAGTATCAATATATATTTGCTTTTATTATCTTTTAAAAATAACTTCTACAAGATGAAGTAATATTTGAGAGATGGTAGAAACAAAAGATGTAGTTATTACTTTGAGCACATTAAAGAATATGAGGTCTTTCTGGAAAAGTCCAGCCATTGTTAATATAGTGTGAATGGTTTATGCAACATTGATATAACCTGGCAGCCAAGGAGAGTGGACTGAAATATACATGTATGAACAATGACGACTTCATTGTACTAGTCTGTGTGGAGAGTCGACACCATTGAATGAGCATATGTACTGGATGGGTGTCCAATCGAAATGACTGAGCAAGTAGAGCAATGAATGTGCATCAAATTTTGTGTTAAGCTTAAACATTCCTCTGCAGAAACTGTTAGGATGATTCAGAAGCCACCTATGGGCAACTAATAAGTGGCAGCTTCATCAAACATGCCAAATATAATGGGGCAGATGATGGCAATTGGGAGAACTGGGTAAGGTTGAGGGGTGCCTAATTTGAAGGGGACTTAGGAGTCATTGTCCAATGTACAATGTTTCTTGTATCTTTTGGAATAAATATCTCTATGTTTCATATTACATGGCTGGATACCTCTGGTCAGATCTTGTAGATTAAATCTAAAGTGATCTATTACAGAAATAGCTCTTATGGATCCCTAAAGGTTAGTCTGGACAAGAGAATGGCTGCCTCTTCCACACTCTTCATCATTGGATACAGAGAGACTCAGATTTGATTTATTGAGCTACTGGTTTTTTTGTTTCTATTTGAGTCTTCTAGGTGCAAACCTGACACCTCCCACTGACCTCTCAGCTCAACTAAACTTTAGACAGGTTTCTTCTTAACTATAGGCTCCCAACAGTCCTTTTCTTAGAACATTTACTTTATTCTTTCTCTAACCCCTTGAGACTTAAATCTTCTATGCCCTAGGAATGTCTTCCTCAGGGGCCTGTGAGCCATTTCTTTAAAGTGCAATCATTAAGAAAGAGCCTCAGCCTTTCAACCTCTCTGGGAGAAAAGGAGCCTAACATTATGACAAGCACCAATTAGGAAACTCAGATGGCCTTATCACATTGACCAACTTCATCCAATGTCCTCACTACTTTTTCCTTAGCTTAACCCAGGATTTTAAAACTCTCCAGTGTTTTATTTCAGTGGGATTTCATTTATTCTCTCTCCCCTATTACAACAGTCTTGACTCCTGTTGAAATAGTTTTGAATAAAGGCTTCTTTGCCTCTATAACTGCAATAGGTACAATTTTTTTTGACATGTCTCAGGCTGATGTACTCCACTAATGGATACAGTCACAGCCTTGTTTGAACAGTTTTCATGGTTAAGCTGAAAGAGTATCAGTAATATAAAACTGGAGGTTTAATTGTGTGTTTGTGTTGGCTGGGAGCATGAGAGAATATCTTTGTCATGGTTTCATCTTCTCATCTATAGAAGCTCCAGTAGATCATTTCCTTGTCCCATTGGTAGCTAAGGCAGCTAGTTAGTTATTAACAAATAAAGGGAGCAAATGGAATCAGACATTAAGCCAGATTAATTAGGAAGAAGTAGCTTCACTGTTACTACGGGTATCTGAGTGGGAAGAAAAGACTGGCTTTCCAATATCTCCAGGGAACAGCCAGGCTTTCTGCAGATTATCCAGGGGAGGGATAAACTGCGAGGGGGAAATTCCTTTCCTGGGTGCATGGGTGTAGAAGCTAGGGTGGTGACCATAAAGGGGAGAAGTCTAGCTTGGGAAAATCTGGGGGATAAGAGCACAAAACCCTAGAAGGTCCAGGAAAGGAATTGGGTGAAGGCAAGCGCCAACATAGCTCTGGGAAGACTCAGGAGATAAATAGTTTGAAAAAAGCTTACCCCTTCCCAGACCCAAAGAAATATAATCAAAAGCTTAACAAAGACCCAAGTCTGACACTTTCTCCCTTCAGTAGCCACATAGGCCGGATGGGAACAGAAATGGCGCTGGGTTACTGGAGCCCTCAATTTGTGTTACAAAATGTAAAAGTATATTTATTGCCCAAAGGCATTCTAAAAGCTCACACTAATTATGAAATAAATAAATACATTAACTATTAAAATACTTTACTGATATATCCAGTCTTTTAAAGGTTCTTTTGAAAAGCATGGCCACAGATGCAAATGCCATAAAAAGGTGAAAAAAAGAAATTTGAACGTTGACTAAGGATAAATTATTTGTGCAAGTTTGTTTGGATAGTTAAAAAAAAAAAAAAAGATATATCCCTTTAAAATACATTTTCTGTCTTCTGAAATGTCCAGAAAAATATTATTTGCTGTTTTTAATTGATGTTTATTTTAGTAAAAACAAGACAACAGACCCCCAAATGGAGCTTCTTTGCTAAGCCCCAGGCTACTCAAATGAGACTTAATGACAGTTCCCCCTCCCCCAGGGATGGAATTTAAACTACTCAGTCAGAAACTACCTGAATAGCAGGGGCAGGTCATGTGCTGAGAGACATTTACTACCTCCTAAAGGAAGGGGACTGCAGTGACCCATCACCTTTGTACCCAGTTTAGCTTCCATGTTCCTTCTCCCTCTGCCTTTAAAAGTTTTTCATTTTGTACAGCTCCTTGCAGCTCCTTTTATCTGCTAGACTGGATGTTGTCCAATTTGTGAGTCATTGAATAACGCCAACCAGTTCTTTAAAATGTACTCAGTTGAATTTTGTTTTTTGAAATATGAAATCTCAGTAGGGCCTTCATTACCCAATGACCCAATTCTATCAATATATATGGGTAGAATTTTATTTTTTAACATTGTAGAACCAAAATTAAGTCACTTATGCCAGAGACCAAATGGACTTGACCAATGCAACAGACAAAGAAAATTAAATGGAACCTTACCTAAGTGGCAGGAGGTTACAGCTCTTCTCAGGAATTAGCAGAGGATGACACCAGTCAACCCCCAAATGCCAAATCTATTTATGCCATCTCTGGACCCCCTTGTTCCCCTGACTCTGCACTCTGGATCCAAATAAAGAGGAAGACCAGTAGTTAACCAATCAGCTGAAACAGCCAATAATTCCCGATTCCTGACTGACTCCATGAAAACTTCAATGTCTGTGAGCAACTTGGAACTCATTGCTCCCGCAGGCTTGAGTTTCCCATCTTACAAATTGAAACCTTTGCAATAAACACATATTTTTACTTTTACTCATTGTAGAGTTTGGTTTTTGACAACATTTTAAGAAATATGAGACACCTTTGTACCATAAACAAAGATGATACAATTGTGCCCACTTAGAGCATTGAAGCACCTAACTTTATTATTTTAAATTATAGAGGTAGAAGGCATTATGCTAAGCACCTGAACTTAATCCACTGAGTGTTTCTATGCTTTCTATGCTGGCCTTGGGTATTGAGACACACATTCAATAATAATAATAATTACCATTATTATATATAAATAAATAAAAATGATAGCTAATATATAAAGCACAGAAAGATTTCATGTCTTACTGAGGTTCCCAAAGAATCAGGTGTATTTGCCTTAACCCCCTTTTTTTTTTTCCTTTGCGAGGTAGGAACTTGAAAGTGGATGTGATGCAAATGTATTTTATTTAACTCAATGTCCATTGTTACATATATGACTTCCCAAATCTTGAAGTTGTCCCTGTGGGAAATATGATACATTTTATAAGCTCTAATTTATTCTGTGACCTTCAGGAAATAACTTAGTATGAAAATGGGGACTTCCTTTCTTCAGGCACATACAGGCAAAAACAAAACAAAATTAAAAAATTAAACTGTGTGTGCATAGCTGAGGGAGAAATTCAGACCTCCCTATTTTTCATTCAGTTGAAATAAAACCAGGACATGGTTAACAAAGCAAAAAGTGTGCTGACCACTTAATATAATTCTACTACATTCATCAAAAGCCTTATTCCCTTTTGAAGCCTGTTCTCCACAAGCAGGTGTCTCCCAGAGCTAATGAAACAAACACCGTCAGGAAGCACAGCTCATCACATGCAGTAGCACAAGTGTAGGCAGGGCCACCTACTGGACGTGCTGTGAAGTACAAGGAGAGGTTCCCCATTCAAAAAGATCTTCCTCAAGGGCTTACTGCCGTGCAAAAAAATTAAAAACGGAATGAAATCCCTCTACCAGGGTCCTTCAGGTTGAGGTATTCTTTTCTTTGAAGGCCCAAGTTAAAATGTAAATCTGTTAACTGTAAAGAAATCTAGAGTTCATGTCTAGACAATAGCTAACCTCTAATGATTGATAGATAACATAGCGGATGACAACTTCAGGGTACCTCCCCAGCTTTTCTTCTTTGTCAAGTGCCCCAGTTAATATGAGTTGGCTAGAGAGTGGTGATGTTTTATGAGTGTGAACCTACTATCCTGGTCATGGGACAAGTGGGGACACATGACTCAAGCTGGGTTAATTGGGATCTTCTGCTAAAGAGCTTAAAGTGAGATACACAGAAATGAGGGGTTGAAAACTGAGATAACAAAATAGCTCAGACTTTTCCCCCAAAATCTGAATTATGCAGGCACCACTTTCAAAGGAGGAGAATATTGTGGAATTCCAGTTTGATCTTACTAATTTTGGACAATGTCACTGGATCATGGATAAGCATAACTATATTTGTGTTTATAATCACTATACATTTATAAGATAAAGGACAATTATAAATATATATATAATTAATAATAGTCAAATCAAGAGCATACATTTCATAAAAGAGAATGCTATTTGCTTAAACAAAACCACTGAATACTCAATACATTATGTTGAATGAATTTTTCATACAGCACGTTTGACACCATGGGTTGATATCACAGGCACCTTAAGAGCCCATTGTTTATGAAATGACTTTGACCCTATTCTTTTATCAACAGCTCTCAACATTTAGAGCAGCACTGCTTTGTTGGAAATCCACTCTAAAGATCCAAATTTAAAGTCTTCAATCAATCAAAGAAATCAATTGGCAGTAGTTGATTTTAAAACGGGTGTCCAAATAATCCAGAATCTCAGAATCTCTTCATTTAAAAAATAATCATGATGCCAGACCCCTCAAATATCTTCCAAATCCAATATGTACTTTTAATATGTATAAAAATATTATGTGTGTAAATGCATTTTTGCATGTGTTTATAACATTGCAATTCATATTATGTAAAAGAGTAATTCTTTAAACAAATGAATTAACATAGGCATTTTGAAATAATGAAAAGAAAACTTTGTATTAATATGATTTGAGAAGCTGACAGAAGGCAGTAATTAAATGGTGAACTGTCTGGACGTGGAAAAAAAAAAGTACACATTGGTGGTTAGCGAATAGACAGGGGGATGTTAAGAAGAATAAAAGAAATGGAGAAGCCAAAAAAAAAAAATCCAAATAAAATTCACAAAATATATCCATGTTTTCTTAGGCTTCTGCAGCTTCCAACTTGAGCCTCACTGCTCTAGAGCAACACCGTCTAATAGAACTTTGCAATAATGAAATACTCATATCTGCACTATCCAGACCACTATATACTATTCACATGTGGCTAAAGCATCACATGAAATATAGATAATGTGACTGATATGTTGAATATTAACTTGTATTCAACTTTAACTAATACATTTAAGTAGCCGTACGTGACTAGCAGCTACTACGTCATGGCCAACACACCTGTACTTTATCTGAACCGCCATCAAATGCTGGCTTTCAGGGAGGCTCCATGGCAGAGGGAGGGAGAAAGGGAAGTAAGGGGAGTGGAGCAATGGATCAAAAGAGAACCAAAGAGATAAACCCCGAGGGAAAATAATGAGGGGTGGGGAGGCAAGAGGGAGAGGAAAGGAACTGGATGGAAAGAGATTTTAAAAAAGTGGAGGAAAGTTTGTGTGCGTGTGTTTGGATGTGGCTGTGTGTGAGGGGACAGACATAGGTAGGCATGGGAGGCAACTCCTTTGGCAACTAGGAGACCCCAGCTGTAGGTAGGTAAGACAGCATGTTGAGGCTCCTTGTCAATTCATTTAATTTTTTTTTCTTTTATTAATTTCAGAGAGAAGGAAAAGGAGGGAGAAAGAGAGAGGGAGAAAAATCAATATGAGAAAGAAACATGGATCAGTGCCTCCTGCACACACCCCAACTAGAGACCACACCTGCAACTCAGGCATATGTCCTGACTAGGAATTGAACCCACAACCTTTTGGTCTGTCTGCAAGATGACATCCAACTAACTGAGAGCCACGCCATCCAGGACTCCTTGTTGATTTACACCATCCAGGACTAGAAGTAAAATCAACATGGTAGTCAGGTCTAGCCTTTTCTTTCAACATCAAGAAAAGCTTGCTTAGAAATCATCAGAATCTTATGGGACCACTGCTGCATATGTGATCTGCCATTGAACAAAATGTGCTCAGACTACTGGGCATGACTGTAGCAGTGTTTTCTCAGCCACCCTGGGCCCAGCTGACGGGGCCAGGAATTGATGTTTGACCCAAAGGCAGCTCTCCACAGCTTGGACAAGGATCTGAGAAATGGCTTGGCAGAATTGCTCAGACTGAGAAATCACACTCAACAGTGATATGGAAAATCACTCGCATTCTTTTATAAGATTTAAATACCTAACACTTAGCAAGAAAGTAAGTAAGTTTAGAAAAGAGGCAAAGAGATGAAGAGCTCTAAGGCAGTAAGCCTTGCACAAATGTTAGACTTGAGGCAGCAGGAAGGAAAATAGGTTTAAAATCAAGTCTAATTAACTGGGCCAAGTCAAGTGTGCATCTTATTTGTAGGACTCTAATAGACCTACTTAAAAGGATAAAAGTTGTGTTCACTGCCTTATAACAACTTTTATTTGGGGCTTATTATTTACTTAAAAAAAACCAAAAACCTCAATGTTTGTCCCAATATGGATGGTTAGAGTAATAAAGCTAACCTCTAGATTGCTACAACATCTAGGGCATTGGTGTACATTCTGAAAATACAAACACATTTCTCTTATTATTCCTATTTTACATGAAGATGTTAAGATGAAGAGTATCAAAATAATTTGCCTCAAGTCATACAGCTAGTAAGTGGCAGGGGTTGTATTTGAACCCATACCATCTGACTCCACACACTGTGCTCCTTAGTCTTCTGCTGCTCTAAATGAGATTGCCTGTTTGCTACAGAATAATTTTCACACTTGTTACCGTACTATGTAGGGTCTCCACTATCTAGCCCACAACAATCTTTAGCCAATTCCATTAGCACTTCAAACCAGATCAACCCCAGACTACCTAAGCAGACAGTCTGCCAGCTTTGCACCACCTTGCCCTGCACGTTTACATTTCCTGAAACTGGAAGCCCTAACTGAATAAAGTTGTGAACCCAGGAAACCTTGGACCTGAAAAGCAGAAGCCCTCCCAACTGCCAGGGTTTCGCACCTCTGAATTCTGAGGCTGTAGAATCCAACTCTGATGAACAATGTGATTTTGCAGATCGTGTTCTACGTGTTTATTTAACCTCTCAGGTGAAGAAAAAGGAAAATGAAATTCAGTGCCGAGCTGTGTGAACATGGCCTGACTCTTGGTAATTCACTTTTCAGTACAGCTTCCATTTTCTGCTGCTGGCCTGATTAGATGGGAATACATTCATCCACTGAGAATACGTTTGTGTCTTTTGCATGGGCTAACGTGGTGGCAGCATTTAATTTGTGCAATATTATTCACTTATCAGTTCCAAAGACAGTACATGCTCAGAATTACTAAGTTTATTGAAATGCGATTACAAGAATCAGTCTTGAGAGGCAAAAAGAACATCAGTGCTTAGCTTGAGATTGTCTCGTTGAGATGATTAGTTTCCTGGGTAAATTTGGGTTTGAAGAGGTGTGGCTATTGCTGTCAGAAATGCTGCGTGGCAGCACTGCCTATTGTGTAGGGCTGTGGGAAGCAGAAATGCAGACAGTGAAACGGGGCAGATGTACATTAACAGGGAATGGTGGATCCCACCAGAAAGTGCTCTGAAAGGGCCTCTTATCAGGTCTAGCCAACTGTTGTCATGGTAGAACATGGCTCATTGTTGCTGGAAATTCTGATTTTAAGAGGAATCAATTTCTGGATATCTATATGAAATACTCTGATGCTGAAATGTTGGTAAGTGTGGTAGGCAGAATTATTAGAATGACTCCCAGTGGCCTTCTTCTGTGTGTAATTCTTTGCCTTTTGGATGTGAATGGAATCTATTAATGAGGCATTACACCCACGACTGTTATGTTCAGGGACAAAGGGCTGATTATTGAAAAAAGGCCTAATCAAATCACATAGGATCAGCAGGGAAGGCATGAAAAGGCTACCACAGAATTTTGTTGGCTGTAAAGTGACATAAGACCATGTCCAAGGCCTGAGCAGCCTGTAGGAGCTGAGTAGTCACAGGGTGACAGCCAGGAAAAAATGGGGACTTCGGTGGCACAACCACTGGGAACTAAATTCTGCCAACAAAGCGAATGAACTTGGAAGTGAATTCTTCCCCAGAGACCTTGAGTCAGAGCTCATCCTACCCAACACTTGCATTTTGGTCTTGTGAGAACCTAGGCAGAGAGCCCAATGGAGCGCAACCTGGCTTCTGACATACAGACAGAGATAATAAATGGGTGTTGTTTTAGGTCACAATGTGGTCATTTGTTACCTAGTAATGGAAAACTAGCACAGGGAGCAATTGCAATATTTAAAAATTGCTAGTGGGCCAATCAGTATGCATTAGTCACTGAGCATCAGTTTGCGACCTGTGGTTTAATAACTAAGATGAAGGGCGCAAGTTCAGGTGAAAGGGAGTCAGAGAGGCTTTTCATCTTCTAAGTTAAACAGCAGGGCCCTGGGCCTCAGGTGATCTCATGGCCATCTCATGAAGGCCCTCAGAAAGGAAATCATCTTTTGATGTAAAAAAATAAAATTATCCACGAAATGAAAATGGGGAAAGCGAAAGAGAGTGAAATGCATCAGCAGGTGGATAGCAACAACACACTGGCTTTGTGGCTGTTTGCATTCGGCAATGTAAGGTCCTGAAGGTAATTCAAGGAGACCGTTTTCTTTCCATTCTTTCCTAAAAATGAAGTGAGGATAAGTGTTTCCGTAAAACTATTGATTGTATGCCACCATAAATCTCCTGCCTTTATTCCTGATTGAGGAAGTATGTTTAAAATAGATGGCAAACATTTGCATTTCCAAAGGTTCCCTAGCTTGAATAGCATGCAGTTAAAAACAGACTTGGAAAGAGGTAGCTTCTTTTTGGTAAACACATGTTGGAAGTTTATTCTAAGTGGTTCTAGGGATGCATTTATTCTTGTTTCATTGCCCCAATAATAACATTCATTGGCTAATGTGGGTTTTAAATATAAAAATGATTAATCAGTAAGTACCTTCTCTGGCAGCCCTTACAAGTCTCAATATATTGAGCATCATTAGGTGAACACATAGTATGTTCCAGATACTGTGTTGTGCATAGCATCATAAGAATTAAGATGATTAAAAAAATGATAGCTACCTAGCTTCCAGTACCTTACTGTGGCCTTTTTAAAATCCTTCTATTACAGTCAGAAGAGGGCATATAATGGTCTACTAAAGATGCTACCAAGAATTCCTTATTATCCTTTGCACTCTAGACATCCAAAAGGCAGATTGATTTACTCAGCGGCAGGCTCTCCAGCATCTCCCACTGCTTGCAGGGCCCCTGCCCAGGGTGCTTACTGCATAGGAATTGATGAACTGGATCTGAATGCAAGACAACTCAAGAGAACATCCTGCCCTCTCAAGCATATAAATGTGACCAGCTGCACATCTCACCATTCCCTAAGTCACTCCTGCGCTAGGCAGGTGCGAGTGGAGGGTAGGAGTTTCAAGAGCAGGGCTGGGCCCTGGAAAATCTGGAGGAAGACTGGCTAATAATTTGTACACAAGATGTTTACAAATACAACATATTTGGGCTCTGGCTGAGCTCCCTCACTTCACGCCTCCTTTCTAGAACACCAGTTAGTTAATTGTTTGTATAAACCCTTCACCTAGATGCCAAAGGTGCAGAGAGGGACCTTTCACAGCTTCTCTGGGTGAGATTTCTATTCCCTGTAGCCCAAGGCCAAAGTGTGGGGAGGTGAGAAAATGTTTCTCTTTCATTAGCACTTACTCAGTCTTTAAAACCAGACTGAATGTTTATTCAATGAGAATGAGGTCATAAAATAATGGTTGTTCAATAAAAACATATCTTATGTTTAGAGGACAAGATGACTATTTTTCCTTTTATCCTCATGTGAGGATATTTTCTTCATTGCTTTTTGTTATTTAATACTTTTTCATAACTTTTAAAAGTGGGTCACACTACTGTTTGGATATAGCTCTATGATATTAACACATCATAACATACTAGAAGTGACAATTATTTAGCCACAAAACCGTTTTTTCTTCAAATTAACACTTGGGATAATTTCCCAATGAAAGGTAATGATGCAGATTGCTTTTTAGCATTTTCTATAGTTTGTTCAAATCTGTGATATGTTCCATTTTTGCCTTATTGATGTTAAGGTCTGCAGCTTGACCTTTCTTTAAAATTAATGATCACACAGGAACTCTAAGTCAGATTCTAGCAGTTTCAATATTTGCTTGGCTGGAGAAGTGTTTTCATCTGTTTGCACATGATCTATTTTCTAGTTCTCTGGAGGTCTTGTTTATCTTTTGCAATTCAGCCTGTGAGAAGGAAATTTCCAGACCAGACTGCAAATCCATGGTGTCTGGCAGGACTAGTGCAGGGATGGCTCCCATGTAGTTAACACACCAGATGGTCACCCCAAAACTTTCCTCTACTATTATTTTATGCTAACAGCATATAGAAAATTTTTTCAAGTTGACAATTACAGTAACATCTGTATTGACTATATTTTACTTGATTGGATAATTAAATCATTTAAACCATTATGTGTGTTTCAGGTATTAATAATTTCAAATCTGAGGGTGACCCCAGTGTGACAGCTATCTTTCAAGCTAGTTAATAACAGTCTTGGCTGCTGCTGAAAACAGCAGACAGTTACAAGCCACACTATAGGGCAGGGGTCCCCAACCCCTGGGCGAGACCTGGTACCTGTCAGTTGGGACCTATTAGGCTGAGCCACACAGCGGGAGGTGAGCTCGAATGTAATGCACTTGAATCATCCCAAATCATGTACTCCCCACCACCACCACCCACCCACTGCCATCTGTGGAAAAACTGTCTTCCACAAAACAAGTCCCTGATGCCAAAGCAGTTGGGGACCTTGCTACAGGGAGAAAAAGGGCTGATTACTGTGTTCCACTCACCTGGGGACTATTTACAGCCTATTCTCTCTAGTCAGGCCTATGTGTGGCTTCAGCAGGTGAACTAAATTTCTAGTAGCAGATCTTAAAAAACACATACGCAGGCAAGGAGAGGAATATGTTTCAGACCTTGAACCCAACCACTTAGCTTTAATATATAAATAAGAAAAGAAAAAAAAGCATTTGAGAAATACCTTTACAGGCTTCGGTGGTGGCGGCAAGGCTGGCCTGAGCTTTAGGGTCTCTTGAGCTCGGGCTCGGAAGGAATTCAGGGCCAACACTCAAACTATAAAAGGCAACTTATTTAGAAAGCCACAGGGCGGAAGAAATGAGCTACAGAAGAAATGGGCTCAGCAAACAAGTTACAGAGGCAAAAGACCGGCCCATGGGGCTTAGGAGAGGGAGGAAGACAAAGAAACCAAGCCTGGGGGCAGGCTGAGCACGCTGGGGTCCCGTGCTGCGTGTCCCTTCCCCCACGCCCCTCCCCCGCCCCCACGCCCCCCAGCAGGAAGATCCAATAAAATATTTATCAGCGTCCAGGTGTGTCTTTTTAGGGTTGTGGGCTCCACTGATTGGAGCCCGCCAGAGGAGGGGGTCATCAGTCAGTGCAGCTGGTGCGGAGTTCAGCCATGGCCTTTGTCTGGTTCTGCTGCTTTTCTGGGCCTGGAGCTGAAACTCAAGGGAGGCCCAGAACCTCATTGTCCTGGGGGGGGGGGGGGGGGGGCTTAATGCTTAAGGGCTAAGCTCTGATCCCCTTGTTCAATCCTCTTATAAGGAGGTATAACCTACATGACCAGCAACATTCCCCAGGGAGGAAAGGTCAGGGGACAGTCTGAACCACAAGACCAGCGATATGAAAGGTCAGGGGGTTTAAACCACATGACTAGCGATTTGCTAGGGAAAGAAAGATCACCCAGTTTTGCCCATTGCTAGGCATCCAAGGCTTTCTGCCCAGGTGACCTTCTGTACCCGGCCCATTGTCCTCACCCTGCTCTTGCCTGTCTAACAGACTACCTACCACACTGGGGTTTCTAGGTAGCCACATTAACAGATTGCTGTCTGGTGAACAGTGAAGGAAGGCAAAAGAGGTGGATGGCCCTGTGGGATATTTACTCAGGTCAAGAAACACACTTCTTTACTCTGTTTTTGCTCTTTCATGTTTAGTCTATGTGACCATTTTTAATGTAGATCTTTTTTATTCTGCTACCTCCAATCTATTAAAATACTTTATCTCATACGTATATATGATGTTAATATTGTTGCTAGCTCTGCAGTGAAGTTTTGATCTTATTCTGGAAGTTATTCCGCTATTTAAAATATCTTTGGATATTATGCCTTTTATCTTGTTTTTCTTCCTCTTTTTTTTTTAAATCTACATAAGGGAGTCATTTCCTGTTAGGAAAAAGATAATTTTAGTAGAGTCCATTTTATTAAAGATTCTTTTTATTTATTTCTAGAGAGAGGGGAAGAGAAGGAGAGAAACATTGATGTGAAAGAGAAACATCAACATGGATCATTGCCTCTTGTACACACCCTCACTGGAGGCCGAATCTGCAACCCAGGTATGTGCTCTGGCCAGGAATTGAACTAGCAACCTTTTTCTTTGCAGAGTGACACCCAACTGAGCCACACAGGTCAGGCATTGCAGAGGTCATTTTTTTATTCAAATGTAGGATGAGTAGGCAAACTTTTCCCTGGGATTACAGAGTACAATTATCTATCTATCTATCAAACAATCTGTCTATCATCTATCATCTGTCAATCTATTTACCTATGACCTATAGATGTACATAGATTAAGTACTATGATATATTGATAGGGATATATATGTACAAAATGAGCTGCTTCATACAAAGAATGGGCACATTTATCAAAAACGTCCATGGTTTTTCAGTCAGTGGTTGGCATTAAGGAAAACTGTTTGAAAAGATAGATCAGGGTGATCTTTATCAAAGCTTGAGAATAAAAAAGGAGAACAGATTCATGGCACTACTAACAATGACCTACTGTAACCCTGCACTACCAGTGAAGAATATCTGAATCAAGTGAGTGGGAAGAGCTCCAAATCAAAGCCCCAGGTTGTGTTTGTACCTGGGAAGAAGCCCTGCCTGCGACCTGAGAAAGCCATGGCCACTCCAGCTGTGCTGTCTCGCTCAGCAGCAACCCCTGTCGTCTGTGGCTACTCCGCATTTGGTGGCTACAGCAGTTTCAGAATCAATGTTTATTTTTAAAGGTAATTACTTGTAACTTAATTTTAACACTAGTATATGCTTTGAATTAACTGGAGCAACTTAGTGCATATATATATATATGTTTGTGTGTGTGTGTGTGTGTGTGTGTGTGTGTGTGTGTATATAAGATTTTATTCATTATTTTCAGAGAGAGAGGAAGGGAGGGTGGCAGAGAGAGAGAGAGAAATATCAGTGTACAGTTGCTTTTTACCTGCCTTCAGCCACGGACCTGGCTGGAGACTTGGTTTGCAACCTGGTTATGTGCCCTGGCTGGGAATTGAACCAGCGACCTTTGGGTTCGCAGGCTGGCACCTATCCATGAAGCCACCAGCCAGGGCCTTATATTTTTAACTGTACATCTTTGAACTCTGAATAAAGTTGTTGTGGTGAAAACTTAGCATCTGAATTGAAATGTGTTGTAAGTAAAATATTTACTAGATTTCAAAGACTTAGTTAAAAAAAAAAAGGAATACAAAGTATCTTATTAAAAAGTATTTTAGCTTGATTATATATTGAAATTATATTTTTGAGATGCTGGCATAATAAAGAGCATTATTATAATTAATTTCACTTTTTTTTTTTTTACTTTTATTAATATGGCTGAGAAATTAAAAGTCGCACATAGAGTGCTCATTATATTTCTCCTGAAAGTGCTGCGATGGTCTCAAGGGTGAGAAGCCTCACACGTGAGGTAGGCCAGGCGCATTTCCACACCCTGTAAGCTGCTGGCATTAGAGTCTGCGCCAGCTTCCACGTAGTGGCCTAATGGGGGGATTTATCTTAAACCACTGTCAGCCTGACTCTGCCTGTTGACTGCACTGGCTTGAATCTCAGAAGTTCAACCGATACAAGATTTCTGGGCAACATTGAGTCTGCAGTCCCAGCAGCACCCAGCTGAAGAGCTGGCCTAATCTCTGCTAACACTACGTACAGTCCAGTAACCCAGGGAAGGGCTGCACTAGGGAATGTACCAGAAAAGCCATTTTATTGGCACTAGGCAGCCCACCTCAGAGGGCTGATATTAGGCAGATAAACCTTGCACACCGTAACCAAAGGGTTTGTAAAGAATTTGACCCAGCATCTACATTTTGAATACCATCCTCTAAAAACAGCTCATACTCAACAGCTACTGTCCAGCACAGCAAGTTAGCACCAAACTGGACCAGAAGATATTCTGAAGATAATTTGTAAGCATCCACGTGTTCTTAGATGGGCATTGACTGGACTTGGTACTATTCCTTGGAAGTACAGATCTCCAAGAACTGATGGATATATATTATTTGTATCACAAATGATGTTCAGAACCACTTCAGTTACACTGGGTGCACCTATCTGTCACCATTTTTCAGGTGATGGATTAGCTGATTCTTCCTGGAGTGGCCACAAAACATTATTACTAGGATAGATTTCCCAACTGAATTCAATGGTCTTTCCCTTACCTCATGATCCTCCTTTGTAAATGTTGCATTAAATGGGCACAAACATCTTTCCAGTTCTATTCTCATTGTTCTCTAATTGATCAAAATCTTTCTTGTAGGGAAATATACCAAAGTGAAATTCACATCATCACTTATTCCTATGCTAAGGGTTCCTGTTTTAGTCTTTTCACACACATCCCACCTCTCTTCTAGGCATGTTTAACAGAGTGCTTTTATCTGTCCCTCTCAAACCCCGCACATTTAAATTACACTATATATAACAAAGGCATCTACATGTTCAGAACTATTTTTATTCAATACTTGCTTTTGCACTATATGTTAGGCCCTGAAACTGCAAAACTACAACAGTGGGATGCATTTTTAACATGGGTAGTATGTGCGTGCGTGTGTGTGTGTGTGTGTGTGTGTGTTTGTATTTCCTCTGAAATAAATCTGAAGTAAATAATTCAGAATTTTGATCTCCTCTGAGGGATCAGAACAGTTTGTTTAAGGTAATGCCATCTGAGAATGTGTAATGGCCGTTGGTGTAAAAAGAAGTAAATTACTATAAAAGGAGTATTGTTCAAAGCTGGCCTGGGACAAACATTTTTGCTGGATGTAAATAGTAATTTCCTTTTATTTTGTAATAAATTAGAACTCTGATAAAATGGTTAGCAATTTTCAATAACTGGTTAATTATTTATGGGATTGATTCTGTCTTGGAAAACCAATTACTTATGCCGGAGGCTGGGGATCTCCACAACTCAACAAAAAGAAATTTTTTGGTGTACTACATTTTCTATAAATATCTTTACTAGGTAAGAAAACTTTAGATTATTGGCCTAAAAGAGGTTCCTCCACACAGCAAGATTATAATAAAACTTTGACACAGGCTCATAGCTAAATTGTCTGAGAAGTTGTTATTGTTTCCACAATTAACCGTAGGTTCTAAAATTAGCCTAACATCCTAGAGGACAGGACTAAATAAGGGTGTGGACATGGTGCAAAAGGATGCCAAGGGGTTATAAACAAGATCTAGACTGAGCAAGGAATTTTTGTCCTTCAATATTTGTCTTATTCTCAAAAACAAAATAAAAAAAGGTGAGAGCGGTGACTGCATTTATTCTTTATATAAAGTTGATTCTTCCCATAGCAGTGCTGTCCAATAGAAATAGAATATCAAGTGAATCATAAATATGAGCAACATATTTCATTGTAAATGTTGTAATAGCCACATTAAAAAAAAGTGAAAAGAATCAGGTCATTTACTTTAATACTATAGTTAATATAACCAACATGTTGAAAATATTTTAACATACAATCAATATAAATGATTATTTATTCACTTGGTTGTTCATCAACTTCAACTCTACCATACTAATCCAGAAAATTATGGTGAAATATTTTAATTTCCATTAATATATTTTCTAACTGATGAACTTTTAGATAACTAAGAAATAATTATACTTTATGTGGAGAAGAGATCTTCTAGTGATTATTTATCAAATTATCTTCACTGAACAACAAAAATCCCTGAATTCAATAATGCAATATTTTACCTATAAATTGGTGCCCTCTCCATAAAGAGCAAAACACAATTAAACCTTCCTGTTATATAAAAAATTTTTCCCCAAGATTTTGTTTATTTTTTAGAGAGCTGAGAAGGGAGAGAAATGTGTGATTGCCACCCACGCACCCCCATCTGGGGACCTAGCCTGCAACCCAGGCATGTGCCCTGACTGAGAATTGAACCTGCGACCTTTTGATTCGCCGGCTGGCCGCTTAATCCACCGAGCCACAGCAGCCAGGTTGAACTTTCTTTTTAAACATCTTAACTAATCAAAGCTAGAACTAGACATTATGGAAGGTGGCTTATTTCTTATAAAAATGTTATTTTTTTAAATGGAAGTCCAAAAGACTGAAATAAAGGTATTTGAATTTCTCCAAATTCAAACACAATTCTCTGCTCTTGTTGACTCAACCAATGTCTGAAAACATATCCTGTAGCTACTATTCAGTGGACTTCTCCCTAACCACCCTTATAGTGGGGGAGAATTTAGACACCCAAGAAGAAGCAAAGAAGAACAGAGATGCAGTTGTACTACTGAAAGTACATTCCTGAGGGCCATGGCCTGCATCTCAATGCTTCTGATGCCTAAGAAATTGACCTGGTGCCTATTAGGTGCAAAACAAACTTATGTTGAAAATAGTCATAGCTAATATTTATATATCAATTAAGATGTAACAATTTTCTGAGTGCTTTACTTATTTTAAAACGTTCCATCTTAAAAACAATCTTATAAGTAGATACTACAATTATGCCATTTTACAGATGAGGGAACTAGATGATATACTTTTAGTAAGACACTAATATTATCTTGAATATATAGTTGACCCTTGAACAACATGGGTTCGAACAGCACAGGTCCACTTATATGTGGATTTATTTCAATAAATATACAGTCCACCCTCCTTATCCTTGGGTTTTCCATGCCTGGATTCAACAAAGAGTAGTTCTGCTCCACGGGTGAGAATCTGAGGATGTGGAGGGCCCACTGCATGCACTGTCCTACGCTGTTTTACTTAAGGGACTTGAGCATCAGCAGATTTTGGTGTGGAGGTCCTGGAACCAATCCCCAGCAGATATAAAGGATGACTTAAGGTTTTGGTGAGTGAAAATTTACATGCCGAATTTTGACTGCGTGGGGTCAGTGCCTCTAACACCTCAGATGTTTGAAGGTCAACTGGATTTACAAACTGAATCCTTATACAAGCTATGAGGTCTTTTCTATGCAGTATGCAACACAAAAACTCACACACATCCCTCCTGCTGCCCTAAGAATAGGGCACGCCTTTTAAAGCCTGACGTTTCTTCATGCACCATTACTCACCTTTTCTCCATATAGAGACACCACACCTTGTTGTCAATAAATAATTCCACTTTAATGGCAAAGTAATAATTTAGACAGATACAGGGTGCACATTTGCAAAAAAATATATGCAAGCTGGTTTACAAGCTAAAGGAACAATAAACCAATAGAAAATACATCATCCAGTTAAGTCCATTGACACCAAGTACTTATCGTTGGGGCTTTACAAAGACTACAAAACTTTTCAGATGATTTATTTCACTGTTTCTGTCTATTTACATGATATGTTACATCAAAAATGTACAAAATATAAAATGTATACAGACGAATGTTTCACAAACTAGTTTAAGTTGTAAACTAGGTGGACCTACTGGGATGTATTGCAGGAATTTGTTTATGATCATGTTTGGACTGTGTTTCTCAAAATGGCAGGGAAAGATTAGCAATTTTCTCAGGTCACATATTATACAAGGGTAACTAGTCACTCATCCAGCTACATATATCGATGTTTCACAACAGATTTGATCCACGTTTTGAGGCTTCAAAGTCAGGGTGACAATTCCATGTGCATAAATTCAGTTCAGATTTCCCTTAGGGCAATAGCACCGTGTGGAACCTAGAGACTTAGCGACACTCTGAAACCGCACAGATGTCTCATGTTCTTGTTCTAGGGCAACTGACCCACGGTGGTCGCAGAGAGTAGCACCAGTTACACGTCCTGAAAGGAACACATCTTCACAGGCGTAGAACAAGTCTACGCCATGGCCTACCCCTTGGCTCTCATCAACTTACAACCTGTCCTCTGTGTGTGGTGGTAACTTCTCCGATGACTCCAATCAGTTTTCACGCACTCTCTTTAAAGCCTGCCATGACAGATGCACTTTGGGACATTTTTACTTTTCCAAAAATGTATTGGCTTCATGGACAGTTCTGAAGCATGCTCATTCTAGCACTGACAGCTCCTGCATAGTCATAACAACTGGAAATACAGGACAAACACACCAGGTAAGAACAGCTTTGAGGGTTTTGCATTCTGTATGCGTTTGCAACGTACAGGAAATCTCAGCAAGTGAAACACCTCTTAACACCAACAGGATAACATACACATTTTTTTTGTGTTTGTTTGGACTTGTGCAAGTTTTTAAAATTATTTACAATACCTACCCAGTAGACTGTGCAAATCTAACCTTCTTTTACAGTATAAACGCCTCCTCTTCCACAGTGACGTCACTGCTTCAGTGTTCTATAATGCTGAATTTCTCATGTACAACAATAGCAATCAAAACAACATGCTCAAACTAAAAAAATAAAATTAAATAAAATTAAAAAGAATAGGGGAGAAAAGCCAAATAGTTGTGCTCATGCTGCATCTAGAGCTTCCGGCTCTAGTGGATAAGAATTTAAAATCTCCCGCCTTCGGACACTCTTTCACCTGGAACTGCACGGAATTTAGCCACATGTCTTAGCTTTTTAAGTGACGGTCAAAGAGGGTTTTTCTGGGTTACATGGGTATTTTGGAGGATAGGCAAAGCAAACTATTCACAAGGCAAATATACTGATCTTTCTCCTATCCATTTCTTCAAAAAAAAGATCTATAGAGATGAGGCTACTGTGTTAACTGGTGTTGCTTGGTTGTAAATGAAAAGGCAGTGGAAATTACCAATGGTTTAGGACTTCAACTGACTGTTAAACTGTTGTAGAAATCTGTTTTAAGGCAGTGAGACAGCACCATTAGGAAATGCTCCTTCTTTCACTGAAAAGGCTCAAACAAATAAAGCCCTAAACAAGCCTTTTGTCAGTGTTGACTAATAATTGGTATAAAACTCTTGTAAAGGGAATGGGCAGGTGGCTTAAAAAGACCACGGTGGTAAAAACAATCTTATAAAACCTGTGACTCAGATACTAGACAGTTGGTGGAGCACATCATGTGAACATGGCAGTTGAGAACTAGGTTGGCACTTCTCCAGCTTGCCACAGTAGTGTTTTCTGGCGGTTGCACAATTCCATTTGTGCTTACGGAGGACTGGCCTCTTGGCTTCATTTTGGGATGGGGAGGAGGCGGGGAGCGCACAACACAAACACTACTGGAGCCCTGGGACCAGCACCATGTGGCACGAAGGAGGTTCGACAGATCAGAAGAATGGACCCTACTCGGGGCAAACAGCTTGTCAGAGGAAATGAAATGAAGGGACAAATAAAGGTCTGTATTGTAAACTTTTAAAGAGGAACAAAATAAAGTCCAGTTTGGCTATCCCATGTGCAATCTATTCAGTTGTCTATCATGAGGGTCCTTTCCAGTTGTGGGATGGAGCCTTAGATCGCCCCACAGATATAAAAATGCCTAGAAGTAAAATAAAGGTAAGCTTCCGTTTCAATTTAGCATCTTGGCGGTTCGGGCTTAGTTCTGCTGTCTCCTTGGAGACCACGACTCTGGGTCAGGACCCTCGATAGGTGCTTTCATACTGGCAGTGGTTTAGTGAAAATACCTTACATTTTAAACATTTTTAAAAAGCATAGTCTTTCCCCCGAACTTCTCCCACCCTCTAGAGGGTAGATTCAAGAGATGAATCCAAAATGTCTTCGTGGTGGCTGGTGCTATCACTGTCGCAGCTTTGTGTGCTGGAGTAATTGGCTGCTTCTTGGAGTTTCATTAGCATATTCATCTGAAGGAAGAAAGAGAGACATCGGATGCAGGATGCACTGACCATGCCAGCCCATCAAATACAGGGCCCTGAGCCATCCTGAGGAACTGCCTCATCCCATCCAAGTGAAACGGGAAAACAATTTTAGATTTTCACTAGTCGCCCCTGGTTCTGGCATTATTTCTCCCAGATATGACTCCAACACCAAACCATAAGGACACAATAAAGCCCCCAGGTCATGCTTTTATTCGGGGTTGTGAGTGAAGACTGCTCCAGTGGGGAGATGGGAAGGAAACTGTATCATAGCTGGACATCTGGGCTCATGGCTGGAGAGTGTGCCAAGCTTCCCAGCTTTTTGGCTGGAGAAGCAGAGCGCACCGAATGGCAACTGGAAGTTGTGAGCTGCATATACACAGACTCACGCAGGCTCCCCCACACAGTCCCCCCCTCCCCAGGACGGGAGATGAGGGGGGAGGGAGCAACACGGAACCAGCTGCTGTGCACACACACCATCTGCTGCTCAGGACCTGACCCCGAGGGGAGGTGACTGAAGGAAGCAGAGCATGAGTGTTTGAAAAGGGAGAAGGAAACAATCCCTGTCAAGTTTCTGGTGTTGCATTTCTGGCTCAAATATGATTGATATATCACTGACAACAAAAACCACCTCCTGGAACAACAGCGGCTGTCTCAAGTTTCCCAGCCTAACAGGACAATGGAAATATTTGTTCCAGTAAAAGGACATATGCACGAAAGCACCTGGGGAAAAAGACAGCTAGCATTTCCATGTATTACAAAATAAAAGGCAGCCGCCTTGCTTGGGTTTCAATAGGTCTGCAGAGCCTCTGTAGGAGAGGGGAGTAAAGAGAGAGATTGTTTACAAGTGAATTGTAGACAGGTGGTTCAACAAAGCACAGAATAATCGGCGCATTTTTTCATGAGATAGTGGCCTTGTTTTCTTATTAAGGGTTTCTATAAACTGTAATGACCTTTTTATTAAGTGCTTACTAATTTTATCAATTCATAAAATAATCAAATAGTTGTTTTTTACATAGAGAAACAGATAATCTGATACAATAGGAAGCAGAAATCTAAAAAGGAATATTTTAGTTATACATTGGGCTATGCATCCTTGTGTGTTTGGTGTAAAATGTGTGTTCAAAAATGCTTGTGACATAAGTGATAAAATAGTTGTCACCAATTTCAGCAACAATGCCTTTCTGAGGGAGGCTACAATTATAACATATTTTAATATTCTTCAGGAAAAAAGGCATTTTTTTAGTTTTCAATACAATTTTTGGTCTAACTCTGAATTTATTAAATCAGCTACATAAGAATACGAAACAAAAGTAGGTGGTGAAATCCTTAACCTCAGTAAGCCACAAAGCCAAAATGTCTCCATCAACAAAGTCCTTCCTTCCTTTCTCCATCTCTTTCTTCTTCTCACTCACACACACCCTGATCTTCATGCACAATCATATTCCCTCCTTCTCTTTTTTTGTCAATTCCTCCCTCATTAGTAGTTGACTCGCTCTATGGTCAAGCATCTGAGTGAAGATGATTCGTAAAACAGATCTCTGCGTCATGTACCCTCTTGACTTCCTAAGAGAAGAAATGGCGAATGAAGTCTGTTTAAAGGGTTATGTTTCTATCATAGTCAAAAATGTTTGAAATTATTTAAAATGCTGAATGTTGTAAAAGCTTTATGTTGTAATAACAGTATTGCTAAAAGTCTTAATTTTTGAAAATGATGCCATATCATAAATATGTTCCATTAGAATAAGTTCCAAGTTTCAGATTCATCGTAAATGTATAAAGAGATTCACTTTGCTTCTCATAGTGCTGCTTTGGCCATTCACATCAAAGGACATTGTAAGAGGAAAGTAAGGTTATATATGATTCAATACTCACTGGGAAAAATAATTATTCTATACAGAAGTATTTATCTTCTCCCCACCTTCTTCCCCACACCCAGAGTCATAAATATAATGCCTACTATTAATAGTATCTTGGTCAGGTTCTTATTATCCATGGTATTTGCAAATCTGCTAATCTCCCAGCATCCATCCCCTTTCCTCTAACATTTCCTCTATTCTATCATCAAAGTGATTCTTATAAACTGCAAATTTGGTAAGCCCCCTGCTCAGAAACTTCTGGTGCCTCACTGTTCTCTATATGATCAAGTTTTAACTTCCTGCAAAGCTACCCGTGGCTTGCCAGGACCTAGCCATTGCACACTTCTGTGGCTTTAGTTCTTCCTGCCCCTTTTGTTCTAGTCCCACTCATTTGTATATAGTTCCCTAAACTCATTGTTTTTATTATACCGTTCAACAATGTTTTGCTTGCTATATTCTTAATTTTGAATGTCCTTTGTCCAACTGCATGATGAACTTCTATTCATCCTTCCAGACCTAACTCAAGCATCTCCTCTGTGAAGCTAACAACTTCCTCAATAGTCTTCCAATTTTACTTAGCATGCACCTCTATCATTATTTTACTGTAATTTAAATAGTAGATAGGTATCTCTCTCTACTACAAGACTGTGAGCTTCCTGAGATCAAAAATGATACTTATCTCCTAATCACCTAGTCTTGGCCCTGAGCACATACTTGTCACATAGTAACAACTGTGGAATGAACAATTAAGTTTGTTGATGATGAATACTCATTATATGTATTTATCTATTATTATTATTTTTAAAAATTTTTATTCATTATTTTCAGAGAGAAGGGCAGGTAAGGAGGAAGGAAGGGAAGGAAACATCAATGTATGGTTGCCTTTCATCTGCCTCCAGCTACAGATCTGGCTGGAGACCTGGCATGCAACCTGGTTATGTGCCCTGACTAGGGAATCAAACCGGTGACCTTTGGGTTCGCAGGCTGGCACCAATCCACTGAGCCAGCAGCCAGGGCCGCATTATATATATATTTAAATACAAGGGAATATGCCAAAGTTCTGCATCTTTGTTTGAATTAAAATACATATTTCTGACATTAAATAGTGGACTTTCCCTAATATTTTCTATAGATTGGACTACAAATATATTTTTACCTTACATTAGTAATTGTAGAAACATAGAGAAATAAAGATAGAAGGGGAATAATTAACCTTCCTACCAGAATGTGCCTGATTCAAAAAATTATTTTTAGATGGTAAGTCTTTTGCTTTTTAGCCTGTCACATACCATAACCCTTTGCTTCTTCAGATGTTTAACAGATTAGGAATCAGGGATTTTTTCTTTACCTCAATTTTCACTCAGAATGGGACACTATGGATCTCTTTTCCATACTGGAAGACAGGAGCATTGAGAGCCAGGGCAAAGAGTGTTTCCTTGGTTAGCTGACCAAGACTGTGGAAATTGGGGAAGCTGAGGGCATCCCTAAGGGTCCCATACTATAGAGTATCTGTGATAATAACTGTAAAAGACACTTCAGATGCAAAACAAACCACTTCCTTTTATGTGAATCAGGGAGACAGAGAAGGAGATGGAGAGAGAATATCTTTGTTGAGGAAAATGTTTTGACTTTGTGGCTTACTGAGTTTAAGAGGTTATCACCAACTACTTTTATATCAAACCCACAAAGGTAGAACTGGAATTTATTAAAAAATTCAGGTGAAATAACCCATATTTGTATCCTAAGGCTTATATTTACTCCATTAAATTTTAACTATTGTATCAGCAATTATTTTGTGCATGCTCACAATTATGCTAGATTCAAAACAATTCTACCACTACTGTTAATTTCTATGTATGTGCTAAAGGGCCAGGTGCCTGTTATAAAATGTAAGTCCAGGACCTTATGTAGTTTGTAAATCGAAGGTCTTAAATAGGATATTCCGAGACTTCAAGAAGGTCTAGTAAAGTATATTTCTGTGACATAATGGAATTTTTTGAAATTGTGTTCAAAATTTTCTGTGTGTGCATTTTCATTGGGGAAAGAATATTGACAATGTATCAGATTACTCACATATAACCCCCAAACATTAATAATGATCAACTAAAATGATGATGACATAGTGCTGGGGTTGCTGGTATAAGGGTATTCCATAAATATGAAGTCACTTTATGTTTTTTGGCTATAGTCTTAGATTGTGATTTTAACAATTTCTTTTTTATTTTTATTTAAGTCACATAATGGCCTTTATTTCATTATGTTTCCTTTCTGTATTGGTTGTGCAAAGTTAATAATCCCTTTATTAGTCAGAATGGTAAGTCATAACAAATGCATTACATTTGATATCAGTCTCTAGGAAGTCATCTAGAAAAATTAAAAATAAGTACATAAAAATTCAAGTATTTTCCCTAATAACACCATTTACTTAATATCTTCAGAGTATTCATACTTCAGAATTTTATCAAATTTTATTAAGCAGTATACAACTGCAAATTGAATACAGCAGGGAGAATAACTTTCCTTTGATTTCCAAGTCAGTTTATTCTTCTTTACTGTAGGCAGCAGAAGACTAATTCTAAATTCAGTCAGACTAGATTATGTATATAAAATACTCTTTAGTTCTCCTTGTGTATGTTAGATTATACTCATTTAGGAAAAATTCAGTTTTCTCTTAAGTACTGAGTCAACTTAGTCATGCATTTAAAAAAATTAATTTTACTTTCATGCATAATAAGAGAAAAATTATGGGCACAAAGTGCAATCTGGTTTCAGTGTTTCTTCACCCAATGAAAGCAGGCCAAAGGTAAAAGAGTTAAAAATGATTATCAATTTCAAAACAGTCCCGAATATTACTTAAGATAACTAATGTCATGGATACAAATGACTAACTACTAATGACCACACACTGTGATCATGATTCTATAGAAAGAATCACACATCAGCCTCTTACCAGGGGATCACCCTCCGTGTCAGCCTGTGGAATGTGCTTTGAGGTTGTGGCTTCCTTAGTGGAGATGCAACCCTCGTACCCAACATCTTCTGGTCGCAACTGAAGTAACGCTGGGCCCTCCTGAGGCAGAGATGCTGAGCTCCATGGGTAGGTTTCAAGCACCCACTTTGAGGGATCCTCCCAAGGTGCCCGTTTCCCATACATCTAAAAGGGGATCACATATTTAGCACATATAAAATGCATTTCTATTTAATAAAACAGGTGGCTACAAATTGAGTGATTCCTTTGCACACTGAGTTTTTATGGGACTTTCAAGGGAATTACTGTGCTTATACAATTTTCCGTATTTTAAACATATAGCTGTCTACATAGCTCACTTTAAAATTGAAGGCTAGACAAAATAAATCTGAATATTGGGGAGAGATAGTCAGAATTACAGGGAAAGCATAATGGAGGTTTTAAATAACATGTTGAAATGACTGCCCACATTTCTATTTCTTAGTAATTCTACAAACCAAAAGAAAACTCAAAGTTGAGAAAAGATTTTTTGAGCTATGGAAAATTGAAAAACCTATTCTAGACACTAAATAGAGTTCTTCATTAAAGGGCAGTTTGGAAAGATGATTAATAAAAGAAAATAGACTTTTTTTCTATGTCTCATTATCTCTATTCAAAGTTCTTTTGAGAATAAGTTTTTTTAACCATTTTCCTCAGATTAACTTCAAATAATCTCATTGCTTTCTGTAAACTCTCAATGTTTATTTATAAGGTCACTAGTAAAAGAAGAGAAAGACTGGAAAATAAAAGCATCAACTTTGTAAGGACTCCTATGGTGGGAAAACTCAGTAACAAAAGGGTGATAAAGCCTGGTGAAAATATTGACAGTGGAATAGAAAGGATAAGATACATCCAAGAGATGTTAAAACCATCCTGGAAAGGGCACACTAAGGAGACAGAAGACTTTGTAAAAAAAGGCCACCTGTGGGGAGAAAGAAAAGTTAAAATGAAGACAGCAATAACGTGCATGCACCAGCTCTTTAATTTGCTTCCCATCTCCCCGTGATGCACTTCACTGAGGGCCATCCTGGTTATCAGACTTGTATTTGGTCTCAGATGGCATAATGTGAGGTGTTCTGTGTGGCCTGTTGTGGTTCAATGAGACATAAGCAAAATGGTGGAGAATGAAACCTTGGAATTGTCTTTTAGGTTTCTCCTAGACAAGATGTATGTGGTTGTGGAACTGCAGAAAATGTGTAATTCTTAGAAAGAGTATGAAAGTCTAGAATCAACTGATGCCAATCTTTTAAAGAATCATCCAAGACAGTAAAATAGGAAGTGACCAATAAAAAGGTAAACACACCCAATTTTGTATTTCAAAATTCAGAATTAAAAAATAATTGAAAAAATTTAAATATTCAGAATGAGATCAACTCATTGTTGACATTTCAAGAAAAATAGTCAATAGACTAACACTCAGAATCCATGCATCACCAGTGTTTTTTCTAACTAGAACATCTGGCAGATAATATTCACCATATGGAAAGCATTGGCCTTCCTTTAAAATATTTTTCTATTCCTCTCAACTCAGATTTTCAGCTCTGTGGTTAGGCTTTGTTTTTCTATCTCTTATTCTATTCAAGGTTCTTTGCTGCTAGTAGTAGCTCCAAAAAATGGTTCATGACTTACATACATGATTCCTTTTCTTCTTGCTCCAAAGATATATATGGTCCACCCCAGGAATGTCATCTGTCAATGGACTTCTGGATTAGCACAGCCTTCAGCAGCAATGAGTACTGTCTACCCACCAAAAAGCTTTCTTACCCTTCCCATGTGCTGAATCTTCCTCTCAAACTCCTTATATCACAATTGATTCAGCATTCACACTAAGCTACTACTAAACATCCAGCAAGAAACTTGAACAATTTTATTCCTTTAAAAAAATAATTGTGGGACTTCCAGTCAAGATGGTGATAAAAGAATAAAAAAGCAGCCTCTGGGACAACTGGAAACATTCCAACAGTCACATCATAGGAGTACCAGAGGGAGATAAGAAGAGCAAGAAATTAGAAATCTATTGAAAAAAAAAATAATGAAAGATAAAAATCCCTAATTTGGTGAAGGAAATAAGACATGCAAGTTCAAGAAGCACAGAGAGTTCCAAACAAGATGAATTCAAAGAGGCCCACTCCAAGACACATCACAATTAAAATGCCAAAGCTTAAAGATAAAGACAGAATTTTGAAAACAGCAAGAGAAAAGCAGATAATTATCTACAAAGGAATTCCCATAAGACTGTCAGTTAATTTCTCAAAAGAAACTTTGTAGGCTCAAAGGGACTAGCAAGAAATATTCAAAGTCATGAAAAGCACGGGCCTATAACCTAGATTACTCTACCCAGCAAAGCTGTCATTTACAATTGAAGGGAAGATAAAGAGCTTTCCAGACAAGAAAGTACTGAATCAGTTCTTCATCAACAAATCATTATTACATGAAATGTTAAAGGGACTTATTTAAGGAAAATAAGATCAAACTAAAAACAATGACATAGCAATAAATATATATATACCAGTTGACAGTTGAATCTAAAAAACAAACTAAACAAACAAAAAGAACAGAAACAGAATCATGGATACAGAGAGTGTTTTCATGGTTGCCAGATGGGAGAGGGTGTAGGGGAATGGATGAAGAGGTGAGGGGATTAACAAGTACAAATAGGTAGTTACAGATTAGCCATGGGGATAGAAATTACAGTATAGGAAATGGAGTAGCCAAAGAATTTACACACATGACCCAATGACATGAACAATGGTATCAGGTATGAGGATTGCCCAAGGGAGTGGGGGTGGAGGGGAACAAAGGGGGAAAAATCAGAACTACTATAATAGCACAATTAATAAAACATAATTTTAAAAAAAGTAATTTTGAAATATTTTTCAGCTTTAGTTGAAAACTGGTATTACTTTTGTGATTATGCTTTTGTCCAAAAGGAAGCTATAGAATTATAATTCTCAGGATAGTATTTTATATGTAATATTGACTTAAATATTTTTAAAATGCATACACTTTAAAAAATGAGAATAAGCCTTGGCTGGTGGCTCAGTGGATAGGCGCCAGCCTGCGAACCCAAAGGTCGCTGGTTTGATTCCCAGCCAGGACACATATAATCAGGTTACAAGCCAGGTTACAAGCCAGGTCTCCAGCCAGGTCTGTAGCTGGAGGCAGGTGAAAGGCAACCATACATTGATGTTTCTCTCCCTCTCTGCCTCTCTCTGAAAATAATAAAATCTTTTTTTAAAAAAAGTTAGAATAAGAAACCTAGTTGTTTAAAAATCTTAGAATTTTTGAAAAGCTTCCTTTCTCTTTCTATGTATTAGCAAACACATGATTTAAGAAGCATTTCATATACAAAGACTTGGATAATAGCTTATTAATATTAAAAAGAATCTAGGAAATAAATACATTACTTAAATATTATTTTTAAATGATTACTTCTGGAATATTGTAAGTTAATTTTCATAACAAGATTGTTTGTATAAATGACTGGAAGTGAGAGACCTAACTTACATCTTAGGCAGCATAAGAGAAATCTGAAAGGTGGTATGTTATACATGAAGAATTAAAACTTCTGGTATAGTCTTTTATAATTATTGGAGCCACTTGCAGGGTTAGGTTAACTCATACCCTTAAAAATATGAAATTAGGTTATTTAAATTTGTAGTAGAGCCAACTGATAACAATGTCTAGAATCTGAGTGGTCAGAATATCCTCATAGTATCTGTATGTCCATCAGAACCATCATGATAGTTGTAAATACAGCTGTACTTGTTAGGTGAGGAGAAGGTGGTGATAAAAAGGAAGCAAAAGGGAAGGAAAGCAGAAAACCAAATCTTTAAATAGTAACATAAAGAGAACATAGTATTGGGGATGACAAAACATGACACGCTACGTCGTAATTCTGGTAGCAGTTGTAATTACCAGAAATGATTATGCCTACGTAAAAACTGCCTAAACCTTGGCTGAGTTATTGAAAAGACTGGATTATTCTATAAGTCAGGTAATCATGTGACACAAATTTTAACATTTCAACCTTAAGTTTTATAATTCTACAATTTAATTACTAATGGAAAAGAGGTAATACATTCTGTTGAAGAAATAGGGTTTTCTTACTATTAGTAACATGTTTTGACTTTTTAGTTAAGAGTAGGTAGACAGGCTAATTGTAGGGACGAAGGAGAGCACAAGCAGAGATGCTGCTACACCAACTTGTCATAGAACTGCCTATGAATCGAAAGTGCTCTCTCAAAATTGTAAAACACCTTGCAAGTAATATTAAAGGGCTTCAAACAATATAACACACTGAAAACAAAGAACCTATAAACAAAAACTACTTGTTGCAAACTATAGAAGAAATGATCAAATCTCATGTAAACATTCCTGTCTTATATGAGATAGAGCTCTGCTTTTAATGGGCTACTTAGTAAGAATAGTCGGTAAACACCCATGGTAGTGAATTTGGCCTTAAACATGTAGTTATGGAAATAACCAGGCTTTCTCTTTTTCTGAAATATTTATTCTCAGAATAAGGAAAAGCATTGAATACTAATTGTTCTTTAAAAGTTTACCATTATATTTACATAGCTCATACCTTTATTTTTCTGCATTTATACCCAGAGAAATGAATGTTTTTGCTTTTAAATTAATGGTGTTTTTAAAATTGAGTACTATACCTGAAGACCTTCTCTTACTGCCTCCAGAATATAAGGGACCAAAGAATAGTTCCAGAGATCCATGAACCACACTCTAGAACCTTCTACATCCATGGGGCAAGAAAGAAAAAGTCGGGGACCTAAGAAGAAACAAATAACAAAACATTTTTGAGAATAGTTATATTTAACAACCTAAACACATATTTAGACATGATAGAGGGGGAAGTAATATATTTCTTGCAGAATTCTTAGCAAACTTTAGTCTTGTCCCGCTTGATCATTATTAAAGTATGTTTTACTAAGGGCCCAATCTTGTTTGGACTCTCCCTTCTTTATATACTAAAATCTTAATTAAAAACATATCAGACAAGGAGAAACTGTAAAGGTCATAATCTAGCCAACCTGCCTTTTTTTTTAACAAATGTTGAATCTTGTGCTGAAATGAACTGGCAAATATAAAATATGTCGTTTATCTTTCTAACCTACACCGTGTCTTTAGTGAGTATGGCTTTATGAGTCATACAATGGGAAAAGGACTTTTATACATGCAAGTTAAGAAGTGTTTTAATAAAACCTCTTTTAAGCCAACTCGAGAAGTAATTCAATTCTGTCTTCATAAAAATATAAAATGCATTAATCATCTATAAAACACCTACATTATCTCTAAAATCTTTTCTCATAATGACATTTGATATAAGCCATTGGCTATAACTTGTTTTTAGCATGAAAAGTTACCCTAAACTGGTACAATTTGCTTCAAATGGTTATCTGAATTTTAGATATCTGTCTATATCAAACCTATTTGATCTCGGAAATCTTAGTAAGCCATAATTGTCAGACAAATTGGAGATCAAAAGCTTAGAAGAAAGCAAGCTTTCATAAGGGAAAAAAAGAAAACAAATCTTTAGAAGCTTGAAAAACATAAGCTTCATTTGTTATTTTCTACCATCCAATCTGGTCATCTTTACCACTTACTCTTAGTTCCTGAAAAATGGCATATTGCAATTTTGGAACTCACCAATGGTCACATCAGAAGAACTGTGTGTTTCCAAAAAACTGTTGAGATGATGCCATGTCTTAGGAATCCAATCTATAATTTTGACTAGGTCATTATTGCGTATGTTCCTTTCAATTTCCACCTCTATCAGTTTCCTTCTAAGATATCTACCTAAAAAGCTTTTCACTGGTTCTGTGTGGTTTGCACACAGTACCCACCTACAAAAAGAAAAAGAGAAATCATCAGAAATCTTTACATAATTAACTTCTAAGTCCATAATAATTCTCTTTCCAATATAAAGTTCTCATTCAATTGGTGAACACATTTTAATGATCAAAGGGGTCTGTTAGCATTAAGGCTCTTATGTAACTAACTTGTGTTCCTGAGCTAAAGAGAAGCTCCCGTGTTCCTGTGCGTCGGAAGTGAGTGGGAGTCTACACGCTGAGCCCTCTTCTGTAGAAGAATCTCAAATCCTGAAATAGGAACTCTCATCACATTCATCACACTTACAAGAAAAGTGCTCCACTTTAGCTAGTGGCATAGTGTGCAGGAAAAACATTTATTTCTTTTCTTTTCTTAAAGAAACACTTCTGATTACAGGTTGAGGGTCACAAAATGTCTGCTTGAGAAAGTGTCCTAAGAAGTGGGAATTATTTTCCCACCACATGTCACTACAGGCAGGATTTGTCAATGTACAAATGGAAAAAACAACAATCAGAAGCAAACAGAAAAAGATAATGCAAAAAATACATCCAAAAAAACCCAAAGCATTTAATTTATTGTTACCTGAAATTGTGATGCAGCTCTAGATTTGGTGATGAAGAAACTCCCTGATTCATTGTTCCAATAATATAAGGACTACAAAAAAAAATAATAATAATAAAGAGTAGAATATGCAGATGCAATGAAGGTAAAATAGATTAATATATTAAATTCTCTTAGAAAACAATTTAGGTAAATATGATACCCCATTTTACAATTAGGCTTTGAAAGGGTAATTTTGCAATGTTAGGTTGGAAAATGAAAAAACGTCATTTTGTCATTGCAAAATGACAAATATCACTGAACTAAAAACTAGGATTTGATGTTCTAATTTCAGCTCTTGAGTCCTGAGGGGATCATTTTCCCTCTCTGAGCTTATTTTACTAATCTGTAAAACAAAAAGATTAGACAGAATAATCACAGCGGTCTCATTCCATTCTAACATCTTATAACTCTTGTGCTTATAATCAAATTCATTAATTTTTCATCTTCTATTATTCCATAGTTATTTTAAAGATTCTTAATTGCATGAAAGAAATGGTCTTCTTGTTTCAATGTTTATTTTGTACTGATCTATATTAAAAACATTTAAAAATCTGTAGCAGTGATTAATTCATTGGAATACTTGCATCATTAAAACTGTTTGTTACTGCATTTTATGTCCTTTTTAGAGGCCATGCTACAGTGAGTCTTCAGTGGGTTTTCCAATTTTTTATAATCTATTTTAACGTTAAATTTTTTTTTAATAGTTAAGAATTAGAGTCCCTAATAGAGAGAGGTATATCTGAATATATTAAATTTGTCTCTATAGAAAGGTTTGATTTAAACTCTGACATGGACTAAGCATGAAACCAAAGCTCTAAAGCCTCATTCTAGTTTTTGATTTTCCTGATTCAAACATTCTATCATTGATACGGTCTAGGCCTCCTGCAGCATGTACTGAAGCTAACATCACCTGGTAAATCATGTTTCCATAAACATGCCTGGGGCATAGCTGTTGAATGGATGAATAGATTTTATAAGAGATACATAGGGATTCTTTGGAAATAATTGTATTTGTTACAGGTCTTAAAAGTTATAAAGGTATGAGAAAGCACATTAGATCAGTTTTGTTTTTTTTTTAATGTTTCATCATTCAAACATACCATTTGTTGTATTTACAGTTGAGAAAACCATTGAAGATATCACTCAAAGAGCCCACATGATGAAGATTATCAAGAATTATTACAACTGGGAGCTCGGCACCATTATTGTCAGCACTGCACTGCTCAGCCAGGCTAGCTAGGTATTGTTGCAATTCCTTTACAGAAGTAAAGAAAATAAACAGATCAATGTAAGTTTATACCATTGGCAAGAAATTCATATTGTGAAAGTAGCAAACACTGTCTTCCATCCAATATCTTTGATTCAAACTCATAGATTATTCTACTGACACAAAACCTTATTCTATAAAGCCAATAAGGAATGCCTACAACAAATATACAACTGTGAACACCAAGACATATTCCTCAGCTGTCTTCTCCCAATGCAAAGCAAGTGAGAGTTCCAGATATGAATTCTTATGATAAACTAGAAATATTGAGATTTCTTGTTTTTGAAATGTCAGTAATAAAAGTGGATGTTATCAAACCTTATGATTACAAGTATAGAGTTAATCCAAAATAGCACCCCTAAATTCCCACATGTATTTTAAACATTTTAATGCCAATTCATTTCATTGGGGGTGCATCTGAAAGTGTAATCTGAGATTCATATTAGAATGTGATTAATAGCCCTGGCTGGTGGCACAGTGGATAAGGCATTGGCCTGAGAACCCAAGGGTCACTGGTTTGATTTCCAGCCAGGGCACATAACCAGGTTGCAAGCCAGGTCTCTAGCCAGGTCTGTAGCTGGAGGCAGGTGAAGGGCAGCCATATATTGATGTCTTCCTTCCTCTCTTTCTAAAAATAATCAATACAATCTTTTTTAAAAAAGTTATTTTTTTAATAACTTTTTTGAATGAGTTACTTATTCACTCATTCATTCATTTCTAATCTGCAATGCAATTTTAAGTAAAGACAAAATTTGTTATACTTTACTGGGTCAGTGGACATTAACATTTAGCTTTTCTTGAGCTTCTTAGTTCTCCCATAGGCATTATTCTTTTCTAATAGTTTTTCATCTAAGTAAAATAACAAGTTCACTGACTGACTGCTCTCACAGATGTGTAGGCCAAGAACATAATTAGGTTTCTTAGAATGGCCCTAATCAGTAAGAACATTTCCATAATATTTGCATATTTATAATGACATTTTCAATTTGCAAGTCTTGCTCAGGGTTAAAAACAATTCCATGATGCTCCCTCTCTCTGGCAGCCAGGTAAATATACAAGCTGCTCAATCTAGATGCAACTCCCTGTCAGACCACTTTTAAAACTAATAGTAGAAAGGGATAAATGAAAATAACCAGTGTTTTGAGGCATTTAGTAATGTAATAAAGTTGATAATATAAAACTTATTAAACAACTAATACATATTTATCTCATATTGATCCAATCACAGAATATTGGCTAAACCAGAGATTTCAGAAAAAAACATTTAAATTGGTGAATAGTCTGAAGAATTTTATTTATTTGTATCAATAATTAGCTGTATTGAGTCACTCACTCATTTATAAAATATTCATTGTCTACCTACTCTGTTCAAACCTCGGGGTGTACAAAAATAATGAAGCATTGCGCAAGTAAGTTAAAGTAAGTTTAACATTTATTGTTATTATGAACTGAATCAAGTACTGCTCTGGACACAGGGGTTTAAAAAAGTAATCAGACTGTATTCTCACATAGACTTTAAAGAGTTGTCACTTGATGTCAGAGTGTATTAGGAGCTGTGAGAGGTAAGGGGAGGAGATTCTGCCTTGTTGGTGGGTATCAGGGAAGGCTTTCTGGAGGAGTTAATGCCAGAGCTTGGGAGAGTGGTAGGCACAGATTAACTAATGAACTTGCAAATGCAACTTGAAACATTCCATGAGAGGTTAAAGAAGAAAGGTGCTCATAGGAGGGAGAAGGAATAATTCCTCAGTGGTCCTGGTGGACTTCAGTTGGACAAGTGGAATTTCAGATGGATCTTCAGTAATGAACAGAATTTCAAAGGACAAGTATGCAGTTATTTATCCCTTCAACACACCTTTAGCAAGTACTTACTATGTACCAAGTATTCTGGCACCAAGGATTCAGAGAATGTTTCTGTATCCCATGAACTCAGAGTTGATAAACAGAAAGGCAGGCCAACAATTAAATCATGATACATGTGATGAGTGAATTGCACAGAACACTATAGGGAAAGTTAATAAAGGCATCTAACCCCGCTGTAAGGTTCAGAGAACAACAGAGTATAGTGAGAAAAACTAACAAAGTTTAAAGAATAAAGAGTGAAAGTAGGCTGGCATGAGTATGCTGATGTGTTTGGGGGAATAACTGCTTTGTTGTTGCAAACGAAAGGGTGCAGGGTAGTAGTGGTGGTCACTTGAAAGAGGAAATAGAAAAGACTTTGAATTCATTCAGAGGACTTTGGATTTTACTATATAAGCTACTGTAAACTTGATTTTTTTTTTCAATAGAGAAAAGCAATTTATGTATTAAAAAACATAAATGTAATGGATCTGATAAGTAATTATAAGTGGGAAATCATTCAAGAAGCATATTACCCCCAAAAGTAGGTTAGGCTTGTGTATCTGTATATATCTCACAGTAAAAAGTAATGTGTTACTTTAAAAGATATAAACCAAAGATTTTGTTCAGAGCATGTAAGGATCACATGTAGCTACTAGGAAAGGCTTCCTGGTGGCAATTAATCCTTTATTTTTAAGATTGGGCAATGTTCTGATGTTTAAAAATGAAAGAGCTTTCCAAACAGAGAGAGAAGATCAATCAAAGGCAGAAACACAAACATATGATACCCACAGAAGAAGGAACTAGTTATATATGTATGGTAAATGTAAATAATGGTAAATAAGCTAGAAAGAAAAGTGAGCAACCTTGAATGATTAGTAAGCTTACTGGAATTTTCCTATTGGCAAGGATAAGACAGTGAATATTACGGGAATCTGGGTAATGTAGTCAAAATCATAATTTCAAAGTCAAAAGAATTCTAAATTTGTTGAAGACAAAACACACCATGGGGCTCAATACAGATAGAAGTGTGAGAAGATTTCTGATCTAGTATTGAAAGCAATGGGGAAAATGCAGAATTTTAATGTGGTTAGATTTTAATTATGAAAAGATACTCTAGTTTCCATGATGTGAAAGGATAAGGACAGAGAGAGGGGAAATGAGACATAAATTGTAAATCAAGCAATTTGAAAACACAGTAGTCCAAGTGATAGTGTTAGTTTGGGTGGGAGGGTGGGTACACTGAAGTTGGAAGGAAGACAATGAACTTATGATATTTTTTTAGAGTTGAGATGGGCATTTCTAAATAAATATATTGAGTATGCTAATATACAGGGTATGCACAATAAAGTGCAAAATTTTAGCAAAATAACATACCACAAAAGTAATATATTTTGAAATAAATTTATTCTTATATGTAAATACATAACATAGTCATTATTTGTTAAATTGTTTTAAAAAGTCTCCATTTGCTGCAATAATAGACTCAATTTGACTTCACAATCTTGAGCATGCTTTAATTAACTTTTGTTTATTCATGGACATCATCAAGTTTCCAATCTTAGCTTTAACAGCCTCTTTACTGAAATGAGGTTATTTATTAACTTCTCTCTCACAAATGCTGCATACATAATAGTCTAAAGGATTTGCATCTGGTGAACTAGGTGGCCGATTTTCTTTGACCAGAATTTAGGAACGTTGACACTGAGACATTCTTGCAACTTTTTGGTGTTATGTGCTGGTGCACCATCTTGTTGGAAGATAAAATGACAACCATGTGCAACTTGCTTCATCCACGGTACAACTACTTCTCTCAAAATGTCAAGGGAAATATCAGCAGTCACCTTCAAGTCTTGTGGAAACAAATGCAGGGTCATGTTATCTCCTTCACTGCTGATAACACCCAACGCCATCACTGTAGCAAGAAATTTCATTTTCATGACAATTGGGACTTCATTAAGATTCTCACAGAGCCACCTTTTGTTTCTTCTGTTGACTATTTGGTCCTGTTGAGAATTCTTTTCATCAGAGAAGAAAATCAGAGGTTTTTCTTTGGGATTTTAAAATTTTGTTAGCAGTGTCCTTGTTTTTTCAAAGTGCCTTTCCTTTGTCTTCTGAGTCATAAACTGGCCTCTTTTAAGAACATATGATCTGTATCTGATTCTTCAGCAATAATCTTGAGAACTGTTGCATCTGACATCTGCAATTCTCTGCAGTTCTCTTGCTATGGAGCACACTGACTTTCCTGGATCTTCATTGATGATCTCCTGGATTCTGTGTCCAATAACTGGACTTGTGCAATCCTTGCATACCTTATGCATTTTCCTTGTTGGTGTGGCAATATCAAGATCAGCATCATACACCTTCTTCATGTTATAAATTGTACATAAAAGGAATATTATTAAAGTCCACAATTTCCTTAGCAGTTGGCCCTGCATGCAGTCCAGAAATGATGGTGGCTCTAACACTGTATTCCTTTGACATAACAGTTGCTCTCAGAATTTAATATTTTATATCTGAAACAATGATGTTAAATCATAACCTTAGAAACACAGTTTTTCAAAATTAGTAAGAAGCATGTGAAATAAGGGGATGCAAAGTTATTTGCCCATGTATTGCGTACACCCTGTACACATAATTGTAAGCTAATAGAAAGGCCTACTATTTGGGAGAGTGAGGATGGCTAAAAGTGCAATAAACACAAATTGAAACCAAGGGAGTCATCCAGATGAGGACAGATGTGGAGAATAGGATGTGTGGGAACATTTTTACTTACTGGCAGGTGAAAGAAGAGTAGTCAGCAGAAGAGATTAAGAAGGAGCCTTCTATACAATAGGAAGGAAACAAGGAAAAAATGAAAATTAGAAGAATTTCTAGAAAGGAGAGGTGAATTATAGCAATTTGTTATACCTAAACAGATAGAGATGAAAAAGAGAGAGAAGGAGAAGGAAGAAAAGGAAGAGGAGAAGGAGAAGGTGTAAAGAAAAATGGAAAGGAGAAGCAGCAGCAGCAAATGGCATCGAATTTGGTAATTAAGAAATCACTGGGTGGTTTTTGAAAAATGGGACCACTCAATTCTCTCTCACTTGGACAGGGTAGTAAATTAGTAGATACTACTTGGGATCTAATAAAAGCTATGGATCAGCATACACAAATAATTTATCATAAAACTTAATAGTTTTTCAGACCTTTTAGAAACCACTTCATGATTTCCACCCTAGCTTAACTGGGGCAAAATCTCAGATTGAAATATTGATGCCTTAGCATTAAATGTCTCATGTCCAAGAGCAAATCAGGCAGTATAAAACAGGTATAGCTACCAGATGGACATTGATAATGAGATGAATCCCATACTTTGAAACAACGCACACACAGAAATCAGCAGTTATATAAAAACTGTCCACCATTGCTTTTTCTGCTTTTGGTTTTACGCACACTAAAAATGAATCTGCCAAGTCCAGTTTTCTGATCTTTCCCCACCTAACTTTCCAAGTGGTTTCAGATGGCCACATATCCTTTACTAAATCCATCTCTAGCCTTCTGGGCCCACTATATCAAATGTCACCAAGTGTAATTGTTTATGTGTACTGCTCTCAATCAAAATATTCTAGCTGGCAGCTTGAAGAAGGGCTTGAAGAGTGGGAAGAGGGACAGAATGTAAAGTGCAGATGTACCAAAAGCATGAAAAGATTTTTGTTTCTTCTGATGGTTTACCATTTCATATTTTTGAATCGATAATTGCTTTTTTGGCTTTGTCTCTTCAGTGCTAGCAATGGCATGGTGTAAAGCACATCAACTTGAAAGCTCCATTTATCAAGGAAAGGATTTATTGTTTTATGCCTTATTCACACTTTACTTAAATCTACCCTGTTAGCAGCTATCTTTCACAAAATGCCAGTTTTGTCATCTCTATTCCTTTATTACTCTTCTTACCACCCTTATAAAAACAAAACAAAACAAAACAAAACACCAGAGTAGATTCTCTCACAATTTGTCAAGAATTTTCCGATAGCTCATTCATGTCTTACAAACACAAAGAAAGAAAAAAAAACATTTGTTAGTTTATATTTTGAGCTTTCTTGGGGCTGAATGCCACACGATTTGTCCATTTTTTTCCCTATTACTGCTTCCAGGCATCATTAGTTGTGTGCTCTTTGCAATGCTTCATTTTTCATTATTTTGAAATAAGGAAAATTAAACTGACCTAATAAGGGCACAAATTATTCTATTATGAAATAGTAGAAAATAAGTGTTGGAAATATTAGATTTAAAAATGTTAAAGGGTACAGATAATGCTGGTAAGAACCGGTTTTTAAACCAAAATTAAAAGAATTTACATATAACAGTACATTTGAGTGTAAGGCTAATTTTATAATGAATATTGCCAATACTTTCAGTACAGACCTTGTATATATAAACAACTTCACAATCTCTTCATGTATTAAGGGACACAGGTTGTTTCCATGTCTTGGCAACTGTAAATAATGCTGCTATGAACATGAGGGTGTAGATATATTTTGGAGTTAGTATTTTTGTTGCCTTTGAATATATTCCCAGAAGTGAAATTGCTTGATCACCTGGCAGTTCTCTCTTGAATTTTTAAAGAATCCTCCCTACTGTTTTCCATATCAACTAAGTTAATTTACAATTAACCATGAATACTCCAAACTTGCATTTATTATTTCTTATCTTTTTGATGATGGCCAGTCTAACAGGCTTAAGGTGATACTGCATTGTGGTTCTAATTTGCATTTCCCTACTGACTAGTGATGTTGAGCATCTTTTCACATACCCATTGGCCTTTCCCATATCTTATTAGGAGAAACGCCCATTTAGAGCTTATTCTCATATTTTAAATTTGTAATTTTTTTGCTATCGAGTATGATGAGTTCTTTATATATTTTGACTATTAACCCCTTTTAGATAGTTTGTAAACATTTTTCCCATTCCATAAGTTGTCTGTTCACTTGATTTTTTTTTTTTTTTTTCTATTCAGGATGAAGAAGCTTTTTAGTTTGATGTAATCCTACTTGTTTATTTTTCATTTCATTGCTTGTGTTTTAATTACCATATCCAAAAAATCATTACCAAGACCCATGTCAAGAAACTTCAGGCCTGTCTTTCACCTAAGAGTTTCATGGTTTCAGGTCTCATACTTAAGTCTTGAATCCATTTCAAGTTAATTTTTGTCAGCACTATAAGATATGGGTCCAGTTTCATTTTATTATTACATGTGACTCTGATTATCCCAGTACCATTCATTAAAGAGGCTGTCTTTAATCTAATCAGTATTTGCTGACTGTATATTCTTGAGTTTGGTTAGCTCTGTGGTGTAGCTTGAAATCAGAAAGTATGGTGCCCTTGCTTTATTCTTTTTTCTCAGGATTGCTTTAGCTATTTGAGGTCTTTTGAGGTTCCATATAAATTTTAGGTATGTTTTTTCTACTTCTGTAAAAAAAATATCAGTGGAATCTTGATAGGGATTGCATTGCCTCTATAGATGGCTTTTGGTAATGTTGATATTTTAACAATATCAATTCTTCCAGTCAATGAACACTTATTTGTATCTTATTTCTTTCATCATTGTCTCATAGTTCTTAGAGTAGAAATCTTTCATCTCCTTCCTATTTGAATTTATTTCTAAGCATTGTAGTGGTTTCTTTTTCTTTTCATTTTTTTAGGGAGTGGGGTGGGGGACTTGAAACAATAGAAGTTTATTGGTTCATAGTTCTGAAAGCTAGAAGTCCAAAATCAAAGTATTGGCAGGACCGTGCTCCCTCTGAAACCTGTAAGTCTTTCCTAGCCTCTTTCTGGCTTCTGAAAATACTTCCTAGTGTTTTGCTAAGAATCTTCAGTATTACTTGGCTTGCAGCTGGATAACCCCAGCCTCAGCCTCCATCTTCACATGGCATTCTTCCTTTGTATCTGTTCTTCAAATATCTGTATTCTTTTTTAAATTATTTTTTTAAATCACAGTTTACTTAAATATTGTTTTGTATTGGTTTCAGATGTACAGCATAGCATATTTTGTTGTTTTTGATGCTGTTATAAATGGGGCTGACGACTTCATTTCCTTGTTAGAAAACTTTATTGTTTTAGTGTATAGCAGTGCTACAGTTTTTTGCTTGTTAATTTTGTATACTGCAATTTAGTAAATTCATTGATTAGATTTGATAGTTTTTTGGTTGCATCTTTAGGATTCTCTAAGAAATACTGTCTTCTGCAAATAGAGAAAAGTTTACTACTTCCTTTCCAATATTGATAATTTCATTTCTTTTTCTTGTCTGATTTCTCTGGCTACCATGTCCAGTACTATTCTGAATAGCAGTGGTGAGAGTGGACACCCTTGCCTTTTTCTTTATTTTTTTGAGGAAAAACTCAATGTTTCATTACTGAGTATGGTGTTAGCTGCGGCCTTTACTTTGTTGAGGTATGTTCCTTACATGCCTGATGTATTAAAAAGTGTCTATCATGTTGCATTTTGTCAATGCCTTTTCTGCTTCTATTAAATGTTCTTACAAGGTCTGTCCTGAAAGTATCAAGCCAATATCAATATAATTAAAACCATTTGTGCAATACTTCCTGGACAGACCTTGTATGTTTCTTTTGTTTCATTCTGTTAATGTGCTGTATCAAATAACTTATTTTCATAAGTTGAACTATTCTTGCATCCCAGGCATAAACTCCCCTTAGTCATGTGTAAGATTTGGTTAAAGTGCTGTCTAATTAATTTTGTTTTCTAAGTAGTATCTATTTCTGGTTTTGGTATCAGGATAATTTAGGGCTCACAAAATGAGTTTAGGGGTGTTCCTCCCTCTTTCTGATTTTTAAAAGTGTTTGGGAAGGATGGTTAATATGTCTTTAAATGTTTGGTATAACTTATCAGTAAAGTCGTCTGGTCCTAGGCTTTTCTGTATTTGGAGATTTTTGCTTACTGATTCAATCTTCTTACTAGTAACTGATCTACTCAGACTTTATCATTCTTTCTGATTCATTCTTGGTAAATTGTATATTTCTAAGGTTCTTCCATATCTTCCAGGTTTTCCAGTTTTTTAGCATATAGTTGCCCATACAATTAATAACTTTTTGTTCACTGAGCTACATGTATACTTTATTTCAAGAATCCAGTGGGTTTTGGATGCTTTCAGGATCATGTTTAATTCTGAAAATTTGCAGGCCTGAGGTCTGAGAGACTGGGTCAGTTTAGATCACCTAACCAGGTTATCTCTTGAAAAAAATAACATGACCCAGGATCATGCTCATAACACATGCAGTTTCCTAAGAGAAACTAAGGTTGAATTAATTGAGAATGTAATAAAGAATCATAGGCAAAGTCTAGTTTTAAGCATAAGCTATTTTCTGTTTAGAATTTCTTATTTTAATCAGCTGGTCTTCACAGCCTCTCATGCCTATTTAAAGCTGGGAGCGTTCACACTGATTATTATGGTATACGAGATTTTAGTTGATGCTAAAAGGGAATACTGTTTAATTTCCTTTGGTTCATAAGCAGAAATCCTGTAGAAATACAATTTAAGCAATTGCTACTCCCAGAATTTCTACCTGAAATATTTCTCCCCAAATCCCCATTACTACCAATTTCAGTTAATTCCTACTTACTTATTAAGACTCAGATCAAGTATTGACTTTTTACAAAGCTACGATTCCCCCAGGAATTGTTATTTTCCCCTCTTGCATCTATAGCACTTTACATGGATCTCTTTCTACACTAATACTTCCTAAGAGAAACCAGATAATAGGGACTCTGTCATTTTCTTCTGTATATTCCCAATGCTGTGTTAACTGAATGATATTGAAGAGCAATTTTGTTCAAATTCATGAAGCAGCCTTTAGTCATCTATCAGATATTAATTTAAGTAAAGAAGATGGATACATTTTCATGTACAACATGGTAAAGTTTTACACAATCTTAATGCTTAACTGATACATAACAGCAGTCCTCATAGGACTGTGCAACTTACCTTAGTGGACTTGTGGTCCACATTAAAAGTGGCAATTGCATCCTCTGTTTTTTTCCTCCCAGATTTGGTTATAACATATTCAGCAAGTTTGTTAGCTAAGTAGGTCTTTCCAGTACCACTAGGTCCCGAGAGTATAATTCTGTGATGCTCCATCAACAAGTTAAAGTACCTTTGGGTAATTGGTTTAGGGATCAGCGTATCAAAAACAAAACTGTCCAGACTGTTTTCTTCTACCCCTGAAGGAAGAAACAAAGAGAACAGCATGCCTTATTGTTCCACAAAAATTAGAATGTAAAATAATAGTGTCAACTGACAGCAAAGCTTTGTTATTGATAAGAATGTAGTCCTTGCAAAATCTTGTTTTTGATCATTCTATCCCACAAACATATGCTTTTCCCCCTTTTTATTGAATCTATTGTCATTTTAAGACAGAACACCAATAGTAAGATAGAGTAAACATCCAAATGAGAGCAAGCCAGTTCCTTTTGTTCAGGCTTCCTTCCACTGTCTACTTCATGTTTAACTCTTAAATGTCCAAAGAGAAATGGAAGCAGCATTATACAATCTTATTCCCTAGGAAGGTGTTAATTTTGTTAACTCTATGAGCATACTCATATGTGGAACCTGATGAATAAAATAAACTGATGAACAAAAAAGAAACAGAGGAATGAGTACATGAACATGACAGCTGTCGGAGGGTATCAGGGGTTAGGGGACTGGGTGAAGGAAGGTGAACATACATGGTGAACATACATGTATGATGACCAGAGGGAAGGGGGCAGGGACTGGGTGGAGACAGGCAAAGGGGGTGAAAATGAGAACATCTGTAATACTGTAAACAATAAAAATACAGTTAACAAAAGAATAAATGTAAAGAATTAATATAAAAATATGTATGTGTGCACGTATATTCTTCCCTTTTTCTTCTGGTTTCTCCTCTGTATTTCCATTTAGCTCTTAAAACGCATCCTAGCTATACTACCACTTAAGCTTTTGAAAAATACAAACTGTGGTATTTGGCAAGGAATTAACAAGGAGAGAAACAATATCTCCTTTTACTTACTCAATTACTTCATCATAAAATGAAATATTGATGTATAGCTCTATTAATTCATAGTTTATACAATTACCTTCTGATTCTTTAACATGTATGAACTAGGAATTATAGAGGAAAGTATACTTTAGATATTCTGTTTACCTATAATTAATCATATCATCCAAAACAAAGAAAACAGAATTTCTTACTCTTGATTCTGAATTTCCATTCTCTATCCCCAATGGATATTTATTGGGTACACATATTTTAAAATCAAAGATATAGTGGTGAATACATTACTTTGAAATATAGTATAACTTTTTTGATTCCCCCTACATGAAACATGATAATGGAAGAAATATAGAAACTTGAAATTCCCTAAATCACATTCCTTTTTGGTAAGTCCTGGAGAATTTTCTAAATTACATTCCAAGTTTCACACCTCAAATCCAAAGAATTTCATTTACTTGGATTTTAGTGTTTTCAGTAGGATTTCTGTGTTTAAGATATAAATATGGATCATTTCATACCAAAACTATCAAAGTAGTTAACATAGATTTCAAATATGAGAACATGAAGAAAAAAGGCAAAAAAATACAATATACGAGATGAACAAACAAACAAGCAAGCAAAACAGAACCAGAAACATGAATACAAGGAACAGACCTTCAATGTGAAGAGGGGAGGAGGTGGAAGGAGGGGCAGGGAAAAGCGGGGGGAAGGAGGCAAAGAAGGGGAACAGTTTAGTCAAGGAATTATCATGGATGACCCGTGGGCATGGACAGCATGTGGGACTGACTATGGCGGGGTGGGGATAGGGAGAGTGGGGAAGAGGAGAGCAGAGGGGGAAAAGTGGGATGAATGTAATATTAACAATAAAATTAAATTAAAAAAAAAAACACAATGTGCTTATCTCTTCATTTTTATTTTCACCTTTCAGGTTCACAGTGATGATGTTATTATCTCCAACAAGGTACCCACAAGGCAGCAGCTCAGGCACTTCCAGGCTATGGGATCTAATTAAATCTCCTATGCAGTAGCTAGCAATGCAGTCAGAGTTCAGACCCAGGCTAGAGGATGTATCAATGCGGAACACATATTCCTAAATGGAACAAAGGAAAGAGGAAAGTCTAAACAGGTTTGACTCACCTACAAAAAACACAAAACTCATGGGGCTATGAAGCTAGCTGTCTAGAATTTTAGAAATGGGTAATATAAGGACCATTAATATGGAACAGCAGAGAGAAAGAAAGCTCTCCTTGATATTTGAAATAAAAAAGAGTAAAAGCAAATATGTCTATGCTATTAAAGCTAAGAGAAGTATCCAAAATGAAATGCATTAACAAATCAACATCTGTACATCTTGCTCACTTACCTTAAAGAGGCGTCTAATTACACCATCTAAGACATCCCACTTGGTTTTCCCACTAACACCGATGGAGCCTATCAAATATGCCTGAGACTTCTGATCCTAAATAAGAACAGAATAAAACAAGGTAAAAACCCAACTGCATGTCTTGTCTCATTACTACATTTTCTACTAAAATGTATTAATGTAGTGATGATTAAGACTAAAATATTTATTAAGCCTATGGGTTTTATAGTAACAGATACACACAGTGGATTATATAAAATAAAATACACCCCAACAAACTAACCAACCAACCAACCGACCGACCGACCAACCAAAGAAAGCAACAGCAATAGCAACAAAACAAGAAAGAAGGAGCTTAGATGAAATGGTATGGTCAAGGAAAACTGATTCATGACCTGTTCAGTAGAAGGGTAAGGGCCAGGAGAGAATAGTCTTCCGTTTTAATGCAGTGGGTGCATTCCTGAAGAGAAGCAGCTTGGTAGGAAGGAAATGGTGATAGAGATGGAATAGAACTATATCATATGAGTCCTAGAACTTCATCTTACTATTTATGTGATCTTATCTTTTTAAAGTCTTTTATTTTTTTCCATTTATTAACTTAGATTATCTCTAAAATCTAATCCAGCTTTCAAAATAAATTATCCATGGCAGCATGGCATTCACATCTTTACGAAACAGGTCCTATTTTGAGTTTCCCAGAAAATGCACAGCTTAAAAAAGGACTTGCCAGGGAATGAACAGGACTCATTTTAGCAGGCAAAGAATCTCTTTACAATACAAACAATGGTCCCAAATTTATCTTTTTGTGTGTGTGTGTGTGGAATTATTACCATTATTTAGATAGAATCTGTTAAGAAGCCAATGCTTTTAACATAAAAAAGTGGAGAAATTCACGGCAAAACTGTTGTGATTTTTTTTACTACTGTCATGGAATAACTGTTGGTGCATCCCCTGCCCTCTCAAAAAAATCATGTTCAAGCCATAACTCCCAATGTGATGGTATTTGGAAAGCGAAACCTTAGGAGATAATTAGAGTTTTACTAGGCCATTGAAGTAGGCCTTTCATAATGGGAATAGCGGCTGCAATACATAGGGGCAAAGAGAGGCCTCTCTCTCTCTCCTATAGTACATATTGAGGAGGAAAGGCCCTGTGAGGACACGGTGAGAAGGAGGAGGTCTGCAGCTCTAGGAGAAAGCCCTCATCAGCAGTCAGATCAGCTGGCACCTTGGTCTGGGACTGCAGCACTGTGAGGAAATAAACATCTGCTGCTGAACCCACCTAATCTGTGGTATTTTGTTTCAGTAGCCCAAGTAGACCGAGACAACTACTTTCAATGTTCAAAGATACTGCCTTTTAGAATTACTTTGAAAAACAATTTAAAAAAACCCTTGTTTTCCAGCATAACTCGGTTAAAATGGACACTCATACATGCTTTAGAAGCAGCTACTTTCAAATTAGGGGCAGTTTAAGCTTCACTGAGATGATTATCATCTTTCACATAAAGACCCACTTCAGGAAATCAGGTACAAACCTGCAGCTGGAGCTGAAAATTTATGGCATGGGAATTCTTGGAATATTTGCTCATTGCAAAAATTCTTAAGTGCCATTTCACTTTTTTCAAACTTAAATACTTTGATTATTTTCAAACTCTGAAGTATTTTTTGTTTTTCTGTTTGAAAAAAATTTATATTCTTATAAATTTATATTCTTGGCCATTCAATTACAAATTCATCTTGAAATGCTATTTTCAGTTTTAAAAAGGGCTAGAATCAGAATGACATTGTCAATTTGAAGGCAAGATTTGATTCCAGAAAAGTCAAAATACTTGTCTATTCAGCTAAGACCTTGCTTAAAAATGATACAAACAAGTAGCATCAAAGGAACTTATCATACTGATTTCAGTAGAATGTCTTTCCAGTGTCTAGCATATTTATTCATATAGCTTATTGTCTCTTCTTTGTAAAAAGACAGCTGTAGAAACATGTTACTGCACATCATAAATATCACCGATATTCTACAAGTGAAACCCAAAGAATATTTTAGACACAATATTTTTGTTAAAGTAAGTAACATGTTTCTCTTAGGTTCTAGAAATGAGGGTGGCTGACAAGATTGTATTCTGTGAATTAATTGACATAGTGAGACTCAGTTCTAGCTTTTTGACGTCATTTCTTTCTAGCCCCTTTTATGCTTCTATAACATATTAAGGTAAAGCCAAGACAAACACTGCTGATAATATGTTTATCAGGAAAAATATTCAAATATAAAATGCATTTGATTCATGGTCATACTCAGCCTTTAGTAATAAAGAACTTAAGATAAAAGAAATACCTTTGCTCGACTGTAGCCCTTGCTTATGGAGACTATAATTTTCACACTGCGTCCATCTTTATGTCCATTTGCATCACCAGCATCATCTAGCAAAATATCTACCAAATTAAAAAAAAACAAAACCACAAACACACATACAGTAAAGTCACATGAGCTCAGATTATGTTCATTGTCCTCGTTTTCTCCCTCAGAGTTAGTTTTATAACTTTCAATGGGAATAGTCAGCCTTTCTGCTTCCCATTTTAGCCTAACTGGGTTAAAAATCCTCAGCCTTCAAGAAGATGAATTACTGTGCTTGGGTTAGAACTTTCAGTCCAAGATTTTATTTCCGCTTCCAAAGAGCTTCACTCAAGTGTTGGGCCATCATCGTTAGATGAAGAAATAAGGGGTTTCCTTTTCTATTACACACTGGTCTGAGTAATACCTAAGTAATATTCAGCTACCATTATAACTGTGACAAACTGAAAAGCAACCTGATTTTTCAATCCAATCTAAAATATCCAAGCTCAGCTCCCAAGTAATTTATGAATGTAAAAGTGCTGAAATTGACTGTCAACTGAAATTATTTTCAAGCATTTGGTATGTATTCAGGTATATCACCACTTACCTATATTTATAACTACTATAGTGTCATTGAATCTCAACCATGGCATATAAATACTTTCTTCCAGAAGTATATTAATTATCATTCTCCTGTATTTTTTGTGCTTATAGTTTTAAAACCAGAATAGTGTTTCTAGTAATCAGCTAAAAGTTATAGAAGCATGAAAAAGCTAGCTAACCTTTAAAACATTAGTTTTTAAATGTGATTAAAGATCATTTTCAAACTATATTATATGAGATTAACGTCCAATTTGGAGACTTACTAAGACAAAGTATCCTCAATATGTTTTCCTTTGACAATGATATTTTTATGGATCCATATTTCATATGAAGTTAGTGTTTTATGGACAAAGGAAACTCAGGTATGTGCTGAAGAGCATGTGTGCCTGGGGACAGGAAGACTGACCTGTTCGGCCTGCCATTTTATAGAAACAAGGGCTGTGGCTGTAACCTCAAAGAAACAACAATATTTCAAAACAGCTTTTGAAAATGGAATGGTGTCATTATCTCAATAGATAGGAATATGCAATGTTACAAAGGAAGGAGTAAAACAACATTTATAATTTGAGGAATATGAAGATTTTTGCTGGAAATCTAGAAATTTTTTAATCATCAAGGACTACCTCTCTTATGTAAATTTGACCCTTTTACCAAATTAACATCCTAATAGTCTCTCACTGTTTTGCCTATCCCACTAAAACAAAATATTTCCTTAAGTGTCATCTTAATTCTCATGTTCCTTTTCCCAGAAGTTTATGGTGGCTTACTGGTAGCTTACCTAAGTTTCTAATAGTTCATGACCAAATTAACTTTTTAGTACTTTGCTAAATTATTCATAATTGTTGATAAATACCCAAAAGTATTTATTATACATAAAATATATCAGAAATTGTGCTGGGGATTGGAAAAAATACCAAGATGAGAAGGGAAGTTAATTTTCTACTCTTTTATAGTATACATTCTCAATAAGATAATTTCATAATGTGTTAAGTGCAAGAAATAAAGGGCATGGGGCAGTGAAACAGAGTAAGTGAAGAAAGCCTCCTCTAGGCAGATAGGTTATCTTGGAGGGCTTCCTGATGGGGGTGGTGTTTAAAATAAGAACAAGGAGGCTGAGAAGTGCTATTGAAATGAAGACCTAAAAAGAGATGTCCAGTCAACATAAGTGCAAAAGTTTTGATGAAAGAGCTGGGTGTGTTCAGGGAAAAGATAGATGTTTGGGATGGCAGTAGTGTGGAAACTAAGGGGAGAGAGGGGAGTGTATGAAATGATGTTGAAGTGAGGGCCAGAGCATGTATGAGCTAGTTGGTAATTCATAATAAGGGGTTTAACCTTATTTCTGATCCACTTGTCTGCTCAAGTTTGCCTTCGAAGATGTTATTCATTTTATGTCATGACTGCTCTTAAAAACTATACTTAAAATATGAAATATCTTCTGACAGTAGCACAGTAAATATTCACCAACAAATAAGTGACTGACTATCTTTGGCTCTCATGTATTGCTTCACCTTTGGCTAGTTAAAGCAAGATGAATACAGCCGTTATAAGTTTAGGCCCTGGATTCACCCAGACTTGGGTTTAAATATTAGCTCTGCTGCTTATATTAAGCATATAAGATATGCAACTATATGAAGATAGTTGCATTATCTTCAACAAATTATTATACTCACTTTCCTAAGTCTTAATTTCCTCATCTGTACAATGGGGCTCAAACAGCATCTGCTTCATGGGATACTGAGAGCATAAACAGCGGTCTGACAGAGGTCCCGAACCCCCTGGGCCACTGTCGGGTAGGTGGCCCATTAGGAACTCTGTCGTCCAACAGGAGATGAGCAGCCTGTGGCAGCACAGTTTCGCTGGCATTGCCATCTGCTCGATCTCCATCTCCTTTCCTCTCCACACTCCCTACTCCATCCATGGAAAAAAGTGCCTTCCACGAAACCTATCCCTGGTTGCCAAAAAGGTTAGGGCCCACTGGAAGAGAGAATTCTTCGAAAGAGCTTCATTCTGGCATTTAATGCATTTAGCTGTTCCAACTATTATTCTTGTTCTCCACTTGTTTCTTCTAACTACTTCCACTGGCAGTGGGAGGAGCATGTCATGACTCACTCCCATCTGCCCTCTGTTCCCAGTATATGGTGGGCTGATCGCCGAAAGCAGTAACTCAAGGAAAAACCAAAAAAGCATGTTTGAGTTAAGGGTCCTCTGGAGTTTGTTACGGAAAACTAGTTATGGTCCTTGGTAAACTTTTCGAGGGAAGAATAAGTGGTCCTCTCAGTCTGGTTACAATAACGTTTTGACAAAAAAATAAAACTTTTCAAACTTATGCCTTTACTGGGTGTATGACCTACAGTTATGTGTCAAGAGCTGGACGTTCATCAACTATCCTCTCCCCAACCAACGTCTTTCTGTTTAAAAGATATTAATCATGAACCTTAGAGGGCGTTTCTGTTAAAATGCCTCCAGCATGAATGCACTTCTGATTTCCAATTCTGAGCTAAGCAAGAGTGAAAGGCAATATCGAAGAACACAAAAACTGTAAATTTGGTTAATTTTATATGTGGGTTCTAGTCTTTCCTAGGCATTCATTTTAGTTTCATTTTCACATACCTGTTCTTTCTAAATTACCTTTGATACTAACCTTGCCTTTTTCAACCCATCATATTTCCCTAAGATAAAACAGAACCATGCTATAGGCAGGGGAGTCCTGCCATTAAGCCATCTGGAAGGTACCACCCTTGTCTCTCCTCAGGAGTGAAGCCCAGGCCACAGACAGGCACTGAATGTTGGTGGGTGTAGATCTTCCCTCATTTCATGTCAGGCTCCTCACCGAGTCAACATATAGGCTATCGCCCAGGATCCTCTGATTCCATGTATTGGAAGCCTTTGTTATCCCTTTTTAAGCACCTTTCAAAAAGTGGGGAAGAACCTTAGAGGTCCTTCAAACATTCAAGTTTTTACTGTATTTCCATAGTTTTATTTTACCTACGGATTTGTGAGTTCATTTATTTTGACTACTCTCTGTTTATCTTGGCTGATAGTATTTGCTTTACATGATACTTAGTCTCAGCATTAATTTCCCCTCCCCAGACCTCACCAAATGTTATAAACATTGCTTTCCTGATGGGCAGGGAGTTTCTAATAGCCTGTTATGAGAAGAAAGCAAGTATACTACATTTAGACCATTCATTTTATATTATGAAGGGTAGCTCAAATAAAATTTTTAAAATGTTGACATTTTAGAAGAGATGTGACTGATTAAAAATGTCATGTATATATTATTAGCATGCTGTGTCTCTGGTTCTTTTCTTTATTTTCATCATCATCTTCTATATTTAAGTGTGATTTAAGGCAGCTTGTGGGATTTCTCAGTTCCATAATGGAATCCAAACTTACCCAGGAACATGTATATTATTGTATTATTGATTGTCAAGTGTCCCCTGGTGGCTGGGCTCTGCAATTACCACAGAGACACATAGAACTCTCCTACCCTAAATCTCATGTACATGAAATGGCTCCAAGTCATAGAAACAGGTATACTTTTACTTGAATTGTACACCATTATGTCATATGATTCTATATACAACTGGATACAACTACCCTTTTTCCATCATTGGTACCACTGAATACAATAGCAGAATCCAATGTGTTCTTTCTGATTGTTGAAAATTTAACAAATCTGCAGGTTAAGTGATTAGCATCCTTATGTTCTTTCCCGGCAATATCATGCTGGATCACCTGGTCAAATTTTGGAACAGGTCCTGATATGCTTGTTACGGGGCTCTGTCCACTTAAAACACTACAAAATTGCATGGGATTATTAGTATTATATCCATGAGTACCAATGATCATCAAGTTTCTTTGAGCTACTGTAATCATGGAGAAAATATTTCTCAAAAAATGTTATGAAAACCATACGTCTGAGCAGTTCCTGCTTTAACAGGGAATGTGCTTTAAAAATGATAATGATGTAGAAGAAATATACAAAAGAAAAATAGGACTATTTCTGGGAATCAGAGTGTTTACATTTTAAGAGGGTATGAGTAAGAATAGTGGTGGATAATGTTCTCCGAATTTCAGTATCTACACCCTGCAGCCCTCCCATACCCTATTCAGTCATGGACACATTTTGATTCAGGCAGGTGTGTTACCTGAGGCAACAGACTCTGTGATGTTCAGATTGTTCAGAGAAAGTCCCAGTGACTGCCGTGAGGAAGAGGAGGAAGTGCTACTTGAGGACTCTGAGGGTGGTCGAGCAGGCTTAGCTGTGTTACCAGTTTCTGCCTTCAACCGGTCATTTTCAGCCTTCAGTATTTCAATTTCATTCTTTTGTGAAGATGGGAAACATGAAAAAATTGAACAGGTTGGACTGAGAAAAGGGTATCACTTCTTTAACCAGTTGGTATGTTAAATAAATATAAATTTTAAAAATAGATTTCCTCCCAAAGAAAAGTAATCTTTTCCCTGTTTTATAGTCCTGAAAGTATTGAGCCAATGTCAGTATAATTAAAACAGTTTGCCTGGCCTATACTTTCAGGATAGAATATAAATATATATTCACACACGCACACACACACACACACACACACATATATATACGTACACATATACACACATTCACAAATACGGATACACTAACCCTTAGAATTTTAATATTTTAATAATTATTTTTTGAATATAGCATACATTTGAGCAGTTTTCCAGAATATACTTTCATTTGAATTAAGAATACTCTAGTTGAAGGCTTTAGAACATTTCTCATTTTAAAAGTATTGTTAAAATCTCATAGCAAATAGTGAATTTTAATGCTTGGAATTCACAGAGAGTTGAAACTCAGAGCAGAACAATGCAAATAAAGTGGTTTCAAATTAGTTCAGAATCCTAGCTACCATCTGAAAAAGTTTTTGTTCCTTCAAAATGGGGCACTAAGCTCTTCAATACAACAAAAGCCTTTTGATGAATATACACAGGGGCAGATGAATCTGCTCAGCAATGAGGTTTTCTTACTTCAGTCTTCACTGGTGCCAAGTGATTACCGGTTTACGATAATAAAATGAAAACTCAGTCTGAGCACAGACTGGTTCTGAATTTAGCCTTCAGATGCTTCCAGAAAAAAATACAAAAGCTTTACTTTTACAGATGGCATTTTACATCACTTTTACTTTCATATTGGGAAGGCTTGAGTTCTACTTCTGTAGTTTTCTCTTTACTTTTGTTTTTCAATAGATAATAGGTAAAGGTGCTTGAAAGTCAGATTTCAAAACAGTAACAACAAAAATCCAACATAAAGGTCAATCATGGAAAAGTGAAGAAGCAAGGATTGTAGTAGTTGAATGAATCCGATCACAAGTCTAAGTGCCTTGAACAGTCTTTGCATGCAAAAACCGGCCGTGTTGCACTCCCCCTTCCAACACCTGAGACTTCTTCATTTGGTATTAAGAAACAAGCTGCAAAGACCGAATAAATAGAATACATTTCCAAAAGAGGTTGACGGTGGGATTTGTTTTTGTCACAACTAAGAGAAGAAACGAGCCGTGTTTTCACCTCTCCAGGTTGTTCCTGGAGGGTGCTTCAGCACTGACCTGCATGCGATTCATGGCTTCCCTGATCTGATCCAGATGATGAGCTGAGCTGAGGGCTTCCAGCCGGATATCCGTTAATTTTAATTCCTTTTCTCTGAGCTCACTCTTCAGCTGCAGAATTATCTCTGCCTCAGCCTCAGTGCATTCGCAGATCCTAAGAAAAGGGGAACAAACACAACATCAGTGGTTGGGGGAAGCCAGAGGATTAGGACAAGTAATGCTTCTTTTAAAGGCTGAACCGTAATATTATCCAGCAGATAACAGAAATGATTTGCTGCTGGCAAAACCTACAGAAAAGGAGGGTTTTACCAACAGTAATACATTCACAGGTTTAAAACTGGAAATAGTAACTATCTTTTCCTTTAATCTTTTCTTCCAATTTTCTTTAGTATGAAACATTCTGTTATTACTGTACATAAAGTGATCCTCAAAATTCCTTTGTTGCTGATATTTATGAAGCTGAAGAGTCATAGTGATATATTTAACACTATCATTTTTCAAGGGGCTTCTATCTTGATTTGAAACATGAAATGTTCTTTTTAAAAGCAAAGTTATTATGTCCTTAAAACATTGATTTCTTGTTTTATAAAACTATGCAAAGAATAAGCTTATTTGCCACAATACCAGCTTCAAGTTACCATGAAAAGTCAACATAAATATTGGAGAAAATAAATCAGAGAGATTAGTTTCAAACATTTAAATAATGGATGAGTGTTACATAATCCTCCTGGGTGGCTCGGCTGATTCAGGGGATCACAGTTAATGAAGCTTAATCACAGATTTCAATCCGTAAAAGCAGGCTAGGTGAGGGCAGCTTACAGGTCACATACCTTACGTCCTCGTTGTTGTTATTGTTGCTTTGTGGACAGCTTTATAGGAAATATGCCAAAAGAATGTATTTTACAACCAATGTCATTTCCATTTGAAATGTGAGGATTAGGTTGCTGGTCACAAAAACATTAGTTTTATATTCTTCCTGTATAAATTATGAGATTTCATAGGATGTACAAGTGTCTTAAATGGTCCTTCGTGGCCCCATTCAATGACAGCTCTAGGCTAGTCATTGTCATGGGCATACAAAGAAATTTGATTTAAATAGCACTGTATAGAACAAAGAGACTCATCACGGCACATTTCCATATTCTAAATGTATTCTTTTCTATAACCTCAAAGAGTGGGTGATGATGGAAATGCTTTGCTACTGTTATCTAACACAATTAAAGAAAAGGATTATGGTTTGGCTGTAGGAAACTAACTTTTGCTTTAAAAACAGAAAGACAGAGGAGGTGTTTGTTGTTGAAATGCATGCGAGTGATTTTAGACAAAGCAAAAGCGAACACTGCCTAGGTTAGAACCTGGATTTTTGCAGTTTTCATGCATCACACTCCATTTTACCGGGATCTATGCTTGTAGATCACAGGGCCATTTTGCCGTTTCTTTGGTGGCCAGACAAGGGGTGACCTGCATTTAACGCACGGGTAGACAGATACATGGACAAATGCAAGTGAAAAGAAATGAGAATAATAACTTAGAAAAGTGGAGAATGAGATCAAGAAACACTCAAATTTTAATATATGAAAAAAGCGAAACAAATGCTGACATTCTAAAGGAGATCTGAAACTGCCCGCTATGGAGATGGTTTGGCGGTACAATCTGATGACATTCAGGACACAAGGATGGGCTTGGCCCAAGGTGGGTTTTTAAAAATGCTTCTGCTCTATGCAGATGGAGCGACTTACGCTGAGGCTGACTGCGAGGGCTTCATGGATGATGACCCACAGTCGGCAGCATTATGGGGCAACTTGGGGGAGGCTGGAAGGGACGAGTCCGTAAGCTCTTCTATGTCCGAATGTGAGGAAGGAGGCTTGGTGGACTTCTTCTTCCCAAAGGCTTGCTTGAATGAGCTTCTCAGCTGAAAAAGGGGCAGAAATTACCTTTCTTGTCTATTTGCACTTGGAGGATTTGGCTTTGGGGCGTTAGTTTGCAGGTGCCATCCTAGCCACTGCCTGGGGTCAGTACGTTGAAGCAGAGTATTAACAGCTGCAGCACAGTATCTCTAAAAACAATGATACCGCGTTTTGTGTTTTTGTTTTATTCTGGTATTAATCTAGCACAGCGCAAACACGGGAGGCTTTTCAACAGTGCAGGGTCAAGGGCATGGTTGTCAGCGCACTCATTTAAAACTAAGTACCTTGAAGGGATTTTGTTCCCAAGGCTTCTCTCTTCAAGGCAATTTGTTTTAAATGGCCACTTTAGCACTACAATCAAGTCATGTCCTGCTGACAGTATCAACTTAAAAAGCAAAATTAAATCAAATCCACCTAACACTTCATTAACTGTGGTTTTCTATTCAAAATTTCAATCCCCATCCTATTCCAAACCAGAATTGGTATCCCCTACAGCTCTGTTCAGAAAATAGTTTTACTTCATTAAAAATTAGAGATTAAAATGAAAAGACACAAAGAAAAGACATACAAGGTAATCGTCTTTTAAAAGGTATAAAAGCCTACTGCCAAAATAAATAGCATTCATGCCAAGGTAGGGTAATTTTTATAGATGCATGCCGAACTGTCCACGGTTATATTCACCTCACTTCCTCTAGAGTTCACCTTGCAGAAACATGAAAGAGTGTGTAATTACAAATCAAGGGAATGAAGGCTGATCAGTATTTTAAAAGATTACCTGCATAAACATTTTTTAAAACAAAAAAAGATATTTCTTTCATTATTTATAGAAGGCACTCCAGTAAAATCCTCTGATAGTTATGCTTTGGATTTCATCAATAGTTGTACTTACTTAAAATCTATCTTTGTCTCATAGTATTAAAGGAAATTCTTTATTGTTTTAAGACATTTTTGCATCTTCCCTTCAGTTTTTCAGCAACTGCATAATATTATATAAGTAATATCTCAAGCAAACTTCAAATACAGTTCTGTGAAAGTGCATTTCTATATTCCTGCTATGCTCTCTTAGTAAAGACAAAGCAGGAATTAAGGTAGTTGGAGGTAAAACTCGACTTGTACTATAAGCCCTGTTGATGTGAGGGGTGGGGAGATTCTAGGTCTCTTTTTTCCCTTTCACCAACCCTATTTCTTTTCTTCCTCCATCACATCATCATCACTATCACTTCCACACCCACGTCATCAACATCACCATCATCATCATCATCATTATCGTCTGTCATCATCTTTCATGTGCACAATAAATCCCTCCTCGAGGTCATCGATTTATTTTCTTTACAACAACTCTAAACAGTCAGTAGTATCCTATTTGTTATAGATGAAAAAATGTAGGTCCTGCGAAAGGTGCAGCAACCAGCCCAAGATCCAAGTCTTAATTGGCAGATCAGGGATTTGAACCCCAATTTAGCCCCAACTCTGAAGCATGCTCTTCAGCACCAGGCCCCTGACTCTGGCAAGGAGCTGCATGTGAGGCGCAGGCACTTGAATAGGACTCTGTAAACTACGGCCATCTCTAAAGCCCCGCAGGAGAAAGCCTGGCTCACTGTGTGGTAATGAGCTCCAGCATGACAAGACTGAGGCCGGCTTACCCAGTTTTTCTTTTTCTTTTTCTTGGAGTCCGCATCATTACCACTGCCGATGCTGGAGTGGCTGGTGGCACTGTTGATACTAGACACGCTTTCAGAGGAATGCTGGCGCCGAATGCGGAGATCTAGCAACAGATAGAGAGGATCACATTTGCACAGAAAGGCTGTAATTCTGAACAAATAAGAATTTAGGTTTTCTGTAAGGCACTCTGCTAATAAAAGTCAACATGACTTTCAATTAAGATCACCTCAGTGCAGTTCGGTTTTGTAACTTTAATGGAGGACAAGCAGATTTGTGTTCATTAACTGGGTTATTCTGCACTAAGATTCCATGGCAATCTCATATAAGTCTGTAGAACTGGTTGTTTATTGAGTTCCGAGTTTTGCCCCAAAATAAAGTGCTATGGTAGTAATTCTACTGAATACCTGGATCAAACTGTGCTTCCAAAATGATTTCAAATGATTAGTTCCATGGAGGAAATGGAAACTCCTAATAGCATGGGAATTAATCATCTTCTTAATATTTGTTCTTTAAAAAAGTTATTGAAGCAAAATATATTAACTTTCCATTTCATAGATTCATACCCTGTTAAGAGTCAAAACAAACCTCAGAAGAAAGTCATCTAAGCACTTCACCTCACAGATGAGGAACTGAAGTGCAAAGAGGTTAAGTAACTTCATCAAGGTCAAAGGGGCAAGAGGGGAAAAGTAGAGAGAGAGAGAGAGAGAATTGGAAGATTGCATTTGTGAATTAGACAACATTCCACATACCCCTAATTCCTGTCCATGACTTGGAACAGTAATAACAGCGACAATAGCAACAGACAATAATAAAGCAGCATTTACTTTGTGCTTACTCTGCCTGGAACATCTAATTTTAATCTTTAAGTAAACTGCTGAAATGAGCTTCATCACTAAACGTAATTTTCCCATAGTCCCTCAGCTGAAACTCAGTGAAGCCAACCAGAGGCTGGACTGATTCCAATGTCTACTGCGCTATCGGCCAAGTACATGGCCTCTCTGTTCCTAAAAAGCCCGCAGTGATTCTCTAGTTACATATTTTGAAAACTGGAGAGCATTTTACACTTAATCACCTTTTGAAGATATTAACTTACTCCACATAATCAGCTTATACATTTTATTTATAGTTATTAAAAAGAACTGTAAATATTATAGTTATTTATATATTTATACTTATAGTTGTATAAATATAAAAATTAAACTAAAAATTTTATTACAGTAAATGAATTAAGTATTAGTGGAGACACGAAAGTTTATACAATTATTTTTAAGGTCAAATCTGCTTTTAGACTATTTCTATTACTGTAGTTAGCATTAATGAAGGCTAGTCAGGTAAAAATCACAGGGAAACATAAAATATTTGAAATTAAAAAGTGGCTTTCAGAATGCTTCTAAATAAATGATAATATAAAATCAAAGCTTTTCAGTTGACTAATTTATTCATCAGTAAAATGGCCCATGCCAAGGAACTGCAAGTGGTTACTTTCAAAACATATAATAAATGAGTATACATGTGGGTATATAGTATATGGATATGTTTCTCCACCCTTACATTCATATACATATATATCAATAAGCACTTTAATTTTTGCATTTAAGATAATAACATGCTGACCAATTTTATAGAACAAGAAACACTAGAGCTATTTTTTAGAACCTCTAGAGTTTGGTTTCTTAAAAGTATTTTTAAAACCAATGATAACAGCCCTGGCCAGTGTGGCTCAGTTGGTTGGGCACCATCCTGCAAGCTGAAAAGTTGCTCATTTTGGGTTTGGTATCCAGTTGGGGTGTGTGCAAGGGGGAACTGATCAATATTTCTCTCACATTGATGTTTCTTGCCCTCTCTTTTCTCCTCCCTTTCCCCCCCCTCAAATCAATAAAAGAAAAAAAAAATAGCAACATTTACTGATTTTGAATGCCAAAAATATTATCAATGCCAAAAGCTAAATCAAGGTATATATGTGTGCTGTTTTGATTCAACAATATGAACATACTATCTCTTAATTAACTAATACAGAGGTTATAGGAATAATCAATAGAAAAATGTGTGTAGGTATTTATTTGTGTTGTAAATTAATGCATTAATGCTATGGTTGGCTATACGCTTTTCTGAACAAAATATAATTTTGCTAGTTTTTCCCTAATAAGTGACTTTCACAAACAGAACAGATATATTAAACATTAATGTATTCCAAATTTTTTATGGCATCTAATTAAGTTATATTTGAATTTGATTAATCCCTAATTTAAAAAGCTAAGGTAAATTCTTGTAATCATGTCGAAAGTAATCTTTGGAGGTATTATGTTCAACTATGACTCTTATTTCAAATAAAGACTGGCAAAGGTATAATCTCAACAATATCAAAGAATGAAAGTAATGCATTTAACTTTTCCCTTACAATTCCTTTCTTGTGCTTTTTATGTATTTGATTTGGTACAGGGAACATCATAGAGGTAGGTAAAGAATGCTTGACCAAATGAAAACAAGAATCTGAATTAGTTGATATTTCAGTTACAAGTTTACTTCTGCATTCATTTCCACTTCCCATCCTTTGTACCACCACTGTCCCCAAACTACCCCGCTCACTTACCCACTCTACAGCAACAAAGGCTGTCCAACTTATCCACCTTTAAACTAGTCTATAAACAGTAACCAGAAAACCTTCTTAAAAGAAATATGTTGTCATCTCCCTCTTGCTTACGACTTTGTAAAAATTTCTATATTAACAGAAACCAAAATCATCCCAGCTTCTAAGTATAACCTAAATGCCCCTTGGTAATTTGGTGAGTACTTACCTCTCCAACCTGCTTCTATTTATTTTACTTCTGCTCATTATCTTCCTTGTATAAGTTTCACAAAGTCACTAATCTATTTTCTGTCCCAAGACCCTCTCGATATTTATTGTACACTTGACTTAGTTCAATTCCTATTCTTTGGATCTCCCCTTAAGGGCTGCTATCTTGGAAAGGTGTTCCTGACTATGCCACCTCTGGCAGGATCCCTGGAGCCTTCCATCTCTGTGACACTTATTCCCGTCTATTTTAGAACTTAAAACTATTTGGGTATGCACATTCAGCTACACCAGTAAATGTGCATACCCAAATATTTGTAAGTTCACAACAATTTATTTTTCAGGCTCCTACATATGAAAAGTGGATAGAGACAAAGACTATGTCTATTTTGTTTACCTTTTTATATTTAGGGACTTATATAGAGTGTTAACGCATGCAGTAGGTGGTCAATAAATATTTGTTGAATAAGAATTATTCTTACTCTTTAATAAGAATAATAAAGGTATTCTTATTAGTCATTCAGCACAACTATGTTTGCTGAACATTCCAAAAATGATTTACTGTTGTCTATGACTTTAATACATGTTTTATCAAATTGTACTTGGGATATCTTAAGGAAAAAGTACTCCATTTTTACGCAAATAGGTACTAACTTTAAAAGCAACAGATGTCAAAAATCCATATAAATAAAAATTTCCACCCCTTCCTTTCAGCCTTATTGCAATTATTTTGTTATAAAGCCATAAGTGTTATATATAATATACATAAATTGCCTTTGTTAAAGTGGATTCTGAGCCTTCAAGTACATAGGCTCACTGTTTTTGTATATTTGCATCTCAAGATCAAATATAGTGCCTAATGCATAGCAGATACTCAAATCATGTTTGTGACTAAATAATTTATTCTATTGTAGATTTATTTATCAGGGTTTATAAAAAACATGATGTTCAAATACAGAGAAAATATAAAATATAACTTTATAGTTGCTATGTAATTTTGTCATAGTTCGATCTGTCTGTAAAAAGTGCTGCTTCACTCCAAATACATTATCTTAAGACTACATGTTAAAATTTTACCTGATATAAAGGTTTTAAAAGCCTCAAAAACCAAGTTTCAATATTGTTTAAGAATACAAACTTATAGCTTATACAATCACCTTGATAACTCAAGGAAAGCAACATAATAAATGTAATTGATTGTTTAGTTTATCCATGCTATATCAGTGGTCAATATAGTGAGCAACAGTTTGTGTTCATTTAATTAAATATTGAATTTTGATATTACAGAAACACAATCTAAATATCCTATAAACAATTCTTTATAATTGTTTTTTCATTAGTTTTAAACCTTATAAAATTATGTTTTCAATCTTTCTTGTCCAATTTGTAAATTAACTATTATCATTTTGTTTAATTTAGGCACCCCTTCTTACATTTTTGAGTAAAGGAATTCCTATTTTTTAATTCCAGTAGATACCCTAAGCTACCTGTTGCCTAAGATAAAAGGAAATCTTCCACAAAGTTTTACTTCAGTGACTGGCACTGTGTTAAAGAAAGGATTAAGCCTTTTGAAATCCCTTCTGGACCTATTTACGGCAGGAAGATTTAGAACATAAGCTGCTTTATTATAGCTCAAAGATAAGCTTTAAATATGCAGTAATTTTCCATGCAGCAGAGAAGTCAACTCCCCCACAAGGAAAGTTGCTAAATTCTTCACAGAAGTAAATCCTAGGGAACTAGTTTGTCTTTCAATTTAAGTATGTGTCTCTTCGTATAATTGTTTTCCTAAAATTTAAATTAAAATATTATAAATTATATTATTCTTTTCTTTCTTTAAAAACTATTTTATTCATTATTTTCAGAAAGAAGATCAGAGAGGTAGGAACAAAAGGAGGGAAACTTCAATGTACAGTTGCCTTTTACCTGCCTCCAAGTAAGGGCTTGGCTGGAGACCTGGCTTGCAACCTGATTATGTACCCTAACTGGGAATCGAACCAGCCACCTTTGGGTTTGCAGGCAGGCACCTATCCACTTATTATTCTTTTCTATAAAATTTGAATAACCCCATTTTATGGCAACACATTGTTGTAGCCACCGGGATTAACAAACAAACCTTCCTACCATAGATCAGGAAAGGCAGAACACTAAACAAATTAAGATACCAAAGAATAATGCAAATTTTGATAGGGGAAGTGCAGTTAGTTATTTACAGAAATATACCATAAGAGTATTTCATCCAGTTTAAGGGTCAAGGAGGCATATTTAGGATGATTCTTGCAAGGTTTCAAAAAAGTTTTTATGCTGAGCAAGCAGGATAACAAGTTCTAAGCAGAATAAACAAAATATATTTTAAAAACTTTCAAAGAATTGAAAGCCATTCAGGGTAGCTGAAATATAAAATATGCAATGTGAAAATATATATATATAGGGTCCAGTGCCTAGCATATACCTAGTAACCAATAAATATTTGTTGAATAAATGAAGCTGACAAAATGAGATTATGTCAGGTTAAGGAGTTTGTTTCCATCCTAAAGGCAATATGGGGTACGTGTGTGTGTGTGTGTTATATTGACATTAGCCATTAGCTCGATCCTTTCAGGATTATATGTATTATATGTGTGTGTGTGTGTGTGTGTGTGTGTGTGTATATATGTGTGTGTGTGTGTGTGTGGAGAGAGAGAGAGAGAAAGAGAGAGACAGACAGACTTTTCTGAAAGTATCAATCCAATGTCAATATAATTAAAGCAATTTGCATGGCCAATACTTTCAGGAAAGACTTCATATATACATATATATGTGTTGTTGGACAATTGCCCTATTCTCAGTGTGAACAATGAAGTAAAGTGGTGTAAGATGAGGAGCAGGACGGCTTTGGAGTTTCTGATCATGGTTCAGGGAAGAGGTGAGAGATGTTTATAGTAGGATTAGAGAAAAGGAAATTGATTCAACAGATATTTAAGGGGTAGAATCAACAGAACTTGGCAATTTATTGAGTGGGGAGAAAGGATTTATAAGCGACATATAGATTTCTGGCTGTAAGAAAGGTGGTATGTGTGGAGGCAAGAGACATTGAAGGCACAGCAGATCTGAAGACAGGTCTGACAGCTGTCAACACATGGAAGGTAACTAAAGCTAGAACACTAGATGAGTCTGTATAAAGTGTTTAATTAGATGAAGAGAATCATAATGTAAACAATCATAATGGAAGACAGCTTAGGACTAGGTCCTGAGAAATACCAAATACCAATACTTAACAAATGGACACAAATGACTGAGGCTACAAAAGAAATTTTGAAAGAGATTTAAAGGAACAGAAGAAAAACTAAGGAAGTGGATGTCATGAACATTAGGAAAAAAATGTATGTTTCATGTAGAAAGGAACAGGCAAATGCTGTTAACATGTCAAATGCAGAAAGAACTGTAAACACGTTCCTGGATTTAATGTGTATGTCATTACTGATCTGCAAGGGAACAGTGTTGGTGGAGTGGTGGGAGGAAAAGCAACACTCCAGTGGTCTGACGTGTGACTGGCTGATGAAGACGTTGAAAAATTTCATATAAAGTTCCCAGAAGTCATCTGGAAATGGGAAGAGAGGTGACGGGTATTCAGAATTTACGAAAGCATTCTTAACCTGGCAAAGAAGTAAGCATATTGAATGCTACTGAAACGAGTTAGAATATAAATAAGTAGAACTTATGTAAAGAAAACAAAAAACCAAGATATTAATATGGAGTATTTTCTTCAGTGGGAAATCAAGGGATGGGTGTGGTGGCAGAGAAAATTGTTCTATTATTGCTTATAATCGTTAAAACAGTAATAATGAAGGGCAGACCAACTTTAGTCCATTTTGTCACTGTTTAGAAATTCTCCACAAGAAACGTACCTTTTTACTGCCCTCCTGCCTACAATGAACTCCTCGTACTGGTTACTTAGTATTCTGATTTTCGTTTTTGTTTTTATATAGATCTAGATTAGCATACTCCTTACTGAGTTTGTATTTTGCTTGATGTCAGATATGAATGTATTAACCTACCACTCATCCCCACCTTCACCAAATCAAGTGAAATGTGTATATAACTGTAGAAGCAAATTCCTGAAGGGCAATTCAAAAATTATTTGATAATGAAAGCAGTTATTCTTAAATTCTGTGGTTCTGACTACATTATTATACACTACTTATCACTAAGTAAATTAGTAAATAACATAGGTGACTAATATATTGGATGCAAAATGACGTATTTCTAACCATACCTTTGGGAGGGTGGTCAGGGCCATTCAGTGCTCCCTGAATGGCTGCCTGGGCAGCTGCGTTCTGGGCCTTCAGCATTTCAATGGTTTCTCTTAGTTCTATGAGTTCAGACTCCTGTGAAACAAACAATTTAGAAGCTTTAATACCTTGAGAGAAAAGTAAACCATCCCTGTGGTTCAAAATGTACTATCAAATGGGTTTGATTTTATATAGTGGTAACATCCTGGGAGATTTGGAGAACTGGCCGACCTGGTCCAGTTGTGTCTGACAACTTCTTAGTCAAATGCAAAGGCGAATTAAATAAGTGTTTTCTTGTTTCTTTTCTTACATAAAGGGAATGTCCTTGTTCTTTTCAAACGGTGACACTCAGAGCTGACCAGGAAACATAAAGCATGACATCACATTGTGTAGTTTATACCAAACTTACTAACATTACCCGTGGTCCCATCACATAACTGGGCACCAGTATGCACTAGTGCACCATATTGCATTTACTCCAAGGTTTAAACCCTGAGGTTTTGTCAAATAAGTGACTTCAGATTTTGTCTCATGTATTTTTCACTTGGAGAACAGATCCTTCTCATTCAAGTATAAAATCTGGAATTCATCCATACATCTATTAAATGTAATCTTATTAAACTCTGCTGGCATATCAAGGTCATCTTAGATTCTGATATATTTTATCCAATAAAATTTCTAGTATAGAGACCCAATCTCACCAAGCCAAAGCAACACAGGAATTTTTAAAAAGTGAATAGAAATGTATGTGATATAAATAATAGTTAAATTACAAAAAAAAAAAAAAAGTTTAAACAAGTATACTTCTAATTTCTGAATTTAGGTAATTTTAAGATATGTTCCAAGGAAATTCTTTGCAACAGAAATGACTCACCATGAGAAAGACAACACGGGGAGGGGGTGGAGAATGAGCGTGCTTTTTCAGCAGAGGCATTATTTACATCAAGAGTTTAAAAACAAGCAGTATCCTCATGGCAGTGATGGCAATCCTCAATATTAGAATCTCTCTCAGCCTCTCAGGGGAAGAAGTCTTTGTTAATGAGTTTGTCACTCATCATTTTCCCTTGTATCTCTTGCAGAAAGTCAAAGAATCAGGCTTGGTTTCTTCATTCCATAGTAAATAGCTTAACCCTACCGGAGGCCTCCCAGACTATACCAAAAAAAGTAGGATTATAGCTGCTGCCTCTGTAGGAAACTGCTGCATACACAGGAAACTCACGCACTTTACAAAAGACAGACAATGATAACTAAAATGATATTCAGGTTTGGAGTAAATACCTGGTGATCTAGTATCTATTTTCATTAAATAGCTGACAAACTTCTAACGGATGACAGATTTCTTTCTTTAAAAAAGCAAAACCTTTTATAGACATCTAATAGCTTAAAAGTCAAAGATTGTCTTAATGAAAAAATCAATATAACCTCCTGGATTCATAGATGGTTCTTCAAATACTTGACTGCAATTTCATTTGCATTTATTTATCAAAAAGAAAAAGACCGTGTTTGTGGAAAGTTTCCAATGTTATACATTAGATTCAGATCTAATTCATCATAATTTCACAATCTCTCCAAGTTCTATTTATAACTTGTCCTTGCCCAACTAGTCAGAGAATGTTTACCAAATTTCATTTACTTTCCACTTAAAATATAGCTATCAAGAAAGATAATATGTACTTAAAATTCACTCTGCTTTTACCAAGAAGGAATTTATTCACAAAAAGATATCTATGGTGCATACTTAATAAATCATATAATTTAGTAATTTTACATCTTATAGACTGGGATCCATGTTCAATTTTAATAAAAATCAGATTTTCATCTTTGAATTTAAAACCAATAGAGCTTGCACTGTGAATTAAAGATCTGCTAAAACATTGGCATTAGGTTTAAAGAGGAAAAATGGAAATGAGGTCTTCTGCAAATGTCTGAACATTTTTGCTTAATTTTATGAGTTAGCTATCTTATTTCAGTGTCAAAACTTTATTTTTTTCTGGAAAAATCTCTTCTAGAAACATTTTTAAAAGATTAGAAGTAGAATGTTCAGGGAATGTTGCTTTTTTCAGAAAGTAGTGTTTAATATGAGATAGAAAAATGATCACTTTCTACTATTAAGTATCTTTTTTAAAGCAGCAGCTATTAGCAGGCTAGTTGCTATGCAGTGTGACATAATAAACCCAAGGGAATAGGTAAGAAATATAATCATTATATAACTTGGGAAAATCATATCTATGGATATATTAGTTTAGCCAAATTCATATTAGAAATTTTTTAGGACAGCTTTATAAGTCTAAGCAAGCACCTATAAAATATTCCATTCTCTTCCACTAAAAAATATAGTTAAGTTCTACATTGAAAATCTTTTCAAGCCTAAACTAGTTCTCCATATGTGCAAAAGTTCCTTCCTTCTTCCTTTTTTCACTTGAGACCTACTTTCACCAACACTCCAACTAGAAACACCTTTCTCTGTGTCTTTGCATATGATTTTCCCCTTTGCTTTAAATATCCTTCCTCACTCTTAAAGGCCAAGTGGTATTTTAAAACCTGAGAAACAAAAATGAAGTTTCATTTATGTACAACAAGCCATTCAAGGTTATGATGCCCTCAATACCCGAGATCCCAGGCTTCCATTAGTTTCCTGGGTTCTCTTTTGTTTTGTACGTATCTCTGAGGCTGAACAAGGTATGAAGGCCAGGCCTGAAATGCTTCAAAATAAAATGATCAAAAATTGTGTTATAATACTAGTCTTGCTTAGTGTTCTTTCCAACCTAATTTCCTAACTAGATCTGACCTCTTTGCAGATTTCTCCTGCACACAGGCTTTGTTGAAAATCCCACAAGTTTGGCAACAAGTCTCATCAACCAGCTTGATCTTCTAGGCTAGGCTCTTAAACATTTCTACTAAACCTGTTTTTGTTTCCTCACATTGACACTCAGTATCACACTATTGAGCTGTAATTTCTCTGAACATATCCTCCTCCCCACCCCTTTGTAGGTGGCCTTGAAATCTGATGAACTTTTCTATTGAAAGAACCTAGCTATCCCTCATTCTAACAAAATTAATAAAATTAATACAACCTAGTAGTATAAGTAACTATGCCATAAAATGCTAAAGAATGTATTGCATGACTCTAATAAAAAAAAATTAAAACACTTCTAGACAAAAAAATATTTTTAACCTGAACTTGGAGGACTTAATGTCAAGACCTAATGACTACTGAGTGTTTAACTTCTACATTGTGTGTCCAAAGACTTAGCTTTGTATTTTTTCATTTGAAGCTTAAGTTTCTTTTTATCTAGTTGCATAAAAAAAGTGGTTTCACAGAGATAAGAACAAGCAAACCTTAGTAACCCTAGTTATCATAGGATCAATATCTGAGCTCCAGCATTCATATACAAAGATAATCCTCTGTTGAACTCGGACCTGCTAACAAGATGAACCTGGCCCACCTTCACCTATGTTCTAATTCCAAGTAGCACTACAACTATAGGGAACAGATCTGAAAGTTTCTAATGATCAGTGAAGATAGTTTTAGTAATTTTGCAAGAACTTAGCAGTAGTTCTGTAAAAATTAGATTTGTAAATCATAAAAATACAGTTTTACAGAATTCTTGCCATTTTGTTGACTTGTGCTGCAGCTTTTCTTATCTGGCATTCTATAAGGAAATAAAGTTCTAAAGAATCATTTGAGTGCCATGTTTTTCAATTCTGACAAAAATGGGACATAGCTAGTACCCTTCTAGATACAGAGAAAAGAAGTTATTTCATCATACAGCATACACACTTCAGGGCATTCAGTCTTAATTTTCTCAAAGAATCTTGGCGGAGAAGTCCTGGCAAAAGGACAGTAATTTGAAATTCAGGTAAAATTCTTGATCAAACTGTCACTATCACAATATGTTGAGATTTACCTTAAGTATAGGGCAATTCCCAGAGAGAATTTCACCCTCCATTATTGACAAATATCCTACATCAGGACTTACTATTATATAACATCTGATCCTTTAGTGGCCATTGGGGAGTGCTGTTAAACACTTGGGAAATGCTACTAGGTTGATTTTCGTTAGGTAACTTTCACCATATTAGTCTACTGTCAAAAACCTTTGAATGGCTCCTTGTTTTCAAAAGACCAGATTTAGACATTGTTTTAAAATATTTATTTTTATTGAATTCATTGGGGTGACGTTGGTTCATAAAACTATATAGATTTGACATGTACAACTCAGTAAAACATCATCTGCGCACTGCACCCTGGGCTCAGCACCCAAAGTCAAGTCTCTTTCTGTCCCCATGTATTCGCCCTTCACCAGCTTCCACCTGCCGCCACCTCCCTTCCCTCTGGCAGTCTCCACACTGCTATACTAGCCTTAGTTCCACATTCCCCACCATATTCCTGCTTTCCCCTTAATGTCTCCAATAATTTCTCTCCTGGATGCTCATGCTGATGCTGCTCTGTGCTCCCTGGCCCCTCGGTTGATCTGCACCCTCCCAGAGCCAGAGGATGCTTCTCTGGGCCACATCTGCTCTGAAAACAGTGAAGATTACAATGGTCCCTTGATCCGGTCATAGTGCTGTTGTATGCTAACTGTCCTCCAAATATTCTGCCTCCTGAGGTATTCATACATGGGTTTTTCTTCCTTACCAGGTTCTAAGTGTAGAGAAAAGCAATGTTCTGGTACATAAATTTGGAAAAACTGTGATTTGGCTTCTGGAAACAAGGGACAATTTTAGGACACTATTCAAGGGAGTGATCTGGGTCTATAAACGAGACTAAATTTTTGATATATTTTTCAGACTATTATTGCCACCTGATTATGAAAATCACACTTTGAAGCCCTAACAAGCCAGAAGACGTGGACCTGAGTCCTGGTTTAGTCTCTCCATTAAGTATGTAATCAAGGACACATAACCACCTAGGCCTCTGTTTCCTTATGTGTTAGCATCCTTCCTACCTCACTCGCTTCCCAATGTGCTCATTCTCAGCTTTAAATTTCTCAGTCGTGCTTATCTTCACCTGAAGTCTTGAATGTTTTAACTATAGTTTTATTTGATCTGTCACCTGCTAGAATATAAACTCTAATTTACATTATAACCAATTATAAAATAGGATATAGAGTGTGTGTGGATATGAATGTATTTTTTGAGAGAGAGAGCTATCTCCATCCTGAATTCTGAGCAGCTAGAGCAGTATTTCATATAGAGTCATAGAGTAGAAACCCAGTAAAATTTTGGTGAATGACTAAATGGACAATGCACAAACCTTGGAACTCCAGGAACAGTTTCAAACCTTCTGCTCTAAATCCTCTAATCTTTTCCTCAGGGTTGTTAGATCGCCAGAGAGCAATACACCCTTTTATCTCAGTTCCCTGAAGAAATGGCTTTACTGAAATGTGATTAAATGTTCTGCCCTCGGCTTTTAGAGAAATGTCTATTTGAACAGTGATTTTGTCTTTTGTTATTCCGTGACCTCAATTTGAGAAACTTTGCAATATACTTGCTCTTGAATGCAGTGCCATAAAGTTTGTCTCTTCAATCTAAATTATGTCCTTTCTGGTCAGAGAAGGAGAACTACGCAGGCCAAGTGGCCGTCCTTCGTGCCTCAGTGTCCTTGACATTCAGTGCAGGTCATGCTTTGCAGTAACACCTACACAGACGCTGGCATCTTGTTCTGTACATTCCTCTGCTGGATTTCACTAGAGACTGTTGCTATGCTAGTGCATATGGCAATTAATTTTATGAAAATCTCAAAACCACTTGGAAATAGGCATGTTATAAACCTCAGATTAATAAATTAAACTAGTTATTAACATGTTGTGTGCACAGCTTGCAATTAGAAGAGCAATCAGTTAAAAAAATGGCAAGGGCAATTTCAGACATTATGATCTCTCTTGAGACAACTTAATACATTTGGCAATATCTAAAGATAATGTGCACATAATTGTAAATTTCCTTGTATTATGGAGATGTATTTTAAAACATTCAGGCATTATTCATAGGCATTACAAATGAACAAACATGAATATTTTTCCAACTTCTATGAGATTGTTACTTACAAATAAACAAAGAGTTGAGAAGAGAATATAGGGAGAGGGGAGGGGGGATACGTTAATTTTAACTTCTTAAACATTTCCAGCAATGTGCCTGGCATATGACCATGAATAAATTTGTTTAGCTTACGGTTTTAAAGGGAAAAAGTAGAGAAATGTCAAAGAAGGTTGAATATCCGTTGTATGTGACATTACTATAGCAGCTCATTTATTGCTCATAATGATTCTACAATGTAGTTGTCTAAGCCCCACTTTAAAATGATGAAATTTGAGGGTCAGAAAAGGGAGATTCCACAGGTTAATCTTAAGAGATCCAGCTGAGATTCACGCTCAAGCCTACAGGGCTCCAGCATTTACACTGTCCATTCAGCTGTCGTTAAAGGCCTTGTAGGTTCTACTTGACTACTTAGGTTACATAGTGAATTGGTAATTGGTAACCCCCAACCGAAAAAAGACAAAGATAAAAGTTATGGGCTCAAAATGAGTTTGTTATCTTCCCTTGCAAAACAGGTTTGACAGGGATGGATAGTGTTCCCTTTCATGGGCAGGCGATATCTTTGAAATAGGAGAATGAAAGATAAAAGCAAATGGAATACAGTTTGCTAATTATACCAGGCAATCATAGGACTATTTGATTTTCTTTTTTGGTTTAATTGGGTTCTTCATTCTGTTTTATTTTTTTTTAACTTAAAAAATGGTAAACTGACACAACTTGATAAAACATTCTAGTTCTTTTAAGCCTAATGACATACTTTAAAGAACTAAAGACAGCATTGAAGCCATCCCTATATACAGATATAGTAGGTAGTGACTCTGAAAATATCTGAAACCTTTTAGAGTATGGATTTCCTTGAGAATTAGATGAAAACTGTAGACATCTGCTCATATTATACACATCTGCAATTTTAAAAACATTTCCATAAATTTTAGAGACTTCATATGATATGTCTCTGACACCCATCCAAAGACTCAGGTCAGGATCACCAAGCTAATGGCAGAGAAGTTAAGTGACTGGTCATCAAATGGAAAAGTGAAGGAAGCATGGAATTGTTGATACTTCTGCCTTTGTGAACTAAATTCTGTCTTTCTTTTCAGTATTCCTTTTTCTACTTCATAAAATCCTTCATGTTTACTTTAAAGCTTTTGGTATAATTTAACTTTATTTAAAACACAGCATCCCCAGGTGCCAACTAGTCCTTTCACTGAAAAATTACACAGGATTGTCACTTGTCCCATAGAAGCTATAACTCAAAGTCTTTACTTTTTAGAATTCAAACACCTGTTCCAGGCCTTCTTCATGGCTTTCTGCATGGTATTCATGAAAATTCTTGTCAGAGTGCAATTCTTATCAACCACACAATAAGTTGTGCCTAAAGTATTCTAACTCTCCTCCTCTACAATTATTTCTCTTCTTTAATATCTGGTATCCTTTTAATAGTTCCAGTCAGAAGTAAAATAATAGATTGCCTAGAAAGAAGAACAGCACGTGCGTGCATCTGTGTGTGTGTTCCAATATGGATGGATCTGAATTGTAAGTCCTTAAGTTAAAATCTGAAAAGAAAAGAAGTTACCTTGTCATTTTTCCAATTTAGTATAAAATGGATGCTCTGCAGTATTGTTTGTAAGGAGCAGCATCTCGGGCAGTATTTAAACATCCTATGCAATCTGCTGTCTTATTTCAAGCCCCAGAGGTGCTTCCTGGACGTACCTTTTGTTCCGCTGTCATGGTTAGACTTTGCAGTCGGCCAGTCATATTCCCTAAGCTCTTTTCAAAAGCTGCTACAAGGTGAGCCTGTGAATGACACGGAAGGAATGCATTTTCAGTATTAGGACCATGTATGAATAGATGAGAATGCTTCCCCTCACAAAAGGCTTAATTTCAGGTACTCTGTCTCTTCAACCACCATAACCATCAGGGCTTTCAATAGTGACACTCCATTAACACAAATCTTCATTCATTTTTAAACTTCAGTTTACAATCAGTGTTTCCGTCTCTTAACATTTCCATTGGAGTTCACTTTCTGAAAGAGGATGGCATTTTGCAAATAATGACACCTTCTAACTTGCACATCATGGAGGATTTGACACATAAAATACTGAATAGAGCTCTGAGTTGCCAAGCTTTTAGACTTAAAACCCAAGCAGAGGTCAGCGCCGTAGTCAATGGACCAGTGTTCCTCGTTTTTATACCTACATGATGACCTTTGAAGATATTGTTAGCTCCTTGATTATAATGATACTCTCCTTCAAGTGCTGACATCTGCTGACAGCGCTAACATTATCTTTCCTTTTCCTCCTTACAAAGAACTGAACCGGAAAGAATTGTCTTCACTTTCCAAACTCTTTTCAGAAAAAGGGCTTTCATTCTCATTTTATTCCCTTCAACTATGAACCTGTAGATAGGCCAGCTGGAAATAATTAGTCATATTTTACTGAAGTTTATGGCTTTGTGGTTTGATTTTAAATCTCAGAGAATTATACCTGTTCAAGTAGATAACTATAAGTCTTACTTATAGTGACAATCTTATAGCTCTAAAACAGGCCAGTTTTTATTAACATGCCATTTTGCAACAGCATGGCCCACAAAGTAGTCAGCATGAGGAGGTGCTGTCATCCTACACTGTGCCTGAGGCGGAACTCCAGGTACATATTCTCAAACTAATCAGTTTTACTGGACCCTTAAAAGGAAACTATGTACATCTATCTATAACAAACTAAGTGTGGGGAAAAATTTGGCAATCCTTGGCCGGAGATTAATTTTTTGAGGGAAGGGAGTGAAAGAACTCAAGTTACATGACCTTGTAACTCTAGCAGAGCTGAAAGGCTAAGGCACCTATTATTAAATGGATCACTGGGGTTCTAAGAATAAGGGCATTACAAGTTTATTCCAGTATTAGCAACAGCTAGAAGTTTATTCCATTCTTGGTAACAGCTAGAAGGTACAAGTGTCTTCTATTAGCATCATGATACAAAGGTGTCTTTGTTCCATACTCTAAATTTAGCCTGGGCAGCCTTTCTGTTCCTGTCACTGTAATTTAGAGAAAGATAATTTGTAGAGAATAAGTCTATTAATGTTCAGCCTATCAGTACAACGCTTTCTGCCTTTTCCACTCCCTCCTCCCACTTTTCTCCTTTCCCTTCTCTCTCTCCCTTCTCCCTCTTTCTCTCTCTCTCTCCACACCTACACACACACATACACATCTTGAGAGTTATACTCAAAGGTTTGTTAGCAGATTTAGTGGGATAAATAAGACTTTTAAAAAAGAAATGTCATCTTATAGATTAAAATGTTTTAATGATATGGAATGTCATTGATTAGACAGTACCCAAAAATGAACATAGTCCCACTTCCTTCTATTTTTTCATTGTAAAAATATATGTAAAAGTGAACCAAACGAAAAGGTAGAGCTCACCGGATTGTCACATGGTAAACATTCATACCCCACCAGCCCAATTAGGAAACAGGACATCTGAGGACCCTAGAAGTCCTCCCTTGCCCCTCCCCCAAAACTGGTCCTTCCCTTTTCCCAAAGATAGCCACTGTTTAACACCTGTAGTGAGGATTTCTTGCTTCTCTTTGCAGTTTTGCCACATAACCTTATCATACCTAAAAAATCAGGTTTTAGTTTTGCCTATTTTGAAACCATTCAAGTGGAACCAAATGGCAGAATTCTTGTGTGACTGCCTTCTTTTCCTTAACACTGTGTTTCTCAGATTCATCTGTGTGGTTTGTAGCAGGAGCTACATTTTGCTGTATGTAATTTATACCATACTTGCCCATAATACCCTTTCAGTTTAGACTATTAGAAATAATCACACTATGACCCTCCAATTGATTACTACAGCCTAAAATGAAAATTGCTTGCTTTATTTTAAAATACTAAAAATTTTGGCAGCATACCTTTGTTAACATTTACTTTGTTAGCATTACATAACAGTAAGCTGAAATGCAAGATTCTACTTAATATTGCATATTTTTAATTCTCCCAAAGAATTTTAAGTTTTAATTATTGGATTGTGAGTCCTTGTATACACAAATGCAAAGAAAATTCCTTTACCTTTGTGCATAGTTTACCGGTTCAATAGGAGTTAAAAACATGACAAAGAAAGCAAGACTGTGAAGGCTACGCAGTACAAATATACTGCTTGTATTTTGTAGCTGTGAGTAAGTATGAAATATTCACCATCAGAATGCCAATTTTCAGTTTGGGGAAAATTGCTATTCATTAATTATTCACAAGAAACTGGTTACAAAAGAACATTTTAATTTGAGTCACATTGCTCCCATTATAAATGTTAAAAGTACGTTTTAACATTTATAATGTTATGCTTTAAATTTAAGTTGTTTTGGCTTAGTTTATGAGATCAACTTTGTTACTCTGAAGGTAACAAAAGGTTAAATCTCTCACTGATTGGATTAGCAGAAAGGGAGTATAAGAGGCAAATAAGGAAAACAAGTTCTACCAGGGATGATTTTTTTTTCACCTTAATGGAGAAAAAATGGAAAATAAAACTGATTAAAGTATAGGACAATATATCTTGTCTGAAAAAAAACTTTAAAAATGATGATGCTTTAAAAAGTGGTGGATTTTTAGAAAGGCAGTTAATCATCATTTATTTGGTTTTGGCTTTTCTTTTAGCAGTTGCATAATTTTCAAGCCAGCGTAAAATTTTATTCATACAATGATGAACAATCACGACTTGGGCTTGGTGAAGTATGTCAAAGTTATAAATTAGACAATAGTGAATATTAGTTAAGAAAAGGTATTAACATATACTACCTTTAGATTTGAAATCATACAACATAATCTGAGTAGACATATAAAGAGAATTACTGTCCTACAAATAATGAGATAAAATATGAAAAATGCCTGCATTTCACTGGTTCATTTAGAATTCAATGACAGTCTTTTTTTTTTTTTTTAGATTTTATTCATTATTTTCAGAGGGAAAGGCAGAGAAGGAGGAAGAAAAGGAGAAAAACATGCATGCATGGTTGCCTTTCACCTGCCTCCAGCTATGGACCTAGCTGGAGACCTGGCTTGAAACCTGGTTATGTGTCCTGGCTGGGGAATCGAACCTGCCACCTTTGGGTTTGCAGGCCAGTGCCTATTCGTTGAGCCACCATCAGGGCTTTCAATGACAGTCTTTCAACCAAATAAAAGCATTCTATACATAGATTCATATAAGGATGAATGAACAGATTGATATGACTTTACTTTTGAAAATCAACAGATGAACTGAGAGTGACTCTGAAATGATCAGAAATAAGGTTTCACATTTCTTTTACTGTATATAATTAGCCCCCACCCCCACTGTTTGTCATAGTTAAAATGTGCAAAATAGTTTTCTCTTAAAGGAGATGCAGAAAAGCAGGTGTAACTGCTAGGAGTGTATAAAAACTATTAAATAGAGCAACAAAAACCAAAACAAAACAATTGGATATAATCTGAAAACAAAATAATACTAGGAGATTTTTATTTAAAAGACTTACAGGCTGAAAGGCAAAAAAAAAAAACAAAACAAAAAAACAAAAACAAAAAAACCCAGAAGTACATTCAGTGATATCTTTGAAAAATAATAATAATAACTTGCCTTTGTGCTTATTTCCAAATTATCTAAGGGCTGAGATGTACGTATAAAGAAAATACATTACAACACAAACAAATCATCCCACCTGACTTGGCTGCATGAAGGTGTGGGCGACCGGCGAGAGGACGCCTGGCTGACTGCATGATGTGCCCTCACATCCGCAGGTGCCTTTGCTTCTGGGGCTCCTGTTTTCTTTCTGTTCTTTGCTGGGATATTGATTCAGGGAAGGCCAGGTGATAGCACAGGCCAACATACTATCTTTCCTTCCTAAAGACATCCTAGTAGAAAGAGCTTTACAAAGAGTCTTCCCAGGGCTTTATGCAGCTCTGTTAGAAAACTTCTCAAGTGGGCAGGAAGGCTGAGTGCACATTCTACTCAGTGTTAGGCTCTGCTAGTCAAATGAGAAGTGAGCTCACTGGATACTTTTCTGCCTTACCACCGCCCCTTTTAACAAAGGGTTAAGAAAGAGTTTCAGTAGGGAAGCATACGAATGTCAAATTTAAATGTTAAAACATGGTTTATTATGCGGATTCCATGTAAATATAATTAAACCAGGACCAAACATGTGATTCAATACATCAATTAGAAAACACATCCTGCCCTGGCTGGTGGCACAAAGGATAAGGCACTGGCCTGCGAAACCAAAGGTGGCTGGTTCTATTCCCAGCCAGCGCACATAACCAGGTTGTGAGCCAGGTCTCCAGCCAGTTCCCTAGCTGGAGGCAGGTGAAAGGCAACCAACCATACATTGATGTCTCACTCCCTCTCTTCCTCTCTCCCTTCCCCACTCTCTGAAAAATAATATATAAAATCTTTTAAAAAAGTTTTTAATAAATAAATGTAAACGTTAAAATAAAATAAAAACTTTTAAAAAAACAACACATCCCAAATTAAGGAAAATCATTTAAGTCCTGATAGAACTGTTCTATATTCTATATTGAATTATTCCATGTTGAGTAAAAATGAATAGCTGTATACTTCAAATGACTACTAAATTTAAAAAAAAGTCAGTATTTTCAACAAAACCAAACTAGTAACTGTTCATTGTAGTGATTACATACAACTGAAAGGTAAAAGATTTAGTTACGGTCTGAGTAAACTAATAAGTAAAAGGCTTATTACTCTACCTCCAAATAAGAATTACAGAAGATATAAAAAGGTCTTTTATGACTTATGTTGAATAAATTCTGTACAGAAATAACTTTACTCAGGTTTATAATTAATTTCATTTCTGTGCATGTATTTTAAAAACAAATGTATATATTATTTACATCAACAGATATTAACTTGGGGCAATGAAGTAAAACACACCCTGAATAAAATTTAAATGTCCTAGTTGTTAGAATTCAGAAAAAAATCAAGTATTAACTAAACCCTTTCTGACTCATTATGGTCTATGGAATCTAAAATGACATTATAAACCAAATGCTAATATGCAAAATGATTTGTAGGTAGTAGGTAATTTGTAATTCAAATTTTCTGAATGTATAAAGGAAATAATATTCTTAAAAATACATAGGGACATAAATATGCACGACTCTATTCTTTGTGATTATAGTGATGCAATTCTATATAAAATGTTCAAAATTCTATATAAAATTCTATATAAAATGTTCAAAATAGGATTGAAATTAAAATTATTTTATAAACAGTTATATATGCATCCATTCATACAAACTCTCAGCAACTGAAATATTCAGTTTTAAAGTGAATTTTAATAAACCTTCTTTGTAGAAAAGTAGGAAATAATGCATATGTATCTTCATTACCTGAATGTTTTCATTTTCATTTTTTATCATTTTCAGCCTTTGCAAGTGTGTATTGTATGTATATATGCTCAATATATGTTCATGGGTACATAAATAAAAATGTTAAAAGAAAACATAAGAAACCAATAACCATAAATAGGAATGAAGTCTCAGAGGGAAAATAAATGATGACATTTTTTATTAAACACATTATAGTTTCAGTGTTTCTTTTTAATATAATAAGCATGGATTACTTTTTAAGTGGGAATAGTTTAAAAGTTACTGTGTAAAAGCTCAAATTCCATTATGTATGGCAGTCACTTATTACAATATTTGAATATACAGGTCCATATAAGAGAATTTACAAAATAAAATAAAACCCTGAGTAATCATTCAAGTGTAAGAATCCTGACTCTCCAATGCATGGGATCCATCACAGAGCCTTCCTCATTACAGGTAAACCAACCCAAAGAGTTTCAGCATTTGCATTATGATATGTCCTCTGGGTCCATATCATAAACTCAGGAACCTAGACAGGAGTGCTTTCTACTAGCCTATTGTAAAAAATTTACAATTGCTTTTGAATTATTTAAGAGTTACACTGAGACAAAAAAAGAAAAAAAAAAAAAAATACAGGTTAAATAGTACTGTTCTCTTCCAGTGTTGCCTAAACAATTCCCTAAAGCCCATTATTTTTAAGAATCCCTTAACAATGTCTATAAAAAATAGTCAACCCAAAATTAATTAGATTCTCCCTAAGTTGAAAAGATAAAATCAATTCAAATACAGTGCCGAAATGAATAGATTGTGAGTAAAATGGTTTACTTACACACTGTGAACATTTTATTACACCATCATTTTTCATCTTAAAATCTCACTTCCTTGTGTCATACCCAGAGAACCCCCACCTACTCAGTCTTGCTCGGCCAAGTGATGTCTGGGAGACAGAGAAACTCAATGGAGAGCATAGAAAGGTGAGGCAGGCAACAGGCCCGAAGCTACAGAGCAGAACTGAGCAACTTCATGTTGAGTGAAGGTGGCAGGACATAAGGCAAAATTGCAGGAGTTTGCTTACCTCTCACTGCTGTTTCCAACATTGTTGCTCCTTAGAACTAGGCACAGGGCCACATGTTCTGTTATACTACATCTACGTACTCCCTGGCACATTGAAAGAACTTCAGTAAATCTGGATATAATTGATGGTCTTCATTATCATCATTTTGGCTGTTCTCAGCCACTTTAATCTATGAGAAGTCTACCAAGGTTGCTGAGAGAAATGTATCTCATGCACAATAGAGCTAAGAAACCTAAATTTAGACCCCAGTTAATTTTTTAGAATTAGTTGGGTAGTTAAGTAATTGTCTAATAAGTTGCCCTGAAGAAGGCAGGATACGTGATTTTTTATCTTCCAAAGTTAATCTCTATCAATCCCTTATAGCATTGTGGCTTGAAAAAGTCTTGTGTATGGGGAGTGATAAAAATAAGCAATAAGAGGAAGAAATAACCCTTGTAGCTGTTGTTAATACTTCCAATCTTTTACAAGAAACAAAAAGCAATTTTATCCACATTGTGATTCCGTATCCATTTAGGTTTACAGTATCTTACCCAGTATACAAGAAAGTTTACGTTCCTATGAGTGACTTAAGTCTGTATACTTTCTGACATTTAAATTTTGTAAGCCCGTTACTAAACTTATCCCATGTACCATAGGAAAGTTGGTTTTAATGTATGAAAAAGTCAGGAGTGACTTACATTGGCTGAGAGTTGGGAGGTGAGGGTAGCCACTTTTTCTTGTGATGCAACCAGCTCTCTCCGCAGTTTATGAATTTGCTGAATGTAATTAAAAAAATCAATTCAATATGTTAGTAGATTTTACTTAGGACTAAAATTCAATCCAAGAAAGCAAAGCAAATCTTATAGTTAGCTCCTTGTACCCCACTGGATCAGTACAAATTTCTAAACATTAAAGAAATGTGAATGCTGGCTGCACCATAACAATCCGATGCCCCTGACAAGAAAGCAGGAGAGCAGCGGTGGAACATGGTATGAATATAACAACAATAAAATTAAATTTAAAAATATAAAGAAGAGGGGAACTGCCTATGTTCAAAGCTGGGATTCCAATGAAGGCCTGCTTACTTATTCCATCTGCCATCCCTGCCTAACTCAACACTCAGTTTGCTTTTTATTCTTTATAGAAATTTGCAGTAATAAAACTCAGGTAGTCAAATCTTTTCCTTTGAAAAATTAAATATACATATATTTATTTATTTTTTGGTCTTTTGAGTAAAAAGTACTCCGTGTTATTTTCTGTGTTTTTGCATGTTGATTTCAATTTTCTGTACATTGGCGACTTCTGGGATTTGTAGAATACCTTGCAGTCACCGGAAGCTTGCTCTCATTCAACATTTAATGACTGCATGCTTGCAAATAATTTTATTGGCTGGGGTTTTAATGACTAATACTATGAGAAGCCTTACCAAATATTGATTGTAACAACCTTTATTCAGTGAGTTATTATATTCTGAGAGCAGAAATGCATTATAGATTATCCATAGTTTAAAAATAAGGGGGAAAATCAGTAACATTGTGCAAATAACTAGATAGAACAACAAAACAAATATGCTAAAATGTTTCCCCTTTTATTTAAGTTCCAACCTGAATAAAACTAAATCAGAAAAATATAAGAGTATATATTTAAAATTTTAGTTTAAACACTTTCACAGTTTAACCTGCATGTCATGTTGCCATGAAATATAAAGTGATTAGTGAAGGGAAAGCATTTCTAAATTGCCAAGTTTACTTCTGGTCCGAAGGGGGTTTAGTTACTTAGATGCCAAACATTCTGCTCTGATGATTCTCATTTCTTTAAAAGCAAGTCTTTTGTTGTATTTGGACTATTGGAACACTGTCTCAGTTTGAAAGAGCATTCTTGACACAGTTCATTTCTTGTCTTTTTTTCCTCTCATATTAGATTTTTCTAGAGAAGAAACAGTGGTCAGTAATGAGAGGCTAAGAAACAAGTGAGCTGGAAGCAGAGATAGAGGACATTTTTAATAACTTGAGCAAATGCAATTCCTTTTCACTCCTGGTTTGTAAAAAGAAATACTACTAGCCCCGATTCACTTCTGAGTTACAGTCCTGTCATGATAACCACAAATATTCTCAGAAATCAGAAAATCCATTTTATTCTTCAGCCAAATTCAAAGATGCTTTTTCAAATTAATAGTCGTTATTACAGGATCCTACTTTAAAATATAACCCAGGAAAAAATCAAAGTACTGTAAATTATTATTTTTTTTAATATGGCCCATTGTGGGGCATGAATGATGAAAGGGGAGTTCATAGCTACTAATAAGGTAAATAGATGTGGCATTTTTATACATCAGTAGCTGTATTATGATCCATGGTAGAAGCCTTACCAAGTCCATACAATGAAAGTAAAATAGGTTTATAAAAAACCATAACCATTCTTTGTTCTAGCAATTATAAGATCATATTGATATAATTCATGCTTTTTCAATATTTCGGAGCACATCACACATTTTATATTAAAGGCTAATAAAATATGACATCAAAGGAAAAAGTTCCTCTGCAGAGACTCCTGCCAAGACATTTTCTCTGTGGTCTGATTGTCTCAATGTAAACCAATCAAATAGGCATTACTATCCCTTGAATAAATGCCCAATTAAAGTCCTCCTGCTTTCCTTGGCTAGGACAACTCTTACACAAAGGGGAAGAAAACGACGATTCTTTTTCAGGCTGAATTCTGATTTACACATGATTGCAAGGAAATTTGTATTTCTGAAATGTGTACGATTAGAGCAATATACCACACTAGGCATAAAGTGGCAGCTAGAGGCAGGAAAGTCCTGGCACCAAAGAGAAGAGCTGGGAGGCTGAGCAGCTTGTGTTGTGGAGTCTGGTGCCCAAGATTCAACAGTTTCCTTACTCCTATGTACGTAGTTTTACAGGAAGTGGGGAAAAGAGAACAAAATAGAAAGACCCACACTCATTTATCCGTCAAAGATTTTTGGAGTGATTGCTACTAGGCAATTTATCAGCTAAGACTCTAATCTATAATGTGAGAGGAGAGTTTACTTCTAAAAACTGCCTTTCATTTTCTTTTACAAGGAAATATCCAAGACTTTTTAATCTATGATTTTGGTTATTTGTATCCACAGTGCTGAAGGATTATACTACTGTAACACAGAGCCCTCTAGTGGGAGAAAACCTCATTTCATCATAAATGCATACTGTAGTAGTCAAATATAAAAATGCTATAAGCTTTTTACCTCTGAGTGAGCCTTTTCTTCAGCCTGTAAAAGAGAAAATGCAAAAATATATTATAAATAATTAATGTCAATTCATTTCACATTTATGAATAAATTATTATACTGTGTATTTAAAATGTTATGCTCTAACAAAAGAATATAGTAAAATGTATAATATTAAATTAAAACAGTAAGTACAGGAACCTGTAGAACTGCAAGTGAGTATTTATATGTAAACCATGTAGTGGTTTTTAAATATAGTCTATTTGATTCATGGATATATAAAATGCCTTAAAAAACAAACGATAGAAATAAGAGATAGTATTTACTATATCCAGACCAAAACCAAAATAGTTTTAAAATTATACTCTTAAAAAGATAGGCACAGGAAAATAATAATGGATTTTTAGAATTCAAATAATAGGAAACAGGCTCCATGAAATTATAGGGATTTTCAGCCAAGTTTTAGGAGTCAGAATTTTATTCTATGATTTATAGATTATACAAATGCCCAGTAAAACTGGAGGAAAAATATCGACCTATACTGATAACCACAGAAGTCAGGTTTTTGGTTTCTATTTTCTTTTAGTTTTCCTAATGATTTATTAATTAACTTTGTTTGGCTACAAGTCAGAAAAACACTGCATCTAGGCTTAAGGTGGTGATCAAAGGCTGAAGAACACCATCAGTTTATGGAGATTATGCAAATGAGGACTGCTGTAGAAATTGCAGGGTGTTTCAGCTTTAGTTGCAGAAAACTTGTAGCTGGTTTTTCTTCTGTATGCTGGGTTGCAAAATGCCAGGGTATAAACTGTGAGCACTATTACATTTGGGAAACATTCCCATTATGGAGAAAGCTGGAGAATGCATAGTATCAGTGAACAGTACAAGCCTGCTCATTGCTTTGAGTAGATCCAAAGCTGAAAAACATCCTCATATTTCCTTTTTGGAATATTTTCTGATTAACTGATGCAGATATACCTAAACCACTCCTTAATATTTTCTCTTCCTCCAGAAAACATAAAATAAAACAAAGCATTTTTAAACATTAAAATATTTTTATGGGGAAGCATCTGGTTAGTTTTATCTTTCCTATAGTTACTCTTAAAAACAATGCCTAGTTAGTAATATAGTGGTTAAATAAAAGAGTGGTTAAGAAGTAGAATCCTAAATATCCTTTATAAGAAAATTGTTTTAAAAATAAATCCTAACATAAAGACTGAATATTTTGCATCTCAACTTTAGATGTTTTAATTTTAATAAATTCAAGGTTTCATATAAAGATTGTACTTTTAATCATAAGAAGGGAAAGAATTATAAAATGAAAATTTCATAAAATTAAGAGAAGGTCTGAGGTTACTTGCCATAAGACATATGACACAATTAACTATGACTATTTGGTTTTTCTAGTATTTTGCCTATTTTTTGCCAATTTATTCTGCCCAAATCCTGCTTCTAAACTTGCTAAGATTACAGAATACTGATACTTAATAAACAATTTGTATTTAAAACAAATAATGTATTCTATCTTTAGTAAACAGTTAAGAATTAGTCACTTTCTTAAATTAAAATGTCTGGGTAAGTTACTTATACTAGTTATAATCATTACATATTAATTTTCTATACACTATATATATTGATTTTTCTTGTTGCTGTTTTTCAGAATTATCTTTTCCTTTAATATTAGCCTTCTTTCCTACACTTGGTTGTTAAAGGTGGGTGGGTGTTACTATAAAGTTGAAGCAATGTATCAGAGTATTAATATTATATTTGTCCAGTAGGTTAAGCATGGCATATGATTACTTGTCATATTAAAGTATTTTTTGTTCACTTAAATTACATTTTATTGTTCATGCTATTAGTGTTGTCCCAATTTTCCCCCTTGGCTCCCTCTATTCGGATAACCCCACTCCCTCAGGTAATCCCCACACCACTGTCCATGTTCATGCGTCACACATATATATTTTTGGTTGCTCTACTCCCAATGCCATACGTTACATCCCCATGACTATTCTGTAACTACCAATTTGTGCTTTTTAACCCCTTGAACTTTTCCCCCATCCCCCTAACCCTTTGCCCATCTAGCCACCATCAAAATGTTCTATCTGTGATTGTTTCTGTTCTGCTTATTTATTTTGTTTTTTAGATTTAATTATTGATAGATGTGTATTTATTTATTGCCATTCTATTGTTCACAGTTTTGATCTTCTTCTTAAAGAAGACTAACATTTCATGCAATACTGGCTTAGTGGTGATGAATTCCTTTAGCTTTGTCTTGTCTGAGAAAGCTCTCTATCTGCTCTTCCATTCTAAATGATAACTTTGCTGAATAGAGTAATCTTGGTTGTAGGTCCTTGCTTTTCATCACTTGGAATACTTCTTGCCAGTCCCTTCTTGACTGCAAAGTTTCTTTAGAAAAATCAGCTGAGAATCTTATAGGGGTAACCTTGTAGGTAACTAATTGCTTTTCTTCAGCTCTTTTTAAGATTCTGTTTTTAACCTTCAGCATTTTAATTACAATATGTCTTGGTGTGGGCCTCTTTGAGTCCATGTTGTTTGGGACTTTCTGTGCTTCTGGAACTTGTATGTCTATTTCCTTCATGAAATTAGAGAGGTTTTCTGTTGTTATTTTTTCAAATAAATTTTCAATTCTTATTCTCTTGCTTCTCCTTTTGGCATGTCTATGATGTAAACTTGTGGTCCCAGAGGCTCCACATATTATATCATTTTTCTGGATTCTTTTATCCTTCTTTCTGTTCTGATTGGGTATTTTTTAATCCTTATAATCCAAATAATGTTTGATTTTTGGTTTTGTGCACTCTACTATTGATATCCTATAAATTACCTTCATTTCAGTTAGTGTATCCTTCATTTCTGACTGGTTCTCTTTTATGGTTTCCATGTCCTATTTTATGCTATCGAAATCCTCACTAAGTTCATTGAGCTTCCTTCTACCCAGTGTTTTGAGCTCTGTAGCTAATAGATTGCTTGTCTTCATTTTGTTTATTACTTTATCTGGAGTTTTATTCTGTTCTTCATTTGGGCCATGTTTTTTTTATCTCCTCAATTTGGTAGCGTTTGTTTCTATGTATTAGATCTGCTATGACTCCTTGGCTTGGTAGAGTGGCCTAATGTAATAGGTATCCTGTAGGGTCCAGTGGTGGACTCCCCTATCTCCCAAGCTGGGCAATTTAAGATGCACCCACTGTGTGGGCTGTATACACCCTCCTCTTGTACTTGAGCCTTGATTGCTATTGGAATGTCAATGTGAGGGACTTATCCAGATGATCAGCTGCAAAGACTGGCTGTGACCACTGATCACCAACTTCTGACTACCATGGAAGATCAGCTATACATGGCATACTCCACAGAACTTACTTCAGCAGGGCTCTGGTGCCCACTGAGTCTGCCCCTTGAGAGTGTCACCTGTGGAGGGAGTCTGAGGATGGTGCCCTGATGTAGTCTACAGCAGGTCACTGAATGTGCAGGTTCTGGGGCCTCCCAGGAGTTACAGGCCAAGGTTAGCTACTGCCTGTATTCTGTCCAGGGCCACCTAGCATAAGCTACAAAACAATCTGCAGGTGGCTGCTACTTGCTTTGGGTTTGGTGGTGTCCAAGCCTGGTCAAACTGTGTACCAAGGCTGGCTGCTACTAGTGCTGGGCCTAGGGCTACTTAGTGGGAGGTACTGGGCTTCCTGAGGCCAGATGCTGCTTATTTGGAAGAATTTAGGAAAATCTGAAGCATGAGGCAAGATAAATCATATAAAAAAGCCACTGGAAACAGCCTGGGCCCAAAATTGGTTGGGCATAGTCTCACCAGAATGGGGCAAACAGTGTGAGCCACACTAGTGGAGACTCAAGATGGTTCCTGCCTATTGGCACTGTAAGGGGAGGACTCATCAAAGGAATAACGGCTTCTGCCAGCACTTCTGTCTGGGGAAAAGCTGTTCCCCAGCTCTTGACCTGATGCCAGTTCCCCCTTGTATGTCTCTGGTACTTTTCAATCTACTGCCCCTATTCTAGAGCTAAGAGGGAGTGAGTCCCAGTAAGTCCATGTGCTAGCCCTTTAAGAGGAACTACTTAAGATTCCAGCAGATTCTGTCTCCCACAGCCTCAATCCCCATGGGTTTATACAGCCAGAAGTTATGGAGACTTGCCTTTCTGGCACTGGAACCCTGACTGTGGGGTCTGGTATGGGATTGGGACTCCTTACTCTTAATTTTTACCCACCACATCTGGGTATGAGTCAGCCTGTTCTGCATCTCTGCCCCTCCTACCAATCTAGAGGTGATTTCTTCTTTAATTTTACAGTTGTAGGACTTCCATTCAGCTCAGTTTCTGGTGGTTTTGAATAATGGTTGTTTTGTAGTTTAGTTGTAGTCTTGGTGCAGTTCTGCGAGGAGGCAATCACAGCATTTATATTTGCCACTATCTTGAGAACTCCTCTAACTGAGTTTTAAAGCAAGCTCTATATTCTGAAGGATGGGAAACATTACAAAACACCTTGCCCAAATAAAAATAGATGAGATTTTCTTTATTCTGTAAGTCATTAATTGGCCATTCATTCATTCAAACTTACAAATTAAAAACAAATCATGACATATTAGCTGTGTATCAGTAAAAATGCTAAATCTAAAATGAACTAAACATGGCCCTTGTTCTTATTAAACCCACATAAATTGGATTTCAGGTACAAATCAAGTTCAATACAATTTTTAATATGTATCCAATCAAAAACAACTATGTAAGAATAATAATGTAAAAGCATAACAGGCTTAGGCATATACAAAATAACAAGGGCCTGGGTCCAAAATGTAAAATCATATAGCTCTCTAACTTCTTGCTTTTCTCACTTTTCATAAACATATGGGTAATGGGAATAACTTTTCCCATGAGAAATCCCCAGCACAATAACAACAATCCAAATTCAACTTGAGGAAGATAAGAAAAAAAGGTGGAGACTGGAACTTGCTTGAAAGCATCTGCTACTATCTCAAGGGGGTGAAGCCTGGGGACTATAAACCTGGGGGAATTTCACTGCAGTGTCTTTAGATATTCCAGTTATTTTCAAAAGAAATTTAAAACTCTGTATTTTCAGGTAAAAGCTCCAGATTTCATAATGTTGGTTTGGATTAAACAAACAAACACACGAACTCTGTTTACCGAAGGTAATACCTTGGCAGATCAGACTGGGCCTGTTAATGAAAACCAGTTTGCAACTTCCCTGAATCTTTCTGCTGAAGATTCTAGAAGGTGAGTTACACAACCTTATAACAAATACATTGGGAAATTTTCACCAAATTATAATTGGAGGAGGTTTTAATAGAGCTACATGTGAAGACAGAACTCTTCCAATGGAGTTAGATCGGTTACTTGACAGGTAGAAGTTTTGTCCAACAATTCATATTTGTTCTTAATATTTTTAAGCAAAATATGTAATTCCATAAATTACACTAATAAGTGTTCAAGTAAATGTGGTTTATATCCATGTCTAATAACAGCAGTATTTGACCAATTAAGAAGAGATAGTGCCTAACATTCTCTCAAAGAAAGGGGAACATCTTCCCCCTAACATTAATTATTTTAAGAACGTCATGCACACTTGTGTTAGTTGTGCACTGCATGCTTGAAGAAAAGATGCTATTACATAGATTAAGATATAAACGGTGCTCTCTACAGCTATACTACTAACTTTTTTTTTTTTTTTTTTTGTAATTCATGTTATAAAATGTCCCTGGTCTCTAATTATTTCTGAAAAACCATGGATAAATAAATCTGCTGTTTTCCAATTTTATTTTATAGGTATAGTTCAAAGACATTTAGCAAACAGCCTGATGCCACATGGTAACTACTGATACAGTTAGGCAAGAATGAAAATCAACAGAATCTTTATCCAGAATCCTATTGCCTTTTCACCTTATATTTAAAAGCACTTTCACAGATGTTTTATCATTGCTGGTTAAATCTCAATGCATGGTAAGGGGGTTGGTTAGAGACAGACTGACTCCTTGTCATCTTTAACTTTGCTATCAGTTCTCCAAACATAAATTTTTTAATTGTTTTATTAATAGGTTATTTGTTTATTCACGTACCATATAATTTATGTCACTTCTATTACAACTATTTAAATGTACTAATTTCCTAATAATATCATCTTCTCATGTGGCTTGATCACCTAAGCCATCCTTTTCACACTTAACACCAGGACCTAATTGTTGGCCTACAAATATATGTATATAGACTCTGTATTGTTATTCCTGTTCCCATTTTATAGTGTGCTATTAATACAATGCTTCTCATTTATGCTTACTAATTGTCCTTACTCTTTTGACATATATACAAAGTAGGGAAGAAGTAGATTTGTAGTTGTAGGTACATGAAACACAGTTTATTCTTGTATTATTCTTTATTAATTATTGTATTATTTTCCATACAAACGTAAGCCTACTTTTGCCTCACCTTGTATTTAGCCCTTCTCTAGCTCTATAAATCATATATCTAGCATTTTTAAATATAACTCCTTGTTCTTAATAAACCCACAATATCCAATATAGTAGCTACTTGGCACATGTGCTTACTTAAGTTTAAATTAATGAAAATAAAAAATTCACTTCCTCTGTCACACCAGACCACACACTTCAAATACTGAATAACCACATGTGGTTATTATATTAGGCAGTAGTTACAGAACAGTTTCATTATCACAGAAAGGTCTGCTGGACTCTGGTATATACCAATTAGCCATCTGTTTTTCTTCAATCTATGCTCTTTATTCTTGAGTCTTTCTTAGGCTTCTTACTGGTAGCTTTATCCAAATGTTACTTCTGTATGTATTTAAAATATGATTATAATGGTGTTACATCTTTCCATGTCATATAGAGGCTTCATTTGGTATGGTTTCAGTCAGGATACATCTACACTGGCCTAAGAGGAGAAACACTAACTCAACGTATTTCTCTCATGCACTTTTTTCCAATACATTTTCACATTTCTCACTTCTTTACCCATTTGTTTCACACAGTAAATATATCTAAACACTAATAGTGATTTCTTCAGTTATAGAATGTGCTGGGAATTTTAATCATTAAACAGAAAAATGATAAAAGTATTGTCTGCCAATGAATAGCCTAATTTTTCAAACTATATAAAGCGATAAATATTAAGATGAACTTATAAAAAGAGGGACCTAACATTTAAACTTTATTGTTCAGTTAATAGCCAAGGCTGTGAACTTTTTATGAACCTTTCCATGCAGGATTAAGGATTATTCATAATATTTAAGTCTCAGTGAGAGTCAATAAACTAAATATACCTTACTCTCACCTGAGCATGAAAGCACCCTCTTATAAAAAATAAACTTCTAAAGACTATTTTTATTGAAAAATATGATACTATATTAAATAGACAAAACACTCATGCTGGTAAAAATAAAATATAATTTAACATACTGGGAAAATAAGTTAACACATTGGCATTTTTCTCTTAGGAAATAAAGTTTTAAAATCATACTCTGTTTCAGATTATTAAAAAATCTGACACTGAAGTCTTTATACTATGGCATAATCTTCTCAAAAATAAACAAAAAATAAAATGAAAAAAATACCATAGAACAATGATCAGGCAAGGCTCAAGAAACCAACAAGGAAGGCTATTCAATATTATTAAATTATGGTAGAGTATAGTATGTAATTTCAGGGATTCAGAGTTATACTCCAACAGGTTTTGTGAAATTGTTTTCCTTCCATAAATTGATTATAATGAGTCCACAAAAGTCAAGTGGAAGCACATGTAAGTGGACAACAGAAGAGCTGTTATAATTCGTGCCAGCTTATCAGGTGGTTTGCAGTAGCTTAGAGTATTTCACTTAGAATTCTCATTTTACTATGAACTTCAGTCTATTTAACCATTTCTGTGCTTGGCAGAGGCTTTTCCTTAACAACCAATACTTACTGTAGAGTAAAGCGAAGAAGTGCTGGAGACCAGTGATAATGAAGAACCATGAACTAAAGAAAGCAAAAAAAGAATAACAGGTCAAATGAAGAAGTCTACTCAGGAACACACCTGAAGGATAGGGAACTAAATAACTGCTTGACATGAGAACCTTAGAGTAAGTCTGATGTTATTTTTTTTTTGGACATAAAAAAGTTGAGGCAGCCCTGGCTGGTAGCACAGTGAATAAGGTACTGGCCTGCAAACCCAAGGGTCGCTGGTTCAATTCCCAGCCAGGGCACATAACCAGGTTGCAAGCCAGGTCTCCAGCCAGGTCCATAGCTGGAGGCAGGTGAAAGGCAGCCATACATGAACAACAACAACAACTAAAGTTGAGGCACGGAAAGATTGCATATCAACCCCCTACAGTACTTTAGGTTATCATTAGAGAGAGGACGCCTTACACATATTGAAAGCTACGGTAAATTCCCACATAAGTGATAATCAAAAAATCATGAAGACTTAACTATGATTGCCAGGAACTTTTAAACTTAAAAAAAAACTTAATGTATTTTATTCATTTGGTTTTATTTTCATACAACAAAGATCCATTTTTAATATTTTTCTCCATGTATTTTTAGGGAAGAAAGCATTTTATCCAATTTCCTAGTTCAACATTATCTAAGATGATTTGGTTATGCTTGATTTAGATGGAGAATTATTGTTTCTTTTATAATTTTAATGATAGGAAAATATTCCTTATTTCAAGGTGGTGTCTCACTGAAATTAAAAAAGAAACTGCACACTACCTTTTATCTAGGTATATCAAAATACGAGTACAAACAATAAGCAGACTGCTTTATATTTCTGCATGTCCAACTTATTAAGCTCAACATTTGAGTAAAATGTAAATTTGTAGAAAAGTCCTTTGTCTTTTTTTTTTTTTTTTTTAATTTCATTATTTTTAGAAAGAGGGGAAGGGAGAGAGGCAGAGAGGGAGAGAGACCTCAATGTATGGTTGCCTTTCACTTGCCTCCAGCCACAGACCTGACTAGAGACTTGGTTTGCAACCTTGTTATGTGCCCTGGCTGGGGAATCAAACCTGTGACCTTTGGGTTCGCAGGCCGGCGCCTTATCCACTGTGTTACCAGCCAGGGTGTTTGTCTTTTCATTATGGGATAATATAAAGTTATTTCTGCTTATTCATCCATTAAATAAACATTGGCTGAGTACACAAAATGTGACAGGCCCTTGCAAGACCCTGGGACTACAAAAATGACTGACATCATCCTAGGAGTTCAAAAACATAGTTACACTAGAGTAATATAAATACTGTGAAGGGCAATGTATTGGGCACCACAAGAGGACATGGAAGGTGCTTACTCCCCTGATCTGGGGAGGACAGGACAATTGCTACTACCACCACTCTTTGAGAGATCAGTCATTTTTTCTTAAAAAGACACATTCTTTCAGCCTCTAATAACTAATAACACTGTGTGAATTAGTGTGGTATACCAGAAGGAAGACGGACAATGAATCGGAAGATCTCATTTTCATCCTTACTTCTGCTATGTATTACTTGTGAATGATTAATATATATAGGTCTATGATCTTATAGGTAGTAGCTTAGTTTCCTCATCTTCATTGTGAGCATTAAACTCCCCTCTATTTCTCCAGTCCAACAATTCCTTGACTCTAGACTACAATATAAGAATTACAATAGTTCAGTATTCGATGAATGACCATTGAAGAGCCCTTCCACCCACTCAGGCTGGCCCTCTGAAATGCATATTATTTCATCTTCATAAATGAATTTCCCAACATATGAACAATGTGCTATTTGTAAATGGAGCACTCTAGAAATCTATCAGTATGCTTAGCATATTATTTTTACAGTAGTACAAGCAGCCTGTCTATGAAGAATGTGACAGAACCACTTCAGAAAAGCAGTGACAACATTTCAGATCAGTTACATTTTTTCTATCTGCACTGCAGTAATCAGCAGAGTCTCGGGGTATAATTCACTCTTTGTCATGGTGAATTCGGTGGTTTGGTCAATATCCCAAAAACCACTAGCAATTGCGGTTCATTGATTTAGTGCCAGCAAGCTAAATGTCCAGTGGTAACCTGAAAACCACGAGCTACTTTTCATAGCTGCCTAAGCTTTCAATCAGAAGATGGTGTAAATAAGGAGGTAGGGGGGGAAAAGAGAAAGGAACAAAATTATTTTTTAATTTCATTCACATGACAAATCTGTGTTATGGGTGTAGAAATGAGGGGTAATCAAGTTAGGAAATCTGCTCAAGTTCATACCACAAAGAAATGGCTGGCCAGAGGCTAAAGCTCTAGTATGTCTCCAGATCTGGAGTCCTTTCTTTTATACATAATTATTAAGGACTAGGATAGTATGGCTGGTTTAATGTTTGATTTTATTCCAATCCATTTGAACTTTTACACTTAAATACAATTTATCTCAAACTGAGACGCTTCATAATGTGAGTGCTACCATTTTCCCTTACAGGTACTTACATCATTCATTAAATCAAAGAGGAAAATCCCCCAATATTATTATCTAATTTGACACTCGAGGTTACGTAGTATAGAAAATTATATACATTTGAAAATCAATTAAGCATCCTGAGTTTTTCAAATAGGTTTACTATAAAGTGTTCAGGTAGAACTTCACAGCTACAAAGAAATGTATTAGAACAGGTGAGAATTTCATTACATCAAATAAGGGGATGTAACTAAAAAGCAAAAAGTAGATAAATATGAAATCAAAATGTTATAAAAACTGACACAAGAGGGAGTTTTGGAGAATAAAAGCCAGCAGCATCTGTTAGTTTCATAAGATCATTTTTCTGATTCATATATTATTATGGCCCTTTAATGAAATGTCAGATAAAACATTTGCTTTGACATTTAATATATTAAGGTAGATAGTCTCTAAAGTTATATACATTTTTGTATAAGATTTTATTCTGAACTCTTCTATAGCCCACTATTAATCTAATCAATTTCTGGCTTATTTCCCAATGCAAAAAAAAAAAAAAGCAATGCAGACTAAAACTGTTTCAAACTTCAAGGCTCCTTAAAAATTTGACTTGTTGATTTACTCTTCAGGAATTTTCATGATGCTATAGTTTCCATCTGAGAGTTAAATAATCCTCATCTTTATTTCCCTCCATACTTACCTTCTTCCATGCTGTCTCGAAATGAGCCTGAATGACTGATGGCACGTGGCCTTTCCTCCAAAGACGTGGCGCTCCCACAGAGCTGGGAGTCCTCATAGAGATCAAAGGAGGAGTCTTGGGCTGGGATGCTGTTGGAACGCATCATGCTGGGCCCAGGAAGGTTAAATTGAGACAGGTTGGTTGGGCTTACTGAAAAACAAAACATACACAGCCTATTATAATTCGTGGCCTTAGATGATGAAAACAGTAGGTTGATAGGAAGTGAAAACATGATTCCAGTTCTTAAGGAAACACAAATTTGTAGGGTGTCCCTATTTAAGGTAAGCCAAGAATTGCTCAATAGAAGCTACAGTGGAGTTTGTCTTTTCTTCTAGCAGTTTCATGATAGTGGTATGTCTATTTCTAAGATAATTTTCAACAAAAGCAGCAAGTTCCCTCTACTCTTCATGCCAGAAATATGACAACATGGCATTTTCTGCTAGCTGCTGTGAAGAAAAGATTGCCTTCCTAGAGTCTGCAGGTTTCCTTTTAGAGAAGAGTGTATCATTTTAATGGGAAAATAAAATCAAAAGAAAAGAAAGTATGTGAGATCTACATTTCCCAAAAAGAGACTTTGGAAGCTTCCAGGCAAAGACTCTCAGTCATTTTGAGTTTTGAGTTTTGATACAGGTTTCTTCCAACTCAGATTCTGTTCTTCCATGAGTATAGAAAAAAGGGGGTGGGGAGGGGGACAGAGGGGAGCAAAAAAGGGATGGATGTAATACAACAACAATAAAATTAAAAAAAAAAAAAGAAAGAAAAAAGGGGTTAATTCTGAATAGTCTGAAGGGTGAATATAAGAGAAGGTCATTCAAGGTGGAGGGACCCTTGGAAGCACAAACATAGAGACTGCAATACATGGGTGTTTAAACATCACTCTGCATTTAGCAGGGTCCACCTGACATATAGAACTTGGAAGTTACAGGTTGCTCATAATACTTCTACATGGTATCTCTTACAGCAAGGTGAAAAATGAATCTAAACAACTGCTATCACTCATGGGAAGATGACAATAAACCTCACTCAATTTGAGACACTAATATCAACAGTAAATAAAGTTGTAGCCAACCATGTATTTTAGATGACAAAAATTGGATCTATTAAATGACAACTGGCATATTCAGACTTCTTTCATTATTTTGTCACTCTTTCCTGTGTTTCCTATAATGTTAATACAAATGGTTTTATATTTTATATAAATGACACTAAGCACAAAGTACAATAACCCAATGACTAAGTTAGTTAGTCATTTATTTTTCACAGGGTATTATCTTAGTAAAAATTCTCATATGCATTTTAAGGTAAGTTCATTTTAAGATAAGTTTTAACTTTAAAATATTAAAAGAACTGATTTTGGCGTCATGCAATCACAGATGTTTTCTTCTAAATAATTATTTCTATTTTCTTTTTTGTACACATAAATGATTCATTTTGTTATAAGGATATAAAAATACACTTTAAAGAAAATACAAAGAGATGTCTTACTGTTTTTAAGGGGACTTTGAGGAAACCCCTAGGCTTGAAGTCAAGTATTCTGGAATGAATCATTTGCCTCTGCTTCTTACCACTGGGTGGAGTTGCTTTTCAGGTCATGTGACCCTCTGGATCCCTAATAATCTACGTCAAGTTGTTGTCATGACCATTAAACTGCATAATATTTGGAAATTATTCATGAACAGTAAGCAATCACCCAAACAAAAAGACCCTTTTAGGGTGCCTTTATCTCCTCTTTCAATGGACTTTGTTTTTTTTTTTTTTTAAATTGCTTATTTTTAGAGAAACAGGGGAAGGGAGATAGGCAGAGAGGGAGAGAGACATTAATTTATGGTTGCCTTTCACCTGCCTCCAGCAACAGAGTTGGATGGAGACCTGGCTTGCAACCTGGTTATGTGCCCTGGCTGGGGATCGAATCAGTGACCTCTGGGTTAGCAGGCTGAAGCCTTATCCACTGTGCCACCAGCCACTTTTAAGTGGATGACTTTTAAGGAGCGATACCAGGGCCCCTGTGAGGGTGGTGGTAAATAAAAGAAACGAGGTGAAATGGATGTTTTAGCACACATTACCCAAGTTGGAGAAGTGGTATTTTCCTGCTGCAGAAGAGGACATGGCAGAAGGGGACAGCAGAGGCGACTGGTTGCCAGTGTCCTGCAGCCCTCCAGTCGAATGGGAACGCAGCCACTCTTTGCCCTCTTCTTGGCTGGCCTGCCGAGATGACGGGGTGTATCTGCAAAACAGCACAGCTGAGACACCTGAGCACAGCAACAGGGACAAGGCACGGCCAAGACACGAAAGCAGTTGAGAGGAGCTGGGTATTCGGACTAACCAACATTCTCAAACAGGTTAAACCTAATTATAATTGCTTAGCTCTTCCAGATGATCTGACACCATCTGTTTGAAACTCACAGGAAAACAAGCCAAGAGAAGTTTGAACAGAAAATGGGATTTTGTGAGCTACGTAGTTGAAAATCATAAACAATGAGCAGACAGCCAAGTTAATTGAGAAGAATTCGAAAGTGCAATGCTTAGAAGGATACGCAGAAAGGGTGAAACATGGATTAAAAATGGTGAACAATGATAGGCTCGAAGCCAAGGGAGGTGGCGCAGTGGTCACAGCAAGGCGTGGGAAATGGAACGCAAACGAACAACTCTATTTTTTTAATAAAGGAAAATATTTATTTGGTAAAAATGCCACTCGACATTGTATCTGGCCTTTTTTTAAGGAGGGAGAATGTTCTACTTTATGAGGACACACACTCTGGAACAAAATCTTGAAATGGAATAACTGCAAGCCCTTTTCTAAGGAACAGGAGGGAAAAGGGATAATGTAGAAAGCCCTAGCTGGCCAGGACTCATTTTCACCAGAGTAGGTAAATTCTTAGCACAAAAGGGCAATCAACTTTTTATGTTCATGCAGGGTTATAGCGCCATTAGCAGTTCATTCTGATTCTTCCCTTCAGATAAAAGTGCGCAATTTCCATTTTAATTTTTACGATGAACTGAAAAGTTATTTTGAGATTATGCATCCTAGACTAATTCATATTAAATTGACCTGATAGGTGCAAGCACTCTTAAAAAAAAACAGAAGTTAAAACTCTAGAGTTTTTATCAGAAGGATTCATTCAAAGTTCATACCTAATGACAGTATTTGTCCTCTGATGATGAAAGAGACTTTCCTTGCTTCAAATGAAAGCATCCTTTCAACAGTAACTTGCTACATCTGCAGACTATATGGGTTTTGAGGTTTTACAAGCATTCATAAGCCTCCAAGATGCAAAAATTAGAGAAGTTAATTTTATCTTACTTTTCAGAAGTGAGTTCTGAATTCTACAAAAGCTGCTGCCCAGTAAATGGTATTTACATTGGCTTTAATTTGGGTCTTGTCCCCTATGAGCATCTCTACCTGAGGGCCACCTCACCTACTCCTAAGACAAGGATTGGAACTGATTTCATCCTCAATATCAGATGCCTCATTGCAAACAAACAAAGAGGAAGGAAGACAGCAGCACACAAAGTTTAAGTAACAACAGATAAAGAAAGGCAGCAATTGTGCTGAGAGAAATATATACCTTAGTCCCTTTCTGGGCAGTGTATTTCTGTCAAGCTGTATGCTGTTAAAACAAAAAAAATCCCTAAGGATATCACGTAAACAACACTTCCAAATTACATATCCAACCAAAACAGTTCTCTGTGTAAGCTATACAAAACAAATTTTTAGTAACATACTTAAATGCTTAACTTTTTGGGAAAGAGCAACCAAATATTTATTGTTTCAGCATACATGAACTCCTTTCTAACCCTCTTTGAATTATTACAATTTAGTGATCAGCTTAATAGAATATAGATTAAATCTGTTAGAATATGCCCTTCTCTATTCAATTTACCTAATAGTTTGTAGACTTTTCTTTCCCATGCAACTCACTAGATTTCTGCTATGAAGAGAATCAAAAGGTATAAATGAGATAGATATGTTCTACCTTAGTTAAATTGACATGTTCCAGTAGGCAGAGAAGATATAAATACCATTTAATGTTTATCTTTGTCTTCAAGTTATTTTTTATAAAAATGGAGGCAGATTTATTCCCATTTACATGTGAGGAAAAATAACATATAACTATCTGCTTGAAACATGTGCCTACCATCATTTATTTACACATTTTAATGAAATTAAACTATGGCACTTAAAAAATTATAAATTAAGTATTTAAAAAGCTATACATTTGATCTATTTTAAAGAATTCTCAAAAAAAAAAAAAAAAAAAAACAACCCTCTCAATTGGCTGTAGAAAGTGATGAAAGAATGTATCTAGAGAAAAGGAGACATGGCCTTCCTAAAAAAATAGAAGAAGAGGGTTTCAACAACTAACTGAGACAAGTCTTAGGTTTTCTATTATAATCTCTGGCATGTAGAAAACCAAGTAATACAATTATTTAAATTTTTAGAATTATAGCTCTCTTTCATCAAATGATCAAAATTAAATACACAGGATATATGCTTAATGGGATGATACAACATGAATGAAATTAATTCACATTGACTTTAATCACTAAAAATCAAAGCTAAAATGTTTTCTTCTGTGTGTACTCCATTATTTGGCACTATAATAGAAAGCATCCAAAGGCATTATAAAACTTTAATTTTATCTTATGGGAATGTTCATATAAGGTCACTACTATATTATGTAGATGCAAGTTCTAATACATATATCTTGACCAAAAAAGTTTTTTTTTTAGTTGTATGGATAAAGAAACAAACAAAAAGGGAATCACACTGAACACATATGAGAAACCTCTGAATATGAACTACGTTATATTAAAGCATTAATATGGTCACAGACCATTTTAAAGATTATCTTTCATGTGTGCAACTTTACTAAAGCTTAACATTGCAGAGGAAATTGAATTTAGGCATTGTTTTGTCAATGTTATCAACTGTATAACAATTATATGTTTATATAATGTAGAGAATTTAATAAAAGAAAAACCAGGAAAAAATGTATTTAAATTTATCAACGTAAGTTAAAACTTTAAGTAGAAACGACTGTTCGAATAAAAATAGTAATGATTTTATAACACAGTTTCCACAAACCCAGAAACATCACAACCCATTTTCTGTAATGCCAGGTAGGCAGTGGAAATGAATGAGGTGGAGATTTCAGTCAACGGTCTGAAAAGGACAGTCACCGTTTGTCTAAAGCTGATAGATGCTGTGCAGGATATTAAGGCAGTGTTATCAGATCTGACACTGAAAGACAAGCCAGAACTTTTGTAAACTGGTTATTACTTTAAATTATGTTTTTAGTTTGGTTAGGTCACATGAAATAAAACAAAGAAATGTGAACTAGTTACGGCCAGAGGGCCACCAGTGATCTAGAGCAGTGATAGGGAAAATTATTAAAGAACTTACTTTATTGCTGGTTTGTTTACTTATGTACTGTTTTATGATATTTCACCTCCTCTCAAAGATAATAAAGAAGACTTCTAAAAAATATTAAAATCTTTATAAAACTGATTTACTAGTACTAGAATATGAATATCAATCAAGTTTTCTGAAATTGGAGATAAACAGATTAAGCCATAAGTTTACATATATTTCTATTACATCTCTCTAAATACTTTGATATATTTATATTGTACCACACTTTCTTTCAGGGATGGCACTTTGGCTTCCTTAGCATTTTCAGCATTCTACTAACTGCTTAATTATAATTAAGCCAGCATCTCTGATAGGATCTAGTTCTTTCTCCAATATATCATAAACTTTTTAAAATGTACTGTAAAGGATTAGAATAAACTTTTTAATTTTCTTCCTCAGAAAGAAAAAGGATCACTTCTTATATCAAAAATTATTTCTAACCAGTAATTTACTAGAAAGAACTAACTAATTAATACTTATAACATATACTATACCTATGAAAATATTTTACTTTTCAGTTTAATATTCCTCAATATATTTTACTAAGAACCAAGGGCATAACATTCAGTTATTCAAAATTAGTTTAAAGTTTATTTTAGAAAAAATGTTTATCTGGCTGCTTTTAATATTAGAAGACTCTTATTTATAAAACTGGTCTATTTTAAAGACTGAACAACAGGTAAAATTTGCTTAAGCAGAAGAAGTAACTGCATACTAGCCAGTGTATTTGTATAGTGAAAATGTATATTGACTTCTGCTAAAATATAGATCAAAGTAAAATACTAATATTGCATTTATGTTATAGCCATAGAATTAACAATTTATTATCTGGTTTGATTTGAGGGTTACCTGATGACAAATAGTTCCTTGATTATTCTTTTGAGTTTTCAATGACTAGACACCAAAGAAATAGGTCAATGACTAAATGGTCATTTTGTTGCAGTCATAACATTTTACAGTCATGACTGCATGTTGCAGTCATGTTTATGATTAAAAATTAATCAGTAGGTCCTGACCAGTGTGGCTGGTCAGTTAGTTGGGCTTGTCTCACAAAGCGGAAGGTCACTGGTTCAATTCCCAGCCAGAGCACATGTCTGGGTTATGGGTTCTACACTAAGTCAGGATGCATAGGAGAAGCAACCAATCAATGTTTCTCTTCACAAGGATGTCTCTCTCCCTCTCTTTCTCCCTCCCTTCCCCTTGCTCTAAAAATAAATAAAGTTAAAAAAAATTAATCAGTAATTTGGAGGGTGATTTTGGTTAACAAAGAATAACTTGTATGTAATGTGGTTGATTTGGTAATAAAAATGTTTTCCAGGCTCCTCACATATCAGTACATATCTGGGACACATTCATTTAAACTAAGGTTGTTAATACATTTTCAATCTAATTTGATGTATTTGTTTTTGAAAGTGACATATGAGGATACCCATTTACCTATAAAGTGTTAAAACTCAAATCTAAGGGGCAACAGGAATCCTAGCTGTTTAGATCAATAGTTAAATGCAATAGTACTTATACCAGTGTTTTTGTGTACGCACTTGGTATTTATATATGCTATCCATAATGACCAAAACAGAAGGAAATGTCACCCAGGTGTTTGTCGTGTTTCTCCACAGCTTTTTGGTGATGATGAAGAACGATGTATTGTTGTAATGAGCAGTCTGCCATAAACAGTATCAAGCCACAAGGCTACAACTAGCTGTAAAATTCTTTCATCAGGTGGTAGTCCCATTTGCATGGCTGCCCATGTACCATTGTGACAGGAGTGGGAAGTAAGCGGGGTGGAAGCAATGTTATGCTCCGGGTTTTGCATTTCACAAAGGCAAGAAAAACAGGGGAGAGCAGCGGGAAATTTTATAGGAAGGGACAACTGGTATACTGTAGTTGAGTGTTTCAATAAGGGTTTTAGTTTTTAAAGTTCTAATTTTTAAAACATTGATTATGGGAGTAAAGAGGTAAATCCAGGGAAGAGATGATGTGTCAACATTAATACTAGACTGAACCAAAGTGTAAGGAAAGGTATCAGGCATTTTCAGTGGCTAATAAGTGTGTCCTAACACAATTAAGGTATGTGCCCAAGACCTTTGTTTTGAAAGTGTTAGGTGTGCCAAGAAACAAAAATTATAACCAGTAGGCTTTTAAAAGGGCAATTTTAAGGTCTTTTCTAAGCGTAAGTCATAAGTCGGTACTGAAATATCTAAGAAAAAAATTTTGTTAGGACAGAATGCCTCCTTATGTTTTTCATTTAAATTAAAAAACAAAACAAACAAACAAACAAAAAACTATAGCTCATTATACCAATGGGAAACAGCCTATAATGAGATATATTTTCAAGAAGCCTATTAAAAATGTCATTGGTGTTATGACAATTTTCTTTAAGAATTCATATCTGACAAGTGATTTTTTTTTCAATTCAACTAGGAGTCCCCAGTGGTCCATTTGCTATTTTTCCGTAGAAGTGCTAATAAAGCAAATTAACACATTGCTCAGAGCATAACTGTAGAAACTATTTAAATTTAGTCTTTAAAAATGCTTAAATTATCATAAATAGCTGCATTGTCCTGGAGCTTAAGTTGAATCATTAAAATGGCTTGAGAAGACATCCTTGAATACATAAATGCATGCTTTGAATTTTACTCAAATTGCCTATGAGGTATATTTGTGCATACATTCCTATTGAGAAACTTAATTACCCAATTATCCTATCCTTAAAGGTTTTTCTCTTGTGCCAATTTGGTAATAAGAGTAAATGACAGGCCAGGTGACATCAATTTCATGACCCTTTGCCAAGTGGCACTCCCACGGAAATCAAGGGGATTTAAGGGGTGGGGACAGGCACCGACAGGGGAGGGGGGAGTCAGGGCTTCATCAATGCCTCCAGGAACGCTCACCTTTCTGAGAGAGTAGATCTCACACTACCCGTTCTCATGAGCAGGCTCTGCACCTCATGAGCACCTGTGGTCAGTCCGGACAGGGAGCCATGATGGCTGAGGGGGAGGTCAATGGACTCAGAGCTCGTATGGAGGCTAGTCATGGACTGGTAGCTCGGAGTGTCCTTGCTGCCGGCAGAGGAACTGCTCAGATTGGCAGCCCACACGAGACCACCTGACGTGAAAGAATGAACCGATGCCGGGCTGGATGCCAATGAGTGGCTTAAGCTTATAACATCTGTAGTTAAGTCTGAGGGTTTATTGAAGAGCGGGCTGCTGCCGCCACTGAGCCCGCCAGCGCTGCCCATGCTGCCCGTACCGGACGACGGTGACTCCAGACTGCCTTGGCGCGCTAATGTGGTGCTAGGACTGGGCATTGCTGAGGAGCATTTCGCACCCTCAGTATTAGGTGCAGAGGCAGATTTGCCACCTGCCTTGGCACCAAACAACCTAAAAGAAAAACAAATAACAACTTCAGTTGTTCCAAGAAACTATATCCACATTTACTATTTAGGGTTCAGTACACAGAGCCAAGCGTGCTTTGATGTACCCAGCTACCAAGCGCTTCCTGTCTCTGTGTTAATGAACTTTATAAGCTTGAACTTTCTAATCTACTGCTAAAAAAAATCTCTCATATCACCGTTAGGGTAGGTTGATGCTGGGTTGCCATCCAGAGGGTTGGGGGAAGTGGGCAAAACAAGCAAATCCAAGATGAAAATCCCTGGCTATCACCACTTAAGTGATTGTGACAATCTTTCACAAAAATTAAGCATTGATAGTTTGACCATATTTGCTGTTACCTAGTTACAGAACCATTATAATGAAACAACTTCTACGCATTCGTTGTATTAGAAACACCCCCCCTCCCCATTTTTAACATTTTATGCACAAGCTAAAAGGAATGCCTAAGGCAAGGTTTGGGAGCTTATGTCTCACATTTGGTGGCCTGAGTGACTCAGGGGGTAGCAGGTTAGAAACAATACTGGACACTGTTGGCAACACAACAGTTCGTCTTTTTTGTCCCAGAAAAGGCCGAAGGGTTTTACGTCAGTTGCCAGTGCTATTGAACTGCATGTTTTGTTAGTGATTTGAAATACAGTTGGTGCTAAGTTATAGGTTGGAGCTTAGTTCAGAAAACATTTTAGTTTTGTAAATGAAATGACATCATCAAAATTTATGTAAATATGGAAATAAAGTGATATGAAGTAATGGCATATGATTACTAATTAAGTTGCAATGAAATCCATATTTCCTGGAGTTAAGTATTTTATGACGAATATGAGAAATTGTTTCATAGGTAATGGGCCACTGGAGGGCACTATTGGCTTTTACTTAAGCGATGGAAATATTTACTCTCACTATGAGCCATAGTTTATTCTTCCAATGGGAATCAACACTTCAAAGAGCCAGTTCCTCAGGATTGATATTTCTACAGAGGAATATACCCTCTAGGATTTTCAAACAATCATGTATCTGAGATTGTTTGAAATGTAAATATATTAAGACCCGCCCCCAAGATAGCAAGGATCTTGGTTTAGTCAGTATAATAAAAATAAACATTAAAAATACTTAACATGCAATAGACTATAATTCATAATCTATCATTTCACAAATAAAGAAACAGACCTATAGAGGTTTATTTAACTATTTGTCCCAAATCTTTAACTGTATGTGTTTTTCTGTCACTTAGAATGTATTGACATTTAAAGGCTGTGCTATCTCAGAGCAGAATTCCATGTGTTCAGCAACAAGGACAATTCTAGGGCAGAAATCAGGCCATTCTGCTTACCCAACTCACGGCAAAGAAAGCTGATACAGAGTTAGAAAAGCTAGCAAAACCTTAGTTGTTATCCTATACCCAACATTTGAATGTTTTCAAATTTTGTCAATCAGACTTAGATTTTAATTAATAGGTCAAGATATAACAGTAAAAAAATGTGTCTGACATAATTTGTTATAAAGAACACAATTTCATCTACCTTCATGATCATCAACTCATTAAGAGCCAGCAAGATCATAAACATTGGAAATACCCGTAGTCATGAGGATCAATTTTGTTTGCTTTATTTTCAATTTTGGAAAAAAAGAGATGAAAATCTATGGAAAGTTACAAGCTATTGTATCTTTTCACTAGCCCCAGATGTTGCTATCTGCATTTAACTCTCTTATAAATGCTGTCTGCATTGCTAATATGACAATGATAGTAAAATTGGAACACTTCTCAAAACGAGTAACATTTTTTTTTTTTGCTAGCTATTTATATGATCGGCTTCTTAAAACTCCTTGTACTAAAAAAACGAATAAAAGAATCTAAGATACATGTGTCAGAAAGTGTGTGTGTGTATCATAAGACATAGCATTTTGTATTTTCCCAGCACCATTTCTCACATTCTTACCTCCGAAATGTAGGCGACGCAATGTCAGGATACTTGGATCCTGGCTGCCTGAGCCCTTGAGTTCCGCAGGCATTGGCAGAAGTGGGGCTGGATTTGGGGGAACCTGACAAAGAAACACTCTCTGAATCTGAGACTGCTACTTTTTCCTTTTCCTTGTCTGTTTGGTTGACAGTGACAGGACTGGAGCGCCCTGACCCAATCTTGGTGGGTTCTCTCAGTTTGGAGGTGGTGGCGCCTGCTGACTTGCTGCTGACATTGGAATCAATGCTGCTGGTACTGGACCTGTGGCCCCCTCGGCCGGGAATGCCACTGGTGCTGGATTTGGAAGGACGGGGCAAGCTGCGGTATTGCAGGGAGGTCTTTGAACCAACATGCAGCACAACGTCATCCTGATTCTGTGAACCGTCCAAACTGGTTTTCCTACCGGCACTTGACTTCCCACCAATGGCCGCAGATTTGGGAATTTTACCCAGTGTGGCCGATCCACTGGTGATGGTCGCACCACTGCTCGTGATCATGGTAGATGACCCAACTCCACTTGGTTTCTTAAATCCAAAAGACCCAGTGGCGGTTGATCTCCCAATGCCCGAGGGGGGCTTTTTCCCTTCATCTCCACTGCTTTTTCCTGCATCTGAAGGAGACCTCTGCAGAGAAGATCCTTTCAAGGGAGTTTTCCCTTTCTCAGAAGCTTTGGTATCATCGGTTTTCCCTAATTAATGAGAAATACACCCATTTATTTGCCTGCATGCTTTGATTTCATCATAATATTTCTTTAAAAAGTGTGTCAAAGATGAATATCTCTTTATACTACTGCAGTTCCTAAATATTTAACTTTTTTTGGTCTAAATAGGAGTGCACTCTAATATACTGGGTAAAAAGATGCAAAAATACGACGATTAAAGAAATGTGGTGAAAGATCAAGGAAATAATTGAACACTTAATTTTGCTATTTATTATTGCTTTATATCTTGCCACTATTCCTTTATAAGGGTAATACTTAATCTTATCAAGCTAAGTACTAGAAAAGGAATTCATTTGAATATCTGTGAGATGATTCAATTTGAAGTACCCTATTACATCGGTACTTCATGTGACACTATTTAAAATTAGTCACCATTTAAAAAGTAGGGAGAGAGTCTTAAGGAAAAGAAAAGTAAGGTACAATTTGGAAGAATTCTTTCACAAAGTCTAATTCTCAAACCATGTTTTAAATCTCCCCTTTTCTAAGCCAATAAATTCAGTTGATTGATCTTGCCTTCAGTGTTGGCACTGAAACTTCGAGGCAGACTTAAACATAAATATTCTCAACTTTCATAAGGTGGTCAGAATGAAAGCAATGATTTTTATTAAACAGCCCTATTTTATTTTCACATGATGAGAAATTACTGTAGCAAAATAAGATACTGAATAGCCCCAAATTATGACAGTGCTTTCTAGAGAAAGCCTAGACTGTTCTAGTCATGTAGATTTATATGGTCAAGAATGTAAAATTGGCCCTAAAAAGTATTGAACTATGGAAGAAAGATATGATTTAGCAAAAAAAAAAAAAAAGAAAGAAAGAAAGAAAGAAAAGAAAGCTATTATCAAAGAGAACAAAGATCAAATGGAAAGAATAAATGAAAACACATTTGCACAAGAGCTGCCAACTGATAAGCCTACCAGGGGTCTTGAGGGCACCGGCTCCAGCTTTCTGCCTGGATGGTGCCCCGCTCTGGGCAGACATGCCTCTCCTCCAGGAGCCCGTCTGAGAAACACACAGAGCAGCTCTCTGCCCAGCCTTCTCAGGGTCTTCGGGGGGTCCCGGGGAAACACCCTTCCACTTGCCACTGCCACCACCCTGGCTGTCAAAGTCCTCTTCTATTTTCTTCAGCTCCTCAGGACTATCCCATGTCTCATCTGTGGTAGAACGTTTCTCTGAATCTGTCTTCAGCTATGAAGAAAATATTACAGAAAAATCTATTAAGTGTAAATAAGGCACTGGAGTTTATTTTCAGTTAACTGGTTAAAAACAAAAACATGGATTTACATTTCAAAATAATTCCAAATTTGTCTCTATTTTTCTATGTATTCAGATAAGTTTTATTAATTTTAGCCACATAATTCTCATTGTACATATTAGAGAATGTCAGACTATGAAAAAAAATATATATATATATGCAGAAGACCTCAATTAAGCACTTTAAAAAGGAAGGAATTTTTTCTATATCAAATCTAACAAGGAAAAGTAAAAAACAATAAAAAATTAATTATCTAATATCTATTGCTGATTAACCATCCTCAGGAGATCCATTAATTTATTTCAGAAGTAAATAAAATTTAATCGAGAACTATTCAAAATTAGACTATTAAAGTATATTTTAGACTTTAAACAAATATGTCAATATTATATATAAACATATGGCAACGTAAGTCTTTATGGGTTACATTTTAATCAGTAGGAAAAATATATATGTGCACATATATGCACAATCTGCTTCAATTTATGTAACTGTTTCAGATTAAGATATTGGGCTATGGTTAATTCTAACATTAACTATTTGGGGTCAAATCTGGCAGAAGCATTGGAAAAAGAAAGCAGGTGATTCTCACCTGAGCATTCTTCCTGGAAGGGAGAGTGATGTTGGAGTACGAGCTGACTGAGGACGTGGTGTTCAAGTCATCAGTGCTGATGTTGTCAAGGGTGTCACTGAGACCACTGCTCACTGAGCTGCTGTCATCCCAGCTAAAGACAAGACAGGTAGCAGCCATTAACGCCACGATGCAAGCCATCTCATTTCCGTGTTTTGAGAAGACAATCCTTTCTTTTATTTTTTTGTTATTCTATTATAGTTGTCCTGATGTTTACCCCTTTGCTCTTCTCCACCCAGTCCATCTCCCACCTTTCCTTTAATCTTATGCTGAAAAATTATTGACATTCTATTTTTGGTGAGACTAATAAGATTTGAATGCAGACCTGAGAATTAGCTTATCTGACACTTGCAAAAAATTGGTGTCTAGAGCAGATGGAGGTCCAAGTTCCAGAAGAATATTTACAGACTGAATGGAAACACTGATACAAATATTATTGTTATCAGGAAAGAATAACCCCTGAAACAGTAACTAGTATCTAAGAATGCATCTAAGAATTGTTCTAAATATAAAGAAAACAAAATTGTGCTTTAGTTAGAAACCATAAAGTCACCCTTCATTCTTTGTCCTACCTTAGTAACTACTCCCATTCATTCACCAAATCTTTAACATTGATATTCATTCCATCATAGCATCCCTGTTGCCATACCTCACATCTGGCCTGTTCAATCTGGTCTACTATGGTCTTTCTTAATACAGTTTCACTGGCTCATGTTGGGCCAATGATCAGCCCTGGCCAGAATGGCTCAGTTAGTTGAACCTTCCACAAAGCTGTAGGTCAGTGGTTCAATTCCCAATCAGGGCACCTGCCTGGGTTGTGGGCGAGGTCCCTGGTTGGGAACATGTGAGAAACAGCTCTCTTGCACACTGCTGTTTCTTTCCTTATCTTTCTCCCTCTCCCCTTCCCCTTTCTCTAAAAATAAATAAACAAAATCTTTAAAAAAATAAAGTTGGGTTAATGATCACAAATTCACATCTGGCCATGTCACTCCCTTACTTAACACTCTTCAAAGAGTTCCTTTTACTAAAGCAGTTAATTTTTATAATGAAATATACTGGCCCCATAGGGCACATGGGAAATCCATTGGGGTATAAAAACAATTCTGAAATGCTGAACATATTTGGCTTTGATCCACAGAAGAATAAACAAAATAAGTACATTGATAGATTAATATGTACTAGGTACAAATATTAGAGACAAAAGCTAGTCTTACAAAATGAGTGAGTAGCTTAAAAGATACCCTGCAAATAATCTACACATTGAAGAGAATTTCCCTAATGAGAGAACAAGCAAACCAGAAAGAATGGTGAACTGATGTTTCTTACTCTGCTATGTGTATTTTAGGAGTCACATAAATTCAAAATAATAGTGATGCATTGAGAGCACATACTAAGTCAACTAGAATAGTAATTATCAAGAACACAGTTTGAAATTTGAATTTATAGCAAATATTGTTAATGTGATCTCTCCCTGGATGTGTATTAGATATTGATAGCATAAAGTATCATGATTACCAAAGGCATTTATAAATCAGATTATTATCAATAATTGTATTGTTCTTGTGTGCAAAGGGGTATTTTGTATCATCATTGCAAATATCTATCATTTGGAGCTGCTCAAATCTTTAGAATACTCTCCCTACATCCAATTTCGTTAACTTCCCACTGCATGAGTCTTACCTTCCCCAAGACACACTATTAAAAATCTCACATTTCCATTTTGCCTGATAGACGGATATGGCATGTAACACAGGGCTTGTCTAGCATATGTACCCACAGAGTCACAAATGAGAAAAATAATCTTCTGGAAAGCACAGTAGCAGAGTCACTCAATTCTTCTCTATCAGCAGTGGCAGATACCTGGCTGAGAGTCAGAGGCGCCCAGTGGAGGAAGGAGTGATGCCTTGTGGCTATTGCTGTTAAGAGCCTGCAAAGACCTTGCTTCTCTGATCTTGCCAAAAATACAGGGAGCCTTCTACTCTTCCATCATTCCTTAAGTTAGCCAAAGTGCAATAGATTGTATAGTTTGCAAATAAGAACCTCAACACATTCGTAATTCAAAAAATATTATTCCATTACTACACTTTTTACAGTTTTCATATTTGTATATGTTGTATAATACTTATACTGTCTTCTCACAGTAATGTATACTGTGGAAATATTTTAGTGACCATCAATTTAAAGCAAAGGTCAGGCTCCTTAAAAAAGACATCAGAGCTTTCCATTATGAGGCTCTAGTCCACCTCTTTAGTGTCAGCATTTTGCATACTCTGCCTCACTTTTCCAACTTTGAAGAACTGCATCCAGTTCCCATCAGCACCGTATTATTTCCAATCTTTGCTTTTGTTCAAGCTACCTACCCCTCTACCTATCTGGCTAAGCAACATCCATCCCTATAACACGTCCTCTAGGAAGCCTCTTCACTCTGCTGTACAGATAGAATAGTTTCTTCTGGGCTGCCAAAATACTACACAAGTCTTACAGAACTAGATTTAGCCCACTGTTTAATAAATCAATAAAAATAAGTCTAAATGGACCATTAGCCTGTGGTTTTTCTAAGCACAGTGTGTGTGTAATTTTTCTTTGAATTTCTACTATTTAGGGCAATGACTAACACCTAAGTATTGAATGGAAGTCTTACATTTTATTGAGATTTAGAGAAAAACAATTATATAGAAGTAATGTCTCTTACTTTTATAAAGTGAATTTTAAAGGAAATACCTATATTCTTCATTCAAATAATAAAATTAAACACAAAGATACAATTTCTAATGTGTATATTTCAAGTGATTTTCTCCAGCATGGAGAAATATTTCTAATAATAGCTTCTATCAAGATAAATTCTAGCATCAATTACTATAAAGTTAAATGCAGCAATTCTTATTGGAATCCTAACAACCACTTATATACTGCTTTAAAACCATTTCAAGTTTCAAGTGAACATAATACCTTTGTGGTTAAAAGTATATAAATGATATAAATAGAAGTGTATAGCTGGTATGTTCACTTAAACTTGCTATTCTGAATTTCCTATTTCATAAGTTGTGTGGGAAGCAAATGAGTCACTTACATGAACAATTTTACAATACCTTGCATTTTCCCTTCTTCTCAAAGTGCTTTAACACTAAGATCTCAAATTCTACAATCTCACTTTTTGACCACAATCTCCTATATTTTGAGTACTCTAAAATCTACCATTTACATTTATGGATGCTATATATTATCTATTTTTAAGTCTTCTTGCACTTTTTAGTCTACTAAACTTTTTACCAAATGATCCAGGATCCAAAGATACTGGGGGAAAAGAACTGTTAAAATACTAGTCTAAGCCCTTGCCGGTGGCACACTGGATAAGGCACCAGCCTGCGAACCCAACGGTCATTGGTTCAATTTTCCAGCCAGGGCATGTAACCAGGTTGCAAGCCAGGTCTCCAGCCAGGTCTATTGCTGGAGGCAGGTGAAAAGCAACCATACATTGATGTCTCTCCCTCTCTCCCTGTCTCCCTCTCTGCCTCTTTCCCTTCCCCCCTCTCTGAAAATAGTAAATAAAATCTTTAAAAAATGATAGCCTAACCAGTACTATATTACTTCTTGCCAACCTAATAGTCCATATATTAATTATATTAATATAAATAAACTTTATATTAATTGAGTATATGTTTTCTCCATTCTATTTGGAAAATGACAAGAAGGTCAACTAAATATAATGACTAATATTATATATTCTACTTTATATAAAAACTATAATGACTGAATGCATATAGGTTCAAGTTACCTAACCTCAGGTGACTTCTCAGGTCTACTTAGAAATTTTGTTTAACCCAAAAGCAATTTTCTTCAAATTGAAAAGACATAGTGTAATTTCTCTCTTTTTCCTCTGGATTCCAAGATCTTCTTCCTAATAATTCATGGAAATTGCTGTCACAAAGGTCAATGATTATCTATGACTGAATGCTGACTATGTGTTCTACTGCCCTAATATCATCAAGTGTTCAGACAAATCTATGAGACAGGCCTTAGAGAGAAAACCAGATTCAGGCAGGTTAAATGGCATGCCCAAGGTCCCATGATGAAGCTGCAATCTGAACCCAGGAATTTTGTCTCAAAGCTTGGTTAGTATTATGCCCCCTGCCTCCTATCGCCCCTTTGTCCATTAGATTCCCCTTACAGGAGAGATCATATGGTATCTGTATCTCACTAGCTTATTTCATGAAGCATAATACTCTCCAGTTATACTCATGCTGTCACAAAAGGTAGGGAGTTCCTTCTTTCTTTTTATTGTGTAGTACTCCATTGTGTAAATGTACCACAGTTTTCTAATTCACTCATTTACTGATGGGCACTTACGCTGTATCTAGTACTTGGCTACTGTAAATAGCACAGCTATGAGCACAGGGGTGCATAAGTTCTTTGGAATCAGTGACTCAGGCAAATGAAATAAAGGAAAAAATAAACAAATGGAACAACATCAAACTAAAAGGTTTCTGCATGGCTGAAGAAAACATCAGCAAAATGAAAAGGGAACCCACTGTAGAGAAAAACGTAGTTTCCAGTGGTACATCAGACATGGATTTGAGCTCCAAAATACATAAAGAACTCAGGCAACTCAATACCAAGTAGACAAACAATCCAATTTTAAAAATGGGCAAAGGATTTGAATAGACACTTCTCCCAATAGGACATACAAATAGTGTGTAGACATATGAAAAGATGCTCAACGTCACTAGCCATCAGAGATGCAAATAAAACACTGAAATATCAACTTACACCTTTCAGAATAGTCATCATCCATAGATCAACAAACAATAAGTGCCCGTGAGGACACAGACAAAATGGAACCCTAGTGCACTGATGGTGGGAATGCAGACTGGTGCAGTCACACTGTAGAATATAATATTAATTAACCTTAGGCATTCTTCCTTGGAAATTCCCTAGTCTTCCACACTTCAATATCACTTCCACATTCATGTCACATCTCTAAGCCAGGCTCCTTTCCTGACTACAAGATTGGTATTTTCAGCCTTCCACTCAGTTTCTCAAAGATGTCCTATCAACATCCAAAAATTCACTTTGTTTAGATGACTCAAATTCTCTTTAAAAATTATTTTCCCTTTCAGTTATTTATATTACTTGTCAAGTCTTCTGCCATAAAATATTTATGTTATTACCTGCTTCTCTTGCTTAGCTCCATTCTCAGCCAAGTTGTCTCTGATCCTTGAAAATCCATCTCAGCTACAGGTAACACAGCCAACCCTTTTATTTTACATCTTGGCCAACCTTGCTTGTTTCTCCTTCCATAAAAGCTGCTAGTAAGTATAGTCTTTTATTCATTAAGTGATGAACAAATTATAATTCTTCTTGAAGAACTCAGTGCTTATTATGGAAGGACAAAAATTTAAACCAATGGCTATAATAGAAAATGATAAGTGTTGTAATAGAAAGGAATGGTAAATGTATGACAGGATAGAGCTACCAGAACTTTTCAATTTTATTTATTTATTTATTTTCAGAGAGAAGGGAAGGAAGGGAGAAAGAGGGAGAGAAACATCAATGTGTGGCTGCCTCCCACACCCCCAGCTGGGGACCTGGCCTGCACCCCAGGCATGTGTCCCCATTAGGAATCAAAGTGATAATCCTTTGATTCACAGGTCAGAGCTCAATCCACTGAGCCATACCAGCCAGGGCCAGAACTTTTTTAAGAGTTAAAGAATTTCTTCATGATAGGGATATTGTGGACAGTGACCAGGTAGTTAATTGCTGTATTATAGCATATTATCACCAGTTATAACCATTTTTTGTGTGTGTGCTTTTCAATCTAAAGTCAGGAACTGGATTTTCCTTATTATAATCCTAGCATAAAACATGGTATCTATTATAGAATAGATGACTAGAAAATGTTTACTAAATAAATGAAAGTTTCATTTTGAAAATACTTCTATTCAGCAATGTTAAATTGGGTTGTATCTAGTAAATGTAGAGTTTGAGAAAAATTTGTTTCATTTATTTCTTTGATAAGTAATCTTAAAGGAACAATTTTGATTGATGACAACATTATTTTCCTAATGTTAAAGTTCTGTGATTTTGACATTCATCTGTGATTTTTCAGATACCAGAATTCTCCCTAGTGGGGATGCAATTAATTGTATTTATTATGGCCCATTTAATTAAGTTTATAAAGCTTCATGGCACAAAAGATTTTAACTGAAAGAAAAATAATTTACTTACATAATTAGCTCTGAGTAGTAGGTCTCAGACCTCATCAATATAGTTTTTCCATCCTTTCATTTTTAATTTCATTAATATGTGCTAAGAAATCCTAACTACATGCTTTTTAAAAGGGTGGCTCTTTTTTCTTCCAAATTATGTATTTATCATTCTGCTATATTTTTCTCAATAATCTAGGACAGCTCAATAAGTTACAAGTCTGCATATCTTCTACGCACAGCTCGCACTTACACATTGTATTGCTTCCTGTTTTGAAATACTACAAATAAATCTGTTAAGAGTATTCACATACATTCCATTTATGTGACATTTTAGAAAAGGCCAAGCTATAAATACTTAGGACAAATTGGTAATTGCTAGTGGTTAAGGGTGTTGAAGATTTGTGGTGGCTATTACATGACTTGATATGTATGTCAAAACTCAGATCTGTAGAAAATTTTTTAAAAATACTGAATGTAAAATTAAAAAGAAGTCAATTAACTTGTTGGCAAATTACAATTTGGGTCTATATTAATTACTAACTATTCTGAGATTAAGAAAAGGCATATCTTTTACTGTTTACATTCTTCATATTCAATCACTCAGTAGGGCCAGAGATCTGTTTTATATGGCACTGCTCACCCTCTGGTTTCACACTTAGAAGCAGATCTGCCTGAAAACAAATGTCTTACATATTCAAGGGCCTGATTTTCTTTCTTCCTACTTTTTATGAAGAATCCATAAATAATAACTAAATAATTGTTGAAATAATTTTGCATATTTTATGCTAGTTCCAGAGGAAAATGCTGGCTCTGTTTGTAGGTAATTTGTCAACATCCTCTTACTCTTTGATGTAATAGCACTTCCGATAGCAGGTAGCAATCAAGTTCTTAACAGTTCATATTGCCAGGTCAACTGCTCCACTTACACAGGTACATATAAAACACAGAGATATTCTTCCAATAATAACTAATTCCTATACTATTGACATCATTTCTGATTTCAATTTAAAAAAAAACAAAAACTTCTTAGTCCTAACCTTTTAACAATATACTTTTTAGTTTGCTTGTTTTATTAAACGTTAAAATAAGAAATAGCCACATTGTCATGGCTGGTGTGGCTCAGTGGATTGAGTGTTAGCCTATAAACCAAAGGGTCACAGGTTTGATTCCCAGTCAGGGCACATGCTTGGGGTGCAGGTCAGGCCCCGAGTTGGGGGTGTATGAGAGGCAGCCACACACTGATGTTTCTCGCCCTCTCTTTTTCCTTCTCTTCCCTTCTCTCTAAAAATAAATAAATAAAATCTTTTAAATTAAAAAAAAAGAAATAGACACATAAACAGTGCTTGTGTATCTTTTTGAATGCTTTGATTATATACTGTGTGGTTGTTTAAAAAATATAACCATGGATATTAGAATATCTGTCCATATCTGAGTGTTCTTGGGCCAGCACTATTGGGACACTATGGACACTATGAAACAAGTATGCCAACAGTAGCCCAGTAGTCCAATAGCACACCGCTCTTCCTCCAGTGTGTCCCATCCCCTTATTCATTATGATCCTTGACATATACACTCAATCTTAATGCTGACAGTAATTGCCTGGCTAGATCTATGTCATCAAGCATGGAGAGATTACTGTACACAATTTTAGACTCCTGAGTGCCATCCCCACTATGTCCTCTTGACATTGCTTTGATTTATTGGATAGATCTTGAACCTGATCTTTCCCCCACCATACTATCACTTTCAAGTTTAAATTAAAGCTCATGTATCCTTGGTTCCATTTTTAAGAATATCAAGAATACAAAAAAATGTTTTTAATGTTAAGCAAACTCAGCATTTTAAGTATATGATTTAAATGTAAATTCTGGAATCAAGTATGCCACTGGAAAATAATATAGATAATGGTAAGTAATGTAACTGCTTGAGACCCATGGACAATCAACAAATATAAAGGATCTTAATGCTACCTGTATTTAGGTACTGCCAGACACTTAAACCATTTATTCCAGTGTCTATGACAAAATGGGCATTTTTAAAGGGATAAATGATGTAGCAGAAATAGAAAATATGTAGAAGCTGGAAGAAAAGGGGATATAAACTCCTCCTAAAATTTCATAGGAATGCCAACATCAAAATTCTAATGAGAGAGACATAATGAGAAAAATAAACTGTTCTATTACAACCTAAAAACCGACAAACATAATAATAAAGCATAAGTTATAAGAATTTTATTAAATATTTCTTATAGCTAATAAAATTACCTCATAAAAAGAAAAATTAAGTAACCTTAACTATGCATGAGATCATTTTGTAAGAACATCTGGATATGCTTCTTATTTCAAATGGAAGGTAATGTTCGCCTAACAAAATGAAAGTATCACCAAAAAAACAAAAATCCTTTCACATTTCAAGATAGCTTGCTTATCTTACCATTCCATTGCTTATAGAAATTTAAATAGTAAACATAGATACCAATATCTTTTAAAATATTATTTAGACACAACTTTAGTAATAATAAAAATAATACTGTAAATCCACTCTTTAGGCTTTATGCTTTGGTAACAATATATTAAGTCAATGATTCTTCTCCTAAAAACTAAATGAGCACAAAACTACTTTGTACCTTTTTTTTTAATCAGCAAACACAATACACAGCTTGTCAAGTTTGATCATTGCAGCCACTGAAGTGTAAATTATGTATGAATTCAGGGTCACTGATAGAAAGTAATATAATGTATTTCAACAAAAATTTATTCAGCATTACCCTGGAAAAAATTCTATTCCAAAAACAATAGCATTAAGAGAGACTTTTGAGTTGTAAGAAACTAAGTACATAAAAACATCAACATGCTAAAAATAATATTATATTAAAATATTTCTTTCAACTTATAAAATATATGTGGTTTTTATTGCAGTTAAACAAAATAATGTCCTCCTGCCTTCCAAGGTGTTTCATCTTGCTACTGCTCATTAACTGCAATCTAGTGGAGTTAGGATACCTGGTTTATAATCCAGTTGAACTATCATTTCCAAGAAAACTAGAATTCTTCCATGTCTGTGTTTACTACTCATGTGCTTCCTCAGACTGGAGTTCAAGTGCAAAGCTTTTTCGGCTACAGGATTGCAGCTGAGGGCAAGGACAGCAGCTTCTCTCTCATAGTCTCAGTGCCAAGTTGGCATCTGGCCCACACTGAGTACTCATTACAAACCAATGAGATGAACTAAAGGTAAAAATAATGAGAAGAACCTACCATGTTTGGGTGAATCAAAAACTTGCTCTTTGAAGGGGGGGATTTTAAATAGGCATTAAGTAGACATGTGAAAGGTGAAGAGAAGTCATTGGTTAAAGGGTGGAGAGGAGAAAGCCCTACAGGAGGGAAAGACAGCAAGTGTCAAGAACTGGAAGCAGCAAAGGCCAAGAGACTAGTGGATGAGTCAGGACGCAGGAGGAAAGTGCAAGTTCTGAGACTGGACAGGGAGGCAAGACAGCCCTTGAACAGTGTAAAAGACAATGTTAAGCAATTGAAGTTCCTTAGAAGTACACTAGAAATCCATCAGATAGGTGAAAGTATTGAAATGACATAGCAGATAGACATTTTACAAACACTACTTTAGTATTAGGAACACACTGGAGGGAAGGACAAGTGGAGGTAGAAAACAATGAAGAGGCTGTTGCATGCCCTTCAGTTTTTGATGTGGAGGTTACAAGTAAGTTAAGGCAGTTTCAAGTTTGAAGGTGGAATGATAGGACTTGCTCTTGGCTGGTATGACATAATAAGAAATATATATTTGGGTTCTGCTCCGGGGTCCTGATGCAGAGTTCCGAAAACTCTAGGTAATTCCTTGAGTGATAGGGGTGCTAGGTCTTTGGGTACAGTTCCTAACATGGAGCTCCTAACTCCCTTGGAATTTCCTGGGTGATAAGTGTCTTGTTCTATAATAAAGCAACTCTTGGTTGGCTTATGGAAAGTCTGTTAATCTTTTTAAAATCAAAATTTATAATTATTTGTATATTTAAGTGTTTGAATGAATGCATTAGTTTATGACACTGTAAGGCTAGATCATCTATTGGTTTATCCCACACCTCTACTCTCTGGGAGGGGGGCAGGCTGAAGATTCAGTTAATAATGTCTCATGCCTTCATATAAGTCTATAAATTATGGTGTTTGGAGAGCTTCCAGGTTGGTGAGCAGCTGGAGTTTCTAGGAGAACGGTGGGCCTGGAGAGGGCTTGGAAGCTCTTTGCCCATTCCCTGTACCTTGCCTCCTTATGAACCTCTTCAATTGTCTGTCCACCTGTACCCTTTGTCACATCCTTTCTAATAAACCAGGGAATGTAAGTAAATGTTTCCATGAGTTTTGAGCACTATCTTAGCAAATAACTAAACCTGTGAAGGAGGTTGTGGAAACCACCAAAGTGCAGCTGGTCAGCCAGAATCACAGAAAGCAATTGCATGGACTTGGAATTGGCATCTGAAGTGTGGGCAATCTTCTAAATCCTGAACTTGTGGGATCTGGTGCTAACTCCAGGCAGAGAGGCTCAGAACTGAGTTGTACTGAATTATGGAGCATGTACTGGTGTTGTTGGAGAACGGGTTGGTGAGGGAAAAATCCAAACATTTGGTGTCAGGAGTATTCAGTCAGTAGAGTATATAGAAGTCAAAAGTTTTCCTTTTAGTTGGAATGTGGTAAATGAGAAATGAGACTCCAGATCTTTTGCAGATTTTTCATTGGCGATAAGGGCATAAATGGGTTTTTGTAAACATAAAACAGCAGGACTAAACACTAAATTTTAATCCCATGTTCTATTTGCAGCTCATACCATTCTTTTCATATATCAGGGGAAGCTCATATGAGTTTATTGTATCATAGTTTAGTATAGCTCTTCATACATTGGTAATTCATACAAATGTAAGGTTAAAGTCTTTTTAGTTAATTATTTTTTGTGTATACAGAATACTATATATTTATACATGAGACATTTATAGAGACCACTATTAATATCTAGCAGCTTTTGGGTTAGAAGAACAATCAATAAACTCTGTGAATTGATCTTTTCATTCCCTTTTATTTCCTTTAGAAAACAAGTAATAAAGACTTATAGTTATTCTATTGTGGCATCAGATAAGGTAAGATAAAAAATAAAAGCTCTTGTTCTTTATAAAAGAAAGCCATGATGAAGTGTGATGAATAATGGTACCTTGAAATTAATTTACGCTTATTTTTGTTTTAGCAACATCTGAAACAGATGAAAAACATCTACTTTTGTTTTTATTATTATATAGATTAAAATCGCAAGTGATAAAATATTATTAAAATTATTTTGCTGAAACAATGCTTATCAGTTTGCTAGTTTATTCCAGTGTTCATTTACATGATGCTGTTATATGGTTGAAATATGTACAAGTTTATTTAAAAGTGTTCTATTAGTGATAGGCTGAGACTATGACATATGACACATGCAAGTTATCACAAAGATTCAAGATCCATTTGGTGCCCCTTACATCTTATGTTAATTTAAAAGCTACTACTACATGCTCATTGTTGAAAACTAGGCAGTCCAAAATACATAAAAGAAGCAAAACAAATCATCAGTAATCCCAGCAGAAGTTAAAGTTGCCACCACTGATGATTTCTGTCCAGTTGTTTTCTGGATGAATTTCACATACATATGCAATTTTACTTGGTTGTGATATCTCTCATTAAAATATTTGTAGTTGATTCATTCTTATATTACATTACGATCTTTTATTGTTCTTAACTTTTCTTTGACTGATGTGTGACATGTCCTGACTGATGTGTGGCTTAGTTGATTGGGCATCATGCTGCGAAGCTCAAGGTTGTTGGTCTGATTCCTGGTCAGGGCACATGCCTGGTTTGCGGCCTGGGTCCCTGGGTTGGGGCATGTATGAAAGGCTACTGATTGATGTTTCTCTCTTACATTAGTGTTTCTCTACCTCTCCTTCTCCCTCCCTTCACATCTTTCTGTAAAAATAAATAAATAAAATCTTTAAAAAATTTTGACATAATTATATCACATGAACGATTCTAAATTTAACCATTTCTGCTTTAGGAGATATCAAATATTTTCACTTTTTTTACTATTATAAATAATACTGCAATGAATACATTTGTATTGTATATACATATTTAGGTTACATTTATGTTTATTTTATTAGGATTAATTCCTAGAAATAGAATAGTGATTCACAGGAAATAAATACTAGAAAGGCTGCATATGCTACGTAACATATCATTTAATACTCCTGCCAGCCACATGAAAGTGTCTATCATACAGAATGCTGGATGCTTTCAGGTAATATGTTTTCCTTCAGCAAATCAAAAAATTTTCAATGTAACATAGTTGCTCATTGTAATTTCATTTAACATTTATCAAATTGTGAGATTAAATGTGCTGTATATTTAGTAGCGATTTTTATATCTATGTAAATTGTCTCTGTCCTTTGTATATTTTACAGTTGAGCTGAAATAACTTATGTTAGATATTTACATATTAAAATTGTTTCAAATATTTTCTCTATTTCTTGACTTTCACTTTTTATTCATGGTATTTTTATGTATAGGGCTCAAAAATGTTTTAATCAATTTATCAAACTGATCTTTTCTTCTGCCAGGAAATTTTGACATATAATTTGATTTTTCTTTTTTTTCCTTCTTTTATATTCCATTGTTATAACAAAATTTTTTTTCAAATAGCTAGTGAATTTCTTAGAGACCACTTATTTATAATGGTTACTTTTTACTTATTATCATGGTTCATTTATAAAGTCTTAACACATTGTTGACCAGCAATTTTATACAAAAGCTAATGTAAGTGCAAACACAAGTTAACTCAGGTAGCAAACTACATCTATCTGTTCACTATATTAATTATATATACACTAATACTAATATCGGTATTTTTATAATTAGTATTAGTATTTTTAAATGATCATCAAATATGCTTCACTGACCTATTTGTTAATATTTACAGAAACATCATGCTGTTCTAAACATTACAGCAATATTTAGAGGGTTTTTAAAGGAAGACTACAATTTAAAAATTATATTTGGCTAAGAATTCAAGCCTTTCAAAAATCTTCTCAAAATTATAGAAATTAGCTATTATTCTAAAAATTATTACCATGTATAGTTTTTTTCACTAATTAGTGTATGAAATATTTATTGAATGGCATCACTATGGCAGATACTGATAATCCAGAAAATAAGTTATAAAGATACAACTTTTAACGTAAAAGGTGTGTAATTCATACTTTTGGGAATTCATGAGTCATTTTTTGATATTTGAACATTTAGTTATAGGGATTTTACTTAATAAAAAGCGATCACAAGTATTAATTCTCAACTAACTTATCTCTCCTCTCAAAAACTCACCTCTATCACCTGCAATACTTTGACATTAGCTTTTTCTTTCAGAAGAATAAAAGCATCCAAATTACTATAATTTCAAAGTTGAGTGAAAAGAGAAACATAATGTAGAAATAAAAGAGCTAAGATAAAGCTCAACGCTTACACAGACCTAACTGCAAACAATGTAGAAAACGGATCTCTATTCCGTGTTATCTTGCTTGAAATAGCATATATTAAAGTAACATGAATGCAATAAAATATTTTTATTTTTGAGAAAAATATTATTAACAATGAAGGGAGCTTTTGCTCAGGGAAATATAAAATATGTTATGTGAAAACACTCCGGATTCCTTTCTTTTAAAACATTTGGAACATTGCCTTGGTAAAGAACGTTTCTTAAAAAGCCACTTCAGCGAGCGAGTGACCGTCTTTAGAAGAACAGGAGGGACAGTGCAGAATCTGTGCTGCTTGCCAGGAAGTTCCCATCCCAGCACTGTAGGACAACAGATGGCAGCAGTAGCAATAGCAATGAAAACTTGCAATGGATCCTGTCTGGCACACTTTCAAAATGACCGTTTATAGCTCCTATCACAAATAGCCAGCTTCTGTCTCCTTGTACTACATGCACATACGTAGACAAGAAGAAGGAAAAAAATGCAAGAACAACTCTTGACTGTCTTCACAGGAAAAGGATTAAACCTGAGAAGCAAGGGAAGGTGAGGACAAAGGCCTGGCCATGTCTTAGATTCCTGAGATCTCCCAGGGAGCCTCACAGCTGCTGAAACCAGCTCTGTCTGAAACCTCGCTAGCTGTCCTCGGGCTCCAGGCTTGCCTCCCACACCCTGGTCTCTGTCTGAGCCTCACGCACCACCTTCTACTTGATTTCTGTTTCCTTTCATGTGAAGAATTCAGTCCATAGATTGTTGTTGTTAATGCTGGACAGTACTACCTAATCTGATTTATCTCATGTCTCACCCAGTAGGAAGTGAGGATTCAAAAAGGTGACACTTAAAAGATGAGCTAGTGATTAAAAAAAAAAAAAAAGGTGAACTAGTGGCTGGGAAAGAGACAAAGTGGAGTCAGGGCCGAACCGAAGCAAGCTGGAGAGTGAGTCCCAGCACTGGCCAGAATTAGGGGATTCACAGGAGTTTGAAAGTCTCAGGACATAAACAGAAGAAAAGACATGATAGCCATAAAAAAAGACTAACGAATAGGGAAGGCTTTCGTCTTGAACAGAGAGCATTTATATCACTAGAGCAGAAATCCATTTTTCATGATTTGGGGAAGATGGACAGAAAGGCCTGACAAAAAGCATGATGTAAAGATGTGGAGAGAACAGCTCCTTTCTAGATAGTTTGGGATGCAGGCTATGATGTTATTACTTTTTCCTGTCAAAAGGGGAGAGCCAGGGTTTATTTTATAAGCTTGGGGAAGTCAAATAATTGGTTGGGGCATATCCTATATGGTGCTGATTCATGGGATTCATCTTGAGACTCAAATCTTTTTTTCCAAATGGTGAATTTAATACCACCCTGTCTTGCTTTCAAGATTAAGATAGATGGAATACTCTTCTTGGGATTGTTTATATGAGTTGAAATGTTAGATTCAGAAAATGAATTTAATCAATAGGATTTATACCAAATCTATTTCATCTCCTATATTCCATATGGATTACTTCTAGAGCTATCGATAGCATATGAGGCAAGTTCCTTCATACAGTTCTATGGGAGCACGGCTTTTGCAGCAGAGTGTAATCTGGATTTCAGCTATACAGTCACTTAGCTGCGTGTACTTGAATAGTACACAACCTGTACAATCATGTGTGCCCATCCTGACTACTATCATGAAAGCAACGGCCTAGGACAAAAACCCACATTTCTTCTTCTTGCATAACTCAGTCCATACCCAGTTGGTCACCAAGTGCCATTTGATCTATACTGCCTCCATTGGCATCTCTTCATTCCCACTGTCAATGCCTTAACTAACAATCTCACCATTTCCCAATAGACTATTGCTTTCTCCTAAATGATACCCCTGCTTCTAGTCTGGGTTTCCATTGCATCCTTCAGAGAGCCAGGATCAATGACCAAAATCTTAGCAAGTTGCAGACTCTTTGAAGTCTGTGATTTGTGTTTCAGACTAGTTTCCCATTGCTTCTTGATGTAGAGTCATGTGGAACTACTCTGCACTTCTTTAGGTGTCCTCTCAGTTTCATGAATTTATACATTCTTTAATGCATTCATCTATACATTCTTCCCAGAAAGTCACATTTCCTGTTACACCATCTCCCTTCTCAAAATCCTTCTTCAAATAACCTTCCTCTATATCCTGTGAGTATCCAATTTAAATATTGGTAATCTTCATTATAGCACTTCTTTCACCAAATCAGTATTGCTTATTTTATTTATGTTTTCCATTACAATGAAATATACTTAAAGTTAGTTATGGACAGATATCTAATTATACATATAATAAATTTTGGAAATGTACAAAACTTGGAAACATGTAGCGTAAGCTACATTAACATATTCATACAAGATAAGAAGACTTCATTCTCATAAAGCTAAAATACAACCCCCTACTTATCACTTGTCTTTCACACAAAAATCTCTGAAACAATTAAAATTCAGCAATTTGGTAACTTTTCCTCATCAAATGTCAACACATTAAAAAAAAAAAAACAAAAAAAAACCCCTGACTGGTGGCACAGTGGATAAGGTGCTGGCCTTCGAACCCAAAGGTCGCTGGTTCAATTCCCCAGTCAGGGCACATAACCAGGTTGCAAGCCAGGTCTCCAGCCAGGTCCGCAGCGGGACACAGGTGAACTGCAACCATACATTGATATCTGTCTCCCTCTCTGCCTTTCTCCCTTCCCCTCTCTCTAAAAATAATTTTAAAAAAATTGAAAATCCTTTAAAAAACAAAACAAAACTGGATTGAGTCAAACAAATTTAAGTAAGGCAAAAAATATATAGATTTTGGCATTTCTAAGCCAAAGTCTCTCCACTGAGTTTTGTTGTTTTTATTGTTAATTATTATTTCCTTGATGATTTCATTCAGTCTAATTATAAGATATTATAGTTTTTTCAGTGCAGCTCTCTATGAAGTAGCTAGGTTTTATTGAGGGGACAAAATATATGAAAGAAAAATATATCCAATACTAGAATCATTGTCTCCCTCTATAAAGGACAAGTGTAAAATAAGACTAAAAGAACCATAAATACTGAGTTAGTAAAATGAACACCAAGACTGTGTCAATTGTGTTTATGAACATATTTACTCGTATGCTTTCTTTCTCCCTTTCTCTCTCTCACCCTTATTCTTCCTTCAAGGTGTGAGCTTGACCCGATTGAGGAAAAATGTAGATGCTTTTAGAATTGGGAGGGCCTCTTGTGGAGCCTATGTAACTTGCAAGGCTCCCTGAAATGAGGCCTCATGTACTGTGCTGCAACACTGACAAAGTACATGTATGGTATATACCACATCAATTACGTTCTCAGTCATATCAAGGAATATTTTTTAATATTATAAGTGTAAGTCACTAAAAGAGGTTGATACATGCTTCTGATTTATAATCAAGTGATTAAAAACACCTGTGGCTTTTTCCAATCTTCATCGTACTCTTGAGGATTTTTTAAATAATTAAATGTGATACATACTTATAATTGTATATTAAAAAATGTTATAATTATGACTTGAAAAATTAAATGTTAGGATGTTCATAATAATATAATAACAGAGATAATATTATTTTCAAAGTTTAAGTTATCTCAGTAATTGTACTTGACCAATTGCAGTATTTTTTGGTTTTCGGTTTTGAGAATTTTTTCCTTCTCATTAAAATGTTATACCATTCTATCCATTGAATCATTTCAATTAAAAATAAGCATCCCATTACTTAATAATCTGAACATCATGTTAAGCTCTAGGCATTTGATATTTTCTAGACTGTTTTTTTGGGATAAAGGACATTAGACTTCATGGCTGCACGTTAAGTGGAAATTCCCACCTGGCTCAGGACTTCACAAAGAAAAGATTTCCAGAAAAGACTTCCGGAAATTCTTAAGTGAAGGGACATAGAATGAACATCCAAAACATCTAATTAGCCAATGTTCTCAGAAATGGTACTTAAGAATTTCTCAAGCAATAAAATAGGAATAAAATAAAATGACCAAAATGATTATTGTTTCCAAAACTCATCTCAATAAAAAAGTCTTTGAATATGCTCTGGAATTAACACATCTAATGTAAAAGTAAAGATGATTTGGGGTAGGAAATAATGTTTACAAGGGAAAAAATAAGTTGGCTTATTTTTTTCCTTCATGTTTTCCTGTTTGTTTGTTTTTGTTAATCCCTAGAGTCCCTTTGTTTTGCTAAACAGAATACTTTGTCCTCCAGTCCTTATAGCTTTCCCTTGCCCTGCAGGTCTTTACCATAATCCTGTATGCTTTATTTCCAAACATAATGTTTGGATTTAATGTATTACTTCCATCAAAACTTCACATATTCTGAGATACAAGGGTACTTCAGGTCTCCTAATCAAAGCGTAACATTCCCCTTCTAGTAGCTCTTTTATTACAGGCTCTGCCCCAAAGGGTGATACTAAAAGGCAAAATAAAAGTTAGACTCTGTCCTCAATAAGAATATAAAGTGAAACCGGACTTCAACAATACTACAAGGCTACTGTCATCAAAACAGCCCAGCACTGGCATAAGAATAGACATATAGATCAATGGAACAGAATAGAGAGCCCAGAAATTAACCCAGGACTCTATGGTCAACTAATATTTGACAAAGGGGGAAGGAACATCAAATGGAATAAAAACAGTTTCTTCAGCAAATGGTGTTGGGAAGAACTGGACAGCAACATGCAAAAAGATAAAACTAGACCACCAACTTATACCATACACCAGAATAAACTCAAGATGGATAAAGGATTTAAACACAAGCAGTGTCACCATAAAGGTCCTGGAGAAAAATATAGACAGTAAACTTTTGGATATCCTACACAGAAATATGTTTACTGATACTTCACCAAGGGCAAAGGAAATAAAAGAATGAAGCAACAAATGGGACTATATCAAATTGAAAAGTTTCTGTTCAGCTCAAGAAAATATCAGCAAAATTCAAAGGGAACCAACTGTATGGGAAAACATAATTGCCAATGATACCTCAGACAAGGGTCTGATCTCCAAAATATATAAAGAACTAATGCGACTCAACACCAGGGAGACAGACAGCCCAATTAAAAAATGGGCAAAG